>JAPYXD010000190.1:0-711921 GCA_030998225.1 Diplolepis rosae | reverse complement strand
GACTGCTAATTTGTAGATCGGCACGTACGTTGCTAATTTGTAGATCGGCACGTACAGTGATAATTTGTTGATCGGCACGCGTCTGGCGGCAATGTCGATGACCATGCTTGCTGACAGTCGCGGAAACTCGTGAACTCGCGGCTAGTTCTCACGCAGGTCATACTATCGGGATCAAAGTCCATTGATATTCGGTGCGGTATCTCTTTCTCTCGTCTTTTCAGCTATGTTATTTAATATATATATGTTGACAGGTCGGTGCAATTGTACTAGGTCATAATTGCACTGACTAATCTATTATTTTACAACTTGGTTTATATTCTTATAGTATTTATGAAGTACATGGATTTTTGGTGTTTATATTCTAAAATATTATTCAAGCTAATTTGCGGATCCCCAATAATGTGATTGATATTATTGATTGATTATCCATTATTGGTTATCGCTGATTATTATGTGCTGTTGTTTGATTATTATTACCAATCATTTAATGGCTGTTCTTAACAATAATGAATATTATTGTTATTTTTATTAAATAATTATTGTTTTTTTATTGGCTTGGTTCTCTACATTACCGACGGTAAGGTAGTTTTCCTATTTTATGCAACTCAACTGCCTTGTCGATCTCAGGTAATTATCCTATCGACAAGTAGTTATCATCGCAGTGATGTGATTTACGTTCGTCAATCGCCTGGTTGTGTGCCGGGTTGCCTTGCTGTAGGCGCGATTTTAAATTTTAATTAATTTTTACGGGATGTAACATATCTTATAGCTTTTAGAGTAAAATTTAATTGACTAATATAACCTAGCTATTAAACTAATAGGAAGGAAAATGATAACGCCAAAATAAGAAAGACGGGCAGAGGAGACAAAAAAAATTGCTTTCTCGAAAATGTCTCGTCTGCCAGTCTTTCAAGCTATTATATAAAGTTAAAATTTTTATATGAATAAGGAAAAATTTACAAATAAGTACAATATACTAAAATATAAATATAAGATACATAACCTAGGTGTTACAACTAAGAGATATGTACATAAAAAGGTATATATAAATTCAAAAAAAAAAAAAAAAAACTAATATTAATGATAACTGGGAGGCAGCACCGGATCCTCCGTTGGCACCAGGACTTCCTCAGGCCTCGGGTCTGAAACAAGAATTAATAAATAAGAAACAGGAAATCGAAGACAAGAAACAGAAAAGAAGAAGGGAATTTTAAATAGAACAAGATTGGAAACGAAATCTACACCTTACACCACGGAGCATCATAGTATGTCCCGCATCGGCACGGGAGGACATGGAAGGAACCACGCAGGTAGCGCCCGCAGTGACAGAAATCCCCCATGTACCAGGCACCACTGAAACATTCAAAAACAAAGAGGAAATAATAAATAAAATATGCCAAATCAAGGTAATTCCAAGGAGCACACGACGACTTACCCAAGGCAAACAGAAGGCACCAGGGGTGAGTGTATACACTCCTGCACGGCGGGCGTGCCCACATGCGCTTCCGTAAGTGCTAGCAGCTCCAGTGCTCGAGCATGTGCCACCTCCTGCGCTCGTCTAGCAGCCTGGCTCGCCAGAGAGTGCCAGCACCCTCGAATTAGCCTGTTTCGGCGCCCACCTCGGTTCTCCAGGGCCACCCGTCTCCAGTTTCGGTGAAGCTGCCCCTGCTGGACAATTTCCGTGGAAAGGAGCAGGACCCGGGCCAGGAACAAGCCCAAGGAACACCGGGGGAGTTGCCGCGGACGTCCCTGCACGCCTGAAACAGATAAACACAAATAATTAAAAATTAATTAATTAAAATTAATAATGAGCGAAATAGGAGCTTTGATGCACCGCCCTGCTCAACGCACCTAAGCTAACCCCAGCACTAAACCTCGACATTGTAGGGCATCCTTACACCCTAAAATGTGGTGTTTTAGCTCCAGGGAAGCCACACGCAACAGCACCCCGGGATTCCTCGAATCTAAAACCCGGACTACCGAAAAGGAGTCACAAGAAATAGCTGGATCGAACAAGGCTTGACAAGGCAGGGTCATCGACTCCACGACTTGGCTTGAACGCACACCGCGAACCGACACATAAAAAACTCCTAACCGATCTTCAATTTCAGAGACCCGCACCTGGAGACTGTCACGTCGCGGCAAAAACAAAGTGGAATTCCCAGATGAAGCAGGCGAACTCGAGGAACTCGGCTCCAACAAGAAAAGGTCAAAATCCGCGATCGAGTCGACCAACGAAGGTTCGGTGAAAAGACCGGAGTATTGAGGACTAGAATGAGGAGGTGCACCGAACCACTCCGACAACAAGGCGTCCAAGAAGTCTCCGGAGTCTGTTATCTTGACCCGAACCAAGACACTTTGCGAATGCGGCACTACCCGAACAAATCACGCAAATTAAAAAAAGGGCACTTACCAGCTCCTTCAGGCACCGACGTAGCCCCCCTCACTAAGGAGAGAGGGTAGCCCTGGTTTTGGCAATTCTCTTCGTAAGTGATGGTCTCTCCACCCGAAGATGACCCTTCGTCTGCCATGGCTGCTTGAGACTGAGGAGAAGAACATCCCCACGACCCAGCATGCAAGGAGATGACATCATGTAAACCATGCAAAATCAGCCAAAAACCCCACCAAGGCAGAACTCCTAGGGAACACGCGCACTACAACAAAGATCAAGATCCAAAATTTCGCCATGTCAACTTCTACAGAAAATTGACTCATGGCAGCTGCAGCATAGCATCACCATCCAGCATCTTTAAAAAAAATGACATCATCTTACAGCAACCGAATTCTCGGGTGACACCGTTCACAGGATACATACAGCCTAGTATAAAAAACAAAATACAAAAGAAAAACGCCTTGTCAAATTATAGTGGAAACTACTTCAGCTCTTGCGAACATCAGCTTGCAGCTGCAATATGACATCACTATTCCTTAAGAAATATTTACTTACCAAAGAGATTCCGGAAGTGCAATCCACACCACAAATTATGGGGCCCACAGCTTAATATAGAACGCCCACTACACTTTTTTCACGGAAGACACTTATTATTTCATCGAGGACGATGATTATTCTAAGGAGGGAGGACTGTTACATCCCAGTAACTTTTAAAATTTTATATTACCCCTGTGCAAGGGCAACGTGCCAAACACCGAGGATAACGAGGAAGACATAATTCAAGTATGAGAGTGTTCCTATGATAAATTATCATATGGACCGGGTAGCTGTGCGCATGAGGTAAACCTATGTATACCTCACGTCGACGAATCGGTTTGACATATGGTAATAAGAGATAAAGAAGAACAGCGCTCTGTCTATATGGTAATTACACCCGTGGTAATGAGTCAGTAACTCACACTGCGTGCCGATAAAGTAGTAACGCTGTGCTAATAACCTAATGAGAGAATGAGAAGTTATCGGCACAGCCTCACTAATTATAATGGCTAAATATTATTATCATTATTATGTTAATATTAATTATGTATCAACATTACACCATAACTATTATTAATATCTCAGGTAGTAAAACAGTATTGATCAATATTATCGCCATTACGTATTGATTGCCGATGAGTCGATCACGATCAATGAATAAAAATCGATCATTGATTATGGATCATAGATAAGAAATTGATTGACTGATCATTGGCAACCAATTAAGGATCATACTTCATAAAATAAGTAACACAAATTGTAAACAAATAAATGCAGAAATGAGTAATTAAAAATGCATTTATTTGGAAACTAGATATAAAATTGGGCAATAGAAGAGATGAACTCATGAACCCTTGCAGAGATCGTGCCTGGCCACCGATTCGCAATTCGTACGTGCCTTGCCACCGATTTGCGATTCGAACGTGCCGTGCCACCGATTTACGTTGATCTGCTCCCACTAATAGAAGCATCAATAGTATATATACCCCAGATTCACCCCTGGAGGTTTGTCATTAAGTTCCGAACAGTTGTACGGTTGTTAGGTCTGGACCGGTAATTCAACGTCGTGAGCAGACCCTTCGATAAACGTAAGTCTCATTGGATTTCTATGAGCAACTCAACATTCGGTACTTGGTAAATAAAATCATTGGTCCTTAAGTGGTGCAAGTCCGGAAACCGTAGCGCTAGATAGTTCCTTTGGATTACGTGTATCGTCGTATTTAGTCGTGTCGGTTAATAGTGATTTATTTCTGAAATCGGGACGAACTAACCTATCTTGTTAACAAGTGCATGTTTGATTCATTTCTCGTGTACTCAACAAGATACGTAAGCGGATAATTGATCACATCAGTTGCTGGTGGACTTGCATCCCTTACACCATACCTCCTGCAAAATTTATTGTTGTTTTGCTACCTCACGGAGACTCAAGCGAAACTCAACTATCCTGCAAGGATTTGTGCGCTTTGACTTGCAATAACAGGAGTAATAAACGACAATTCTCTCTTTTGCCCTCTAATTTAAGAGGTAGACAAGTAAGTTATATAAATATAAATAAGCATCTCAAAACTTATTATATGAACTATAACGCTGAAAGTGGAGCGTGAGTTGTATACCTAGGCATCTCAAAACCTAGTATATTAGCGTAAAACGTCCACAATCAACTGCGGAAGTTACATATATAGGCATCTCAAAACCTGTATATTTGGCTCATAATCGCATAAAACTCATTACATTGCCTTCTCATCTTGAGAAGTAGTATAAGTTACCAACTAAGTATCATTTTATGAAAACTTGTGCAACAACTTATTTATTTATAATAAATTACCTTATATATTCGTAAATTCAGTGTTTTATTATCATTGTGAACAACTCAGGGCCCATAGACCTGACAAGTGACAACGTACCCACAAACAAAAATAAATTATCAGGCCTTACCAACCTGATATAATCAGCTAACCTCCTCCCTTACATCCAAAAATCCAACCTACCCTCGCCTTTTGCTCGAGACGTAACATTGATGCCAAAACCTAATAATATGCCAAAAACATTATACCGACTATTTGAATACGTAAAAGTTTGAGTTTAAAATGTGAATTATTTAGTCATTATTATTGCGAAAAATGTCTTTTCTATTACGATAAAAAAATTGATGATGTTTCAAATCTTCAA
Source organism: Diplolepis rosae (assembly GCA_030998225.1). Taxonomy (NCBI): domain Eukaryota; kingdom Metazoa; phylum Arthropoda; class Insecta; order Hymenoptera; family Diplolepididae; genus Diplolepis; species Diplolepis rosae. The sequence continues at coordinate 706,823 of JAPYXD010000190.1, read as the reverse complement.
AATTGTCAAGCTTGTTCATCACCTTTGAATCATGCTATTTTTTTCGAGTTAGACGTTTGTGATAACATTCGTTTTATGTTTGAACAACAAAATTTGAGTGATATATTAGATAAAAGTAGAAACCGAAAGAATCCTGACAATGTAGATTTTACCGATATAACTGATGGGTCAGAGTATTTTAGAGTCTATTATCAATCAAATTCATATACGAAAAGACTTTACGATCTTACATTAATTCTTAATACCGATGGGATTTCCGTGATAAAAAGTAGGAAAACAAAATTATGGCCAGTGATGCTTCTTCCAATTGAAATACCAAAACATTTACGGTCTCAATTTCTTATAGTGGTGCAAATATGGTTCGACAAATGCAACCCATCAATGAATAATTATTTACAACCGTTGTGCGTGAAATTGAGAGTGTTTTCGCGAAGGAATATCTTGGGTGCATCCAAAAACAGGCGTAAAACATGTGACAAAAGTTACTGTACCGCTAATTATAGGCGATGCTCCAGCGAGAGCAGATGTATTGAATATGCATAATCATAATGGTCGTTACGGATGCAATATTTGTGAAATTAAGACTAAGAAGTGTGCTAATATTATACCAGGAAAAAAACGTATTCGAATTTATCCTTTTCAAGAAAATCCAATTTTACGAACTAATGAGCGAATACGAGAACAAGAGAAGAAAGCATTGCGTAAAGATAAAGTCATTCGTGGGATGAAGGGACAATCTATAATCTCAGCACTCCCGCGTTTGAGTAAAAGTACACGTGTGATACCAGAAATATTACATTCTCTCCTTGTGGGAAATGTTTACAGTTTTACAAAACTCATGGTTTTTCAGAATGGAGAGTGGTGTATAAAAAACGATCTTGATGAAATCAACGATATTTTAAGCAATATTAAACCACCAGACTTTTTTGAAAGATTGCCTAGAAGTTTATTAGAGTTGGAAAATTATAAAGCTTCGGAATTTTACAATTGGCTTTTCTACTATTCAGTCCCTCTTTTGTATGAATATTTACCGGAAAAATATTTTCAGCATTGGTTGCTTCTCGTTTTTGCAAGCTATAATTTACTCAAAGATGAAATATCAATTTTTGAAGTGAATCAATCAGAAATTTTGTACAAATTTTTTGTAAGAGATATAGAAATATTGTATGATGAACGACAATTAACTTATAATTCGCATCAACTATTGCATTTCGCTCTGTGCGTTCGGCGTTAGGGGCCTTTGCATTTAACTTCTACTTTTTTGTTTGAGGGATTCAATGGGATATTATCAAAACTGATTCATGGAACACATTTCATCGGACAAGAAATAGTTAATAATTTGCTCATTGCTAAAAGTATAAAGATTTTAGAAAATAAGATTGATACAGCGAGGAATATCGAGAATATGCAAAAAGATGATACCATATTAGGTAAAAATATTATTTATGAAAACATCAGTGAGACTGAATCTAATTTACTTTCTTTTCTTGAAATTGATGTAAAGACACAAATATTCTCAAGAGCTTTTATTAAAAACGAAATATACACTTCCAAAGCTTATAAAGAAATAAAAACAAATAGTTTCAACGTCGAAATACTGCTGAAAAATGACGTAAAAATATTGGGATCAATCACTTTTAATTTTCAAACAGCTAATAACCCGATAGATGATTTCGGATTTATTATACAACAGTTCTCGATTTTACATGATAAAATATTTTACCAGAATGAGTGTATGGTGAAAGTGAAACATATATTACCGATTGAAGAATCAAATAATTATATTGTTGTCAATGTAAAGGACATAAAATATATACGAAAACTTATACGAGTTTGTAATTATGTATGTAAACCACTTTCTTCATCAATACGATTGTGAATACTATTGTATTATTTATTAATGATGATAGCAGTAAATATAAACATTAATTTGTATCAATTTTGCTATAAATAAATGTTATTGATTCAAAAATACGAATACTATGATTGAGTTGAAAGAAATATACGCATTGTGCCTCTATAAATGAGCTTTGGTTGCAAAAATTATAAGTTTGAAACAGTCATACATGATCAGTAGAAATTCATATCTGATCAAATATATGAATCAATTTCTTTTTGAGGTTCATGAATGGTCATACATGTCATTCAACGTCGCGAAAAAATTGATCTGAAAATTAATATCTAATGCCATATATGAACTGATTTCTTTTTGAGGTTCATGAATAGCCATATATGCCATCAGACGATGCGAAAAAATTTGTTATTCATTACCATACATGATTGCATATACATACATAAATGATCATGCAAAAACATACATGTAGTCATATATGAATGAAATTTCCCATGGTTAGGTTCATACATGAAATCATACATAAATATATATGATACCATTTATGAATATATATAATCATTAATGGTTCATATATATTTGATGTATGATCATACATAACTTTTTTTACCCGGGATTCCCTTACCAACACAGTAAGATAACAGAAGACAACACCCCTGATAAAACGTTAATAAATTTTCTATAAAACACTTTTTTTGATAGACAAAAGGATGGTTACCCAGAACCTAGGCCAAGAAACAATGACCTGTATAGGAATACTGCTCATCATGGCAGGCACATCAGGAAATCCACAGGATTATGAAATCCAACCTTTCAATAACAATCCTGGATTTTTCTACGAACAACTAGAAACCATCCGCACTACCCAGAACCATTGGAGGTTTTTTATATTCATGGATCCCCAAAAACTACAGAACATCTTCAATTTGACAAAATGATATAGGAAATTATGAAAATTTACCCAACATGCCCAAATCGCTTGAAAAGTACTAACTGCACGGACATGATAAAACTGGATCGACTCAATGAAAAGCTACACAAAATCGAGATTATAAATGAGGATTTAACTGAAATACTGATGGAACTACGCCAGGACCTACCCTGTGAAATAGCCCCTCCAAGGACCATGCACAGACGAAGAGTACCTCTTCCAGGATTTACAAGTATAGGCAGCATTCTCGGATCAGTAATAGGGGTGATGACTTCCGACGACGCAGAAAAATACATCGAAGCAATAAACGACATTTATGAAAAGCAAAATAACATCAGCAAAATAATAGGAAAACAAACCCACATAATAAAAGCAGAAGTAAATAATATCCATCAGGATTTAAACAAATAAACAAAACAAATTCAAATCATTCAAAAAGAACTAAATGGAACTATTCACAAAATAAAATCGCAAGGATATTATTGGAATGACTACATGTATTACGAAAAAATGATCCAATGGTCAACACATTTGAAACTAAAATTAGAACATTTACAGGAAACATTAAAACAATTCATTAAAATAACAGAATACGAACGAGAAGGCAAATTACACCCTTCGACAATTTCCAAAGCCCAACTACAAGGAGTAATCACCGAAATACACACTAAAATGGAAGATTACGAATTTCCGATTCCCACTTCACATATTAGAGTGGAATTACTTTCACAAATTGGCAAAGCGGACCTCAAAATTACATCTGGAAAACTACTGATATCAGTAGACATTCCATTGCTAGATAGAAAAGCACAACAATTATATAAAATTCATCCATTTCCTGTGTACCAGAACATTTCAGAAAATCATACAAGAGCCGTCTACATTTTACCTAAAAAACAATACACTGCCCTGACAGTAGCCGAAAGAATAGTATATTAGACTACAAGGGCAGAAAGTTGAGAATCCTGCACTGCGCGCCATGAGGCCCGAGGCGAAGCCTCGGGCCTCATGGTGCGCAGTTCAGGGTTCTCAAATTTCTGCCCATGTAGCGTATACTATTTTTCTTGCTACCTGGTCGAAAGTACGAAAACAATTGCATATGTGCATTGGAATATATTGATGCCTGCCCCGATATTTCCGGCACGAGCGGAGCGAGTGCTGCTGGTCGGGGGGGGGGGGGGGGGCAACAAATACATCTATAAATTAAGGTTTAGATACACTCTTAGTTACTCTTTATGGTTAATCTTCAGTACTCTTCAGTACAGAAGTACTCTTCAGTTTCGAAGTTTTTATTAATTTACCAGTCATTACTATTACTCCCTAAATAATATCCACTAATTGCCACTAATAAACATTAGCAGAGAGCGGACAAATTTTGACGCTCGAGGTTATTGACGTTTTTACTCCCGCTATTATAGAGGGCGCGCATATAGCTTGACCAATGCATAAAAGTTAGACTTTGTGCCTTAAAATTGATGCCGGAGTGTTACGTACGGCTATTATTAATTTAAATAAAACCCATAAGAGTAAAAACAATCACCCTTAATATATTTGATTAATTAGTAAAATAAGTACGCGGAGGTCGTCCAAACTGCCGAATTTAGTTAATATAAATATTAACCAAATTCGTTTATTATTATGTGGGGTCGTTGGTCTTCTACTCTTGGACTGAGAGTGTATTTCTGCCTTTCTTCAGGGTGCAGGGCGTGATCAAACGCCTCGCTGAGATCCTTTGGATTTCGGGTATCAACAAAAATGGATATGTCATCAGGGAGACCCCTAATGAAAGCGTCTAAAGCACAGTCGATTACTGGCTTCATCATAATGGCGCTTTTATTGGTGTGTCCATACGTGCCCTTATATTTTTCTTCAATCGCGTGTCTAGCGCCACTCAAAAGGCCCTGTACGCGATCGTTATAATCGCTCACGGTTTCCGATTGCTACATACGGAGGTTGACGATAAACTCGAAGTACCATTGGTACTTTGTCGTGGACGCGAATCTTTTCTTCAGGTGCGCTATTACGTCCTTTACCCTAGAGAATTGTTTATCGCAAACGCTTTCGCGAGCAACGCCCTTTAGTTTGGCTAACATGGCCTTGATGAAGCCGGGTTCCGTGGCCTCGGTTACGAATACCGCTCCGTTGGATTTGTCTTGTAGGAATTCTTTTAGAGTTGGATTTTTACCGTCGAATTGGGGAATGTGATATGTACTCTGCTGCAGAGTCATGCACTCTAGTACCGATGCCATTGCCGCACTTGTGTTTAAATTGAGGTGGGACGCGGGAGTCGGATTATTTGCTGGGTCTCCGGTTAGTGAGTCTGAGACGCTTTGATTCAAGGGCATTTGGGTGTCCAGTTAGGGTGGCTCTTATTTTCAAAGTTTGAATTTTCTTCACGCTACCCCTCATTTTGCTTCCATTTTATGTAGAAATGATTCGTGTAAAATTTGAGCTTAATCGGACTAAGGAAAGGGGTGCCCCTCAGCCCTTGAAAATCACAAAACCATACAAAAAATCAATTTTATTTGTTTATTTTGCAAAATATTAATTATATGCAAAAAAAAGTTGATACAAAATTTGTAGATCTATTAAAAGTGCACATATTTTCTTCTACAACTTTTTCTTCTATGACTGACCGTTTTCGAGAAAAATGCGATTTTTTACTACAAATCTTGACTCATAGACAAAGACTCTTTTTTATAACCTGGAAACTTTCGGCGATAATCACTCACAATCTGAAGCACATACTGTTTCTGTTGTTCGTTTTTCGTGAATAATTTATTATACTCTTCCATAAGCTTAACGCCTCTCTCAGCCGAATCATTTACAACTTTCAATTTATTTACTAATTCAAGTCCTTTAACAAAACTTCCATTTTTAGGCCACGTCGACGGTTCTGTCCTAAGAAATTCATCATTCAAGTTAAATCTTTTGAAAAATCGTTTAGTGTCGGCGGAAACGAATTGCTCAATTCCATTGTTGATAATTTCTGGGATTTCATCGATTTCTACTTGTACTCGCTTCAAATTTTCATTTGATGATTCTGTTTCGCGATTCAAAGCATTGACCATTTTCATTTTCGATTCTGATGACAATTTCGGATCAAAGAAAGCTAATGCGACAGTTTCAGAGCTTAAATACCATAAATGATTCATGAGTTTTTTTAATGCAACACGAGAGATACCGGGATCGACAGCTTGATATTTATAAAGTTTTGAAAGAACCCTAAAATCCAGATAAGGTGCTTGAGCAGCAGAAGGCGCACAAAACCATGCTTCGACGTACACACTTACAATAAAAATACAAACATCGCAGATCGCATTCTGTTCTTCTAGAGTTAATACAAATTCACGACAGAAGAGAAAAATTTTCAAGCAATAAATAGCTTTTGCCATCCACCTCGCATGATGGATAGCCCCCGGAATACGGAAAAATACTCCACGAGGTGGTACTTCGCCAAGGAAAATTATTACTAATTCCAAAAATTCCCTATAATCCTCTCGAGGCTGCTGTTCCTTCAAAATATTTTTAACAAAATCAAGGATTCGAGATACGTCGCCTTCATTGAAGTGTCCTTTGACCTTTTCGTTTTCAATCCCTGATTGGAAATTATTAACATTGATTCCAGGCCAAGCTTTTTGAAAATTTTTAAAGATCAATACAATCGGACCTGTAGTTTTACCCATCTCTTCCTCGAAAACGCTTCTAAGAATAATTTCATATATATGATGTCTACAAGCAAAGTACAAAAGATCTTTTTCTAAAAAATTTTCTATCAAAACGCACGCACCTCTATAACTTCCAGTATTCGATGCTGTTGTATCGAAAACTAATGCTTTAACACAATTTTGGAGACCCCACTCAACAAGAGCTTCACAAACAGCAGATGCCTGATTTTTTCCAGTCCCAGATTGCAGTACAGGCACTCCAAGAAGTTGTTCAGCATCGCCATTCGAAAGAATCACAGGAAGTCGATCAACGGTCTCCTTACCTGTTAACGCTGGCAGTAACTTACCATCCCAGTGCACGAGAGCAGCTTCCAATTTCGTGCTCATGAACTGCTCTTTAATTACAGTCGCCCGTTCTGCACGTATTTTTTCTCTTGCAATATGAATGGACGATCTGTTGATGACAAAATCGTGCACATCATGGCCTAGTGCCTCGGTAGTTGCAATTAGAATATGAACTGCATCCTTGTCACTGATTTTACATTTATCTAAGGCCGCAGCAAGCTTAGGAGTCACTAGTGTACGGCTCCCTCTTGCCCGTTTTGCTTTTGGTGATGAAAATTCCAATTCTGTATCTTCTGAGAGACGAGGTTGTACCATAATATTATCAGTGGATTTTCCAGCAACTGATACATTTATATCTGTACTTGATTCCAAACTGCTGGCGCTTGTAGATGACGTCAATTCGGTAGTTTCAACTTTAAAAGGAAAAGAAGAGATTCAATGATGCAAAATTAAATTAAAAAACTGAAATGTGAAATAATTAGAAGTATTGCAAATTCCATGATTGAAATTTTTTCCATACATTACTCACATAGTTGTTCAATTTCAAGATCGCTTCGCTCTTTTCTCATCAACGCTGCCTCTTCTCGTTCTGCAATTTTTCTTTCTCTTATAACTTCCTTGTAATCGACTCCGTACATGAACCCTTGTCGACCCTTCAACCTTTGATTTATTAAAAAATGCTTATCTTCTTCTATTGTCATATTTTCCAAAGCGTTAGCATGTGCAATGTCGAAAAGATCCTCGAGCTTCGATTTGAAATTTTCTTCTTTTTCTTATGAGCCTCCGATGTTCTCCCAGCGTGTTTTTGTAATTGTCTCCATTCTTGGTACAAAGATTCTAATTTTGGGATGCAGTTTCTTATTTCCTGAGTTGGAATTCGTGCTTTTTCCCAAAAAATAATAACCTCCTGCAATGCTAGTCTGGCACTTTCGCGCAAACTTAACTTCACCACACGAAGATTGAAAAATAATACACTTAAAACGTCTTTATTTGATGGCAATTTATTTCCACTAATTTTATTCCAGTAATATCCAAGTAAATAAATTTTTTCACGTAATAAAAGGGCAGAAGACATTCTGACATGAAAATTTCTTTTGACTCGTCCGATATCCGAAAGAGAACTGCGTCAGGTATGCGGCTGGTCGGTTGACTATGGGCTGGGATCATGGGTCCTTTAGATTTTAGAAGAACATCTGCTCAGCACAACTACATTACTACATTAGTATTAGTACCTCTTGGTAGCGCTCGGACAAGAATACTCAGGAAACAGGGAAGGATACAGATGAACTAAAAGCAAAAAAGTGTTACGTGCTATATGGAAGGCTCCTAGACTATACTCTACTAGAGTACCTCGAGTAGCTTTATTCGAGGCATACTTTTTCGCATTTTTTTCGAAAACAGTGAGTCATAGAAGAAAAAGTTGTAGATAAAAATATATGCATTTTTAATAGATCTACAACTTTTGTATCAAGCTTTTTTGCATATAATTAATATTTTGCAAAATGAACAAACAAAATTGATTTTTTAATGGTTTTTTTTTTATTTTCAAGGGTCCAGGGGCACCCTTTTCCTTAGTTCGATTAAGCTAAAATTTTACACAAATTATTTCTACATAAAATGGAATTAAACTCGGGGGTAGCGTTGAAAAAAATCGCAAAAAAATTTTTTCCCAGAGTAAATAAGAGCCACCCTAGGGTGTCCTGTTCGGGTTCCGGTCCCATGTCGTTCCTACCATGATCATCCCCATGTTGGAATGTGTTTCGATCTGCGTTTCTAGGCATGTTGTAGCGGCTCGAAAAACTATGGACTTAATGTATATGTAGGACCACCCCGGAATATATTGTAATCGAAGTGCACTGATACGGCCTCCTAGGTTAAGTATGCGAACATGCCGTAATTGTGAACTTTGCTTCGTATAATTTGCCTAATTAAGCTACTCAAGCTACTCAAGCACAACATCTGGGTTAATTCGGAAAAAGAATGAATTTTGTGAATAAAATAAAGCTGCGGATTTGGTCACTGAAGTTAGCCTCAAGGTCAAACCCTTCAGTGACTTTACAGTTTTATTTTATTCTGCAATGAGGTAATAAAAGTTCGTCATAAAATAAAGCTAATTTCGAGTCACACAAGTTAGCCTCAAGGTCAAACCCTTGAGTGATTCAATTGCTTTTATTTTATTTTAAGATGAAATATGAATTAGAAATAACAATGAATATCTTTGGAAAATGTTGGGAAGGCTACAAATAAAATAAAGCTGGTGATTTTGTCGCTCAGGTTAGAATCAAGGCCATACTCTTGATCGACACCGCAACTTTATTCTGTTCTACTTAGAAGGTGATGATATGGAAGAATTCAGAAAAATTTGAAATGCCGCGTGGCAATAATTTTGGGTCAAACTGTCTCAGTAGTAACTCGGTGGTTACTCAGTCTGAATTTAAAAAGTGACAGGTAGTTACTTGATCAGGAGAATTTAAGCCACTTTAAGAATAATAAAAAAAACAAAATGTCACTTGGTAGCGAAGCTAAGGGGAATTATAACACGAAGGAAAAATCCCACCGCTGCCACCATCAGTTTGTTACGTACGGGTATTATTAATTTAAATAAAATCCATGAAAAGTAAAAACAATTACCCTTAATATATTTTATTTATTAGTAAAATGAGTACGCAGAGGTCGTCCAAACCGCCGAATTTAGATTATATAAATATTAACCAAATTCGTTTATTATTATGTGGGGTCGTTGGTTTTCTACTCTCGGACTGAGAGTGTATTCTTTACGCCTACGCTGATCACCTTTAATTTTGAAAGAAAGAAGAGGAGAAAGGTGCATTGAATGAATTTAAATCAAGCGACAATTATTCACATAAATAAAAGATAGTTTTATTTTCAAGGAGAAGGAAACGAATAATCCGATGTGAACATTTTTTATATAGAACAAGAGAAAGGTGAATTGGAATGATACAGTTGTACTTTACCTTATCCTAGATTCTATTCCTAGGTTCTTAATCCTGCCAGATCTATGGAAAGCAGGAGCAAGGAAGAGAGAGCGTTCCCGTTGCTGAAGTCCTCAGTTATCCGGGCCAAACTTGATTTTATGTATCCGTGGTTTACAAAAGAAACCACTCTTGTCCCTTGCGTGATACACACACACACTGTTTTCCACTTTTCTATTAGGTATAATAAGAGAATATAATGGTTGGCTTTTAACCAGAAAAGGGTTGAGTGCTTTTAAACTCGCTCTTTTCACCGCTAAAATTTACCTATTAAATCTAATTCAAATATTTTATGAAAATATAATAAAAGATGCTGGTTTACGATCAATGAGGGTCAAATATAAAGAAGAAAACTCTTTATAGTGTCAAAATTGTTGCGACGTTTCGTTGGCTATGGGTTTGCCAACCTCATCAGGCTTTATTAAATTTAAAAAAAACACCAAATATTAAAATTGTCACACACAAGAAAAATAAACATTAAATTAACTCAACATCCAGAACATACACAAAATTGTTAAAATTTTACCTTTATAAAAGAAGTTTAACTCATGATGAGTAATGTCGAGAAAATAAAATTATAATAAAAGTTATGATTTACTTAATAAAATGACGTGATGTCATGGAGTCGACGACACTTTGTCTACTAAATTATTACATTCAAACAGTTAACTTAAAATATTGACAACAGCTATTGTAAACACAGAATTTGAAATGTAAACAGACATCAGCTGGAAAGCTATCATGAATTTAATCTATTAAGTAATGAAAAATAAATTCTATTCAAAGTAAATATGTCTTCTTTTTTATTTATACTAAATTTATTAAATTTTATATGGATCATCTCCGATTTTAATCTTTTTCGATAGTCAGAGACATAATCAACAATCCCGGTATTTTCCCAATCAAATTCATGGTTGAATTCCAATTGATGTTCACAGACTACGGATTCACTGTTTTTTTTAATTTTTGTGTTCATTAATACGAACTCTTAATGCTCTCTTAGATTCACCAATATAAGTCGCAGTGCAATTTTTACAATTAAATTTGTATACAATATTAGTTTGTTCCCATTTGTTTGTGGAGTCTTTACCTAATTTTATTATTGATTTCAAAGTTTTGTTGACGACTTGAATAGTTGAAATATTGCATTTTTTAAAAATATTAGACAATTTAGTGAAGTTTGTTACGTTGTATGGCAAACATACCTTTGGTTGATGTCTGTATAAGTTTGAACGTTTTTTTTTATTTGGAGAATTTGGAGAGCTGTATTTAATTTTATTCATACGGATTTTTATATTTTTATCGATGAAGCTATTTGGATAATCGTTGTTTAATAATATTTGTTTAACAATCTTCAAATTGGCGTTATGAAACGTTTTGTGAGATAAAGATATCGCTCGATCAACTAAGTTATAAAGAATATTTTTTTCCTGACAAATTGGATGATTGGAAAAGTAATTAATTGTTCTATTTGATGAGGTAGGGTTCACAGGGTACATTTGTGAATAATGAACTGACATCTAATGAAAGCAGAACGTGATTATCATCTACAACGAGATTTTCCAATTTTCATTTAAGATCTAAACTATCATTTAAATGTGATTTTGGGACTTTCATACTGTCTTTTAATTCATCATATAGTATTTTTGATAAAAAATGCGTGGGACTATTGATCAAAGAAATTATGGGACGAAGAGGTGTATCTTGTTTGTGGATTTTAGGTAAGCCATAGCATTTAGCTAATACAGTGTTGGTTAGAGTAAGTTGATTATTGTGGAATTTATATTTTAAAAATTCATTATCATTAAGTCTCTTTAAAATGTTGGAAGTACTGCTTTGTAATTTTTTCAAAGGATTTCTTGTTATTGGAATGTAGGTGGAAGTATTTGAGAGAAGGTCAGTCATTTTTGTATTATAAGTCGATTTTTTCAGACAAACAGTAAGGTTACCTTTGTCAGCATTAGTAAAAAAAATATCAGGATTATTTTTCAAAAATTGTTTAGTAACTTTTAACTTGTTGGTAAAATTATAAAAGATAATAAAATTATTTCTAATTGGTTTCAAAAACCTACCTCATCAAATAGAACAATTAATTACTTTTCCAATCATCCAATTTGTCAGGAAAAAAATATTCTTTATAACTTAGTTGATCGAGCGATATCTTTATCTCACAAAACGTTTCATAACGCCAATTTGAAGATTGTTAAACAAATATTATTAAACAACGATTATCCAAATAGCTTCATCGATAAAAATATAAAAATCCGTATGAATAAAATTAAATACAGCTCTCCAAATTCTCCAAATAAAAAAAACAAACTAATATTGCATACAAATTTAATTGTAAAAATTGCACTGCGACTTATATTGGGGAATCTAAGAGAGCATTAAGAGTTCGTATTAATGAACACAAATATAAGAAAAAACAGTGAATCCGTAGTCTGTGAACATCAATTGGAATTCAACCATGAATTTGATTGGGAAAATACCAAGATTGTTGATTATGTCTCTGACTATCGAAAAAGATTAACATCAGAGATGATCCATATAAAATTTAATAAATTTAGTATAAATAAAAAAGAAGACACATTTACTTTGAATAGAATTTATTTTTCATTACTTAATAGATTAAATTCATGACAGTTTTCCAGCTGATGTCTGTTTACATTTCAAATTCTGTGTTTACAATAGCTGTTGTCAATATTTTAAGTTAACTGTTTGAATGTAAAAATTTAGTAGACAAAGTGTCGTCGACTCCATGACATCACGTCATTTTATTAAGTAAATCATAACTTTTATTATAATTTTATTTTCTCGACATTACTCATCATGAGTTAAACTTCTTTTATAAAGGTAAAATTTTAACAATTTTGTGTATGTTCTGGATGTTGAGTTAATTTAATGTTTATTTTTCTTGTGTGTGACAATTTTAATATTTGGTGTTTTTTTTAAATTTAATAAAGCCTGATGAGGTTGGCAAACCCATAGCCAACGAAACGTCGCAACAATTTTGACACTATAAAGAGTTTTCTTCTTTATATTTGACCTTCATTGATCGTAAACCAGCATCTTTTATTATATTAACATGGAGGGTGACACTACCATTTCTACATTTTATGAAAATTGTCACTACCTTTTTGAGATTCGGTAGTATTAATTTTCTGCAATTTCTCGCTGCTTTGTGCCGTTTTATTTTGTGAAGAAAAACCGCGAAAAACTAGAATTGGACTGTAAATAGTCCGCAGAAGATTTTCGTTGATACACGTTTGATGCGATTGCCAAGAGTCTATCACTAGATAATCGTTTACGAGTTACCCTCAACTAGTGAAATAGGTATACCGACCGTTCGCGATCAACGAATTGGACCTTTTAAATGGTCCGCCGAAGATGAATTTAATTTTGATTTACTCAAAATAAAAGGATTGCTTTCGTCTAGATGAAGACTTTTGTATTTTACGTCCGCCCGACACGATTCCAAAAATAAATAATTTCGTAAGATAAAGTTTTATGGTTTTAATCAACTAACGAGGATCTAGGAACTGTCTATCTAAACCGCAGACGGGTAAAAGTAGAGAAAAGTATATTCCCTACTGTCCGAGTAGTTCCGGATAGTACCGGGTTGCTCGAGTAACTGCAAGTTTGGCTTGGCGTTAATCTGTTTTACTGATTCATCGCGAGATGAACATGGTAGGGTTTTTTGATGATTAAGGAATCTATGATTGGACAAGGAAATAATGGTAGGGAGGTTTTAGGAATTTAGATGGACTTTGCACCGTGCTGATTCAGTTATTGCACCATTTGCTGATTTTTAGGTGTCAAATATTTCTCCCCTATTTCCACACTTATCGTGAGAAAGGAAATGCGCTAATCGATTTTTTAGTATTTGATGCATTGTCATCAAATTGTAGAGACGATTTTAGTTTCTAATATATTTCCTGCTAAATTGAAATATATATATTTAATTGGTCTAGGCTTATAATCATTATATGAATTATAAAGCCTTAGCATAATTATTTTAAATATTCATATGAGTCTTTAGGTTTTAATTACAAAAAGCACGTGGCCTTTGTTGTGGGAGATCAGCTGGCTGAAGCATCTGAGCAAGGATAGGCGCACGAGAAGGAAGTGTGAAAATGGAATGTATGCTAGCCTTGCGATGTACAGCAGAGCACATCAAAAGTTTCTAGAAGAGATGGGTATATGGGGCATGTGCATGGGCGAACGAAGAGAGGAATTGACAAACGGCAGAAAGCTATGATGATATGCAGTGCATGAGTGTACGCGCGCTGGATATCTCTCCCTCTTCCTCTCTCTTACGCTCTCTCCTTTTATATCGCGCTCTCTCCTCTTGCTTCTACCTTACAGTAGAAATATTTATAATGTAGATCAATGTTTTCTTAAATTTAGATACTTCTGAAATTACAATTTATGCGATGATGTGACAGACCACTCGCATGAAACTATAGTTATAATTATTCGCAACAATATTAATGATCTTAATACTTAATAAATGAATTAACATTATATAAAATCAATATTAATGTTAATTGTAATATTAATAATTATAAAATAATACATTAGGAATTTCCTGAATTTAAATACTCCTAAAATTACAATCTATGCGATCATGTGACAGGCCACTCACATTAAAAATTGTAGTTATAATTATTCGCGTTCACCTGAAAACGTGCACTCACATTCATACGCAGGTGCACGAACCTGCACGTACATCAATATATATATATATATATATTAGCACACACATTAATATAATGCATAATATAACGCAATATGGGCGTGATATATAACATTAATAATATAATAGCAATGATATTAATGGTGATATTAATAGTAATATAATAATGTATTAGGAATTTCCTTCCCGAACCAACCATCTGCTAAAAGTTTCTTGACCTGAGCAACGATAAGCTCCATCAGCGACCTTGTCAAGGTGCTTGGTTACGGGCGCTTCAAGTGGTATGCGAATTTACGTGGAAATTTATATTATAATTTTGGAAAAATTTGGCCGCCTTGACACGCTCGTAACATGGACATACGTACTTTCGACCGAGGTATAAAGTAAAATTCTTTTCGGCTGACAAAGATTACTATGACACTTGTCAGAAAACAATCTATCACGCGAGTTGCGAAAGCACCTAACCAATAGACGAGATAGTTACAACTACATCCTGTGAATGTCTAATGCTTACACGCCCTTCGATGAAAACTTTACAGCAATGTGATGATAAAATAAACACAAAAAATTCAGTTTTTGGAAGCATATTCCATCATTATAAGCATGGATATTTTCAAGTAAAAATCCAGAGCCAATCAGCATCACCTGTAAAAAGGGAAAAACAGAGAAGGGACATATTAAAAATTCAGGAATACTAAGATTAAGGGCCGGTTCCACCAACCTCGGTTAGAAAGTTAATCCTCGGTTAAACCTAGTTGAGCGTTCCACCACCTATTAACGGCCGGTTAACTCGCGTTAACCAGCGTTAAATCTAACCGGTCATGTTTGGGCGGTTAGGGCGACTTAATCGTCCCTTAACCAAAAAACTGCAGTGTTGTTGTGAAATATGGAGTTTTTGGAGGAAGTTTTGACATCGTCTGATGATGAAATCGAGGAAGATATGTATGTTTTTATTCGCAGAAGACCGCGAATTTTCAAAGAAAGAGTTAATTTTTTTGATAATTTCGACGACATTGATTTTCAAACGAGATTTCGATTATCAAAAGTTTGTGTTCGTGATCTGCTGAATCAAATCGAAGGAGTATTATCGCACGCAACAGAAAGGTATTTTATACTTGTTGATTGAAATTATTCATAATTAATTTTTAATTTGAAAAATTATTGAAATTATGCAGGCATTTATTTGGATAATCCTATTTTTATTCCTAGGAATAGAGCAATACCGCCTGTTATACAGTTACTGCTAACTTTGAGGTTATATGCAACTGGATCTCATTTGTTGGCTGTAGGAGATTTTTCAGGTGTTAGCAAAACAAGTGCACACAGAATTACGCATAGAGTGTCAGTAGCAATCGCTAGACTTGGGCCTCAATATATTAAGTGCCCTTCTTCTTTAGAAGATATACAAGAAGCGCAATTAAAATTGTATACAATCGCTCGATTTCCGAGAGTTTTTGGTTGCATTGATTGCACACATATCAAAGTTCAATCCTTTGGTAAGACAATTTTTACATACACATTGCAGTAGCTAATTTTGAGTCTACAAGTACAGTTTAATTATTGTAAATACAATTTAAATAATAATAATAGTAATAATAATTTAAATTATATGGTTTTAAGGTGGAGAAAATGCTGAGACTTTTCGAAACAGGAAAGGATATTTTTCGATCAACGTACAAGCGATTACTAATGCAAATTTAGAAATAATAGACATCATTGCAAGGTGGCCAGGGTCCGTGCATGACAGCACGATTTTAAGTAATTCGAGGATAAATGCTATGTTTGAAGCTGGTCAATTTGGTAAAGCGCTACTCATAGGTGATGCTGGCTATCCTCTAAAGCCATATTTAATGACACCTTTCAATGCACCAAATACTCCTGCAGAACAATTATATAATGAGTCGCTAATAAAGACACGTAACTCAGTGGAGCGCACATTCGGAGTTTGGAAAAGGAGATTTCCAATTATGGCATTAGGCATGCGATTTAAACTTGCCAATGTTTTGCCTAGAATTGTTGCCACGGCTGTGCTACATAATATTGCCCGCCGCGGAGGAGAAGAGGAACCAATGGATGATCCAAATTTAATTTTACCAGCACCACTGCAGGATCTCATTTTCATGGGAAATATAAATATCTATTATGGACTTCAAGATGAGAATACAGTCCGAAATGAAATAATTCATGATTACTTTCAAAGGTATAATAATAATTTTTTTTATCGGAAATGACCGAAAATTTTATGAGACCGTAAAGCGTGAATTAATTTTCAATAATTTTTACTCGCAGCCTTTTGGAGGAGGATGGGAACTAATGACAAGTCTACGAAAATAGAAATTTCACCTATTATTATGTGATGAAAGAAAATTACACAACCCACGGACATTGTTACCACGCCTATTTTTAGTAGTTAAATCTTCATAACAAATCTACCTTATTATTATATTTATAACCTTATTGTTCTAGTCCTTATTATTCTCCTGCCTATTGGCGTAGCAATTGGAGTTGAAGTTTCTCCTTCTCCAGTTGCACTTTCTCCTTCTCCAGTTGCACACGCAAAACTTGAACTTCAAGTTCATTCTTTTCCAATATTTTTTCCTTCATTAGATCCACTAATTCCTTTTTCGCAGTGGCTAAGTCGTCGAAAATTTGTGCTCGTTCTGAATTTTTTATTTTATTATACCTCGTCTTGGCAACTCTTCCTCTATTTAAAATTGATGACATATTCCTTATTTTTATTCCTTTCTGCACTTCAATGTGGTTTTTGCTGGTGCCTGATCCTCCTTCCGTTTGCTGAAAATGAATTTCCTGAGTATGCGAAGATGATTGTGGTACATCCTCCATATCCTGAAAAGTAAAATGAAATAGCGAACGTGAGTACTGAATAAAAGTATTGAATATTGAGTATATAAAATATATACAATATATTAAATATATGGAATATATAAAATATTGAGTATTAAATAAATTTAATTATGTACCTGGCATACGTCCAACAGCATCATTTCCTCAGCACCTTCCTTTATACCTTGCTCTGCACCTTCTTCTGTAACTTCCTCTATACATTCTTCGAAGTTCTCTTCATACTGCTGACTTTGCAGGCTTGCAAATGCGGCATCGTCATGGACTGTAATGAAAAAATTAGTTTGTAAAAAGAATCACAAATTTTTATTGAATAATAAAATCTATAAAAAATTATATTCACAAACCGGGGATATAATCACTGTCGAATGGATTCGGTAAACTCGTCACCGATGCTACTATTAGTGGCTTCACGTGCTCAAATAATTGAGCATTTCTCCTATCCGCAGTAATCACCACTTGGCCACCTCCTATTTTAAAAACAAAAAAATTCACCAGATTTTGAAATAACCGAACTATTATTTTGAGCATAAATTTGCGGTTCATTCCATATAATATTTACATCTAAAAAATATAATCGCCTGAAATATTTTTCTTCGTGTTTTAGATACAAAAAATAGGCCCTAATTTTTTGTTTAGACATGATATGGAAACATTCCAAATGACAAGTGGTTAAACATCTGCACTAGAAAAATAAGGAATTTTTAAAAATCTTATAGTTTGTAAGATTATTAATGAATATTTTTATATATACAATTATTTTAAATTTTAAGCTAATTGTCATCAACGAAATTGATTTAAAACAATATAAAATGTATTGTACATAAAATAACGAATAATTATTTCTTTCATCGCTATGTACAAACTGTATGTAATATTTAATTTTGACTGCAAATTTTATTGTTTTGTAACTCGAAAAGTTTCCATAACTTGTCGAAATAAAAAAAAACATGAGTAGCATAGGACAACTCACGTGTCTATTTTTTTAATATTTAGAACACGAAAAAAATATTCGAGGCGATTTTATTTTTCAGTTGTAAATATGATATGGAATTACCTATAAATATATTTTAATCTAATTTAAAAGTATATATAGAAAGTACATTAATTTTATCTTACCTGTCTGGTGCACTTGCTTCTTTACTTCAGCATAATGCTTTCTGGTACCCCGCTTCAAATTGTCCCACAAACTTTTTAAACTTTTTGCATCACGGTTCACTCTTCCATGAATGGAATTGAATTCATTTGTTATTTTCTCCCAGCAATTATTTTTTGCTTTAGTATTAACTGCATCTGTTTCCTTATTTTCAATTACATTTTTGTATTTGGTCACTAGTTTTACCAAACATTCTTTTTCCGCGGGAAGAAAATTCGGCGATCTCACTTTTTTATGATCCATTTTAATTTGGATATTAATTCAATTTAATATAATATATATATAAGAACTGGGGTGAACGAACTGCACAAACCAGAAGCCAAGCAAAAACTGTCCACAACTTCAAGGCTTTTGGGTGCTTTCGGGCTTAAAAAAAGGTGGGGAGGGTTTCGAAGTACACAGAGTTTTGCAAGGGACAGATTTTGAGGGAAAACCCATGACCTTCATTAAATTTGTTAAAACATAAAACATTAGGATGGTCTCAGCGTTGACCTAAAAACATTAGGATGGTCTCAGCGTTGGCCTAGTTTTACAATTTCTCGCCCTAAGCAGGGACCGGCAGGTATGTTATTCAAATGATTACAAAAATGTAGTGATTGTAAATGTAGGACCATTTTTTTTATGGGTATTATTCCATTTCGATATATGTATAAATTGGCTTTAGGGTCCAGAAATAATGAAAACTCAGTTCTTACATTCTTTCAAACGTTTCGACTCAGGTTGGAGTCCTCATCAGTGAGAATTTATTTCTATAAAAAATACAAAGGAGGAATCTTAAAAATTGCCCGTATGACTGATAAACATTGTAGTAAAAAAGTGATATAAGAATTGCAGGTGTGAAAATAAAATTGGACTAAGTAACTAAATTTGCAATACAGTAAAACTGTAACAAAACTGTACAAAAATTTTTTTCCGTAAAATTGCTAAAGAGAACCTTAAAGAAACATTGTAATAAAATTATATAAATGAATTATGCATGTGAACCTATAAAATTGGTCTAAACTGAATGTAATGAACTGTACAGAAAAAAATTTTCCTATAAAAATACAAAGGAAGAAACTTGAACAATTTGGAACTGTGACTGATGAAAATTATGTTAAAAATGATGTAAAAGAATTGCAATTTGAAAATTAAAAAATTGGTCTAAATAACTAAATTTGCTAAAAAGGTAAAGCTGTAAAACTTAATTTGAAAAAAATACCAACAAAACAGACTTAAAAGTAACACGTGTGACAGATAACAATTTTGGTTGACCGATATGAATAAATTGTACAATTGAAACTGTAAAAATGGTCTAAACTAAATGTAAAAAATGTTTAAAAATGTAAAAAAATGTAAAAAATGTAAATAAATGTAAAAAAACCTGTACAGAAAAATTTCTTATAAAAAGACAAAGGAAGAAAGTTGAAATTGAACGTGTGACCGATGAACATACTGTTAAAAAATGATGTAAAAAAATTGGTATTTTTTTCAAATTAAGGTTTTACGGCTTTACCTTTTTAGCAAATTTAGTTATTTAGACCAATTTTTTAATTTTCAAACCTGCAATTCTTATATCACTTTTTTACTACAATGTTTATCAGTCACACGGGCAATTTTTAAGATTCCTCCTTTGTATTTTTTATAGAAATAAATTCTCACTGAAGAGGACTTCAACCTGAGTCGAAACGTTTGAAAGAATGTAAGAACTGAGTTTTCATTATTTCTGGGCCCTAAGCCAATTTATACATATATCGATTATTCATCAAAGGGTCGATGCAAGTCCTATCTATAATTATTCCATTTATTTAAAATAATTGCATCTTTCTTATACGAAAAAAACGAATAATTTCTTCATTCATGGCTATATGCAAAGTGTAGGTAATCGATGACCCTAAAAATTTCATTGTTTTATAAAAAATGGTTTACGAAGTAGAAGATTTTTGTTTAATCACTTGTAACCTGAAAAGTTTGCATAGTATGTTGAAATAAAAAAATACATATTTTTTTGTATCCAAAACGCGAAAAAAAATATTCCAGGTGATTTTATTTTATTACTATTATTATTTTATTTATACTTATTAATTACTTTAGTTTTATTTTTTTGGGAATCACCCACAAACATCATTTTTGAGGTTAGTGTGTTTTGAGGTTTTACCGCGCACTGCCATATTGCTTTGCTTCCCATTCAACTGACGGGTAGCCAATCACACGAATTTTGAGTAAAAGTACATGTGTGATACCAGATATATTACATTCTCTCCTTGTGGGAAATGTTTACAGTTTTACAAAACTCATGGTTTTTCAGAATGGAGAGTGGTGTATAAAAACGATCTTGATGAAATCAACGATATTGTAAGCAATATTAAACCACCAGACTTTTTTGAAAGATTGCCTAGAATTTTATTAGAGTTGGAAAATTATAAAGCTTCGGAATTTTACAATTGGCTTTTCTACTATTCAGTCCCTCTTTTGTATGAATATTTACCGGAAAAATATTTTCAGCATTGGTTGCTTCTCGTTTTTGCAAGCTATAATTTACTCAAAGATGAAATATCAATTTTTGAAGTGAATCAATCAGAAATTTTGTACAAATTTTTTGTAAGAGATATAGAAATATTGTATGATGAACGACAATTAACTTATAATTCTCATCAACTTTTGCATTTCGCTCTGTGCGTTCGGCGTTGGGGGCCTTTGCATTTAACTTCTACTTTTTTGTTTGAGGGATTCAATGGGATATTATCAAAACTGATTCATGGAACAAATTTTATCGGACAAGAAATAGTTAATAATTTGCTCATTGCTAAAGGTATAAAGATTTTAGAAAATAAGATTGATACAGCGAGGAATAACGAGAATATTCACAAAGATGATACCATATTAGGTAAAAATATTATTTATGAAAACATCAGTGAGACTGAATCTAATTTACTTTCTTTTCTTGAAATTGATGTAAAGACACAAATATTCTCAAGAGCTTTTATTAAAAACGAAATATACATTTCCAAAGCTTATAAAGAAATAAAAACAAATAGTTTCAACGTCGAAATACTGCTGAAAAATGACGTAAAAGTATTGGGATCAATCACTTTTTATTTTCAAACAGCTAATAACCCGATAGATGATTTCCGATTTATTATACAACAGTTCTCGATTTTACATGATAAAATATTTTACCAGAATGAGTGTATGGTGAAAGTGAAACATATATTACCGATTGAAGAATCAAATAATTATATTGTTGTCAATGTAAAGGACATAAAATATATACGAAAACTTATACGAGTTCGTAATTATGTATGTAAACCACTTTCTTCATCAATACGATTGTGAATACTATTGTATTATTTATTAATGATGATGGCAGTAAATATAAACATTAATTTGTATCAATTTTGCTATAAATAAATGTTATTGATTCAAAAATACGAATACTATGATTGAGTTGAAAGAAATATACGCATTGTGCCTCTATAAATGAGCTTTGGTTGCAAAAATTATAAGTTTGAAACAGTCATACATGATCAGTAGAAATTCATATCTGATCAAATATATGAATCAATTTCTTTTTGAGGTTCATGAATGGTCATACATGTCATTCAACGTCGGGAAAAAATTGATCTGAAAATTAATATCTAATGCCATATATGAACTGATTTCTTTTTGAGGTTCATGAATAGCCATATATGCTACCACAAGAAATAGCAGAAAATGACAAACCTTTTGATGGTGTTTGCCTAGAATTTTTCCCAGAAACATATAACGAATTATTTATCACCAAATATTTTCAATAGCACCACATATTTCAATTATTTATATCAATAGGACTCTCTCAGCGATGCGTGATTGCAAAATTTTTTATCTAACCAAATTATCTGATCACGAAAAACAAAGATATCAACATCGAAACGCTTGGCACTCAATTGGACAAATACAACCATTCAATACAGTATGTTTCTTTTACGATAAAAGACTATTGTCTATTTTTTGCACAGCCTTTCGATGCACTCAATGCCTTGACAAATTTCTTGACAATCAAAGTCCAATAAGAAACGGCATAGAAATGGAAATTTGACACTACTTAAATCTTAGTACGCATGTATAGCAAAAGGGGAAACTTATTTGTCTTATGTATTACGCATGAAACATGTGTAGAGGACCTGTTAGAAATAAGAATCTTCCAAGTAACTAGATATATATATATGCATATGGAATAAATATTTACAACAAGTTATGAAAACGTGACATCTTCAATATTTCATTAAAACCTTCATGATAGAATTAATTTGCCTCTTCCGAGGATGACAATGACAATCAGCAATTAATTAGAAAATACGTTCTTTTTAATAACTATTCAAATCACTATTATATTATTTTATAAACAAAAGCAATGTTTAAATATAAAGATTAATAGAATTATAAACAAATCATTACCGCCATTTATGTACATCACTTGTATTATAGTTACTATATTACTTACTTATGTATAGAAATAATGTCATTGACCCTTGCGACTAAATCTACCTAAAAACCTGGTGGTACGGGTTTACACAGCCCTTGAAAAGATGTGAGTACACCCACACCACGAAAGCATGACCCATACGGACTTGGAAAATCGGTGTGAGTCCCTAAGCTCACCAACGCAGCACACCAGCAAACTGGCCCATAGTCTCAACTCAACACACTGACACCTAAGATTCTAATGGACTTCGAAAAAGCTATTGAAACCATGGAACTCAAATTCCCATACTTTCTACCTACGAGTTGAAACTGCAGACGACAATATAAGCCAGGCTGCAAGGCCTAAACAGCAGTCTAAAGGAGCATAAGATCTAGCAGCATCATTAGAACCGGTTTTTCGTCGCCGTACCGTAATAAATCTCAGTGGCCATAATTTCCACGTGTTCGGGAAACCCAATCTATTAACAACGGAATGAATTTCATAACATTGGATTTAGTGCCATTGTCATCGAGGCATCAAAACTAGGATACCCATTAAACAAGGGATTAACCTGCCACTGTTGGTCAACAATGTTACGTCCCGAGCTAAGGCGAGGGTAGGTTGGGAAAATTAGGAAAAGGGAGGAAAGTTTTCTGATTAAATCAGTGGTAAATTCTGATTATTTATATTTTTGTGTGGGATCGTGGTCACTAGTCAAACCTATGCGACTCGAGTTGTTCACAGTAAGAACAAATTTGATTATATTGCAGTGTACAAGCTTTATTAATTAAAGATAGATATACAATAAGTTTTGAGATGCTTATGTGTATGACTTATACTACTTCTCAAAATGAAAAGGCAAAATTAAGGGTTTTATGCGTTTATAAATCGATAATACAGGTTTTGAGATGCCTATATGTGTAACTCACGCATTAAAAGTGTGCGTCTATATAAGTCAATAATACAGGTTTTGAGACGCCTATATATGTGACTTCCGCGGTTGATTGCGTGCGTTTTATGCTAATATACTAGGTTTTGAGATGCCTAGGTACACAATTCACGCACTACAATTGGCGTTATAGTTAATAAATAAGTTTTGAGATGCTTATATATATAAATTACGCTTTTTCCTTGCTTGAGAAGGCAAGAGAAAGAGTTTTGTCGTATAGTTCTCCTTGTTGATAGCTGGATAACGGCACAATCCTGGCTGGAGTTAAGTAGTGCTAGTCAAGTAGTACAGGAAGCGTATCAGACAATCCAACTTGCTTGCTAAACACTGGTTAAGTTCGTTTTCTGTAGATTTAACTCTCAGAACTCGACTTAATACAACGATACACGTATTTAACGGCACTTATTAATTCACGACCACCGGACTTGCACCACTTAAGGACCCGGGATTTTATTTACCAATTACCGAGGTAATTCTTGTATAAGATACCGATGAAATGACGAATATTGAAGGGTCAATTCGTGACACCGACAGTACGACTTGCGGATGGAGTGATTACCGACGATAAGATCTTGAAGTCTGAACAGCTACAAGCGAAAAGACAACTTCCAGAGGTAAATCTGGGGTTTATATATTATTGCTTATTCCTAAACTGGGAGAGTATTCATATTTTCGTGGATCGGCACGTACCTTGCTACTCGATGGATCGGCACGCGTCTGGCAGCAATGTCATTGACCATACTTGCTGACAATCGCGTAAATACATGAACTCGCGGCGCGTTTCCACACAGCTCATACTATCGGGATCAAAGTGCATTTACGCTCAATGCGGTACATCTTTCTCTCGTCTTTTCAGCTATGTTACTTAATATGTATATGTTGACTGGTCGGTGCAATTGTACTAAGTTACAAATGCACTGACTCATCTATTATTTTATACATTAGTTTTTAATCTTATTTTCTTATAGTATTTGTGTAACACATAATCTTTTAGTGTCTATATTGTTACGTCAGAAACGTAACATTTCTCTTCTTAATAGATCTCCTCGTTTTATGTAAGGATCGGAAGGATCCTCTCTAAGGGATAAGGAATAGTCAGTGATTGAGAAGGGTTAGGTATATAAAATATATTTACTGACAATTAAAATTATATCGGATAAGCACCATGGAAATGTAAATAGAATCGAAATTTGAAATACCCTCGTAGTTACCCTGAGTTCTGAATTGGTTGATGATTAATTGAGTCCAGTAAGCGAATGTGGTCAGTTGAGCCTTCCTTGTAATCTTGAGATAGTTGCTGTTGTATAGTAAATTCGTAGTCCAGACAGTTGATCTAGTTGATTCTTTGATCCCAGTTTCGAGAGAATTTTGGAAGGCGATTCCCCTTCCTTTTTAAGAGTCACTCAACTCAGCGTCGAGTTAGAATTTGTGTTGAGTAGCGGTAGAAATCTGGTGAAGCTGGACTAGACTGACTGGATTGCATTCGCGGTATAGATTCGATGGCACTGGACTCGCGTTGGTTACATTGTAGAAATCGGACGTTGACAAACTAACTGATCTCGCGGTGTATAGATGATGGTACTGGACTGACTTCTTTTGGAACTTTCGCTTTTTATAGAACTTTGAAAGGTCAAGTATGACGAGTAACATGCTATGACCAGTCGCATGTTATTACAAGTCACATGCTATTACAAGTCGCATGTTGTGACGGTAGTGTGTTGGCATTGTAGGGCTTCATTCACTTTCTCTCTGGGTCAGTCGATTTGTTATCATGTGTGGTTATTATAACGACACATGGTAATTTCATATTGATCATCCTATTGATCTGTAGATTTGTCTATAACGTGCATCGATAAAATGACACTCGCTGTAATGCTGTCTTGGTCCCTTTATTGATTGTGACACCTCCCCCCTTAATTCGAACGCGGGGAGTTAACGATCCGCGATCGAAACTTCGGTAGAAGAATAAAATTTTTAATCCAGGATGCTTACTCAATCAAGTACATATTTTTAGTTTAATTTAACAATTCATAACATAAAAAATTTCGTTTATACATAGGAATTAACATTTCAAATTATTGTTGCGAATTAAAAATTTGTAACAAAATTTACATAAATGCATAGTAATAACAGAGGATACAATTCTGGAAATATTACAATCATTGATTAAATATGTTATAGTGGTAATTAGGTAATTTGACAATTTTTTTTATTGATAATAACTATTCAAACTTACAACATAATGATTGTTGATGAAAAGAAGATTAAAAATTGTAAAATTTTATCGAATATGTATAAAATACTAAAGAGTAATTTCCAAGAATTACGATCGTTGATGTATACATTAGTAAAAAGAGAATTTGACATATATAATATTAATAATAGAGATTTAAAAAATATTAGGATCGTTGATTACATATATGAATTAATAGACGTTGTAACTTGGTACATTGAAGAGAAAAAACTTGGTCAAATCTAAAATTGATTTCTTCAAAACATGGCATTGCTATTGCTTATTATAACTTTTACATGTTTCTAAAAATTAATTTCATTGGTGTATTATTAAATGAATAAAATAATGATAAGATAAACAATTTTACATAATAACAGGGTAATAGATTTTCCTACAATTCTTGTACTTTTAATTGTTTATCTAATCTTTCTTGTCAAATCAATAGAGTTATTTGTGCATGAAACATATTAAGAATAGTAATTGTTTAATTTGTTATTGTTGCACATTAATTTCTATTGGAAAAGCAATTTTTACATTAACAATTTTGTAACGCCATCGCAGTTTACATTTACAGACTCAATATTTGTAGAAACTGTTCTTCCAATAGGATGGGAATTAAGAAAAGTTCCCTTGATAGAAGATAATCAAAATTGAAATTATATTTATGATGGCATCAATTATGAAGTGCTTATTTATTCTTGTCAGAAAAAGTCTTTTTTTCATCGAAAAAAGAAAAAAAATGTAAATATTTCTATATTTTTCTTTAAGTAATAAAATAAAATGTTGATTCGAATAAAAATTAGCATTTGTCTTACTAAAAAGGTTATTAGTTTGTTTCTTAAATATTCAATGAACAAAAACAAAAATGATTGAATCAAACATAAAGAAAGTATTTATAAGAATTTTAAAGAGGTATAATTTTTTTGTGATGATATTAGATTTTTAGTTTGTGCTGAACAGAAGAGAAAACTTGAAAAACTTTGATCAATTTGACAAATACTTGCTAGTTTGAGGAGTTTAATTTACTCTAAAAAAAAACATGAAATATATTGAAATTTTTTGATTGCTATTTGCAGGTACAGTGAGCTTCTCAAATCTCTGAAATAGAAAAAATAAGATTAGAATAAAATTTCAAAGGTTCTTTTGTTTTAAACATTTCCTGGTTTAGTTATTCTAAACGCTTTTGTTTTATGCAAAGTTTATATTATTTTAAGTTTGAATTTAAATTCAGTTAATCAATTTTGTATATTTATGTGCGATCTTTTTATTCGATTGATGTGAACTACTGTCGGTTTTCCTTTTATGTTGATTTATACGTTTCCTTTTCCTAGTACATCTAAAACTTCGTGAGGTCCTGGGTATTGATTATCCAGTTTTTTAATTTTTCCTCCTTTTAATAAAAATACATTATCCCCAATTTTTCTTTCCAAGGGATTTATTTTTCTATCGTGGTACGTTTTTGATTTTTCTTTTGCCTTTATGATGTTTTCTCTTGCTTGTGTTCGCATTTCATGCAGTTGTGTGACAAAGTTGATCAAATAATCGTCATAGGTTTGCAATTTTTCATTTTGTGATAGAGGTTTACTAGAGGGTTCACGGGCTAATTTGCCAAAAACTAATTCGTAAGGCGTACATTCTGTGGCTTCGTGTACACTTGTGTTCTATGAAAACATTGCTAATTCTAACCAATCGTCCCATTCTGAATTTTTTGCTACAAATTGTTTGAGATATTCACCTAGGACATGATGTGATCGTTCAAGTGATCCATTGGATTGAGGGTGAAAAGCTGTGGTGCGAGATTGTGTGATTCTAAAGCGTTTTGCTAATCTTTTTAATAAATTGCTTTAAAAATCTATGCCTTGATCCGTTAGTACTCCTTTTGGTGATCCAAATATGCAAATAAATGTTTTCACGAATGCGTCTGCTATTGTACCAGCTTGATGATTAGGAAGAGGTATTGCCAGAGAATATTTTGTCAAATTATCTTGTATAGTAAGAATATACAGATTTCCAGATTTTGTTTCTGGTAGTGGACCAACAATATCCATTGATATTTTTTCGAAGGCAGTAGTGGGTGTATCAGTAATAACCATAGGATTTTTAGTTTTAACTTGAACTAATTTTTTTATTTGGCATTGTAAACAGCCTTGAATATACTTTTGAATATCAACTTTCATATTTTCCCAAAAAAATTTTTGGCGAATTCGATTATAAGCCTTTGTGACGCCTTTATGGCCTCCTAATGCTGAGGAGTGTGCTTCTTCAATTAATTGTGATCTTTGTTCTTTTGTTCGATATTTTCATTTTCAAAAATTTCTTCAATACAAGAGCTTTCAGAGCTCTCTTCATCTTCAGGTTCCATATCAATTACTTCGTCTTCAGAAGTAGAAAAATAATTTTCGCATTATTATTGCTCTAGATCCTCCTGTCCAGGATTTATTGTGTAATTGTTTAGTAAAATTTTGTCCTTCGAATTCTGTTAATTGTTCTTCTATGGTAGAAAGTGATTCGTCTGTGTGGAGCCTTTTCCTATTTCCTATGTGAGATTTTTCCCACGTAAAAGGCTTTATTTTAGGAATTTGTTGAATTGTGTCCAACTTTGGAAGAATTTCGGTTATATTGAAAGCAAAATTAGGGTTGTAAATATATTTTTCTGTCCTTTTATTAATCTGAGTTCCGGTTAGGGTGGTATATTTCGTCCTTGCAGTACATCCTGTACCTAATCGGAGTAGTCCTGAATTGCTGAGGTAGCCTTTTTCCAATTTTCCTTTTATGCAGCTGATGCTTATTCTTAAAATTTTGCTAAGGTTATTTTGTCTGTCATGTAGTTCGTTGATAGCGTTGTCATATTCTTCTGCGTCGTCGGAAGTCATCACTCCTATTACTGGTCCAATAATTGATCCGATAAAGCCTAATAGGGGTGCTCTTCGTTTCTGCATACTTGAGGGTGGGTTTTCTGCTTCTGGTGTATCTTGCTTTATTTCTGTTAACATATTTTTAAATTCTTCGTAATTGTTTTCGATTTGTTTGACTTTTCCATTCAACACATCTACTCTAACTTCACTTTTACAGTCTTCTTCTAGGGATTGGTCCAAACATGTTGAATATACCTTGTTTATATCGGTTGATATGTTTTTGGATTGGAGGTGAGCTTGCAGGTGCTGTGGATCCATATACACGACAATCCTCCAATAAGTACTGGTAATACGCAAGGGCTCTACATTGTCATAAAATAATCCAGGGTTGTTTCTCAATGGTTGAATTTGATATTGTGTTGTGGTGACTGGGGTTGCAAAAATAATGACGATCAAAATCCAGGTTCATTTTGCTCAGCCTTGGGTGGGGTTTTGTTGGTCCATTCTGCTACTGGATGACGCTGCGTATCAGAGAATATATATAAGTACTTTTCAAGATAGGTTTTATTCAATCTTATCCCTTTACTCTGTTAAATTACTGTATTGCTGAATTGGGGTTTTTGATTTATCAAAATTAAATTTTATTATTTCAATACAGTTTATTTTGATCATTTTGAATATTCTACATGTGGTTATAGGGTCTATATGTGTTATTATAATCGATGTATATATATAATGGATATTGTGCCTATTACAATGTGCCTAATAAACTTCTAGTAGTGTGTGAGACATTTATTCAGTGATATAAATTAAATTCGGATTTTTAGTGTTATCTACAGGATCCCAAAAATCCTCTTCTGTAACAGTGTAATTCTCTTTAAAATTTTTATTACGTTTTATTTTTCGTGAACAATTTTCTACTTTATGTCTTCGTAAATAACAATATTCGCAACATTGTTCCCATTTATAAAGTTTAACGAGCATCCTACTTTCTTTGTCTTGACACAAAACAAAAATATCTTCTACTTCATTATCAACATTTCGCTCTTCACTAAAATAATAATTATCCTCTAGGTTTTTTAGAATTTTCCTTGCTGCCTCGTGTTCAGTATTTTTAAGTTTGTTTTCGCCATCGCTACTTTTTGAAAAAATCCTATTACGTTTACAATCTTTTATAGTACATGATGCGTAAAAAGTCCTATTATGAGCTGGTCCTTCTGATTTTATTAGGATATAAGAGAGTTTTGTAAATCCGTATTCGGTCGATAGTTTTTCCAACGCTCCCTTTGGATTTTTTAGGTGTTCCACATCTCCTTTGGGATGTATGTATTTGGGGTAGATTTGTCCTCTGGGGAGTAGTGAGTCCAAGGTTGTGAGATCAGACATGTCCTTCCTATAATGAAAAGACTATTAGTTTCTAATATTAAGTGATTATTCGTAAGCTATTTTGAGTTTGTCTACGTGTTTTTGGAGTAGGGTTTCGTTTCTGTCTTTCAGAATCGCTGTGTGTTTATCCAAGAGTTTAACAATTTCGAAAGGTCCATAATATTTGCTGTCTAATTTACCGTGTTTTTTTACTTTTTTTGTACATAGACTTTATCTTCTACTTTTCCAAGGAACGATCTTGCTTTAGCGTCGTAATTTAGTTTGGAGTTTTGTTTTGCCTTTATCAAATTGTCAGCTGCCATATTTTTAATTTCTGTTAATCTGCAAATTAACTCTTGTAAATATGAACCATAGGTCTCTATTTTTTCATAACTGGGGAATGAACTAGGGGTACGGGCTATTTTTCCGAACACTAATTCGAATGGGGTGAATTTTTCTGCACTGTGGACAGATGTGTTATAAGCAAACATGGTGAAGGGCAGCAGTTGATCCCTATCGTCATAAGTTTCTGCATAGGCTCTAACATAATCCATAAGTACGTTTTTTGCTAATGCATGGGCTATTGTTGCTGCTGAGATGTCTGGAATTGGTACTGCTATGCATTATTTTGAAAGGTTATATAAGTCTATATAAGTCAATAATACAGGTTTTGAGACGCCTATATATGTGACTTCCGCGGTTGATTGCGTGCGTTTTATGCTAATATACTAGGTTTTGAGATGCCTAGGTACACAATTCACGCACTACAATTGGCGTTATAGTTAATAAATAAGTTTTGAGATGCTTATATATATAAATTACGCTTTTTCCTTGCTTGAGAAGGCAAGAGAAAGAGTTTTGTCGTATAGTTCTCCTTGTTGATAGCTGGATAACGGCACAATCCTGGCTGGAGTTAAGTAGTGCTAGTCAAGTAGTACAGGAAGCGTATCAGACAATCCAACTTGCTTGCTAAACACTGGTTAAGTTCGTTTTCTGTAGATTTAACTCTCAGAACTCGACTTAATACAACGATACACGTATTTAACGGCACTTATTAATTGACGACCACCGGACTTGCACCACTTAAGGACGAGGGATTTTATTTACCAAGTACCGAGGTAATCCTTGTATAAGATACCGATGAAATGACGAATATCGAAGGGTCAATTCGTGACACCGACAGTATGACTTGCGGATGGAGTGATTACCGACGTTAAGATCTTGAAGACTGAACAGCTACTAGCGAAAAGACAACTTCCAGAGGTAAATCTGGGGTTTATATATTATTGATTATTCCTATAGTGGGAGAGCATTCATATTTCCGTGGATCGGCACGTACCTTGCTACTCGATGGATCGGCACGCGTCTGGCAGCAATGTCATTGACCATACTTGCTGACAATCGCGTAAATATATGAACTCGCGGCGCGTTCCCACACAGCTCATACTATCGGGATCAAAGTGCATTTACGCTCAATGCGGTACATCTTTCTCTCGTCTTTTCAGCTATGTTACTTAATATGTATATGTTGACAGGTCGGTGCAATTGTACTAAGTTATTGCTATTTCTTTTCGTTAAATAATTATGTTAATGTTTATTATTCTGATTTCCTACATTACCGACGGTAAGGCAGTTTTCTTGTTTTATGCAACTCGACTACCTTGTCGATCTCAGATAATTTGTGATAGGTGTTTCCTACTATTAGTGTTGTAATGAGGAGACGTGTATCAGTTATATCCCTGATTGTTTACTGGTTTGCCTAGGCACAGGCGAAAGGAATTAAAATTTTTAAAATATCAGGGATGTAACAAGAAGGGTAATTAGGGGAGGTAGCCGATTACCAGAAGATCAACAGAAACTAAAGGATTATCAATTTCGAGAGCCCTCCTCATCAAGAATAACCGGTAAGTCAAATAACATTGTTTTTATCAATGTACTCTTTCTCTTTTCTTTTTGAGCCCTTTAGACTCACGGTGTGTTTTCTTTAAGGTTGGACCAAGCAGACTCGACTAACCACGGGAAAACAGCCCGCAACCAACAATGAATAGTCGCTTGGTTTAAAATAAAACTTCTATCTTTTTATAATAAATTATTTATGTCAATTGTAGTGTGATTCATTTGGCTTGTCCTCTACCCGGTTAATTGTTAATTTTAACAATAAACAGAGGAACATAGTTAGGGTAAAAAAAAAAGGTAGGAAATATATATTATAATTTTAAAACTAAGGACGTCACACCCGTATGTATAATATCGGTTTTCAACTTTAAATATAATGTTTTCAAGTACATTATGTATTTTTATTTCTTATTATGAATAATACTTTGGAAATAATTTTAAATTATATGAGACACGTAAAGCTCGCTTTTCACCGTCACGAATGCGAACTTCACTACCTGCCGGCGATATGCGTCGCATATGATGATGCATCTGCGTGGCGAGGTGAACGCACGCGTGATGCATAATCCGCACCCGTGCGAACGATAAAACTCGCACTGTACGCGCTCTTTATTATCTGGGCAGTTGCTGGAGACTGAGAAGAAAATCATCCCCACGACCCAGTATGCAACGAGATGACATCATGTCAACCATGAAAAATCAGCCGAAAACCCCACCATGGCAGAACTCCTAGGGAACACGTGCACTACAACAAAGTACAAGATCCAAAATCACCATGTCAACTTCTACAGAAAATTGACTCATCGCAGCTGCAGCATAGCATCACCATCCAGGATCTTTGAAAAATGACATCATTCCACATCAGCTGAATCCTCGGATAACACCAGTTTCAGGATACACATAGCTTAGCAGAAAGAACAAAGTAACAAAAACGCCTTGTCAAATTAGTGGAAATTGCTACAGTCCCTGCAGTCATCAGCATGCAGCTTAAAAATTACATCACCACTCACTAAGAACTATTTACTTACCAAGGAGATTCTGGAAGTCCAGTACACACCACAAAAATAAGGCCGACATCTGGATGCAAAAATCCACGACACTATTTTCTAATTTGTTAACTTAAGGCACTTAATATTTCATCGAGGACTGATGATTATTCTACGGAGGGAGGACTGTTACATCCCGGTAACTTGAAACCTTCACGTTGTCCCTGTGCAAGGGCAACATGCCATACACCAAGGCAAGAGCAAAGAACTATTTTTTATAATAGTGTTCTTATGATAAATTATCATGTGGACCGAGTATCTGTTCGCGTGAGGTAAACCAATGTATACCTCACATCGTCGGATCTGTTGACACATAGTAACGAGTAGTAACCAAGAGCAGCGCTCTGTACACATGGTAATTGCACCCACGGTAATGAGTCAGAAACTCACACCGCGTGTCGATAAAGTAGTGATGCTGTGTTAATAACCTAATGAGAGAAGAAAAGGTTATCAGCACAACTTCATTAAATATAGTATCTATATATGGGGCAAAATTCGCCAAGGGTACCCGCCTAAAAACTTTTAGTCTTCGATTTCCTTGAAAGTACACGAAAATTTATCCTAGTAAACCTCTTTTAATTCCCCTAAGAGAACGTTTCTAGTGCGACGGGTTGTCAGTATACAGGGGCTCGAATTTTCAACCTTTTACCGCGCACGCTGATACTCAATTAAGCATAACTTTTACAAAAATGATTCAAATCAATTTTTTATGGAGGCCTTAAAAACGTCTTTTCATCAGCTTTACGATGAAAGCATTGGTTTTAGAATAAAAAAATTATTTGAACCTCATTTTTCAATTTTAAACATATTTTTGAGTTTTTCTTCAAGTGCGGCCGTTAATTTTCTTTCCAAAATTATGTTTAAAAAAAAGCTTGATTTTTGCCCTTTAAAATAAGCCATGGTCGAAAGTGGGGCGAAAGAAATTGGTGGAGATATATATCACTCCTTGTGCGCAACTTCTGCGACGCAGTGCAGCTAGGCGACACGATCACGACGTACCGTCCATTGGGCACTTATTTAATTGTACTTTGTATAATTTGTTCGTAAAACTGTTATTTTTGGCTGCTACGAAATTAAAAATAAAATCTAATTTGTAATTCGGGGTGATTTTATTAGTGTGAGTCCCCTCGCCTCTCACATCGAAAATTGAGTCATATAATTTGCTTACTACAGTGTATGTCCACTTATCTTTCTTCTTTGCCTTATAGTTTTTTTCGGGAAAACATCACATTCTAATGATGACGAATATTTTCTCAACATGAGAGTTAATTCAGCAGAGGGAACGAAAGAGTGATATTTTTGTGTACCAGGCACTGTGTTTGTTGATGCAAATCTACTCTTAAGTTCTTGAGCTGTGATGGCGTGATTTTCTTTGGGACTAAAGAATACTAAAGTTTCAACTAAATTTTTCTTTGCCCATTGATACTAAGCATCAGTAGTCAAAATCGGATCTTTAGATGGCGCTTGTAGGCTGGCACGCGCTGCGAGTCTTTTTAAATTTCCTTCGATACCATCACAAGGGCATTTTCCGTGCGCCATTGCATGGAAATGCCACGCGGCTGGAATACCAAAATTCATTTTATGGTGGAGGATATTGATGAAGTTATATTTATTTTTAAAGTGCTGGGCGGCTCCATTTGTAAAATAAATAATTTTTCTGGGTTGAAAATTCTCTTTCAAATAGTGTGTAATGATTTTTTGAAATTCGTACACAGCAATGGTGTCATGAGTCAAACAGTCCGATAACATAGCAAGACTGCAGTGCTTTAGAATGTTGTCCTCTTTATAATAAATTACCACTGTAAAAATGGTAGCTTGATCATTGTTCCAATGAAATGACTGAGTTGCATTCTGGACTACAAAAGCATAGTTTTCAGCGAAATCACAAAGGATAAGAAATTCTCCGTCATTCAGTGTGTCCTTAAGGTTTTTGAAGAAATACGACTGTTGTTTGGCTGTAAAATAGTGAGATTTAAGCTTAAGCAAGCGTTCACAAATCTGTTCAGCAAAATCTTCTGCGTCTGTTATTTCCGTACGTAACGTACTTCTGTCAGTTTGTGGCCAAGTCTGGGATTCTACTCTGTTAATGCACTGGTCTGCGAGAACTAATGTTATAAAGTCCTTAAGTGCGCTTGTACCAGGACACGCTGTGCATTCATTCAAGTAGCATTCTGAAGTCGGAACGCTACACATAATCCGGTTCATAGCATCATGATAAGTCTTAATGGGGGCAAAATTTTCGCAGGTTGGTTCTTTTAAATCTACAGCATCTAGCATTAGATTAACATTTTCATGATGGACACAAACACAAACAATATGCGTACCACTGGCTCCAGCGAGTATGCAATTTCGGATTCTAAGCTGAGAGAATTTTGATAAGCAACTTTTAACTGTAGGATGCTGAGCCTTAAAATTTGCATATAATTCAGAAAGATTGCACAGAATTAACTTTTTTTGAACGTGCGCATGAGAGCCATCATCTTTTTTTACGGAAACGAAATTTTTCATGCCAGGCATCATACGACTATTCTCATCATCAAGGTAACATTTTTTGACCAAATTTTCAATTTCGGAATCTAAAGTTTTACCTTTTTTTAAATTGGAGAAGTTAAAATACCATTCTCAGCTACTAATTTCTTAGCCTTGCTAAATATCGTTGATCACTGAAGCATCTTCAATTGTTGGATCAGTATGAGAATACAAAGAGGATAGCAATGAAAGTTGAGAAATCAGAATAAATAATATACGGGAAAGTACAAACTTGCAGTATTATGACGTCGAAATACGCCGAAGTTAAATCGCATAAAAGCAATTTCTGATCTGAAAATAATTGGCAATTATAATAACTGACAATGAGTTTTGTTGCGGGAAAGGTATAGAAGACATCCATCTAGTGGTCAAATATGTGTACTAATTTTTTCGGCGAGTTTTTCAAATTCTCTCTAAAGTCTTAAAAATGAAGCATCGACATAAAAGTGGATTTTACTTGTCCAATAAATAATAAACATTATTATCCGTGAAATAATTTATAACGATAATAATTATTTGGTTAAAAAATGCAGTTTGTAGTCGATTATTTGTAGTCGACTAGAAACCGTACATTCTAAATTTGAAGCATGGGCGCTCCCGAGGCAGAAGTTGCGCGCAAGGAGTGATATATATCTCCACCAATTTCTTTCGCCCCACTTTCGACCATGGCTTATTTTAAAGGGAAAAATCAAGCTTTTTTTCAAACATAATTTTGGAAAGAAAATTAACGGCCACACTTGAAGAAAAACTCAAAAATATGTTTAAAATTAAGAAATGAAGATCAAATAATTCTTTTAATATAAAACCATTGCCTTCAACGTAAAGCTGATGAAAAAACGTTTCCAAAACCTCCATAAAAAAATTAGTTTGGATAACCTTTGTAGAAGTTATGGTTAATTGAGTATCAGCGTGCGCGGTAAAAGGTTGAAAATTCGAGCCCTGTATACTGACAACCCGTGGTACTAGACACGTTCTCTTAGGGTAATTAAAAGAGGTTCACTAGGACAAAAATTTCGTGGACTTTCAAGGAAATCGAAGACTAAAAGTTTTTAGGTGGGTACCCTTGACGAATTTTGCCCTATATTATTGTCACGTCCCGCGACTCTACCGCCACAGGTAACAGGTAACAAGCAGATTAAGAAACCAATAAAGGGATCAAGACAGCATTACAGCGAGTGTGATTTTATCGACGCAAGTTATAGACAAATCTACAGATCAATAGGATGATCAATACGAAATTACCATATGTCGTTCTAATACCTACACATGATAACAAATCTACTGACCCAGAGAGAAAGTAAATGAAGCCCTACAATACCAACACACTACCGTCATAACATGCGACTTGTAATAGCATGTGACCGGTAATAAGATGCGACTCGTCATAGCATGTTACTCGTCATACTTGACCTTTCAAAGTCCTATAAAAAGCGAAAGTTCCAAGAGAAGTCAGTCCAGTACCATCATCTCTACACCGCAAGTTCAGTTAGTTAGTCAACGTTTGATTTCTACAATGTGACCAACGCGAGTCCAGTCCAGTGCCATCGAATCAATACCGCGAGTGCAATCCAGTCAGACCAGCTTCTCCAGATTTCTACCGCTACTCAACCCGAATTCTAACTCGGCGCTGAGTTCAACGACATTAGAAAGTGAAGGGGAATCGCCTTCCAAATTCTCTCGAAACTGGGATCGAAGAATCAACCAGATCAACTGTCTAGATTACGAATTTACTATACAACAGCAACTATCTGAAGATTACAAGTTACACTCAACTGACCACATTCGCTTACTGGACTCAATTGATCATCAATCAATTCAAACTCAGGATAACTAAAAGGGTATTTCTAATTACGATTCTATATTTACATTTCCATGGTGCTTACCTGATATAATTTCAATTGTCAATAAATATATTTTATATACCTAGCCCTTTTCAATCACTGACTATTCCTCATCCCTTAGAGAGGATCCTTCTGATCCTGACATAAAACGAGGAGATCTTTTAAAAAGAGAAATGTTACAATTTATATGATTTTACACACATATTGGTTAAAATAAAATAAATTTGATAAAATTCACGAAAGGACTTGACCTTGAGGCTAACTTGAGTGATTAAATAATCATTTTATTTTATTAGAAATTTTATACACATATCTTGTTAAAATAAAATAATTTTATCAAATCACAAAGGGATCTGACCTTGAGGCTAACCTAAGTGATTAAATAATTATTTTATTTGAAATATTGTTTTATTTCATGATTTCTTGTTATTTTGTACAAACTGTGTTAAAATAAAATAAATTCTGTTGATTCACGCAGGGATTTGACCTTGAGGCTAACCTAAGTGATCAAAAGACTTATTTTATTTGAAATTTTATTATCGGAATTTCTGAAAGTGCAGAGATTACATAGGATTTTGTGCTTGAGTCATGCCAGTCTAATCTCGTACTTCTTTAATTCTAAATTGTTGACTAAGTTTTAATTCGAGTTAAAACGAGAAAAAGCAGTACAAGAGACTATAAGTCCTTTTTAGATTCGTTGAACGGTCACCATTTGGTGACGATCAATTGGGTAGGGCAAAATTCAAGTGCTCATACAGTATCGTTTGAAACTTATATTTTATCTCTGTTAACTAACAGAATATTTTTTAATTGCAAAAGATTGACCAAGATGTTGTGCTTGAGTCAGGCTTGTTCAATCTTGCATTAATTAAATTCTGTAAAATTTATAATTTTGTTTATGTGTGTATAATAAAAAAATATGTTACGTCACAAATACGTAAGTACTTACTTTGATCGAAGATTCCTCGTTTTAAGTTAGGATCGAATGATCCTCGCTTAGGGATGAGGATAAGTCAATGAAAGACACAATGATTATGAAAATAATACAAATTGAATTTATTTTACTGGTTAAAATTTCCGGATATACATTCGTTAAGACAATTCTTA
This sequence comes from Diplolepis rosae, assembly GCA_030998225.1. NCBI lineage: Eukaryota > Metazoa > Arthropoda > Insecta > Hymenoptera > Diplolepididae > Diplolepis > Diplolepis rosae. The sequence goes on along the minus strand of JAPYXD010000190.1, from coordinate 668,076 downwards.
TATAATGTAGGCACAGGCTGGTTGGTACGTAGGTGAGAAAGAGACAAAGAATAAAGATAGAGAGAGAGAGGTTCGGTACCTTTATGATTCGTAAGTTGTGTTGAGGTTTAATCCACACGGCGGTGAGTTGTAAGTACGGGATCCCCACAGGTGTATTCCAAGTGTGTGAGAGAGAGACGGAGTTATAGGCCGCACAGGTATATTCCGTAATGGGCGGTGATTCAAATTTACGACACTGTTCGAAGATCCTTACAAGATCTATTCAAGTCTACGATGACTTTTACGACTCCCGAACTTGGATTTGAAATTGTACCGGTCGAATTTTATTAATCTCAAACTCAGAGATTTTCGAAGTTAAATTGAAATGCTGCACTGGACTATTGTCGCAAGACCGGTTATAAATCCGAAGGAAAATTTAAGTGTCGAATTAGACGAAGAATTTACTGACTGCTTTCTCTTGGTGTGGGCCTCTTTTATATTTTTTCATACAAATTGAAGGTCAGCGAAAATCGTGACGTAGTCATATCTTCTTAGAGGAGAAGGGGCCCTATACTGCTCCCTACTTCCCCTACTCCCTATTCCCCTTTATCGATTTTCTCATAGATTTCTAACTCAAACCAGCCTGTGTGTATTATATACATTCAAATACGTCGCGGGACGTGACACCTCCCCCCTCAGTTCGAGCGCGGTGGCAAGGCTTCCGCGATCGAATCTTCGGAAGAAGAATACATTAGTTTGTTTTGAAGAAATACATTCAACTCTTTTTCTGATAACAATATCTGAATGATAAATATAACATTCATTTCGACGTTTGTTCTACAATTTGTATTTTTTTTGCATTTTCACAATTTGATAAATTCAAATATTAACATATTTTTTGGATACAAATTTATATTTTCTTAATATTAAAAGTTTTTGTTTGTTTTTTTTTTTATGATAGTTTGAACTTAGTATTAATATAAGGTTACAATGATTTATTTTGTTATATAACTAAATACATTAATATGTTTTATACGTGAATGGGGTATTTTATATTTGTAAATTATAAATAACATGCTGTAATATATAAAATATAATTTTTATAATGTAGTAGATTAGTGAAAATATTCTTTAAGGGTTATTTTTATATTTTTTATTACGTACAGGGTTGCGGCAGTTATGAGCTAAATGTCCTCTTTGAAAACACCTTTCACATGAATTAGTCCATTTTTGTAAAGCTTCTTTATTGTTTTTATCACTTATATTATAAAATTTAGATTCTGTTATTAAGCATTTTTCTAACTTTTCTTCTAAAAATATATATTTCGTGGAAAGTGTTTCCAAGACTCTAGCTGCTGCATTTTGTTTTGCTACTTTCTTTTGGGACGCAGGTTCTCCAACACAAGCATAGGTTAAATTATTTTTTTAAATTTCACAAGTTGCCTCAAATGGCGGTAGTTCTTGATGTATTCCAAGAGATTTTACTGTGTATTGTGGTATTGAAAAATCATATTCAATACTTATTTCATTAAGTATTTGTACTGCGCTACCCTTTGTCAAATCTCTTTGTTGCATTGCCATTGTCCTTATCTGCAAAAGAATTATCTACTTGAGTTGTTTGTGATTTAATTTGATATAAATGGAAATTAGTTATTGTTATTGTTAATAATTATGTATATGGATTATAAATTATTCGTTTTCCGCGTTTGCTAACTCAAAGAGATATTCAGTGCAAAGAAAACATTGGTCTGCTCTGAAACGTATGAAAAAAATTTGCTCTTCGCAGACAGAACATTTTAATTCATTAAGATCCGTGGTTACAATGTGGCGGTTAAGGAAAGGTACAGATATTTTTGATTCAAAAAAGGTAACTTTAAATCTGTAACATTCTTTACATATGAATTTTTGATCTAAAGTATTCTGATATATTTCGTTTTCTGGAGAGTAACAACAAAAATGTTTCATAATTATTTGATCGATATACGGATGGTAGTACTGTTCGTCGTTTTCTGGATTTTCGGCTTGAATGGATTCGAAATCTTGCGGCAGCATTTTTCTATGAACAAATTCGTTATTGAGCTTTAAAATACTAATTAAATTCTAACAGTGATTTGTTTAAAGAATTTTTTTTTTTTTTTTTTTTTTTTTTGACATGTTTAAAATTTCATTTATGACTTTGCAATTTATAATATTTTATCGAAAAACATTTTCAACTATAACTTCGTTTCTTAATTGAAGTTGCATTTTATTTTTTAAGAATTGCTCAGTACAACCTTTACAGTCGATTGCCCTACAGCGTGGCGTTATTAATGCTTCCCTACAACCGTTACAATTCATATTAACGCATTGTATTTTACAAACTGAGTGCCATGAGGTACAGAATTCGTATTTATTTTGTTCTGTTATTAGTAATTTTTCGAAACAAAATTGGCAAAATTTCTTCGCTGTTTCCTGACTGTAATAAATGAATAAGGTTGACGCTTCTAAGTCGAAACAAAAACTATTTATTAAATGTCCATAGGTGATTGGATAATCCTGTGGACATACACCGTCCACAGGTCCTGAGTGGAACACGATTGGTTCTGTCGCAGTCGGAATCATTCTATAAATTTAAAAAGAAAGGGATCTAAATTTACTTAACTATACCCTTGATTATATAATTTTTATACTTTATCTATTTAATTCGTGCAAAAGTACCCAAAATTTAATTCTAACAGAAGTTCTACATTATTGAAAGGTATTCTATTTCTCCATTAGAAAAACAATTCTTATATTACAATACCCTTACAAAAACTGTTCTTCTAAATGTACATTTCCAGTGATCATGCTGTGGTTTCACAGTATAGAAAGAGAGGGATGGATTGTACTTGTACCAGGAAGGTTGAAAGGATGGAAAATATGGGTCCTTTCCAGTTTATAGATACGTTTGAAAAGAAGTAGTTAAAATTTGAATGATAGGTCACTTAGAAGAGGTTTTGTTGATAGGCTAAGAGGAGTTTTCCGATCTAGTTTAATTTCATTTATATTTTTATTAGTTTTTTTTTAAATTTTTTGAATTTTAATTAGTATTATTAATAGAATAATTATTATAAGAAAAGTAACTATAGTATGTGCTATATATATTTTATGTGCACTAGAATTAAAAATAGATGGGATAATTTTCTGAATATTAGCATATTTTGTGAGTAGAAAAACATGACTTTCAAAAGTCGATATAAGCATGTCATCTTTTTTATGAAAAAGATGTAACACGTTTTTTAACAAGTGAGGTTCTGTGATTGACATATTATATAAGAAGGGAGAAATTATTTCAAGAGAAGTGGTCGATTTACTAACTGGAATTGAGTTATCCATTATTTTTGGGTAATTTTTAATATTATAGTATGGAATTGATGAGTCCAAATTACAGTCAGATTCTATTTGTAAAATTCCTATTCCTTGAAGAGTAATAAGGGTTTTGGAATTTTTGGAGCAAGATAAAAAGATTTGTTTAGGAAGAATAGTTGAATAAAGCCATCCACGGTGTGACAACAGTGGTGTTAAAAAAGGATATTCATTGAAACTTATGAATGTTTTACATTTATACGGTTGGGATTTTATAAACATTGATGTTTCGCAAATAGGATTATTTTGAGTACTGTATATGGAATGAGAGGGGTGACAAAAATTTTGAAGTCCATTTTGGTGGCATGAAGCGAGGAAATTTTCATTTTTGTGGAGTAAGATTCGTTATTTGGAGAAATTGCGATATAAGAAATTTGAGATTTTATGAATATAGGTGTAATATAATCAGTATTGAAGTCAAAATGTATTGGGGTTGAATGTGTTTTAAATACTTGAAATTCTTCAGAAGATGGAATTGGTATGGTCATAGTAAAAATTAAGTAATTTTCGAAAGTAAAGTATCTTATTTTAGAAAATGGAATGATCATAGAAAAAAGAGACGTTGGAAGGTGAGGGTCTTCTTTGTTAGATTTGAAGTCTAGGAAGGTATCTGGAAGCAGCATGGGGTGCCATAAATTTGTAGCGGCATGGGTTATAGCTTCCGTAAGTTGTGTTAGGAGTGATAGAAAGGATCGGGATATTTCATGCAAGTCCATTAGCCAGTTTGCTGCAAGAATTCTATAAATGTGCAAATTTGGGTAAATTTGTGATTTATGCCAGTCTTTGTACATCGTAACGTTGTTGAGATTGGATGAAAGGTTTTCAAGATGTTCAGAAAATGGATTTGGAAGTAGGAATAAATTTTCCTTAGGCCAATAAAGAGAAGTTTCTTGTCTTATTTTTGATTGTAGAAGAACTTTTTGAATTTGATGTAAAAATGGATCACTATTTTTGGGAATTTTAGTGATGTTATGAGCTTGTCTGGTTATAAATGAAATTTCTCCCAGAAAATAATTTATACGTTTTTTCATAAATTCAAGCTGAGTGTGGTGATTATATATATTACAGTTATTTGCAATATTTGTAAGTATACAATGTTCATAAACTTTGTGAGAAATGTCTACTATTTTATACTTTAAGTTTTCTGGTTGCAAAATGTCAAAATAAGAGATAAAATTATAATTTTCGGAAAATAGACGTATTTTTGAAATTGGTTCAAAATAAATACCAGATGAGTGATAAAATTGTGAATTGATATACAAGTTATCTGCTTTAGAAGTGAAAAACAGAATTAGCATCAAGTATACGCCATAAGGTAGTTGGTATAGGAATTTCATTATGCTTCTCGAATGGCTGAAAAAGTAAAAAAGGATTAGTATTGGATAAAATTGGATGTTTACATATGGTTGGATTTAGGTCTAGAAGTTTTTTGGAAAAAAGGGGAAAATAGATTACTAAATGTTGAGGAGTTTCGTGGTGGAAGTGGAGGGGGAACTTGTGTTGATTTATCAGCTTTAAAAACATTCCGTCTACGGCACTCTTTTGTAGCATGCATTTGAGTGTTACAATATATACATGAATTTTTCCATGATACTAATTTTGGTCTTGGATCAGTTTGAACACTTTGATTCTTCGTTTTTTTTTGTTTCTTTACATTTATTATTATAAAAATCCTCATCGCAAAGATCATAAGATCTTATTAATATTTGTAGTAATTTTAAAGCAGCTCTATTTTCGGCTAACTCGCTTGTAGGACCCACTTGTACAGCAAAATGATCGTTTGTATTAACTTCAGCAAGAAAAAATGATTTGGTTTTTGAATTTGGATCAGGATAAACGATGTATTGTGGTAACGGTAATCCATATTTTATCGTAAAATTTCTCAAAATTTCCACGTGGTTTAAAAGTCCCAGAGAGTCTGTTCTACATATCTTTTTTTTGTAACTTCGCACGTGGGTAGGCTCATCATAGTAATGCTCCATTATAGATGATTTCCTGAATCAGTATGGAATATTTATATTAGAATTTATTGTACTGATTGGGGGTCTATATCCGCATGTACAACAGTTCTTAACGCTTCTTCCAGAAAAAGGCGATGTAGTAGAAGTATTATTTCTTTTTATTTTATAAGGATTTATATTTTTAAAACGACTGTTAATATTAGGTTTTGTTATCTGACCACTCGTTGAAGGTTTTGGATCATTTATAAGTGATTCTTGGATTGTAACATGCAAATGTTCTAGTGAGTTTATTGAATTTACTTCACATTTTTTATCTTTTTGCAAAAGAGAATTTATCGTTTTTATAGCTGCGAAATCCATTGCTGTTTTTATTGTGTTTCCAATTCCTATTCGTTTGATATCATTAATAAAACAAATTGCTATGTATGTTGAGTTTTTTGATGAAGTTTTTACTCGTAATACTGTATATTTTGGATACTCGATTTTATTTTGAGTGCAAATTTCGTTTAATTTTTTGAAATTTTTACCAATAGAATTCGGTTGGACGTTTTGATTTGTTTCCTTTGATTCATTAATTAAGGCATTATATAAATTTTGTGCTACCTTTTGCTTTACGTTTTCTTTATCTTTGCCACTATTCATTATTATATAATTGTTATATTGTAAATTAACGTGAAATAGACATTCATTATTATTGGTTTGTTCAATGAGTATCTCATAAATGAGGGGTGGATCTCCTCTTTGTTGAATAATTTTGTTTAGTAAGGTTGTGAAAGGAACATGCGACATTCTTTAAGATGTTAGATTCGGATTGAATAATGTGATCTACTAAGTTCTTCTTTTAGTTCAGAGTGAGGGTAAAGAGTAGTATTCGTACTATTATGATCTTTACCTGAATTGGTATTTTCGTTAGGAGTTGAACTTTTAGTTTCCTCTATGGAGTTTTGTGGTGCTGAAGCTGTAAGCAGTGGTTGATGGCTCTCAGCGGGAGGTCCAGCAGGTCGGTTGGTACCTAAGTGTAACAAAAGGTTAGTGACCGAATCCCAGAAGGCGCCTAGTAAATGGAGAGACCATCCAAATAATCTATGTAATGCATAACCATGAATAATGGTATCTGCTATTAATTTGATCCCTCTAATTATTATAATTAATCCAATTAGACCTGCACTAGTAGTACCGAAATTTGTAAAAACTGTCCAAAATCTACCCAAGCTGATTCAGCAATTTTATCATTTACTTCTTGGTTAAATAAATTTGTCAATGATATTCCTTGATTAATAGTCGGATGTCCTGTTATTTCTCTAGCTAAAGAATTTAAAATCATTGGTTTTTCTGCTGGGAACATTATATGATCTCGTAGCTTATCAAGGTCAGATTGAGAATAAATGCCACTTGTTGCTAAGGATGAAGGATTTGTGTATTTCCAGGTTGCTTTAGTGAGAGGTTTAACTATAGTTGGTGCTATGGATTCGACAGGATTTGGAAGTAATTTGTACCAGGTTTCTCCAAAAAGGTACATTGGTGGAAGGAAAGAATTGCAATTTGTTTGGATACCTGATTTTGTTAATATATGAGTTCGTGGAGAAAGGAAAAAGGATTGATTTCCTCTAAATATTGGTAGTTGTAGATATCATTCTCCATTTTTGCGATATTTTACTTCAACCGGTATACATTTTACGATATGTACTACTTCTCATGCAATTACTGACATATATCCTGGGTCTTTCATTAAATAATATGCAAATTCGTCTGGTGATTGTTTGCTAAGGTTAATGTATTTCTAAAAACTTGCTGTTCAAGTATACATCGTTGAGTAAGAACGTCGTGATAAAGTCTATTTACTCTAGTGCGTATGTGTCGTTCCACGTATATAAATTCAGAGTTAACGTATGTAAAAATGTCCATATTTTGAACTTCTAAATGTTTATTTTCTAGAAATGAATTTCCAGGTCTGGTTTCAAAAATTAATAATTATTGATGTTCAGTTTGTATTAAAACGTAACTGCAAACTGGTTTTCTTGTTTTTTCAGCCAGTACCAAAGGTATGTCTTCAGTCGTTAAAGAATAAAAGGTTTCAGAATTGTCTGTTGTGTTGTCATATGTTTTATTTGCTGGTCCTTCATAAATAATTTCATATTTGTTAAAATTACATACGTCATTAGGTAATGTATCCCAGAATGTTTGTCCATATTCTACGTCTGTACAGAATGTGTCTGAAAGTGTGCATATTATTCCAGATCCTAATTGAATTTTATTTGAATTTAAATGAATAGTCGCGTAATGTTCTTGTAAAGTTATTTTGAATATTGCTTGGACTACGACATTATTCCATGTTCCATATGGGTCAGAAAATTGTGTACCAGTACAGTCTCCATTAGGTGTTACAGAACCTGCTAAAGTAACGCTATGAAATGAAGTTTCATTTACTTTTAACTTTGATATCTGAAGAGAAGGGGTTACTAAAAATGTTCCTATTGTGTGCATTTGATTACATTGATCTCGTGTAACATCATGTATATATTCACTGTGGCCATTTGCAACTATGGAACTGTGAGAATGCATACCACAATGAGAGATGGCGCGTCGAATTTCTATTTTGCATTGTATTACTTTTGTATTTGAAAATCCAGTTAATTGTAAAAGTTGTATATAAACTCTTTCAACATGTACTTGAGATCGAGGTAGATCACATTCTCCAACCTCTAGTAAAGATAATGTCGTAATATTTGATAGATTTGAACCGCAATCGAATCCTATGATGGCGTAGACTGTTGTTATATAGTTGAATTTGCAAATGAGCAGTGCCAAAAGAAAGCCTCGTAATACCATCTCTGGAAAAAGGAGGTTCCAATTAGCAGCTTGCTTTGTAAAAAAACAGAATTAATAAAATTACTTAATAAACAATTTTGTTGTTACTGTTATATATATATATTTTTTTTAATGATATTTATTAAGTTTTTTATTTTATGTACTTAGTCTATAATATCCAACATGTCAGCTATGACAATATGATCTGATAGGCGTAAACTGATAATCAAGTTTTTGTATGCGTCTGGTCCTCTTGTTTTGATTGTTGAAAAAATGTCTTTTATTGTATCTGGATTGTTTAGGTTTTTGCTCCATGTGGGAATATTACAGTTGTCTTGGTTAAAAATTCCAGTTTGAATTAAGTATGGCCAGAGAGCTACCATGTCGATAAAACTGGGAACTATTTCAATGAGATCATCTATGCGTATGCGGTGAATTTCATCCATTATATCTGGAATAATGTGTTATGTCTAAATTTGTTGTATATATTTTTTATATAAAATATATATTTTTATATAAATTTTTTATATATGTATATCTTTATTTATTTTTTTATATTTACCATTTATCGACAAAATAAAATTTCTATATTTTATTTAAATTTTATATGTATACATATTTTTTATAATTAAAGTAAAAATATTTTGTTTGTTATTTTTTTTTTATTTATCTACTTTTGTACTTGTACGTGTGAGCGTTTTAGTCTATTAATGTGAACTACAGTAGGTTTGCCTTTATAGCTTATTTTGACATTCCCTTTTCCTAACAGTTCCAATATTTCATAAGGCCCGGTATAATGGTTCTCTAGTTTTTTTATTTTACCTCCTTTTAATAAAAATACGTTGTCTCCAATGTTTACTTCTAAAGGATTTATTTTTTTATCATAATATATTTTCGATTTTTCTTTTGCTGAAATAAGATTCTCTCTTACTTGTATTCGCATTTCGTGTAGTTGAGTTACGAAATTAATTAAATAATCATCATACGTTTGTAATTTTTCTTGTTGTGATAAAGGTTCGCTGGAAGGTTCACGAGCTAATTTACCAAAAACCAATTCATAGGGTGTGCATTTTGTGCCTTCATGTACACTAGTATTATACGAGAACATTGCTAGTTCAAGCCAATCATCCCATTCTGAATTTTTTGCAACAAATTGTTTGAGATATTCTCCTAAAACATGATGTGAACGTTCTAATGATCCGTTTGATTGAGGGTGAAAAGCTGTGGTACGAAATTGTTTAATTCTAAAACGTTTTGGCAATCTTTTTAATAAATTACTTAAAAAATCTCTGCCTTGGTCAGTAAGTACTCCTTTTGGTGATCCAAATATGCAAATAAATTGTTTCACAAAAGCATCTGCTATTGTACTAGCTTGGTGATTAGGAAGAGGTATTGCTAAAGAATATTTGGTAAAATTGTCTTGTATCGTTAGAATATATAGGTTACCGGATTTTGTTTCAGGTAGTGGACCAACAATGTCCATTGATATTTTTTCAAAAGCAGTAGTGGGTGTGTCTGTGATTACCATAGGATTTTTTGTTTTGACTCTGATTAATTTTTTCAGTTGACATTGTAAACAGCCTTGAATATATTTTTGAATGTCTACTTTCATATTTTCCCAAAAAAAATTTTGGCGAATTCGGCTATAAGTTTTTGTAACGCCTTTATGGCCTCCTAATGCCGAAGAATGAGCTTCTTCAATTAAATGAGTTCGTTGTTCCTTTGTTGGATATTGCGTTATTCCATTGAAAACTATAATTTTTGTAGTTGAATTTGAAAAAATTGAATTGAAAATTGATTTCAATTCTTCCCAAGGTATATGATTAATTCTGAAAGTTTTTGAAATACTAATAGATCGTAATTTAAATTTTTGAGATAATTCATGTAATGAATGAATTGATAATTTTATATTATTTAAAGTTTCAGATAAATTATCTTTAGTTTCTTCTTCAATTGGAAGTGCAAAATGGTAGTAGTTTCCTTTTTTAATCTCTTTTGCTATCCCTTTTTTTAAATTTTTAAATTTTGGTAAAGTTCACGTTTTTCTAAAGCTTTTGATCCGTTGTCGCGAGGAGTTCCATTTGTTGTAACAAAATATGCATAATTATCTTTTCGCATAGTTAATTGATCGCGACATTCAACTAAATTTTTCTTTGTTATAATTTTTCCTGTTTGAGAGTTTATAGGAGGAGGTTCTGGGGGTGGACGATTATAATTATCATGATCTTTATCGATTTTTTCAGGATTTATTTGAGATCTTCGGTTTAATCTCAAATTTTCTTCAAAATAAGGCTCTTCAAATTCTTCTTCCAATTTTTCTTCTTGGTTTTCTTCAAACTTCTCTTCAAAATTTTCCTCAAGATCATCTTCAAAATTCTCTTCCCAATTTTCTTCATAATTTTCTCCATCATTTCCTTCGTGTGAGGTTTCAATGTCGTTGATTTCATCTTCTGAAGTTGAAAAATAATTCTCACTTTCTTCACTTTCAATTTCATTAATATTTTTTGGCTTCTTGGCATTCTTCTTCTTTTTATTTTTTGCTTGAGTTTGTTTCAAATAATCTAAATAATCAGGGTCAGAGTCGGAATCTGATTCTACTTTTGTTCGGCTTCCCTTTTGCACATTTATTTCTGATAATTCGTTTTCAAACATTTGTTTTCTTGGCCTACCTCTCTTTCTTCTTGTTTGAGAGGGAATATTTTTCAAATTTGTAAGTAGATTTTTTCTTGGCCTACCTCGTGGTTTTTTCATAAGAGGTTTAGAAGAAACGTTTTCGTCTAATTTTTCTTGAGTTTCGTTTCGATTCAAATTTTTTTCTTTTTCTTGCTCCATTCTCTTTTGAGCTCTCGTAGTAATAGTTTTCCATGATAAATTTTCGTATTTTTTGGAAAAAACTGGACTTAATAAAAATATTGTCATAAAAATAAGTCTTGAAGACATATTTTTGAATAAATTTGTGTATTTTAAAATATTCTTACCAATCTCACTGAGTGATTCTTCACTAAGGAATTCCGGAAAATATTCTGGAATTTTTGAGTCAATATTTAATATTTGGGCCTCCGGAATTTCGCTAAAATGATCTACGTCGTCTGGTACGATTTCTGGATTCAAGTTTCTTCGTTTTGAAGGTCTTACCTCATTTTTAGAGTTTTCTTGTTTTTTTCTTGTAAAAGTTTTCTTGGAAAACATTTTTTCTTGGGAAGTCATAAAAGTATCATTGGCGTCAACTTGTAAATATCTTGATTTCTCTTTGTTATCATCAATAGGGTTTCTTGAGAGAGCGTCTGCATTTACATTCATTTTTCCTGCTTTGTAAATTACATCAAAATCATATTCTGCGAGTTTCAATCTCCAACGTGAAACTCGTGAACAAGGGTCTTTAGAATTTTGAAACCAAACTAGAGGTTTGTGATCAGTCACTAAAGTAAATTTTCTCCCATACAAATAAGGACGAAAATGAGTTACACAAAATATTATAGCAAGAGCTTCTTTCTCATATGTATCATATTTTTTCTCAGTATCACTTAGACTACGTGAAGCATATGCTATTGGCTTATCTTTACCTATTTTACCTTGTGATAAAATACCTCCTATTGCAAATCCTGAGGCATCTGTTGTGAGTATAAAAGGTTGAGAAAAATCAAGTCGTTGTAAAAGTGGTTCTTCACATAATTTTGCTTTTAAAATTTCGAAGGCTGCTTGTTGTTTTTCTGTCCAATTAAAAGGTGTATCTTTTTTTAGAAGTTGATTTAAAGGACTTGCAATTTTTGAAAATCCTTCAATAAATCGTCTATAATATCCTGCTAAGCCTAAAAATTGTTTAACATTTTTCTGTGTTTTTGGGACTGGAAAGTTTTTTACAGCTATTATCTTTTTTGGATCTGGACGTACTCCATTTTTATCAATTATATGACCTAAATATCCTACTTCAGGTCGTAAAAATTCGCATTTGTCAGGTTGTAAATGAAGATTTGCTTTTCTAAGTCTTTCTGCTAAATTGTTAAATTTAATTTCGTGCTCTTCTAGAGTATTTGCATATATAACTATGTCATCAAGATATACAAAAAGTTCCGTTCCGATTAATCCAGTTAATGTTAAATCCATTAATCTCTGAAATGTGGCTGGTGCAGTTTTTAAACCGAAAGGCATTCTATCGAATTCGTAATGACCGTGAGGTGTGGAAAATGCGGTTTTATGAGAGTCTTTTGGGTCCATTTTTATATGGTGAAAACCGGTAGCTAAATCTAACACTGAAAAATATTTTGCTGACCCTAGAGAATCAAGTATATCGTTTATATTAGGTAGAGGATACGAATCGCCAATTGTTTTTTCATTTAATTTACGAAAATCAAGAACCATTCTCCATTTTATTTTTCCTTGGGAGTCAGGTTTTTTAGGAACTATCCACACTGTAGTGTTATATGGTGATTGTGAGGGCTTGATTATTTTATTTTTTAATAATTCATCGACTTGTCTTGTAATTTCTTCCTTGTGAACTGGGGGAAATCTATATTGTCTTGAAAAAATTGGAGCGTCATCTACAGTAGGAATTGAATGTTGTAATACATTAGTAGCTTCAAGTGGTTCTCCTGGGATTTGAAATCTGTCTGCATTATTTTTAATTAATTTTTCTACATGTTCATATTCATCTTGATTTAAGTGGTCTAATCGAAGAAGTTTTTTTAATACATTATACTCTGTCTTCGTCTGTTACATTATAAAATTTGCATGAGTCAATTAGAGAATTGTCAGTTTTTAAAAAGTTATTTAATATTTTACTTGATAAATCTTCGTCATTTATTTGTTTGAAATTAATTAAATTTTTAATTTGTTTATAACATTCTTGTTCTTCAAAGTCTTCTAAATTAACTAATGGGACGGATAATGTAATTGGGATTTCATTTGTGTTTGCAAATTTTAAATAAGCTTTTCCTCTGTGATTTTTTACAACTGCGTCACCTACGTAGACGCCATCTTGGATATGTAATCGAGGTACATACCCTTCACTCTTTTCTGTATTTTTTATATTAACATAAAATGTTGTAACTGTTCGAGCTGGAATAGTAAATGTATTGGTAGATTTAAAAGGGTAACAGTGGTTCTCAATTTCTAAGCATTTTGAAGTATAGTTTATATTCACTCTATTATCTTGAAAAAATTCTGATCCCAATACTCCATCTTCTTCTACTGGGACTTCATTCGGAATAATGTTAAATATCGTTGGATAACCAAAAATGTTTATTTTTACCTGTCCTAACGTGTAAAGTGGTAAATCATTAATTCCTGTAAGTTTCAATACGTTTTGGCTATTTATGGGTACTTCAGGGTTGAGAACCTTTTGTTTAATTAAATTTCGAGCAGCACCAGTATCAATCATCATGTGTGTTGGATTTTTTAGACCTTCCGTTGATATTATAATTGATGGAATTGAAGTGGACTTTGAAATATTTATTGTTGTTGTTGTATGATCGTTAGAAGTGGATGCCAGTGGTTCTCGATTTATGCTTTCCTCAGTGCACCCGTGCTGGGGAGAGCTTTGGAGTTTTCCTGATTAGCTGTTTGTGATTGGTTATTCGGTCGTATCTTGCAATCTCGTACTAAATGACCGGGTTGTTTACAGTAATTGCAAATTATTTCAGTATAATTTGAATTTTGTTGAGTGTTATTATTTTGTAAAAATCTATTTTCATATGGTTTATTTCGATTTTGAAACTGTCCTGAGTTAAAGTTTTTATACTGTCCTGGATTCAATTGTCTACTAGTATTATTAACATTATTGTTATTATTGTAAAAATTTCTAGGAAAATTATTATTATTGTTATATCTTTGTTGTAAAAAATTATTATTATTGTTTTTATAATTATTATTTCTATTTTGTAAAAAATGATTGTTGTTATTATTAAAATTATAATTTTGATTTCTTAAAAAATTGTTATTTGGAAAATTATTGTAATTGTTTTTTGCAAAATTATTATTATTATTACTTCTTTGACCATTGAAATTACTATATCCTTGTTGGTTAGGATGCAAAAATTTTTTTGTTTATTGTTAAGAACTGCATCTTGAGCTTTACTTAAATGAAAACATTTTTCAGTTGTGTGACCTGGTTTTTTACAAATTAAACAAATAGTTTTATTTTCAAGTGCTACGTTGAATCGGGTGGTTTTATTATTTTTATTATTATTAGTTGATTCTTCGGTTTTTAAATAATCAGTATTTTTATTTCTTCGCAGTGCAGAACTTGCAGCCAATCTTCGTTCTCTGTCTATCGTATCATTAATTACTTCCTTAAATGTGTCCTTTTCTTCCACACGAATTTCTAACTCAGGACGCAAACCGCGTATAAAACATTGAATTACATCTCTTTCTTTTTTTTTGTTTAAAAGAATTATCTACCTGACCGTCATTATTAAGTCTGTGAGCATCTTCTATTCTATCAGCAATTTCTTTAATTCTAGCAGCATAGGAAAGGACATTTTCTCTTTCCCACATAAATGTATTACCTAATTCTCCCTGCAATTGATATACGCTTTTCGCAGGGGCATATACTCTTTTCAATTTTTCTATTAATTCCTCTATTGTTGCATACGTTGACCCAAAAATACATTTTCGTGCCTCACCAGACAATTTACCTCTCAATAGACGTGCAAGATTTTCTTGGGCAGCAGGTGTCGGCAGCATTGCCTTTGCTTCCATGCAACTTTCAATAAAATGGGACAATGGGAGGTTACTTCCGTCGAACAAAGGGACCACCTCTAGCGCGTCGCGTAAGGATACCTGCTGGCTGTTAGGTATGGCTACGGCCATCTCTTCGTTGCTTACTATTACGGGATTATCCTGATTTATGACTTCTGTATCGCTTTTGTCGTCGTCGCTATCGTTGTTACTAATTAGAGAGTCGCGTGCCAATGAGGTTTTCAATTTTTCTTTCAAAGTTCTTTTTTCTATTGTTATTACCGTTGAGCTTAGCAAATTAGATCCGTCAAAATAAGATAACTCGTTCGTTAATGTTTGATCTTGATTACTAGATCCAGTCACAATGCTCAAATCTGGACAGAAAGTTGAATGAAATCCGCTAGTATTACTAGAATTTTCACTTGATATGGTTTGATCATTAATTAGAGTCTTGTCGAAACGTGAATCGTCTAGCTGAAGAGTGTTATCTAATTCTTGTTCAGCAGAAAAAGTGTTTGAAATATCCTTGTATTTATTATAATCGACTAAATTTTCTTTGATTTTACCTGATCTTTTTAGTTTCAAGGAATCTATTTGATTCTGATCGACAATTTTTGCGAGTTGATTGTCTTGTTTTGCTTTACTACGCGTAATAACTTTTTGGGCGGATTCTACAGGGGTATTTGAATTTGACATTGAGTCATTATAAATTTACAGTTTCTTTTGTTGAGCGTTATCTTAGATTATTTATTGTTAATTATCGATTGCTTATAACAATTTAAAAAAACTACATGTAAAATTTTGTTTGTAAATAAAGTGAAATTAGTAAAAATATAATTTTAATTTATAAAAATTCAAAAAAAAATTATAATAATAATTTCAAAATATAATTTAATTATTTTTATTTGTTTATAACAATAATTAATATTTTTACTCTTTTATTAGGAAATAAGATAATAAAATAAAAATATAATTCTATAAAATATTCAAATAAATAAATAATCGCGCAATTTTCGTAAAATTATAATGTTAAATAATACATTTCTTAAATTATAACAATATATATATATATATATATATATATATATATATATTTTGTACCAACCACGTGTGTCTTATAAATTATAATTATCTATTTTATTAATTTATTGAATTATAAATTGTTTTTTTTTTAAATAAATAAAATTGTTTATAACAAGGATCAGATAAGATTCGAGTTATGCACAATTTATTTTTCTCTAGACTGGACAAGTTAGGCTCAAGCTCAGATCCTTGGACAATCTTTGCAAATAAAAATATTCTGTTCCTTAACAGAGTTAAAATTAAAGTTATAAACAATACAATCACAAGCACTTCGAACTTTGCCCTAACCAATGATCGTAATCAATGGTGACCGTTCAACGTACCCAAAAGGGACTTATACTCTCGTGTGCTGTTTTTTTTGTTTGTTTCAACTTAAATCAAAACTTAGTTAACAAATTAGAATAATTTTTTAAATAAGATAAGTTACTTAATCACTTAGGTTAGCCTCAAGGTCTGATCGCTGCGTGATTTTTCAAACTTATTTTATTTTATACAATTTATATAAATTATAAAATTTCAAAGAAATGATGTGTTTATTAAACCATTAAGGTTAGCCTCAAGGTCAAATCCCTTTGTGATCTAACAAATCTATTTTATTGAAATTTCAAGTTACAAGTTGAAATAATATTTCATAATCATTTATTTATTCACTAGAAATAATCAATGTGTTAATTTTCAATTGACTTGTGTTTCCCGGGCCGATGCACCAGAAAAAAGGAAGTATGTTACGTCACAAATACGTAAATACTTACTTTGATCGAAGATTCCTCGTTTTAAGTTAGGATCGAATGATCCTCGCTTAGGGATGAGGATAAGTCAATGAAAGACACAATGATTATGAAAATAATACAAATTGAATTTATTTTACTGGTTAAAATTTCCGGATATACATTCGTTAAGACAATTCTTATATAATGTAGGCACAGGCTGGTTGGTACGTAGGTGAGAAAGAGACAAAGAATAAAGATAGAGAGAGAGAGGTTCGGTACCTTTATGATTCGTAAGTTGTGTTGAGGTTTAATCCACACGGCGGTGAGTTGTAAGTACGGGATCCCCACAGGTGTATTCCAAGTGTGTGAGAGAGAGACGGAGTTATAGGCCGCAAAGGTATATTCCGTAAAGGGCGGTGATTCAAATTTACGACACTGTTCGAAGATCCTTACAAGATCTATTCAAGTCTACGATGACTTTTACGACTCCCGAACTTGGATTTGAAATTGTACCGGTCGAATTTTATTAATCTCAAACTCAGAGATTTTCGAAGTTAAATTGAAATGCTGCACTGGACTATTGTCGCGAGACCGGTTATAAATCCGAAGGAAAATTTAAGTGTCGAATTAGACGAAGAATTTACTGACTGCTTTCTCTTGGTGTGGGCCTCTTTTATATTTTTTCATACAAATTGACGGTCAGCGAAAATCGTGACGTAGTCATATCTTCTTAGAGGAGAAGGGACCCTATACTGCTCCCTACTTCCCCTACTCCCTATTCCCCTTTATCGATTTTCTCATAGATTTCTAACTCAAACCAGCCTGTGTGTATTATATACATTCAAATACGTCGCGGGACGTGACAAATATAACAAAAAAATTTTTTTTTTGTGAGTGTACCAATTATTTAAAAACCATTTATGACCTATACCATTCGACAATTATATAAAAAAAACATATCAAGTATCCCAGGTAAGACAAGGACCAAAATTAGTTTTGATAAGAATAAATTTGAAACAAAAATTCTAAATAAATATTTTTTCTGTAAGCACATGGAAATTGGTAGAATTAAGGCATATTATTTTAAGAATTTTGATTAATGATTATAAATTTACCTGACTCGGAACATTGAGACAATTCATATTTTCTAATAACAAATTATTAATCACATTTATTGATTACAAAAACATTTTAAAACGAAAGATATTTGAAAAAAAATTTCTGTTGATCCAAATTAATATTTATGTATTGCAATTTTAAAAGTGCCTCCATGTACGTATCAGTAAATTTTATTGTATAATAACCTATGTCGGGACCCAATCCCAGTGAATTAGGGAAATCACAAATTCAAGAAAATCCTATTACGCACAGTCAAGTTAAGAAAAATACTGAACTTGCAAAAATTGTGGCACAAAATCAAACTGGTCCCCTTAAACCAAAAAGAACAGTTACTGTAAAGGAAAAGGTAACTAAAGATAATTTTGAAAATATTTCTAACAAGGATAAAACAAATATCAGTTTGCAATTAGATAATATTTCTTTAGAGAAAACCTTAACGTTTGAACAATTTGAAACTGCCGGAACAAGCAATTTATCTCATTCGAATAATTGGCTTAATTCAAATTCAAAAACTAATTCAAGTATTATTTGTGGATCAATTGATCAGGACGAAACATTAAAAAACGAAACTACTTATATTGACAACGAAGATATAAGTTTACTTAGTTCAACGATAATTCCCAAAAACACAGTCGAAGAAAGAACTAAAATAAATTTATCAGAAAATTCTCTTAAACGCCAAACAGTTTTAAGTAATAACGATAGCGACGATAATAGTACCGACAACGAACAAATGGAACAAATTGTTCACAAAAATCCTGCAGAAAACGTTAATCCAATTAGAAACAACGAAATGGTCCTACCTAATAATCAACATGTATCTTTACGCGACGCGTCAGAAGTAGTACCCTTATTTGATGGAAGTAACATTCCATTATCACATTTTATTGAAGGATGTTATGAGGCAAAGGCAATGCTGCCAACTCCCGCAGCTCAAGAAAATTTAGGACGATTATTGAGAAGTAAATTATCAGGAGAAGCGAGAAAATGTATCTTTGGATCGACTTATAATAATATGGAGGGATTAATTGAGAAACTCAAAAGAGTATACGCCCCAGCAAAAAGTATGTACCAGTTACAAGGAGAATTAGGGAATACCTATATGTGGGAAAAAGAGAACGTACTTTCCTATGCAGCTAGAATTAAGGAGATTGCCGACAGAATCGAAGACGCTCATAGACTCAACAATAATGGACAAGTAGATAATACCTTCAAACAGAACCTTCAAAAAGATGTTATTCAATGCTTTATTCGTGGTCTGCGCCCTGAATTAGAAATTCGAGTAAAAACAAAGGAAACATTCAAAGAAGTTTTCAATGACACAATCAACGTAGAAAGAGATTTGGCAGCATCATCCGCACTACGCAGAAATAAAAATTCAGATTATTTGAAAATGGATGATTCTATAAATAATAGAAATAATAAAACAACTCGCTTCAATGTTGCACGAGATAACAACATAAATTGTATAATATGTAAAAAATCAGGTCATGTTGCTGAAAATTGTTATCATTTAACCAAAGCACAAGAAGCAGTATCTAGAAAACAAAGTCCTAATTTTTTTATGCAAAATCAACAGCCTAGTAATAATTACCAACGACGAGAAAATATTTACAATAATTCTGCAAGAAATAATTACCGGAATAACCACTTTTTAGGAAACAGAAATAACAATTATGATAATAATAACTATCCGAATAACAATTTTTCAAGGAACAGGAACAACAATTACAATAACTTTTCAAGTAACAGAAATAATTATCCTAACAGCAATAGATTCCACAATTACAATAATAATCATTTTTCGAGAAACAGAAATAATGATAATAGACAAGAAAATTTAGATCACAACACGTATGCAAATCACAGACAATTTTTAAATAAAAATATCCAACGAGAAATACGAAATCAGCAATTAAGTTGACCAAATCAAAATTATCCACAAAAATCAGAAGTTATATGCAACTATTGTAAAAAACCAGGACATGTTATAACAAATTGTAACGTTAGATTAAATAAACAACAATCGCAAAATTCGGAAAACTCAAACGCTCTCCCCAGTACGGATGCACTGAGGAAAGCGTAAGGCAAGAACCAGAAGCATCCACTTCTAACGATCAACCGGCTATAAAGATAAGCGTTTCCAAACCAAGTATAATTCCATCGATAATGATATGCGCAGAAGGCCTTCAAAGCCCTGATCGCATGATGATAGATACCGGTGCTGGTCGAAATTTGATTAAACAAAATTCCGTAAATCCTAATTTGCCAATAAATGAAAAAATGGTGTTAAAACTTACAGGAATAAATAATTTACCACTTTTTACAATGGGACAAATACAAATAAACATTTTAGGATATCCAACAATATTGAATATAATTCCTAATGAAGTTCCAATAGATGAAGACGGAGTTCTAGGTTCAGAATTTTTTCGAGAAAATAAAGTCAATATAAATTATGTATCAAAATGTCTAGAAATACAAAATAAACTGTATCCATTTGAATCGACACAGATATTAACAATTCCAGCTCGAACAGTAACGACATTTTATGTTCCAATTGAAAATACTGACAAAAGCGAAGGTTACGTACCTCGACTACATTTTGGCGAAGGAATTTATGCAGGAGACGCAATTGTAAAAAATTGCAACGGTAAAGCTTATATCAAATTTGCAAATACAAACGAAATTTCAGTAACGATATCAATACCAGCTATTACTTTAGAAGACTTTGAAGAAAGAGATTTTCAAAATGTAACAAGTCAATCAAGCAATTTAAAAAACTTAAGTGATGACTATTTATCTGACCAAATTCTGAATAGCTTTTTAAAAACCGAAAATTTTTTCAACAATCCATGCAGATTTTTCAACATAACAGGTGAAGAAAGAATAGAATGCATCAAAAAACTTCTTCGTTTGGATCATTTGAATCAAGACGAATACGAACATGTAGAAAGATTAATTATTAACAGTGCAGACAGATTTCAAATCCCAGGAGAACCACTTGAAGCTACTAACGTTTTGCAACATTCAATTCCAACTACAGATGATTCTCCAATTTTCTCAAGACAATATAGATTTCCCCCTGTTCATAAAGAAGAAATTACAAAAAAGTTGACCAATTATTAAAAAATAAAATAATAAAACCTACACAATCACCGTATAACACTCCAGTTTGGATTGTTCCTAAAAAACCAGACTCTAAAGGTAAAATAAAATGGCGAATGGTTCTAGACTTCAGAAAACTTAATGAAAAAACAATTGGAGATTCTTACCCACTACCTAACATAAACAATATACTCGATTCACTCGGATCTGCCAAATATTTTTCAGTATTTGATTTAGCTACTGGTTTTCACCATATAAAAATGGACCCTAAAGACTCTCATAAAACTGCATTTTTTACACCTAATGGCCATTATGAATTTGATAGATTGCCCTTTGGTTTAAAAACCGTCCCTGTAACATTTCAAAGGTTAATGGATATTACTTTAACTGGATTAATAGGGACAGAACTCTTTGTATATCTTGATGACATAGTCATATTTGCTGATACACTAGAAGAACATGAGAAAAAATTTAATAATTTAATATAACGTCTTCGAAAAGCAAACCTTCATTTACAACCAGACAAATGTGAATTTCTACGACCTGACATAGGATATTTAGGTCATATAATTGATAAAAATGGAGTTCGACCGGACCCCCAAAAAATAATAGCCGTAAAAGAATTTCCAGTTCCAAAAACACAAAAGAATGTCAAACAATTTTTAGGATTAGCAGGATATTATCGTAGATTTATCGAAGGATTTTCCAAAATTGTCAATCCTCTTAATCAACTTCTAAAAAAGGATACCCCTTTCATATAGACCGATAAACAGCAAACAGCTTTTGATATTTTAAAATCAAGATTATGTGAAGAACCACTTTTACAACGACCCGATTTTTCGCAACCCTTTGTTCTCACAACAGATGCCTCAGGATACGCAATAGGAGGTATATTATCACATGGTAAAATAGGCAAGGATAAGCCAATAGCATATGCTTCACGTAGTTTAAGTGACGCTGAGAAAAAATATGACACATATGAAAAAGAAGCACTTGCAATAATATTTTGTGTCACTCATTTCCGTCCTTATTTATATGGAAGAAAATTTACCCTAGTAACTGATCATAAACCACTAGTTTGGTTTCAAAATTCTAAGGACCCTTGCTCACGAGTTTCGCGCTGGCGGTTAAAACTCGCTGAATATGATTTTGATGTAGTATACAAGGCAGGAAAAATGAATGTCAATGCAGACGCTCTTTCAAGAAACCCTATTATTAATGAAAAAAGATCAAGAAATTAACACGAAGATGATGGTGATACCTTTATGACATCTCAAGAAAAAATGAATCTTGAGAATACCTTTACAAAAAATAACGAAGAAAATAATATTCCGACTCTGATCCTGATTCTGATCCTGAATATTTAGACTATTTAAAGGAATTCCAAGCAAAAATTAAAAGAAATAAAAATGGCAAAAAGCCTAAACAATTTATTATACCTCAAGAGGAAAAAAGCGAAAATTATTTTTCTACTTCTGATGACGAAGTAAGTGATATGAAACCTGAAGATGAAGAGAACTCTGAAAGCTTTTGTATTGAAGAAATTTTTGAAAATGAAAATATCGAAGACACTTTTTATGAACGAAATTCTGAAATAAATAAAAATCGACAAATAAAAACCAGGGAAAATGTTGAAAATGATAATAATTCAGAATTCGAAGAAAACCGTCCACCCCCGGAACCCCCTCCACTCAACTCAAAATACACCAGGCAAATTTTAATGAATAAAATATCGTTGAATGTCGCGATCAATTAACGATGCGAAAAGATAATTATGTATATTTTGTTACAACAAATGGAAATCCTCGAGATAATGGATCAAAAAGTCTAGAAAAACGTGGAACTTTACCAAAATTTAAAAACTTACAGAAGGGAACAGCGAAAGAAATTAAAAAAGGAAACTATTATCATTTTGCTCTTCCGATTGAAGGAGAAATTCAAGACAATTTATCTGAAACCTTGAATAATATAAAATTGTCAATTTATTCATTACACGAATTATCTCAAAAATTGAATTTACGATCAATTAGTATTTCAAAGACTTCAAAAATCAACCATATAGCTTGGGAAGAAATAAAATTAATATTTGATTTAGTTTTTGCAAATTCACTTACGAAAATAATAGTTTGTAATGGCATAACGCAATATCCAACAAAAGAACAAAGATCACAATTAATTGAAGAAGCACACTCCTCAGCATTAGGAGGCCATAAAGGCGTCACAAAAACTTATAACCGAATTCGCCAAAAATTTTTTTGGGAAAATATGAAAGTCGATATTCAAAAGTATATTCAAGGCTGTTTACAATGCCAAATAAAAAAAATTAGTTCGGGTTAAAACCAAAAATCCTATGGTTATTACTGATACACCCACTATTGCCTTCGAAAAAATATCAATGGATATTGTTGGTCCACTACCAGAAACAAAGTCTGGAAATTTGTATATTCTTACCATACAAGATAATTTTACAAAATACTCTCTAGCAATACCTCTTCCTAATCATCAAGCTGGTACAATAGCAGACGCATTCGTGAAAAAATTTATTTGCATATTTGGATCGCCAAAAGGAGTACTGACGGATCAAGGCAGAGATTTTTTAAGCAATTTATTAAAAAGATTAGCAAAACGCTTTAGAATCAAGCAATTTCGTACCACAGCTTTTCACCCTCAATCCAATGGATCACTTGAACGATCACATCATGTCCTAGGTGAATATCTCAAACAATTTGTAGCAAAAAATTCAGAATGGGACGATTGGCTAGAATTAGCAATGTTTTCATATAACACAAGTGTACACGAAGCCACAAAATGTACGCCTTACGAATTAGTTTTTGGCAAATTAGCCCGTGAACCCTCTAGTGAACCTCTATAACAAAATGAAAAATTGCAAACGTATTATGATTATTTGATCAACTTTGTCACACAACTGCATGAAATGCGAACACATGCAAGAGAAAACCTTATAAAGGCAAAAGAAAAATCAAAAATGTACCACGATAGAAAAATAAATAAAATAAAAACTGGATAATCAATTCACAGGACCTCACGAAGTTTTAGATGTACTAGGAAAAGGAAATGTAAAAATCAACATAAATGGAAAACCGACAGTAGTTCACGTCAATCGAATAAAAAGATCGTACATAAATATACAAAATTGATTAACTAAAGTTGAATTCAAACTTACAATAATATAAACTTTGCATAAAACCAAAGCGTTTAGAATAACTAAACCAGGAAATGTTTTAAACAAAAAATCCTTTGAAGTTTTATTCTAATCTAATTTTTTCTATTTCAGAGATTCGAGAAGCTCACTGTACCTTCAAATTGCAATGGAAAAATTTCAATATTTTTCATGGTCTTTTTTTTTCAAGAGCAAATTAAACTTTTTAAACTAGCCAGTATTTGCCAAATTGATCAAAGTTTTTCAAATTTTCTCTTCTGTTCAGCACAAACTAAAAATCTAATATCATCACACAAAAATTATACCTCTTTAAAATTCTTATAAATACTTTCTTTATATTTGATTCAATCATTTTTGTTTTTGTTCATTGAATATTTAAAAAACAAACTAATAACCTTTTTAGTAAGACAAATGCTAGTTTTTATGCGAATCAACATTTGATTTTATCAATTAAAGAAAAATATAGAAATATTGGCATTTTTCTTCTTTTTTGGATGAAAAAAAAGCCTTTTTCTGACAAGAATAAATAAGCACTTCATAATTGGTGCCATCATAAATATAATCTCAGTTTTAATTTTCTTCTATCAAGGGAACTTTTCTTGATTCCCATCCTATTGGAAGAACAGTTTCTACAAATATTGAGTCTGTAAATGTAAACTGTGCGATGGCGTTACAAAATTATTAATGTAAAAATTGCTTTTCCAATAAAAATTAATGTGCAACAATAACAAATTGAATATTTACTATTCTTCATATGTTTCATGCACAAATAACTCTATTAATTTTACAAGAAAGATTAGAAATTCATATATGTAATCAACGATCTTAATATTATTTTTAATCTCTATTAATATTATATATGTCAATTTCTTTTATGTATAATCAATAATTTATAAGGCTTTTTAGATTTTATTTTTACTAATGTATACATTTAACGATCGTAATTCTTGGAAATTACTCCTTAATATTTTATATCTAATCGATAAAATTTTACAATTTTTGATCTTCTTTTTATCAACAATCATCATGTTGTAAGTTTAAATAATTATTATCAATCAAAAAAATTGTCAAATTACCTAATTACCACTATAACATATGTAATCAATATTGTAATATTTCCAGAATTGTATCCTCTGTTATTACTACGCATTTATGTAAAACTTGTTTCAAAATTTTAATTCGCAACAACAATTTAAAATGTAAATTCCTATGTATAAACGAAATTTTTTATGTTATAAATTGTTAAATTCAACTAAAAATATGTACTTGATTGAGTAAGCACCCTGGATTAAAAATGTACTCTTCTACCGAAGTTTCGATCGCGGATCGTTAACTCCCCGCGTTCGAATTAAGGGGGGAGGTGTCACATCCCGCGACTCTACCGCCACAGGTAACAAGCAGATTAAGAAACCAATAAAGGGATCAAGACAGCATTACAGCGAGTGTGATTTTATCGACGCAAGTTATAGACAAATCTACAGATCAATAGGATGATCAATACGAAATTACCATGTGTCGTTCTAATACCTACACATGATAACAAATCGACTGACCCAGAGAGAAAGTAAATGAAGCCCTACAATACCAACACACTACCATCATAACATGCGACTTGTAATAGCATGTGACTGGTAATAACATGCGACTCGTCATAGCATGTTACTCGTCATACTTGACCTTTCAAAGTTCTATAAAAAGCGAAAGTTCCAAGAGAAGTCAGTCCAGTACCATCATCTCTACACCGCGAGTTCAGTTAGTTAGTCAACATTCGATTTCTACAATGTGACCAACGCGAGTCCAGTCCAGTGCCATCGAATCTATACCGCGAGTTCAATCCAGTCAGTCCAGCTTCTCCAGATTTCTACCGCTACTCAACCCGAATTGTAACTCGGCGCTGAGTTCAACGACATTAGAAAGTGAAGGGGAATCGCCTTCCAAATTCTCTCGAAACTGGGATCGAAGAATCAACCAGATCAACTGTCTAGATTACGAATTTACTATACAACAGCAACTATCTGAAGATTACAAGTTACACTCAACTGACCACATTCGCTTACTGGACTCAATTGATCATCAATCAATTCAAACTCAGGATAACTAAAAGGGTATTTCTAATTACGATTCTATATTTATATTTCCATGGTGCTTACCTGATATAATTTCAATTGGCAATAAATATATTTTATATACCTAACCCTTCTCAATCACTGACTATTCCTCATCCCTTAGAGAGGATCCTTCTGATCCTGACATAAAACGAGGAGATCTTTTAAAAAGAGAAATGTTACGTTTCTGACGTAACATTATACATAGGTAATTATTATAATTAATTATCATCATATTATTATGATGTTACAAGTATCATAAACCTGTCATAAAGTTATCGTAAAGTAGCATTATAACTCATGAATGAGGCGAAATAAATATTCAAAATGTTTTTATCCTTATTCTACGTTAAAAATAACGTTAACTGGTAATTGAAATATGCAATAATTTTATTTATTAACGCTAAAAATTAAAAAAAAACATAATACCTGTCATTCAAGGCAGTGCAGTGGTTCATCACTTTCCATATCTCCACCGTCAGGATTGAATATTTGTTAGAGTGAGATGAAAGTATAGTTGTGTCTCACTCCAACCAATGGTCAACTTTAACGGAGAAGTTCCACAAAAGGTGAACCACTGCACTGCCTTCAATGACAGGTATTATGTTTTTTTAATTTTGACCTTTAATAAATAAAATTATTGCTTATGTCCATTTCCTTTTAACGTTATATTTAACGTAGAATAAGGATGAAAACATTTTAAATATTTATTTTCCAACCAGTTGGTGGACTTGCATCCCTTACACTATACCTCCTGCAAGATTTGTTGTTGTTTTGCTACACACGGAGACTCAAACGAAAACCAAACTACCTCCTACGAAATTTATCGTTGTTTTGCTACCTCACGGAGACTCAAACGAAACCCAACTATCCTGCAAGAATTTGTGCCGTTGACTTGCAATTATAGGAGTAACAAACGACAATTCTCTTTTTTGCCCTCTCATTTAAAAGGTAGGCAAGTAAGTTACCACCTAAGTATCGTTTTGTGTGAAAACTTATGCAACATCTTATTCTTTTATAATAAATTATCTTATATATTTATAAATTCTGCGTTTTATTATCTTTGTGAGCAACTCAGGGCCCATAGACCTGACAAGTGACAACATACCCACAAACAAAAATAAATTATCAGGCCTTACCAACCTGATATAATCAGCTAACCGTCTCCCTTACATCCAAAATTCAATCTACCTTCGGCTTTAGCTCGGGACGTAACATATACACAAAATATGTCGTACATAAAATAAATATTTTTTTAATTTGGAAAATAAAATAATCCAAAATCCTGCGCGGATATGCGAGAGCAACAATTTCTAAAAAAGAATTGAAATTCAAGAGAAAAAAATAAATAAACATTTCAAAACTCAAAATTAAAAATTTGAGTCTTTATTGTTTGAAAATTATATTGGATGAAATATGAAATTCACCGTGGTTTCAAATTTCACTACGAGGAAAGGAAGCTTGTTCACAGAAATTTTATAAAGTTTCCTGTGATTTTATTTTTCCCGACGATCCGAGCTCCTTTTAGCTGTTGGGCACCATTTATAACGAGTGACTTCCGCTGAAACAACAAAGTAAAATAGTCTTATCGAAGCGGACCCGAGGACTCGGGATTGCCCTCGGCGTCATCGCCGTTACTAAGATGGCTTCTTAAAAATGAGCGCCTGGCGTCTCTCGACGCCATATTTATAACCTTGATGACCCTGACAATAAAATTTGGCATGAAAACAACCAAAGAAGCAAAGCAGGGGTTCCGGCAAGGGCTTGATGGGGACGGGAGTTCGAATCGGGTGGTGTTTTTAAGGTTAAGGAAGAAACTAACCTAAAATATAGAAGCCTGTATGAAAAAAAAATTAAATAACTCAAGCTGCATTTAACTACAAGTTGAATTTACAATTTATTCAATAAGTGGGCAAAGCCCTGGCTCGACACAATTCAAAATAAAATAAGATGAGACATCGTTGCCAATAATGGCGTATGGCATCTAAGCCTAATACACAGGCTCTGGGAGAGCCTGAGAGCCACTCAGGTAGAAAGAACAAATTTACAATGGCCCGGAATAGAGTCCTAAAGACTTACCGGAGATCTGGCCGCGACCTCGCGCCTCAGTTCGTCCAAATCGAAATCTGAAGTGGCGTCCATTAGGAAAAAAATCTTTTAACAATTTTTGGCTACTTGCCACTCGGATGATGACAGAATAAAGCTGCACGCCAAAGGTGTCGCGCAGTTTTATTACGTCAGCTGGAAGGCTGGCGCACGCGCATGAAGCCAGGCCCTATAAACTCTAATGGATGAATATGAAGAATTATGATTATTATTTTAGGCGTAGTACAAGTTGCGGCCAACTGTTGGCGCTACGTGTCGGCCCCGCTGCACCCCACCCCGCTCGCCTAAGTGTGCGTCCGTCCTCGCATATCATCGTTTGGTCCTCGTCCCACTGCGTTGCACGAATGTCAACAAAAGTGAAAAACTGCAAACAACGAAAAATGAATTCAAGGAAGGTGATTTTGAATAAACGGAGGTGTGTTGTTCCTGGGTGTTCCTCGTCTCGTCACGCGAAGCATCACCAGTTCCCCAAGGACGAAAAGCAGGGTTTGTTGTGGTTAGAGGCAGTGTCAAACCCACTGTTGAAGAACCTAACCTACGAAGAAATTTACAAGAGCGGCTATCGAGTGTGTTATTTGCATTTTCGCGATCAGGATTATTTATGTGGTCCGCGAAATGTGTTTAAAAAAAAATAGTCCCTTTAGTGTTGTTGCCTGAAAAAGATGGGAATCAAATTCTTTAATATTTTTATTTATATTACATTGTGTGATAATTTAAAAAATTGACTATAATAATCAGTAAAATGGATAAACTAAGTGAAAAAATATATAAAAATATCAGAAAATGTATTTCTTAAACTTTCTGTATTTTTATACGTGTTTTCCACTTAGTTTATCCATTTTACTGATCATTATAGTCAATTTTAAAACTTCTAACACATATACAATGCATATATAACATACATACGCCACACATTGATACTTTTAGTTCAAGTTTCGGCCAACTGTTGGCGCTGTGCTTCTTCATATTTCTACCATTGAGTTAACAGGGCCTGCATGAAGCTCAGGTTTGCGCGGGCGACTCGTCTTGTGAGGACGACGGCGCCAGACAACCAATAAGATGAAGCGTCTATCGATCAGCTTGCCCCATTGGCTTAAAACGTCGAGGGGTGTGTTTAAACTACAAACAGTTTGTATTGCATAACACAATAGTTTTAATTAGACTACGCACATATAAAATATACTATACTTAATATAAGTGACTCCAAGATAATATATCCTTTTTTTCATATTGATCGTAACAATATCATTGTAAAAGTGTTGGAATTTATGGGCTGCATCACGTAGTTGGTTTTAGATGCCATACCTGCCACGTGATGCCCTCCGTGGCTTGCCTGTGAAACCTTCTGACGTGCGATGGTAACACAGCGATCTTCTTGGCGGCGCCTTTCAAGCTGGTGTTAATAATGAAACAAAAAAAGCAGACTGTCCCTGACAATTTCGTGTTTTATAAAGAAGGGTGGTTTTGGGCTTGATCCTGTCGTTGTCGGTCGAGGTAAAAGAATTCAACGTAATCTACGACGTTACAAGATCTCCGAATACAAAATTTGTTTCTAAACCAATGTAGTATAAAATTATAAGACAACGAAACCTGCGAAGCAACCCTATTTAAGCGATACGTCGATAATAAATGTAAAAAATCACCCTTCTTGCTTTACAGAGGGACTTTTATACCCGTAACAAACGGCCACATCGCTTACCCTTTCAAGGAATTAGACCTAGATTAATCTTATTAGGAAACAAATGTAAACTTTATAACAATCACGACTTACTATATCTATGAAACACCATTGAGCATAACACTTTTGAGTATTTTAACGTCACTCTTGAATAAAAATAATTATTTTCATTGGAATAACACAATACCCTATGAACTCCGGACAAAAATAAACGTATCAAAATTAAGAGACTAATTTCATTCTAAACAGGGGAGTGTTATGCTCAACGGTAAGATACCCCTTCTATTAGCACTCAAGGCCTATATAATGTACACGGAAAAATTTGTCGCTTAAAAAGTCATCGACTTTGTGTAATACTCGTGGATAGGTTAGAAAGTCGACTAAATATTATGAACCTCTTTATTGAAAAATATGATAGATAATAGCTGAAAATGTAAAACGTAAATTCGAAAGTTTAAGTGACAGTCGCGGACAATTTAAAACACTGTGGGTTTTATTTTCTCTAAACCAGGCATCAAAAGTCTGAGTGATAGTCGAAGAAAATGTTGAACACTGTAAAAAGGAAAATATTATTTTCTGTGATATGATCCTGCACTTATGGTTAATTATTTTTCACTTTTACATTACCTATATAATCCTAATATGAACTTACTATTACATTTGACACTGCACATTACAGAAACGCAATTTTTCATAAATATTTCGCAGCACCGAGAATCGAACGCTCGCACGTACGCACGCATCCTAACCCAATTCTAATCGCACGCCTTAAACCGCATAGCCGATACATGTCGTGGAGACTTGTGTAAAATATTTGGATCACATTCAGAGTTTGAAGGCAAAACTAAAATAATAGATAAATTTCAAATTTGACATAATACGCTTTATTTTGAAAAATGTGCAATTAACAAAATTTTTAAAATGCCTTACATTTTCAAAAAGTTTCAACTCAAACAATTCTTTTTATATTTCAATACTCGTTAAAACTTTGTTAATGTAAAGAAATAACTATAATATCTACTTTTAATATTTCACTTGTGGAAATACATAACCTTAATTTTTTGTTTTAATTAAACATTTCTTTTTTGAATTCACATACTAAACATTTCTATCGGTAAAGTGGTATATTATTTGTAAAAATAAACAAAATTATCAAAACAGAAAATCTATAAACTTCTAACTTTATCAAGTCACTTATATTTACAGCTATAATAGAGCAGTATAATATATTAAATGATACTTAACTTATTAAATGATAATATTTTTTGAATCAAGGTAAACATATACTTACTCGGAACTAATTCTTCAATGTACACTTCAATCCAGATTCAAACGAAACCAAACGACACGTAATCTTAAAATCTAAACAAAATTATTACAGAAACAAAAAGCCTAGCCGCATTGTCTGCTGCGCGCTGCTACGAATCACGTTTCTGCGCATCGCTTTTTGCGAGTGTCGAGAACATTTTAGAAGACGGCATATAAAATCTGATGGACTTTAGAATACAATTTACAAAACTATTTGTTTTAATTACTTTCATTTCAAATTATTCGATGGTGTTTTAAAATCTATGAGAAATGAATCCAAAGATTATGAAACTTTTCATTCCCTAGCGGACCCGTGTGAGAGAACGGTCATAGAATACTCTGACCGTTCTATGACCGTTCCATGACCGTTCTATGACCTCGCATTATTACGGCTAAGAACGGTAAAAAAGACATTAAAAGCATTGGAATTATGATTCTGTGGCGAAATTTGGATTAGAAGGTGTAGCAATAAATACAATTATCTTATTTTTCAGTGATAAAAACTAGAAAAACATGATACCTGTCACTGAAGGCGGCTTCACCTGCTCTCAGTAGCATTTTGCGCGCTAAATTTAAAAACAGAATTAAAGATTGAGAAATGCAAATATGTAAGGTAAATGAATTTACTAATGAACTTTACGTAATAAAAGTTGCTGAAATTAATTAAAGTTGCATGAATAATGTAAACAGTATTTTTTAAAGCCTCTGATGTTTTTCTGTACTACATGCTAACGCGAATGCTGTTGTTTTTGTTGCTTCGTTCGTACGTGACAGGGCGTCTGGGACTAGGTTTGAACTCCCCTTTCTATAGACTACTTCATAGTCGAACTCGAGCATTTCCAACGCCCACCTTGCTAATCGTCCTGTAACCTTCAAGGTATGGTCTCAACTTCCTGATCGCCCATACTACTGCTAAACATTCTTTTTCTGAGGCCGAGTATCGTCTCTCTGTACTGTTCAGATTTCTGCTTGCGTATACGATTACATGGTTTGTTTCGTTTATTGTCTGGTTTAATACCACTCCTAGTCCAGTGTCACTAGCGTCCGTTTCTAGCTGAAAAGGTTGTGAAAAGTCTGGACAGGTTAGAATGGGTGCTGATGTCAAATGTTCCTTTATTCTTTCGAAAGCTTCTATCTGTTATATTCCCCACTCCCACTTTTTATTATTTTTTAATAATCTGTTTAATGGTTCTATTATTTTGGAAAAGTGTGGTATGAACTTTCTATACCAACTTGCCATTCCTATTATCTTCGTAACTGTTTAATATTCTTGGGTGTGGGAAGTTTCAGGATTAGGTTGAATTTTATCATCGTCGATTTGAAGTCCTCTTTCGTTAACTTTGAAACCAAGGTATTTGATTTCTGAACAACCGAATTCACATTTATCTAGTCCTATTGTTAGGTTTGCTTTTTAAATTTTATCCAATACGAGACTCAAATATTTTAGGTGGTCGTCAAAATTTTGCGTAACAATGATTATATCGTCTAAATAACAAAAAAAATTCGGCTTTAAATCTGGGGTTATAACCTTATCCATCAGTCTCTGGAAAGTGGCTGGAGCATTGGTAAGACCAAATGGCATCCGTTTAAATTGGTACATCCCTTTTCCAGGAACTGTACTGATTGGGTACAGATATTTTTTGATAATTTTGTTTACTTTTCTAAAATCAAGACAGAACCTGTATTCTCCATTCGGTTTTTTAATCATAACGATTGGATTCGACCAATCGGAACAAGAAGGTTCTATTATTCCCTGTTCTAA
Source organism: Diplolepis rosae (assembly GCA_030998225.1). Taxonomy (NCBI): domain Eukaryota; kingdom Metazoa; phylum Arthropoda; class Insecta; order Hymenoptera; family Diplolepididae; genus Diplolepis; species Diplolepis rosae. The sequence goes on along the minus strand of JAPYXD010000190.1, from coordinate 635,109 downwards.
TATCTTATCTATTTCATCGTTTATTTTTTCTCTTACTTTTGGGCTTACATAATAGTATCTTTGCTTGGTAGGGTCATGGCCCTGAACATCTATTTTATGTTGTGTTAGGTGTGTTTGTTTTAATTGTGTTCCTATTTCCGGTATTTTGCATTTTACAATTTCTTCCAATTTCGCTTGTTGACTTTCATCCAGATCAACAATGCCTTCGCATACTTCTGCTGCGTTATCCTGTGGTATAATTATTGCCGGAGATAAGTATAACGATACCCCATAAATTAACCGTTCATTTGAAGATACGGTAGGGGATATAACACTAAGAGAAAAATCAATATTTGAAAGTGTTACAGCAAACTCTACCTTGTGCGATAGAACCTTGTGCCCGCAAAAAAACTCTAGTGATATATCAAACGATAAAATTTTTGCCCCATCTCAACAAAGATACGAATTAGTAGAACCATTTGCAACTAAGTCGCAATTAAATAGAACCCCAGAATCTTTTAACCAAACAGCGATATTAAACAATCAAATTTCAGAATTGGAACAAGTCCAAGAAAATTTGCCAGAAGAAATAAATCAAATTACGCTAAACGACCCCGCAAATATTGAAGAGGCTCTTGATTCATTAAAATGTTCACATCCATATTCAACTTCTAGAAAATTCAATATGGAAAATCCAGCAACTAATTTACCCAGTGAAACAGTAATTAATAATTTACAAACACAACCTACCCAAATGAATTTACCAACAAACCAACAAGTATCTCTACGAGATTTTTTAGAGATAGTTCCCTATATCGACGGATCAAGTGAGGTACCGCTAACTATTTTAAATTATTAAGAAGCAAACTCACAGGAGAAGCAAGAAGATGCATAATCGGAAATTATTATAATAATTTAGAAGATTTTATTTCAAAGCTAAAAACAATTTTTTCAACATCGAAAACCGTATACCAATTACAAGGAGATTTAGGTAGAATATATATGTGGGAAAATGAAAGTGTTTTATCCTACGTAACACGCATACAGGAAATTGCAGCAGAAATCCTCGAATGTCATATACAAAATAATAATGGTAAAGGAGCCGCTGAATTTAGAGGAAATCTGGAAAGAGATGTGATTGATTGTTTTCTCCGAGGTTTAAAACCAGAATTAGAAATACGAATAGGATAAATTCTAACCAAAGCAGGAATTTCAATCAAAATCCTTATTTCAACCAAGGCCAAATTATAATATAAGTAAAAATCAGAATAGAAATCAGAATACAAATTTTAATCGGAATCCAAATCCAGGTCAAAATTTTGAAGTTATTTGCTATTCATGTAATACGCCAGGACACACATCTAGAAATTGTAATAAACAAATGAATACTAAGCAACAACAACAACAACAAATACAACTTCAAGAATTTAATGAACAGGAAAACTCCAATGCCCTTCCTGGAACGGGTGCACAAAGGAGGGCTTAAATCAACAATTGAATGCACCTGATTTGATGGGAAATAAAACTGAAGAAAGCGAACTTAATTACGAACAATGCGATTCCTCGTATAATTTATCTGCAGAAGGATTAAAAAACCCCATACAAATAATGATAGACACAGGAGCAGGATCAAATTTAATTAAACAAAAAGCGGTCAAAACAAATGTGAAAATAAATAAATTTGAATGTCTGAAATTAACAGGTATAAATGAACACCCTGCATTTAAACTTGGCCAAATAACGATCAATATTTTTGGCTACTTGACCACCCTCAATATAATACCTAACGAAGTACCTACCGAACATGATGGTATATTAGGTTCAGAATTTTTTAGAAACAACAACGCAAGAATTAATTATGCAGCAAAACAACTCGAAATTAATAATGGAATATCAATTAATAGAATTCAATTTTTCCCAACAAGTTTTCAACGATTTCATTATTCACATTCCAAAGGTACAGGATTGTTATCAATTTTTTAACATTTGAAATAAAAATCGAGAAAATTACATAAAAGAATTATTAAGATTGGATCATTTAAATAAAGAAGAAAAACAACCTGTTAGAAATTTGATTAAAAAATATGCAGATCGATTCCACATACCAGGAGAACCTTTAGGAGCAACAACTGTTTTACAACATAACATTTCAACAACACATGATCAACCTATATTTTCAAAACAATATAAATCCCCCCAGTACATAAAGAAGAAATTTCACGCCAAGTAAATGAATTGATTGATAATAAAATTATCAAACCCTCACAATCACCATATAATACACCTGTTTGGATAGTACCAAAAAAATTAGATTGTCATGAAAATAAAAAATGGCGAATGGTGCTCGATTTTCGCAAACTTAACGGAAAAACAATTGGAGATTCATATCCTTTACTAAATATTATTGATATTTTGGACCAATTAGGATCAGCTCAATATGTTTCTGTATTCGACCTTGCTTCAGGATTTCATCAAATAAAAATGAGTCCGGAAGACTCACATAAAACAGCTTTTTTGACTCCTTATGGCCATTATAAATTTGACCGTATGCCATTTGGTTTAAAAAATGCACCAGCTACCTTCCAGCGATTAATGGATCTAGATTTAACAGGACTTCAAGGAACTGAGTTATCTGTCTACCTAGATGATATTGTTTTATACGCAAATTCTTTGGAAGCACATAAAGAAAAATTCAACAAATTAATGGAAAGATTAAGTGCAACAAATTTAAAATTACAGCCGGATAAATGTGAATTTTTACGTCCAGAAGTTGCTTATTTAGGACACATAATAGATAAGGAAAGAGTAGGACCTGACCCTAAAAAACTGGAAGCTGTAAAACATTTTCCAATACCAAAAACCCTAAAAATATAAAACAATTTTTAGGACTTGCCGGTTACTACAGAAGATTTATAGGAGGATTTTCTAAAATTGCAACACCATTAAATCAACTTTTAAAAACAGATATGAAATTTAACCGGACGAATAAACAACAAGAAGCATTTAACACTTTGAAGGAAAAATTGTGCGAAGAACGACTTCTGCAAAGACCAGATTTTTTCAAACCTTTTATTTTAACGACACATGCATCAGGATATGCAATAGGTGGAATTCTGTCCCAATGAAAAATTGGAAAAGATAAACCTATAGCCTATGCTTCACGATCTTTAAATGACAATGAGAAAAAATACGATACATGCGAAAAAAAAGCCCTGGCTATTGTCTACTGTGTAACTTATTTCCGCCCCTATCTTTATGGTTTCAAAATTCAAAAGACCCCTGTTCAAGAGTGACAAGATTGAAATTGAAATTAGCAGAATGCGACTTTGAAGTCACATATAAGGCAGGCAAAACAAATATTAATCCTGATGCTTTATCAAGGAATCCTATTGATATTGAAAATACTTGTATTAATGATAATGATAATAACGAGGAAGTAAATACCTCCCAAGTAAAATTAAACAAAGAAGATAATATATCAAATGAATCAAAAACTGATGATGATGAAGAAGAAGCACCTCATATGAATCTTTATTGTGATGAAGAATTAAATCAAGAAGAAATTGACAATATTAAATTTGTAAATGATTCTGAAGACTTTAAAATATATAAGAAAAAACCTGAATCAAGGAAAATTGACGAGAGCAATTCAAGGAAAAATCAACAAACAACGAACGGGAAGAATTTACTTGAAAATAAGGATAATCGAGGAAATTATTATAAATTTAAATATAAGATTAATGATAATGATAATATTGATACTGGTAATTTTAGAGGGAACAAACGAATACCGACAAAGGATGGAAATGTTTTCAAAAATAATAAGGGTGAAGATGGTAACAGTGGCATGAATTATGAAGATATAAAAAAAAGGAAAATTTATAAAAATTATAAGGGAACTGAACAATTAAAAAAAAGAACTTTATTTAAAAATACTAAAAATAAAAAATGCTATTATGAAGATATTAATGAAAGAAAAATCGATGGAACTAAAGAAATTAAACGATTGAAAAATAATGATGATAATGATGAAGAATATTGTATTGAATTAGATTTTAAGGATTTAAAAAAGGAAACAATTTACGAAAACAAAGAAGAAACTACTGAAAAATTGAACGAAGGAACTTTATTTGAAAATATTGATAATAAAAAACGCTATTACGATGATATTTATGAAGAAAAAATTGATAGAACTGAAGAAACTAAACAATTAGTAAACGAAAAATATTTATTGAAAAATGATGATGATAATGATGAAAAATGTTTTACGGAATTAGTTTTTAAGGATTTAAAAAATGAAACAATTTATGGAAAAAACGAGGAGACTATTGAACAATTGAACGAGGAAGATTTATTTAATATTACTAATAGAAGATTAATTAAAATGATAACAAATAAAATTAAAAATGAAGGAAATGTAAATGCTCTTTATAAACTTATTGGAAGGAAAAACATTCTGGAAACATTTGTTTCCCAAATTTTAAAATATGTTGAAAAATACAAAGAATATAAATATGGATGAGAATGAAGATAATATAAAAAATACACTATTAAGAAATGTTGAAGCATTAAATAAAGTACAAAAGAAGCGTGGAAGGCCACGAAAAATTATTCAAGGAGTAAAATTACAGGAACCAATTAAAAAAAGAGGTAGACCCCGAAAAGTTATAAATAAATCACATGAATATGATAAAAAACGTAAATGTATGGAATCAGAAGATCATGTTATATGGAAAGAAATATTAGCTACATTGCAAATAGCATTTCTGAACTCTTGAATAAAAATAATAATTTTCATTGGAATAACACAATACCCTATGAAAGTGGAAATAAATCAATTAATTGAAGGAGCTCATTCATCCGCTATAGGAGGACATAAAGGAGTCACGAAGACCTACAGTAGAATTTGACAACGATATTATTGGTATAATATGAAGTTAGATATACAAAAATATATACAACAATGTCTTCAATGCCAACTTAAAAAACTAGTTCAAGTTAAAACAAAAAATCCAATGATTATTACAGACACCCCAGGAATCGCTTTCGAAAAGGTATCAATGAATATAGTAGGAAAACTACCCATAACTTCATCGCAAAATCAGTACATACTTACAATCCAAGATAATTTTACTAAATATTCTCTAGCGATTCCCCTTCTAAATCATCAAGCAAGTACGATAGCAGACGCTTTTGTCAAAAAATGCATATGTATCTACGGCTCTCCAAAAGCAGTACTAACAGATCAAGGAACAGATTTCCTAAGCAATTTAATGAGAAAAATGGGCAAACGATTCCGAATACGTCAATTCAAGACTACAGCTTATCATCCCCAATCAAATGGATCATTATAAAGATCACATCACGTGTTAAAGAAATATTTAAAACAATTTATTGAGAAAAATACAGAGTGGGACGATTGGATCGAATTTGCAATGTTTTCTTATAACATAAGCGTTCACGAAGGTACCAAATGTACACCCTACGAATTAGTATTTGGTAAACTAGCATGATTGCCTTCTAGCATCCCCCCTCCAGAATACGTAAAATTAGAAACATATGATATGTATATGACAAAACTAATAACAAAATTGCACCAAAGGCGCGGTATAGCAAGAGATAATTTAACAGCAGCCAAAGAAAAATCGAAAGTTTACTACGACAAGAAGATTAACCCACAAAACTTCAAAATAGGAGATTATGTGTTTCTATTAGGAGGAAAATTGAAGAAATTTGAAAATCAATATTCTGGACCGTACGAAGTACTCGAAATAATTGGTAAAGGGAATATCAAAATATTAGTCAAAGACAAACCTAAAATAGCAAATATAAATGGACTAAGGCTTTCTCATATAACTCCTACAGAAACGAATAAAAGGACAAGTAACTAGAAAAAAATAATAAATAAAATATATAAAATAAAATTTATTTCAGATTGCAATGGAACCTGAACATCGCCAATGTATCGACATACATTGCGCATTAATAGTTCGACAAATCGATATAAAAGCCTTATGGCCGTATTTATTCATAAATGGTATATACAACTATGACGATTACAACGTACCAAAATGGATGAAAGATTTAACAAATCCCAAAACAATAAAGGAAATAATTTTAACAATAAAAACAAGAGGATTCGACTCTATGCTTTTTACGAATTATTAAGGAGCCTACAACAATCAAATCAAGAATTTCTAGCAAATATCCTCACATTGTCTAACTAAGTAATACCCTATTCAGCTAGATGAATTTTTTTTGTTTTCTCTCATTTCGAAATAAAAACATATTATACCAACTAACGTTACTTCTATCATCTTTATGCTAACCATGTACTAATGTAATGCATTTTTTCTTTCAGAAAACACTAAGAGAAGCAGAATGGAAAGAAAAATACTCAATGTAATTACATTTTTTTTTAAACTTATTAACAGATATTTGAACACAATATTTGAAAACTCGCCAGGAATTCAATTTAAACCTATAAGAAACCTTAAATTCACAGAAACTGAATATCACCTAGTAAATTCTATAAAAATAGAAGATACTATACTTATATACATTTCCATTTCACAAATGTACAAATCAGCTGTTCCAAATTGTAAAAATAAAAATATTCACTTCTGTTTAGAAATTACAAACAATGATAGATTTGAAGGAAATCATAAACATTGGATACTAAAAGGAATGAACAAAAAACCAACAGAAATCAATGCAATACACACAAAACGATGCTTACATTCTATACACGAAACACTCGATTTTTATATATTAACCCTTCAAAACATACCATACGACAACTTAGAAACTAAGGACACAGGACTCTTCGAAACACCCTTTGAAAGAAGTATTAGCACTCAAACAGCCATATTCTTAGAAAAAACACCATTCGAATCAAACATATTTGTGTGACGCTAAATAAATTTCTCAACTACTCAACTCACAAAAAAATAAAGTAAAGAAACTAACACACGACATACAATTGACGAGACATAAATACCTTTCCTAATCCAAATCTTCCAACAAAAATTCCAAAGCATGTTTTACCCAAAGTTACTACATTTTGATTTATCCAATTATCAATTTTATTATTATTGATTAAACCATAAAAGAAACCCATTTAAAATACTATAACCACCCCATCTATCACTATCCCTTAAAAAAAAAGTCCATTGTAATTTAACCTAACTCATTTGCTACTTTTCAACAATTTCAATCACTGATATCCACTATTCTTTATTCCATATTTTATTTTAATATCAATCTCAAAATTGATTAAGCTAATTCAATACAAAATTTCAATATATTGCAAAAATAATAATTCAAAGATAGTTTCCGAAATCACCAATAAACTAGAATAAATCAACAAAACTAAGCATAATTGGAATCGTTTCTTTCTCTTTTGTTTTGATTCCAACGGCAAAAATACCAGAAGCTAACAACGCCAAACACGTAGATAGAGTATTACCACAATACTTTCCTACAACTTACTACAAGCTACTTAAATATACTTGCTACTCATTCAATGAAAATATAATAACTGTTTACAATCATAGGGTAATAGGCTGGTGAATTTGTACACAATGCTATTTCACTTTACCCAACAGTTATCAGTTATATTATAATGTGGGAAATGAAGGACATTATATTATTGTACCAGAAACAGCGAACACGACCTGCGGACTATGTAATAAAATTTTATTTAAAACCAAATAAACCAGCCTGCGAATGTCTCGATTGCATTGAAGAATATCTGAATCATCCATTAGCTACAAATTTGAGTTTAGAATTAGAAGTAAGAAATCATGTATTCGACAGTCTATAACAATAATTATATTAAAATGGAACGGGATATAACTAAAAGCCGTAGCCCAATGCAACAATTAAACGAAATTTGTACAGAATATAACTTTTTCGAGCCAATATACGATGTCTCATTTCAAAATTCAAAAAAATCATTTCTCGCTCAAGGCACAATCACAAAAGAAGGAAAAGCATATGTCTGTCTAGGTGAAAGCTCGTACAAAAAGAAAGGATCCAAACAAAATGTAGCACAGAAACTCTTAGCATTATTAAATGAGAAATACATTTTTTCCGAAGAAAAATTACCAGAATGTGAGCAAAACCCATGTGAAAACTACTCTGATAAAGAGAAACTGTATAAATAGACAGGCGCGTGCGAAAGATGCTACGAAAGAGGGCACCTATCAAATAATTGCAGAAGGCCCGAAAGAAATAAAAATTACCAAGAAACCCAATAAAGTACATTATTCAAAAAATCATATCCGACTAGTTTTCATCTGATATGTTAATATAAAAGTTTGAACACAGTCATTACATCCCCATGTTCAAACTTAAGGGGCGAGGTGTCACGTCCCGTTACGCTACCAATATTTTTGAAAAATAAATAAATTCTCTTATCTTTTATGCAAATTATTCCAACGCTCCAATTTTTCAAAAATATACCTACGAGTTACCATAAATTATCGATTTTTCCCTTCCAGTTATCATGATCGAAGCTCAAAAAAAAATATAAGAAATTTTTCTCTTATATGTAATCATATGTTCTGACCAACAATGGACCTACATGAGGGCATATTCGAAGAAATCAACTTAATCACTATTTGCCAATAGTCCAATACTATATCAACGTAGGAACGAATAATGAATGTATTAAATGTTGCATATGAGTATTAGTATTGTCAGAGAAATAATAATAATAAAACATCATGTAAGGTAAAAGCACCAATAGCCGGACGTCTAAGGAAATGTCATTCAATTTTTTGTATTAATCGTTCTAAATGTGATGCGGAATCAAGAATTGCCGCTATTATTTTGATGTATGTGTCCTCCCTACTATAACAAAAAGGCCAGAGATGTGTTAAATCTGAATAACCCATTTTAATAATTGTTTTCATTAAATAATGTTCTGGAGCCAATTGCCGGACGGGTAAAGTGAATTGATCCAATAGCCGGACAGCGCTGCACCAATACTCGGACAAGAGAATATTATAATTTGATGGATATGGATTTGATATTTTTTAAACATAATAAACACTGGGAAATATTTACAGAAACATTTTGTAGGTCTACGCTTATAAAAAAAAAATATTGAAAAGATTTTACAAATAGAATGTATTATATTTAGAGCTTACAGCACAAATTGTCAATCGTTTTTCCCTTATATCCTCAATCGCATTAATAATATCCGTTTTGGTATAAAGCTTTTTAATCTTTTTTTCTGATACTTTTTCCATGATCTATAATGAAGACACCAAATACATAAAACCCAAAAAATACATATGTTAAAGTGAAAATACTTTCTCAAAATATCAGATTTTCAGCAAATCCATAGTTCAAACATTATTTCTTTAAAAAATTATTCATTATTAATCATAGTTTATCATTATTATTTGAAATTATCATTCAAAAAGATCAAAAAGTGCGGAAATTTCACTCTGAAATCCATATTTTCATTGTTATCAATGTAAAATCAACAAGAAAATAAACGTCAAATGTCAATTGCGGTTGGATTTCATATTTGACTAATTAAAATATGTTTGAAGTAATTTACCTAATATTTTATCAGATAGATATCTTCTATGAATTGAAAACAATCAAATACTTACCACATTTCTTGAAAATATCAACAGTACTTTTTGAAATTCGCATTCGTTTTTGTAATAACCTTTTCGTCCGTCGACTAGAGCGAAAACAAAATCAGTGCAATGTAACTCCGGACACGCGTTCGGTTATTAGGCAAAACGAAGATTCATTGACCTAATAACCGGATTTAGAATATTTAATTAAAGGAAAATGTTTTTTAATTTTGAAAAATATTATGGTTTAGATAAAGTATTTGACTTTAGTGTAACACGTATTAAAATGAAAAATGAGGGTAAATGTAAATGTTATTTGCTTAACAAACACAACGTGTCAGTTTGTTTATAGAGTAGATTTCGCTACATTTCGACCAGCCTTATGCTTCAGTAGAGAAATTTTTTTTTCTTGTCGAAGTTTTAATTTCTAATTCAACAAATTTTTCACTTTTTTAAAGTGTACATTTCGAGGTTTGGTGCTTTTACCTTATTGAAAATTTTCCTTTTTCTCTCTCGAAACAATGATAGGAAAAACTATGATGTACCTCTATATTTGAATTGTGTGTTAATTAATATTTCAAAGATGTATGTAGACAAATTCAATAGAAGAATTTTGCTCCATGCGATAAAAATTGGAAAAAGATAAGTAAAAGTTTAATTGGAAAATGTGAATTGCTCGATATAAATGGAATAATGTATCTGCATGTATACAGATCTACTTATAAAAATATTGATGAAACAAATTATAGAAAAAGAATAAAACTTTATGAGCGTAATAAATATTCCCCTCTGTTTTTCAAGATAAAGTTCAATTTAAAGGGATTACATTCACATACATTAATATATCCATTCATTAGTATGTACGTATTTACTGTTTTATGAAAAAGGATAAATATTAATTATGATTAATAATATAGGCGTGACTATCAAAATGCAAAAAAAATATATATGATCAAAGAAAAAAAAATTTATTCAAAAATTTATGTGCGTAATTAATGTCTGGATACTATATTCAAAAAGTTAATCGCAGTTTTCAATTTATGTTCGGCTATGAAACGTAGGTGTATATTGCGTTACGAATAGGTATTACCTGAAATAAATTCATTGTATTAATCAAATAAGGTGTAAAACAAAAATAATAATAATTAATATAAATAAAATATTTAAATGGTAAAAAGATTCTAATCGACGTTTTTGATTATATTCATTTTTAAATATTTGGATTTATTATAACGCACTAATAGGTCTTATAACTACGTAACAATTATGTAACAATTAGGTAATAAATATGTAATAGTAATATAACAATCATGTAACAATTGTGCGACAATTATGTAACAAATATGTAACATTTATAAATCAGCTTAAGCATTCGATTAATGAACACTGTATTGCAATGTTATCAGTATCGCTTCTATGAACCTACTATTGCGAATGTTTTGATGTAGTCAAGTTTATTTAAGAATGGGAACATAAATATTAACCGACTAAAAATTTTCATGATGATTGAAATGAATCTGTAAGAAAAACAAAATTTAATGTCCGCGAAAAGGTTTGTACATGGTCATTTGATCCCCATGTCCAAACTTAAGGGGCGAGGTGTCACGTCCTGTGACCTTTTTTTATTAATATAATAAACGTTAATATTGATATTATGTAAAACTTGAATGTAAAATTGACCATTGATGTATGTAACTAAATTGTTGAAGAAAAAATGTGAATCGACTGGAAAGAATCTACGGAGAGAAAAAATCAAAAGTATTATAAAAGAAAGCAGAGAAGTAAACAAGGAAGTCAGTATTCAGAATCGCCGGTCAACAAATCAATATCTCCATTCTCACCCCAACTCGAGATACACAATAAGAAATGCAGCCGAGATGTCATCGCACCCAAATTTTATGAGGGTCATTTAGAAGCAACAAGTAAACTTCAGGAATGCGGGAAGCATTTATCCAAAATACACAACCGATTGTCCCAAAATTCCGACGCAGGCTCAGTAAAGGATAAAAACCTAGACGCAGACTCCAAGGGTGATCCCTACTATTTAAAACTGCGTGGGAGGCACCATACAAATAAGGTGATAAAAACGCTATAAAAAGGGCCGTAAAAGAAAATTGAATTTAGGGACCAACAAAATTAGGCAACAAAATTGGTAATAAACCGAAATTGAAATTCTTAAACACACTGAAGCCAATTCAATAAATCGTGTCATATACACGGATTGACAGCACGTCTACTTAGAGAAAAAAGAACTAAACTGACAAGAAATGAAATTTATTGAAATTAAAAAATATCAAAGGGGGTGAGTTCGAGAAAAACAAAATCGTAAAATAGGGTGAAATGACCAACCCCCCAGGATATTTAAGGAGCCCGATTCTAAGGAGCACCGGCCACTTCTTCAGTTCCAGTTTGACTTCTGACCCGGAAGGTCCAACACCGCGCGACAAGTCCGGGCAACTTCGAAGACAGCTCCAGTTCGACTTCTGACCCGGAAGGTCCGACACCTTGTCAAGGTTCAGTTCCGATACCAAGTTCTTTGCCCTTGAAGTAGTTCCCGATACTAAGTTGTTCATCTTTGAAGTTGTTCTCCGGTCCCCAGTTCGAGTACGCGAGTTCACTAGTTGTAGCAGCAAAGGATTATCAGTGGCTCCAGCTCTCATCTCCAGTCTGTTCTGTAGTAACCAAGGTTAGTTCCATTCAAGTTAGGAATTTCCTCTTGTAATATTAATAAAGAATATTTCATTGATATTTCTCCCCTTTTTTATTATTGGTTATCCTCGACCCTGCTTCAGTTTAGAAATCGTTCAGATTTCTTTACTGATCAAAAACGAGGATAGTTCAATATTATAAATTAAAAATAGGTATGTGACTGGGACGTTACACATATGATTTTTTGGTTATATAACTAAATACATCAATAATTTTTATTTCATATTTGTAAATGATAAATAACATGCTGTAATATTTTATATACAACGTGATTTTATAATGTCGTAGATTAGTGAAAAAAATTTTTTTAAGGGTTATTTTTATATTTTTTATTACGTAAAGGGTTGCGGCAGTCATGAGCTAAATGTCCTCTTCGAAAACACCTTTCACATGAATTAGTCCATTTTTTTAAAGCTTTTTTATTGTTTTTATCACTTATATTATAAAATTTTGATTCCGTTATTAAGCATTTACCTAATTTCTCTTCTAAAAATATATATTTCGTGGAAAGTGTTTCCAAGACTTTAGCTGCTGCATTCTGTTTGGCTACTTTCTTTTAGGACGCAGGTTTCCCAATAAAAGCATAGGTTAAATTATCTTTGAATATTTTGCAAATTGCCTCGAATGGCGGTAGTTCCTGATGTATTCCAAGCGATTTTACTTTGTACTTTGGTACTGCAAAATCGTGTTCAATACTTATTTCATTAAGTATTTCTACTGCGCTACCGTTTTTTAAATATTTTTGTTGCATTGCCATTGTCCTTATCTGCAAAAGAATTATCTATTTGAGTTGTTGGTGATTGAATTGATTTAAATGAAAATTAGTTATTATCTTCACAAATGAATTTTTGATCTAATGTATTCTGATATATTTCGTTTTCTGGAGAGTAGCAACAAAATTGTTTCATAATTATTTGATCGATATACGGTTGGTAGTACTGTTCGTCGTTTTCTGGGTTTTCGGCTTGAATAGATTCGAAATCTTGCGGCAGCATTTTTCTATGAACAAATTTATAATTGAGCTCTAAAATACTAATTAGATTCTAACAGTGTTTTGCTTAAAAAGAACTTTTTAGACATGTTTGGAATTTTATTTATGACTTTACAATCTCTAATATTTTATCCAAAAACATTTTCAACTGTGACTTCGTTTCCTAATTGAAGATGCATTTTATTTTTTAAGAATTGCTCAGTACAACCTTTACAGTCGGTTGCCCTACAGCGTGGCGTTATTAATGCTTCTCTACAACCGTTACAATTCATATTAACGCATTGTATTTTACAAACTGAGTACCATGAGCGCAGTGTTCGCAGAACGTGGACGTAAACGGTCCCCACCATGGACCCTACCAACTCATGGCTTCTTCCTCGCTCCAATTCCATAGGTTGGTTGACTGAGGAAGATACAATGAGCTCGAAGCATCTATGGTGGGGGCCGTTTACGTCCAAGTTCTGCGAACACTGCCATGAAGTACGGAATTCATATTTATTTTGTTCTATAATTGGTAATTTTTCGAAACAAAATTGGCAAAATTTCTTTGTTGTTTCCTAACTGTAATAAATGAATAAGGTTGACGCTTCCAAGTCGAAACAAATACTATTTATTAAGTGTCCATATGTGATTGGATAACCCTGTGGACGTACACCGTCCACAGGTCCTGAGTGGAACACGATCGGTTCTGCCGCAGTCGGAATCATTCTATAAATTTAAAAAAGAAAAGGATCTAATTTCACTCAACTTTACCCTTGATTATATAATTTTTATACGTCATACATTTAAATCGTGCAAAAGTACCGAAATTTGATTCTAGCAGAAGTTCTACATTATTTGAGGGTATTCTATTTTTCCATTAGAAAAACAACTCTTATATTACAATACCCTTACAAAAAATGTTCTTCCAAAGGTACATTCCCAGTGATCATGCTGTGGTTTTACACTATAGAAAGAGAGGGATGGATTGTATCTGTACCAGAAAAATTGTATATGTAGAATTGTATATGGAATGAGGAGGGTGACAAAAATTTTGAAGTCCATTTTGGTGGCATGAAGTGAGGAAATTTTCATTTGTTGTGAAGTAGGATTCGTTATTTGGAGAAATCGCGATGTAAGAAATTTGAGATTTTATGAATATAGGTGTAATATAATCAGTATTGAAGTCAAAATATATTGGGGTTGAATATATTTCAAATACTTGAAATTCTTCAAAAGATATAATTTGTATGGTCATAGTAAAAATGAAGTAGTTATTGAAAGTAAAGTATCTTATTTTAGAAAATGGAATAACCATAGAAAAAAGAGACGTTGGAACGTGAGGGTCTTCTTTGTTAGATTTGAAGTCTAGGAAGGTATCTGGAAGCAGCATGGGGTGCCATAAATTTGTAGCGGCATGGGTTATAGCTTCCGTAAGTTGTGTTAGGAGTGATAGAAAGGATCGGGATATTTCATGCAAGTCCATCAGCCAACTTGCTGCAAGAATTCTATAAATGAGCAAATTTGGGTAAATTTGCGATTTATGCCAGTCTTTGTACATCGTAACGTTGTTGAGATTGGATGGAAGATTTTTAAGTTCAGAAAATGAATTTGGGAGTAGGAACAAGTTTTCTTTGGGCCAATAAAGAGAAGTTTTTCGTCTTATTTTTGACTGTAGAAGAACATTTCGAATTTGGTGTAAAAATGGATCACTATTTTTGGGAATATTAGTGATGTTACGAGCCTGTCTGAATATAAATGAAATTTATTCGAGAAAACATTTTATACGTTTTTTCATAAATTCAAGCTGTGTGGTGATTATATATATTACAGTCACTTGCAATATTTGTAAGTATACAATGTTCATAAAGTTTGTGAAAAATATTTACCATTTTATATTTTAAGTTTTCTGGTTGCAAAGTGGCAAAATAAGAGACAAAATTATAATTTTCGGAAAACAGACGTACTGTTGAAATTGGTTCAAAATAAATACCAGATGAGTGATAAAATTGTGAACTGATATACAAATTTTCTGCTTCAGAAGTAAAAAACAGAATTAAAGTCAAGTATACGCCAGATGGTAGTTGGTATAGGAATCCCATTATGTTTCTCGAATGGCTGAAAAAGAAAAAAGGATTAGTATTGGATAAAATTGGATGTTTACATATGGTTGGATTTAGGTCTAGAAGTTTTTTGGAAAAAAGGTGAAAATAGACTACTAAATGTTAAGGAATTTCGAGGCGGAAGTGGAGAGGGAAATTGTGTTGATTTATCAGCCTTAAAAACATTCCGTCCACGGCACTCTTTTGTAGCATGCATTTGAGTGTTACAATATCTACATGAATTTTTCCATGATACTAATTTCGGTCTTGGATCAGTTTGAACACTTTGATTTTTTGTTTTTCTTGGTTCTTTACAGATATTATTGTAAAAATCCTCATCGCAAAGATCATAAGATCCTACTAATAGTTGTAGTATGGAATATTTGTGTTAGAATTTATTGTACTGATTGGGGGGTCTATATCCGCCTTAAACACATTTCTTAAAGCTTTTTCCAGAAAAAAGCTATGTAGTAGAAATATTATTTCATTTTATTTTATAAGGATTTATGTTTTTAAAACAACTGTTATTGGATGTATTAGGTTTCGTTATCTGACCACTTATTGAAGGTTTTGGATCATTTATAGGTGATTCTTGGATTGTAACGTGCAAATTTTCTAGTGAGTCTATTAAATTTACTTCACATTTTTTATCTTTTTGCAAAAGAGAATTTATCATTGTTATAGCTGCGAAATCCTTTGCTGTTTTTATTGTGTTTGCAATTCCTATTCGTTTAATATCATTATTAAAACAAATTTCTATGTATGTTGAGTCTTTTGATGAGGTATTTATTCGTAATACTGTATATTTTGGATACTCAAATTTATTTTGAGTGCAAATTTCGTTTAATTTTTTGCAATTTTTACTAATAGAATTTGATTGGACGTTTTGATTTGTTTCCTTTGATTCATTAATTAAGGCATTATATAAATTTGGTGCTACCTTTTGCTTAACATTTTCTTTATCTTTGCCACTATTCATTATTATATAATTTTTATATTGTAAAAAATAAAAATAAAAGGAACATGCGACATTCTTAAGATATTAGATTCGGATAGCATAATGTGATCTACTAAGTTCTTCTTTTAGTTCAGAGTGAGGATAAAGAGTAGTTTTTTTTACTATGATGATTTTTACCTGGATTGGTATTTTCGTTATGTGTTGAACTTTTAGGTTCCTCTATAGAGTTTTGTAGTGCTGAAGCTGTAAGCAGTGGTTGATGGTTCTCAGCGGGAGGTCCAGCAGGTCGGGTGGTACCTAAGTGTAACAAGAGGTTAGTGACCGAATCCCAGAAGGCGCCTAGTAGATGGAGAGACCATCCAAATAATCTATGTAATGCATATCCATGAATAATGGTATCTGCTATTAATTTGATCCCTCTAATTATTATAATTAATCCGAGTAGACCTGCACTAGTAGTTCCGAAATATTTGCTGGTCCTTCATAAATAATTTCATATTTGTTAAAATTACATACGTCATTAGGCAACGTATCCCAGAATGTTTGTCCATATTATACGTCTATACAGAATGTGTCTGGAAGTGTGCATTTTATTCCAGATTCTAATTGAATTTTATTTGAATTTAAATGAATAGTCGCGTAATGTTCTTGTAAAGTTATTTTGAATATGGCTTGGACTACGACATTATTCAATGTTCCGTATGGATCAGAAAATTGTGTACCAGTACAGTCTCCATTAGGTGTTACAGAACCTGCTAAAGTAACGCTATGGAATGAAGTTTCATTTACTTTTAATTTTGATGTCTGAAGAGAAGAGCTTACTAAAAATGTCCCTATTGTGTGCATTTGATTACATTGATCTCGTGTAACATCATGTATATATTCACTGTGGCCATTTGCAACTATGGAACTTTGAGAATGCATTCCACAATGAGAGATCGCGCGTCGAATTTCTATTTTGCATTGTGTTACTTTTGTATTTGAAAATCCAGTTAATTGTAAAAGCTGTATATAAGTTCTGTCAACATGTACTTGAGATCGAGGTAGATCACATTCTCCTACCTCTAGTAAAGATTACGTAGTAATGTTCTAATG
This sequence comes from Diplolepis rosae, assembly GCA_030998225.1. Taxonomy (NCBI): domain Eukaryota; kingdom Metazoa; phylum Arthropoda; class Insecta; order Hymenoptera; family Diplolepididae; genus Diplolepis; species Diplolepis rosae. The sequence continues at coordinate 617,697 of JAPYXD010000190.1, read as the reverse complement.
AGCAGTTTATTCTGCTTCGTATAAAAAAATGAATAAAATTACGTAATAAACAATTTTGTTGTTATTGTTATATTTTTTTTTCAAAATATTTATTAAGTTTGTATTTAGTGTACCTAGTCTATTATATTCAACATGTCGGCTATGACAATATGATCTGATGAGCGTAAACTGAGAATCAAGTTTTTGTAAGCATCAGGTCCTCTTGCTTTTATTGATGAAAAAATATCCTTTATTGTATCTGGATTATTTAGGTTTCTGCTCCATGTGGGAATATTACAGTCATCTTACTTAAAAATTCCAGTTTGAATTAAGTATGGCCACCCGATTGAGAAACTTGACGTAAAAAATGACGTAAAAAACTTGACGGAAAAAATGGCGTAAAAAACGACGTCAAGATTTGGGATAGTTTTTTACGCCATTTTTTATGTCAAGTTTTTCTTTAAGAAGCCTTAACAATTTATATTTAATCGCCTACTGGATATTGTAATTAAGAAATGGCCATCGGTAAAAGAACTATTATATAATGCAATAATTTATTTAAAGTGGAATGGGCATTCCGTAAATGAGTGACATAAAAATGTAAGAGGAAAATAAATAGTACAATATTTTATGGTTAACTTTAGTTTACTGATTCTATAAGAGTATATTCAATTAAATATAATGAATCGACTATATTTTTCTAATTAGAGTATAAATAAGGTAACACACACAAATACTCAGTGCCATTATTTACAACATGCACGCACACTTTTACAATATCACTTGTCAAGAAAACAGATTCTTGACTTGAAAAATGACGTAAAATATGACGTAAAAAATGAGGTAAAAAATGACGTAAAAAACTATCCCAATTCTTGACGTCGTTTTTTACGCCATTTTTGACGTCGTTTTTTACGTCATTTTTGCCGTCGTTTTTTACGCCATTTTTGACGTCGTTTTATACGTCATTTTTTACGTCGTTTTATACGTCATTTTTTACGTCAAGTTTTTCAATAGGGCAAAGAGCTACCATGTCGATAAAACAGGGAACTATTTCAATAAGATCATCTATAGTTAATTGATCGCAACATTCAACTATATTTTTCCTCGTTATAATTTTTCCTGTTTGAGAGTTTATAGGAGGGGGTTCTGGGGGTGGGCGATTACAATCATTATGATCATTATCGTTTTTTCCAGAATTTATTTGAGATCTTCGGTTTCGTTTCGAATTTCCTTTAAAATAAGGCTCTTCCAAGTTTTCTTCTTGGTTTTCTTCAAACTTCTCTTCAAAATTTTCCTGAAGATTGTCTTCAAAATTTTCTTCAAAATTCTCTTCAAAATTCTTTTCGAAATTTTCTTCAAGATTCCTGGATTCAAGTTTCTTCGTTTTAAAGGTTTTACCTCACTTTCTGAGTTTTCTTGTTTATTTGTTGTAAAATTTTCTTGGGAAAAATTTTTTCTTGAGAAGTCATAAAAGTATCATTGTCATCAACTTGTAAATATCTTGATTTTTCTTTGTTATCATCAATCGGGTTTCTTGAGAGAGCGTCTGCATTTACAATCATTTTTCCTGCTTTGTAAATTACATCAAAATCATATTCTGCGAGTTTCAATCTACAACGTGAAACTCGTGAACAAGGGTCTTTAGAATTTTGAAACCAAACTAGAGGTTTGTGATCAGTTACTAAAGAAAATTTCCTTCCATACAAATAAGGACGAAAATGAGTTACATAAAATACTATAGCAGTATAGTCATCGTAAAAGTGGTTCTTCACATAATTTTGCCTTTGAAAATCAAAAGCTGCTTGTTGTTTTTCTGTCCAATAAAAAGGTATATCTTTTTTTAGAAGTTAATTTAGAGGACTTGCAATATGAGAATCAGGTATATCGTTTATATTAGGTAAAGGATACCAATCGCCAATTGTTTTTTCAATTAATTTACGAAAATCAAGAACTATTGTCCATTTTATTTTTCCCTGAGAATCTGGTTTTTTAGGAACTCTCCATAGTGGAGTGTTATATGGTGATTGTGAGGGCTTGATTATTTTATTTTTTAATAATTCATCGATTTTTCTTGTAATTTCTTCCTTGTGAACTGGGGGAAATCTATATTGTCTTGAAAAAATTGGAGCGTCATCTACAGTAGGAATTGAATGTTGTAAATTTAGCGTTAATAAATAAAATTATTGCATATGTCCATTACCTTTTAACGTTATTTTTAACGTAGAACAAGGATAAAAACATTTTCAATATTTATTTTGCCTCATTCATGAGTTATAATGCTACTTTACAATAGCTTTACGATAGCTTCACGATAGCTTTACGCTACAGCGTAAAGCTAGCGTTCAGCCAGTTCGCTAGTGATGTTATTGGTATTTCATTTGTATTTGCAATTTTTAAATAAGCTTTTCCTTTGTGATTTTTTACAACTGCGTCTCCTACGTAAACGCCATCTTGGATATGTAATCGAGGTACATACCCTTCACTCTTTTCTGTATTTTCTATGCTAACATAAAATGTTTTAATTGTTCGAACTGGAATAGTAAAAGTATTGGTAGATTTAAAAGGGCAACAGTGGTTCTCAATTTCTAAGCATTTGGAAGTATAATTTATATTTACACTATTATCTTGAAAAAATTCTGATCCTAATACTCCATCTTCTTCTACTGGGACTTCTTTCGGAATAACGTTAAATATCGTTGAATAATCAAAAATATTTATTTTTACCTGTCCTGATGTGTAAAGTGGTAAATCGTTAATTCCTGAAAGTTTTAATACGCTTTGGCTATTTATTGGTACTTCAGGATTGAGTACCTTTTGTTCAATTAAATTTCGAGCAGCACCGGTATCAATCATCATGTGCGTTGGATTTTTTAAACCTTCCGTTGATATTATAATTGATGGAACCGAAGTGGACTTTGAAATATTTATTGAAGTTGTTGTATGATCGTTAAAAGTGGATGCCAGTGGTTTTCGATTTATGCTTTCGTCAGTGCACCCGTGCTGGGGAGAGCTTTGGAGTTTTCCTGATGAGGTGTTTGTAATTGCTCATTTGGTCGTATCTTGCAGTCTCGTACTAAATGACCGAGTTTTTTACAGTAATTGCAAATTATTTCAGTATAATTTGAATTTTGTTGAGTGTTATTATTTTGCAAAAATCTATTTTCATATTGTTTACTTCGATTTTGAAACTGTCCTGAGTTAAAGTTTTTATACTGTCTTGGATTCAATTGTTTATTATTATTAACGTTATTGTTATTACCGTGAAAATTTCTAGGAAAACAACAACTATTGTTGTATCTTTGTTGTAAAAAATTATTATTATTGTTTCTATAATTCTTATTTCTATTTTGAAAAAAATGATTGTTGTTATTATTAAAATTATAATTTTTATTTCCTAAAAAATTGTTATTTGGAAAATTATTATAATTGTTTCTTGCAAAATTATTATTACTACTTCCTTGACCATTGAAATAATTATATCTTTGTTGTTTAGGGTACAAAAAATTTTGTTGTTTATTAAGAACTGCTTCTTGAGCTTTACTTAAATGAAAGCATATTTCAGTTGCATGACCTGGCTTTTTACAAATTAAACAAACAAATTTATCTTCACGTGCTACATTAAACCAAGTAACTTTATTATTTTTATTATTAATTGGTTCGTCACATTTTGAATATTCCATATTTTTATTTCTTCGTAGTGCGGAATTTGCAGCTAATCTCCGTTCTATATCAATACTATCGTTAATGACTTCCCTAAAAGTATCCTTTTCTTCTACACGAATTTCTAACTCTGGACGCAAACCGCCTATAAAACATTGAATTACATCTCTTTCTAAATTTTGTTTAAAAGCATTATCTACCTGACCGTCATTATTAAGTCTGGGAGCATCGTCTATTCTATCAGAAATTTCTTTAATTCTAGCAGCATAGGAAAGGACATTTTCTCTTTCCCACATAAATGTATTACCTAATTCGCCCTGCAATTGGTATACGCTTTTCGCAGGGTATATACTCTTTTCAATTTTTCTATTAATTTTTCGCACTGAGTGTAAGATCCCTTTAATGACAGTAAAACGGACCACGGTAAATTTATGACTCTCGGGTCTTCACACTGTCAAACTGCACGGTACAATTATCTCACGCTGAGAATTCTTTCCAGTTTTTAGAAAATGCCGCATTTAAATTCTGCTCATAAGACTAGTTTTACCTTGGCGCTGTGTCCTTTTTATATTAAATTTTTTGGTGACGTCGCGCATTGCGCAGTCTCCTGCTGCGTGTGACGTAGTTATACCTCTCTTTTCGATAGGTGATTTTCTCTCTCTTTTAGTGATTTCCTCTGATTTTTTTCTAGACCTAGCCTATGCCTATAGTACATTCAAATACGACACGGGACGTGACACGAAATTAAAAAAAAATGCAATTGTTTTTAAAAATGTACTACATTGTTATTACAAAAGAAAACAACGAAATGTGTGCTATAACTTTCTTCAAAGCTTGTACTCTTTCGCGTATTTCAAGTGCAAGGGTTACATTTTATATTCTAAACTGCTTTTACAGTGAGCCGTTAGAAAAAAAATTTCGCGAGTGCCAAACTTAGAAAAATTATGTCTCGAAATTTTCAAGTATCACATTGAAAAAAAACATGTCGATTATTTTCAAAGTAAAAAGGCAACAAAAATATTTCGTCGAAAAAAAAATTTTGACTGTAAATTTCTCATGAAATGACCCATACATATATTTTTGTACCAACTAAATGTGCCTTTTTGTAAATTATAATGATCAATTTTATTAATTTATAACATTATAAATTGTTTTTCAAATAAATATATTTGTTTATAACAGGGATCAGATGAGATTCGAGTTATGCACAATTTATTTTTCTCTGGATTGGACAAGTTAGGCTCAAGCTCAGATCCTTGGACAATCTTTGCAAAATAAAAATAGGTAGATAGATAGATAGACGGAGTGCTGGAGGGGGGGGGGGGGGTCGGTACCTTTATGTTCGGGGTTAATCCACACGGCGGTGAATACGTGGTACGCAGGATCCCCACAGTTGTATTCAAGGTGTGTGAGGGAGACGGAGATGTAGGCCGCACAGGTATATTCCGTAAAGGCGGTAATCCTAATTTATGACACTGTTCGAAAATCTTTACAAAGATCTATACAAGTCCAGGATGACTTTTACGACTTTCGAACTTGGATTTTAAATTGCCCCGATCGATTTGATTAATCTCAAACAAAGAGATTTTTGGAGTTAATTTGGAAATACCGTACTGAACTATTGTCGCGAGACCGGTGATAATTCCGAAGAAAAATTTAAATGACGAACCAGACGAAGAATTAACTGACAGCTTGCTCTTGGTGTTGGCCTATTTTATATTTTTCCATACAAATTGACGGTCAGCGTAAGTCGTGACGTAGTCATATCTTCTTAGTTTGCTGATTAAATCAGAGTGGTAAATTCTGATTATTTATATTTTTGTGGGATCGTAGTCACTAGTCAAACCTATGCGGCTCGAGTTGTTCACAGTAATAACAAATTTGATTACATTGCGGTGTACAAGCTTTATTAAATGAAGGTTTGGTATACAATAAGTATTGAGATGCTTATGTGTATGACTTATACTATTTCCGAAGATGAGAAGGCAATGTTAAGAGTTTTTATGCGTCTTTAAGTTAATGATACAGGTTTTGAGATGCCAATATTTGTAACTAACGCGTTTAAGCGTGAGCGTTTACAAGTTATTAGTACAGGTTTTAAGATGCCTATATATATAGCTTATGCGATTGATTGTGTACATTTTACGCTAATATACTAGGTTTTGAGTTGCCTAGGTATACAACTCACGCACTAGAAACGAGCGTTGTAGTTGATATAATAAGTTTTGAGATGCTTATATTTATAACTTAGGCTTTTTCCCTGCTTGAGAAGGCAAGAGAAGGAGTTTTGTCGTATATTTCTCCTTACTGGTAGTTGGATAACGGCCCAATCGTGGCTGGAGTTAAGTAGTGGTAGTCAAGTAGTACAAGAAGCATATCAGGCAATCCAACTTGCTTGCTAAACACTGGTTAAGTTCGTTTTCCGTGGATTTAACTCTCAGCACTCGACTTAACACGACGATACACGTATCTAACGGCACTTATTAATTCACGGCTTCCGGAATAGCACCACTTAAGGACCAGGGATTATATTTACCAAGTACCGAGGTAATCCTTGTGTAAGATACCAATGAAGTTACGAATATCGAAGGGTCAAATCGTGACGCCGACAGTATGACTTGCGAACGGAGTGATTACCGACGTTAAGATCTTGAAGACTGAACAGCTGCTAGCGAAAAGACAACCTCCAGAGGTAAATCTGGGGTTTATATATTATTGATTATTCCGATAGTGGGAGAGCATTCATATTTTCGTGGATCGGCACGTACATTTCTACTCGATGGATCGGCACGCGTCTGGCAGCAATGTCATTGGCCATACTTGCTGACAATCGCGTAAATGTTTGAACTCGCAGCGTGTTCCCACACAGGCCATACTATCGGGATCAAAGTACATTGACGCTCGATGCGGTACATCTTTCTCTCATCTTTTCAGCTATGTTACTTAATATGTATATGTTGACTGGTCGGTGCAATAGTACTAAGTTATAATTGCACTGACTCATCTATTATTTTATACATTAGTATTTAATCTTATTCTTACACTATTTTTGTAATACATGATCTTTTAGTATCTACATTTTGGAATTTTATTTACGTCATCTTGCGGATCCCCAATAATGTGATTGATGTTATTGATTGATTATCCATTATTGGTTATCGCTGATAAATTTGATGTACTAGTGTTTGATTATTATTATTAACCATTTAACGACTGTTGTTAACAATAATGACTATTATTGTTATTTCTATTCGTTAAATAATTATTAATGTTTATTGGTCTGATTAACTATATTACCGACGGTAAGGCACTTTTCTTATTTTATACAACTCAACTACTTTGTCGATCTCGGGTAATTCCTTACAGGTGTTTTTCTACTATTAGTGTTGTAATGAGGAGACATGCATTAGTTATATCCCTGAGAGTCTACTGGGTTGCCTCGGCACAGACGTAAGGGATAAAATCTTTAAAATATCAGGGATGTAACAATTATGCCATAAATTTTGTTTACATTATGCTGTCAAACTGTCAACTTTGACATTCCTCCCTAGCGGACCCGGTTGAGAGCACGGTCATAGAATACTCTGACCTTTCTCTGACTGTTCTCTGACCTCGCATTACTATGGATAAGAACGATAAAAAAACATTTAAAACATTGCAATTATGATTCCGTGGCAAAATTTGGAATAGATGGCGTAGAAATAAATACAATGATTTTATTTTTCAGTGATGAAAACTAGGAAAACATCATGTACCTGTCATTGAAGGCAGTGCAGTGGTTCACCATTTGCGGAACGTCTCCACCAATAGTAAACCTTCACAGTGGAGACGTTCCGCCAATTGTGAACCAATGCACTGCCTTCAATGACAGGTATACGATGTCTTGCTAGTTTTTATCTCTGAATAATAAAATTATTGTATTTATTCCTACACCTGATAATTCAAATTTGATCGCAGAATCATAATTGCAATGTTTTAAATGTTTTTTTATCGTTCTTAGCCATAATAATGCGAGGTCAGAGAACGGTCAGAGTATTCTATGACCGTTCTCTCAACCGGGTCCGCTAGGGCTAACCTTAAAAGTCTTCGAAAAGAATTTTTGACTCTGCTTAACCCAAACGTAATCGACATTTCTCACCCGGGTTTGATTTGGCTTGGTTGTACGATAAGGGCAGCACTTCGATATGGCGGAAAAAGTGGTTAGCTATATATATCCTTCCCCCACTCTGATATCGAAATAATCGTATTTTACAAGTATAGATGGAGCGATTATCGCGAAAAGATATACTCAATTTTAATACAATATTCAAATGTCGTGTTGCTCAGTGTCTAACACGACGCTGAGATATATCAAGAAATATCGATATAATTGTATTTAAATATTCAAATGTGGTGTTTCTCAGTGGATAACACGACGCTGAGATATATAAAAAAATAACGAACTAATTATGTTTCACAAAGTATAGATGGCGCGGCCATCGCGAAAAGATATGCTCAATTTAAATACAATATAATAACATGTAACTCGTTACAGCATGTAGCTCGTCCTAGTTGACTTTTCAAAATCCTATAAAAAGCGAAAGCTCCAATAGAAGTCAGTCCAGTCTAGTCCAGTCTCATCAGATCTTTTCACCGCAAGTTTAGTCTAGTCCAGTTTTAAGTCAGTAAAATCGACGCCACGACATACGGTCTACGAGTTCAACGATACTAAAAAGAGGCGAGGAATCGCCTAGAGAATCCTCTAGAATTACCCGGATCAAGAATCATCATCCCAACTGGGTGGACCACAAGGTTTACAGTCTAATTAAGACTCATCTCAACACCCTCAAAGGGAGGACTCAAGTTACAATATTCAACCATGTGGACTCAATAAAAACTAACTTATTTTTAACCAAGGGTAATTACAACCAACTTTGAATATTTTATTATTTTTTCCATTTCCATGGTGCTTACTTACCGTCAATTTTTATGTTAAGAAATAAAATATATTTCATATTATTAATTCCTCCCTGTTCACTGACTTATTCCTTATCCCTTAGAGAGGATCCTTCCAATCTTAGCATAAAAGAAGGAAATCTTTTAAGAAGAGAAGTGTTGCGTTTCTGACGTAATAGTATATTAAAAACTTTGGACAACAATAAAGCTAACCCACATAAAAAAACGGAAGAAAAATGAATTACACTCCGTAAGGAAAATTATGCGTACTTTATTTCTACAAACACAAGAATTTCGAAGAGGATTACAATATCATTTTATGTGCCTCCGGCGCGTAAACTCGTTTTTCTGCTACAGTTGAGAGTAGCGTAATGCTGTGTATTACGATACAGATGAATGTTATGTAAAAATTGAACTGCGCATGCGCCTATAGCCATACAGCGGAGCACAATCTTCTACTTATTCTTCTTCTTCTTCGTACAGCGTTAGCATCCTACTGACAAAGCTTTGTATATTTGAACTGCGCATGCGTCTATTAAAATCCGCTACTACTACACAAGACCGATAAAATCAAAATGACTGGGACTAGTCGCGAAATATCAAGTGTAATGACTAGCGCCGCAAACAACTACAATACTAGATTAGATTCGAGTGTACGCATAAAAACTCATATACGCACCGAAGTCACATAAAATAGAATACGTGCCAATGCACACAATTCGGGAAATTACGAGACTCGCGACAATGCTCACAGGACTGATCAGCTTTAGGAGGACAGAAAGGTGTCACAAAATTTTTTAATAGAATACGTCAACTTTTTTATTGGCAAAATATAAAACTTGATTTCCAGGAATATATTCAAAGCTGTTTGAAATGTAAATTAAAAAAACTACTACGCATAAAAACAAAAGAACCTTTGATTATAACCGACAATCCTGGAACTGCCTTCGAACAAGTTTCTATGAATATTGTAGGACCATTAACGGCAACACAAAAATTAAATGAGTATATTATAACCATTCAAGATAATTTTACTAAATATTCTCTTGCAAGTAAAGGGTTTCCCAATAAGGGTGATATGTTTTGAAATTGAAAAAAAACACTGAATATTCATTCGGAATTGATCGAAATCTTTTTTATTATATTGGATATTCTATGCCATTTATGATTTAAACAATATATCGGCCAAATGTCCCCCGAGAGTTGAGCCAAAAATGCGCCTCATCAGAAAAGATGATTTTTTGATGAAAATTGGGATCATTTTCAATTGATTCCAGAGCCCAATCCGCGAACTCCCGACGCAAACAATGGTCATTAGGCTTCAGTTCTTGGGCCAGAATCATCTTATAGGGATGCAGGCCAAGATCCAATCGCAAAATACGCCAGGTAGTCATCCTGGACAGGCCCAATTCCTGAGATCGGCGTGGCACGGACAATTCACGGTTTTCCTTGATACTGGCCTGTACGGCGGCTATATTCTGTGTAGAACGTGCGGTACGCATACGATTTTTAGGCTTAGTATCCAATAGAGTAAATTCACTCTCCAACTTATCGATTATTCGACGAATTGACAGCGCGGATGGAGCAGAATGACGACCATATTTTGCACGATATGCTCTTTGAACACCGACAAAACTTCTCGAATTTTGATAAAATAATTGGACAATTTCCAAACGTTGTGGAAGCGTGAAACTACACATGATTAAATGGCAAACCTTACTGATGACAACTGACAGCAGACGTCAAAAATTTCAGTTCAAATGAGCCCGATAGGGACATTCAAAATCATGTCACCCCTATTGGGAAACCCTGTACTATAGCAGATGCCCTTGAAAATATTTATATATATATCTTTGGATCTTCTAAATCAGTTCTTACAGATCAAGGAAGAAATTTCTTAAGTGATCTTATAAGAAGACTAGCAAAAAGATATAGAATTCATCAATTTATAACAACAGCTTTTCATCCGCAGTCAAACGGATCTTCAGAAAGATCTCATCATGTGCTTGCTGAATATTTAAAACAATTCGTTAATAAAAATTCCAAATGGGATGACTGGCTTGAATTAGCCATATTTTCTTAGAATACAAGCATTTATGAAGGGACTCGTTGCACTCCGTACGAATTAGTTATTGGTAATTTAGCTAGACAACCTTCAAGTGAACCCCTCCCGAAGCACGGAAAACTAGAAACATATGATGATTACGTAATTAAATTAGTAACTGCACTTCAGGAAATAAGAGCAATTGCTAGAGATAACCTCATTACAGCAAAATAAAATCAAAAAAATATTACGATAGAAATATAAGCCCAGAAAATTTTAACGTTGGTGAAGAAGTATTTTTACTGAGTGGTCCGGAGCTTAAAGAACTTGAAAACCAATATTCCGGTCCTTATAAAATTTTAGAAATCTTAGGAAAAGGCAAGGTTAAAATTCAAATTAAAAATAAGCCAAAAGTAGTACATATTAATCGTCTCAACTGCGCTCAATTAGATAAAGAAAGTTAAAATTGTCGTGAATATCATATAAACCGACAAATCTTTTACGCACGTTTGATATTGCACAATTTTCAAATCTCATATAATTACCATTACTAATCCACTTCTTATATCTTACAGTTATTCATGCCTTTATAGCCTATTATACAATAATTACATACTCTACCTGTTATTTCAGCTGTAATGATCAAGCTTCCAATTACAAACAATATGAATCAAAGCAAAAACTAAAGAAATTTTAAACAAAGACTGCGTCTTTATCAAATATAATAGTTTTGTTATCAATTTAGAAAGCTTCGAAAGTAGCTAACTATTATACAAATTCAATTAACTATATGTAACATCAAAACTCCTCTGTATTCTCTATAATAAATGATTTGACAATTCCATTAAAAGATTGCAGAAAGAAATTCGAACTTGTATAGTAAACCTAATTTTCCTCTTCCGAGGATTCGATCGTTACAGTTCTATTCTTTCACCTCCACCATCGAATTTAGGGGAGAGGTGTCACGTATCCATAACTATTATTATACTCTTTTATTATTATTTTATTATGATCAAGTTATTATCATTATTTTCACCAATATTAATTTCATTTAAATTATGAAATTTTTCTTATTGGTAGTATGATTTTTATTACTAATTTTAATATCAAGAACTATTTACAAATTCAAATCACTGCAGTCGATTATGTCGATAATTAGAAGAGCGTATCACTCACCATGATAACCGAACTCTACCATATCAACCTGTGATTTAGAATTAACGTCATTTAAGACCAGATGGATTTTTCAATATATATTTTGAAAAATTTTCTGTGAAAAAGGGAACGCTTCCATTCCGCTGGGTATCGAGCACAGGACACAAATTTTCTCACAGAATCTATTTACGCCAATTTGGCTACGGATATATCATGAACGAAACATAAGCGACTAAGCTTATCTAAGTTAGTTGGCACGCGCCTAGTCTACACTCTTAGAAGATGTGAGTAATACCCACACTATGAAGAAGGTCCCCTCGACTAAGTCACACAGGCTGGAAGAATCGGTGTGACACATCAACGAAGCAGACAAACAAGCTGGCCCATACTTTCAACTCAACACATTGACCATAAAGGTTCTAATGCAAACTCAAAACAGGGCCGGTCAGCCTCCAATGGATGAGGTGTCCGCGTAGCTTAGTTCATGTGCACAGTTGTACGCATCCCTAGTTGTCGCAAAGCGGGCAACCATAGTTTGATACTCTTTTGATAAAATCTACTGGTTTATAACACTGATTTATGTTTAAACATTTTCCGCTCTTTAGAATATACCTAGTAAGAAGGTGGGCATTGAATGGAATTGAAATGTCAAAATCTGGTAAGAAATGGAATCGAGAATGAAACTTTTGAATGCATTTTGATTCCTATGCATTAAAAGGCATTCAGAAGTTTCATTCACGATTCCATCTCTTTCCAGATTTTGACATTTCAATGCCATCCAATGCCCACCTTCTTACTGTGATTACGTGATTGCGCGTTATTATGAATAAAAAATACGAAATTCAGTGTACTGTTCGTAGGTGTACCACTAAAAGGGGTCGGACGAAAAGTGTGCCTATCCATCGGTTTCCGAAGAGAGGAGATGCTGGACAACAATGTATAGAAACTTGCGCGAATTCCTATTTGTCAAGGTTAGAATACTTTCAAGTAGTAGAAAAGAAATTGTTGTTTGTCATCGACATTTCGATAAACAATATTTCTATCAGAAGAGAAAAGGTGCTTTTCTTTTAAAGTGCAGTGCGGTTCCAACGTTAAATTTGCCGTCAAGTAGTGATATGTCGTGTCAAAGTGATGTAAATATTAATTTGCCAGCAGATGGAAGTGTTTAAGGATATGTGATACCTTAGAAAAGTAGTAAGTTCATGTGAACAATTTGGTCCAGTTTCTACATTTTTTTTAACAAACTAGATTTCAAGAAAAAATTTAATTAGGGAAATGGTAGTGAAGATAGAAACGGACGTAAATAGACTATTTTTGGTTTTGACAGTGAAAACAAATTTTCATATATATTTCGCTAAAACTTAAATTACTTTCAATTTTGAAAACAAAAGTATTCTATTTACGTCCGTTTTTATCTTCTCTGACATTTTCTAAATTTTGAAAAGAAAGTTTTAGGTATTTTAGCCACAAACATGTAGAAATCTAAAATCAATAAATTTGCTGATTTTCCAAGTATCACATGCTTTTAAGGTTCTGAGATGTCCCAGCCTCGAGTCTCCGCCTTCTTGTGAGGAAAGGGGAGCGGGATCCGCAAAAATAGAGTCGTAATTAGGACAAACACATTCACACGAAACCCGCACGAAAGAATCGCGAGGTTTCGTTGAGTCCTCGCTGAGTAATTACTCATCAACTTCACGGACATTTTCGTTCGTGATCTCGGAGAACACCGCACTAGCCTGCAATTGCTGTCACTCACCCGGTCACCTGGGTAAAGTAGCTTTGTGTTTGGCCACTGGATGGGCGTCCCACGTTCATTTCTCGTTTGCGTTTTTTTTTTACTTTATTTATCATTGTTTTCTTTATTTTTATGTGTGTAGGCAGATTAATAATAAATGATATTGGCCGATAATATTTAAACATTAATAAATAAATATTCGGATACTATGTTAATTAATTTGTAGATATAAACCTGAATCATATGAAAATATAAATCAAAAACTAAATAAATTAATATGGGTTGAATAAAAATATAAATTCATCAACTAATTAATGAACGCCAAGAATTATAAAAACATTATAAATGATGAGCAAAATGCCGATCTCAGGAATAAATAAATGATACGCGATCATTAAATCTTTCTTTTCACTCGTATGTAGGATATTTTGGATCTTTACGTGAACTTTAAGCTTTCTCAGGCTGCGACCCAATAGAAGCGTGCGTCTACCCAGAGAACGTGAGTGATTGGCGCCTTGGAACACGGGCGGACAATCGACGAGCGGCCATGCCTTGCATAGATCGTCACCCGGGCCAGGAGAAACGCGTATAGGGGAAAGACGCTCTACTTATTAATGCGCGATATGCCTTCTCTTTTTGACGCGTACAGCTCTTCAAACGCCTCCACCGGACGTAGTATGCGACCTTTGGAAATAAAAAATACATTGTAATAATCAAGAAAACGGTATCATTCTTTTGATATCAATTAAATGTAACGAGCTTGGTTGCAGATCCTCGAAAATCATTCCAGACGCGAAGCCTCCTAAGGTGAGAGTCCGACTCAACGCTTTAGGAAAATTAAATCGAGGCTCGAGATTAGGTAAGGTGCATTCTAGCATCACCGCACCTAATATTTTGAGAACTCATCGTGTATTTTCCCTGTCCTCCCATAACTACGGATCAATGGGTTTTACTTTTGATTTCCAAAAAATTCTTTTCTTAAAATACGTTTACTGTCCAATTTATATTGCATATGCTTGATTAGCTCGGCTCGTGCCACAACTAGTGTGAACTCTCATATCGAGGGACACATCGAACGTGTCACTTCCAATTGCTGATATAAAAATAAATAAAAGAGTACTCGAAGGTGTCAAATCCTCACGGGGAGCTTCGTTTGTAGGATGAGGATTTCACTTTTCCTTTTTTCCATCGAACAAAGCCTGCCAAGCACACGTGCTTTCATAGAAAAATAAATAATAACACTGGAGGAAGGCACATGATGAACTGTGGCAGGCTGTCAAGCAGTCAAAATTTTTCAGTTCGCAGGTCATTGCATAGGAAAATTTTCTGTATATCTTATGAAAATAAAAATAAAAATTACAGAAATGTTTGATTTTTACTTATTACGACGCGAAAAACAGCAGAAGTTCTATAGGTGATGTAAACGGCGTGCCAGAATTTTTTCCATGTAGAGCTGTTTTTCAGTGCGACAATCATCTTCACATAAAAATTAAACAGTCACTCATTCCGATCTAACTAATTCCAGCTCATAATTGCCTAACTACAACGAATGAGACTTTTAATTTTTTTTAGTTTTAAACGTCTGGGATAATTAAGTAACTTTTCAATCATATTTTCGAAGAGTAAATGAATGCATGTCCATTGGTATCTACAGTGACCTTTTTATTGTAATCGAATTTTATGTTCAAATGTTTTATGTGAATAAAAAATAAATTGTGGTATAAATTTAAAATATGTAATCAAAACATGTCAAAAGCGAATCAGAGAATATAAACATAAAATTATAATTATGAATATTACTTATGTATATCTAAACTTAAAAGAGTCAGATTATACAATAACTTGTTTGAATAAAAAAAACAACCTGTAATGTTGGCATGCTGTGATGCAGCACGCTTAGGTTGGCAGCACTGTGCGTGGGAGATTTCTACCGATTATTATTATTATTCAAATTTAAAGAAGAAAAAGAAGATGTCTGTAACACGCATCCAAGTAAGAGTTCAAAAAGGCTCTGTATATTAAATATATTAAAATTACTTGAGGCTCCTTTTTCTTGTCCTCCTACGAATATACATATTACAAATTGTCGACAAAGATAAAGTCTGGCCAAGACGATTGAGCAGCTGAGGGAATGAAATCGAGTTCCGCACGTTGCCACCCTTTCATTCTGCGACCAATGGAACAGCTGAAAATACCGTTAAGTCTTTCAAAAATGGGCTTATCAAAGCGTTGGGTGATTTCATTGATAATTCTATATTCAAGTGCGTGGTAGGGCGCTTTTTCGAGAAAAATAGTATTTCTACAGTTGTTTAACTATTTTCATGTCAAAAAACACGGGTAAAAATGGCACTTTTTCACGAAACGCATGAAAATATACCAATTTTTCGAAATTCTCAAAACCCTCCTGCTATGCACTCGATAATAGCTTCCCGATTTATAAAAAAATTTCTTTTATCGTTTCAGATGAAAAACCTAGCCAGGAAGTTGACGGCCGCAAAAAATGTTAGCAGCGACGCTATCGATGGGATCCGTCATATTTCCGCCATTTTGTATTTTTCTATCATGAAAAAATTGTTTTTTTGAAGTTAAATAATGCCTTCTAATATATGCAAAAAATCCGGACTTGCTTCGTTTTCATTCTCCCAGAATAAAATTGAAAAAAACTGCTTTTTTTAAGGGTTCTAGAGGTATCTCCCCCCTTAAACCGTCATTTTTCCACGTATCGAAATGTGGTCTAATGTTACACAGGACAAACCCCGACGAGTCTCATGTTGGGTAAAGACCCTAAGATCCCGAAAAAATCGTGTTGACAAGCTAGGTTACAGAAACCGCAGTAGCATCAAAACATTTGTGTCACCAAGCGCATCAATAGCCAAATGTCGCCTTCGACCGCAAATATTCCCACCAGACCGTTTGAATTTATAATAGAGTTTTTTGTTTAATAAGATATACTGCGTAAGTTAAGAATTTTAGAGTTAAACTTTGCCGATATGTAGGAATAAGTGCCTAAAGGGAAAGATTTTTCGAGCTTCTACCGATTATTATTATTTATATCAGTATGTCTGTAACACGCATCCAAGTAAGAGTTCAAAAACGCTTTGCATATTGAATGTATTAAAATTACTTAAGACTCCTTTTTATTCACCTCCTACGAATATAAACGTATAACTTATCCAATGAACAAGCTATTCGACTTTTTATTATTTTATGTGGACTTTGCTTGGGACTTAATAGGTTATTAAAATGTTTATCGAAGGAATTTTATTCAGTCAAAAAAGAAATGCGTTAACTCTGCTGCATGATAAGTTACCGAGTATTGAAACTGCAGAATTTTGTTCTTACGGTGTGTGATACATGCTTTTAATGATCAAAATCGACTGGAAAGATTTAGAAAACTTAGTTAAGTAAACTTATGTCGGTGGTTAAAAATCTCTGCTCACAGAGTGAAATTTCTAAATACGAATTACCATTTTTGTTAAGTCTCAAATATATTCATTCGAATTTTGTTCCACAATGTTGAATCTCTCATTTCGAGTTTTAAAAATCTGATAGCAGATTTGAGTTATAGGATCATAAAAACTTGAAGATAGCCACGAATAATAACATGCTTGCAATGTATAGCATTACATGAAAATACCAAATTCATAACTATGTTGCAAGAAGAGCTATGTAAGTAAATTTAATCAATACAGGGTTATTGGAAAGAAATTTTCAGACAATTTTAGGTTTTTATTTATTTATTTAATCTGATAAATAAGTTTTAAAAAATGGAAGTATGTAGAGCTTTAAGTTCGATGATCTGGAATTATCAAAACATCTTAAACTTTGAAATTTAGTTCCTTCAAGTTTAAAAATCTGAAAATTTTTATTAGAATGAAAATTAGAATTGCATGAAAGTAACGATTTAACAAATTTGTCTCCACGATAAGTGGGTATTATGTAATATATTAGGATCCGTGACTAACAAAAGAGTTGTTTTTCCAATAGTACGGTGTTCTTATTCTAAGTTTATTACATAAATGGTAAAAACTGACGATTAGATTTAAGCATGAATAATAGAATGTGTACAAAATTGCCATATGTTAAAAAATCATGTTTATAATTATTTACTTAGCATAAAAAATAAGTTCTATCTTCGTATTATGATGTGCTTCTAGGTTTCAGTTCGTCATAAGATGACCTGAGGAAAATGTAATTTTTCTTCGCAGGATTGTAGAACTCGTGACCCTATAACATATGAGACGTGTAATTAATACCAAAGGTTTCATAAAGTTGACGATTAACCTTTTCTCAGGTAAAAAATTTCTTTTTGCAATATTCTAAGCTTTACATTATTCTTCATGAAAATAAAATTTTCTTACTACCCTAGTCAAAAGTACGTGGTTTCGGCACCAATTTCACGGCAGAAAGTCTAACTTTCATGCATTGGTCAAGCTATATGCGCGCCCTCTATAATAGTGGGAGTAAAAACGTCAATAACCTCAAGCGTCAAAATTTGTCATCTCTCTGCTAATCTTTATTAGTGGCAATGAGTGGATATTATTTAGAATGTAATAGTAGTGACTGAAGTGTAACAAAAATAAAAATAAAAAAATGAATGACATATCATCTGATGAATCGACAGATGAAGAAGAAATTAATAAATACTTTGAAACTGAAGCTCAATTAATAGTAGAAACTGACACCTTACCCAAAAATTCCGTTGACAGATACATGCTAGTCTATGATAATTACCAAAGATGGAAACAAGGAAGTAGAAATCTAAACCTTAATTTATAGATGTATTTGATGCCTGCCCCACCGACCAGCAGCACTCGCTTCGCTCGTGCCGCAAATGTCGGGGCAGGCATCAATATATTCCAATGGACACATGCAATTGTTTTCGTACTTTCGACCGGGTAGCAAGAAAAATAGTATACACTACATGGGCAGGAATTTGAGAGCCCTGAACTGCGTGCCATGATGCCCTCGGCTTCGCCTCGAGCATTATGGCGCGCAGTGCAGGAATCTCAACTTTCTGCCCTTGTTATGTAATATACTATTTATGAATATCAATTCAAAATACAATGATTTCATGAATAAACTACAAACATTGCATTTTTAAGGCCATGGATCAACCAGACCATATCATTCACAGCCTTAAAAGATGCAATGCTGCAGTGTTCGAAAAAAAAAACTTTGTTTGAACTATTGATATTTATTTTAAAATACTCTCATAATAAACAAATGAATAAATCAGAGTGGTTTAAGGAGGCTTAAAAATAGTTGAATATATTATTTTTTAATTTTTTATTATAAGATAAACGGAATTCGGAAGAGAGGTCAGAAAATATAAACACAAGAAAATGCGAACGAAACCGAAATGATTTTGAATTCCTAAAACCGGTTCCACGAACATTAACAAGAAACGCGACAAAACTTCAGAAGGTAAACAAAGTAACCCAGAGATAAGAATAAATGATAACCAAAATACAGAAAATTACAAGTTAAATGAAGGAAGTAGACAGGGTTACGGATCAAACACCTTTCCAAATTATGTTAAATTGGCCGGTTAAATTTATAAATAATATAAACAATAGCCCAACATTTCTAAAGGTAGTACTATCGGTACGTAGCTAATCAAATGAGTACTTTTTCTCATTTGCTTCACGTAGTATCTAAAATTGTCAACGTCGCATAAGAAAGCGACTATACATGTGTGTATAGCAGATGACTTCTTACGATACGTGAATGGAGCGCGTTTTCACTTATTCTGCAACGTTGCCACATCTATTTAATCACCGTCGGTTACTGGAGAAAAATTATATTTTTGCTTACTTAATTGGATTTTGCTACGCTTACACGTATCCAATTGAGATGTTTTAACTTGCAAAATGATGCTTATATTATTACTTATTATATTACTCGACTTCCCATAAGGTTACGTGTTAATCGTCTCAAAATGCAATCACTAATTACTCCCCTCCAGTGTACCCTAGGTCCTCAAAAATTTACTTGAGTCATTTTTGACTTAATGTTCACCAGTGATTTCAATTTTATCAATATCTGAACGGTATTTTCATCCATGACAGTACTACTTTAATTAATTTACTGAGATTCAAATGAGGGTATAAAATGATACTTAAAAATGATTTATAACAAAATAAAATTTTGTAGCCAAAAGAAAGATCAAGAAATTCACAATTTTATAACGGATATGAAGCAATTGTTTGAAAAATTAGAACCACTCCCAAGCGTAGAATGGTAATTGAGAAAAGTTTAGGAAAATTTAAGCCTCGAACATAAAATTTAAATTTCGAGAAACTCATTAAAAAAATTTGCAGAATTAGAAATATTAGGACGAGAATGGGAAGCAGAAATGCCAAAATCTAGAATAAAAGGTCAACAATTCAATATAGAATATGAAATAAACAATATATATTATAAAAACAGGAAAAATCGCGAAACTAATTACGGAAATAACTTCGAAATTCTAGGAGAAAAAGACGAAGAACAACGCCCCTGAAACATTCCAGCGCCTAATGGACAAAATAATAACATCAAACATAAAACCGAATGTATTCTGTTATCTCGATGACATAATTATACTAACGAAAAATTTTGAAGAACACTTAAAACACGTAGAAATAGTTTTAGAAAAAATGAATAAAGCAAAACTAACAATTAGTTTGGAAATATTTCTAAATATTTAGAAGTAAAATATTTAGGGTTCGTAGTTAATAAAAAAGGACTACAGATAGACGAAGATAAAATAAAACCCATACTGGAATCCCCAACGCTGAGAAACGTTATGCAACTACGAAGAATTATAGGAATGACATCATGGTACAGATGATTCATACAAAATTTTCTGAAATAATAGAACCTCTGCAAACCTTATTAAGAAAAGGAGTAGAGTGGAAATGGAGCATAAAACAAGAACAGGCTCTGAATAAAATAAAAGAATTACTGACTACAGGACCAATACCAACATATCCTGATTTTGATCACCCATATCAACTCGAAACCGATGCAATCGATACGGGTATAGGAGCTATCTTAACTCAAAACATAGATTAGGGGAGGGATCCTTTTCCTCCCCTGGCTGGCGCGGCTGGCTCGTTAAGCCTGAAGTACTCAACCTCGGGAAAAGATTTCCTAGCAGTAGTATGGGTAATATGCAAGTTAAGACCTTATTTAGAAGGATAGTCTTTCAAAGTGATAACAGACCACATTGCTCTGACATGGTTGCATAATTTGAGGACCCCAACCAGACATTTGGCGAGATGGGCACTAGAATTGCTCGAATATGATTATGAAAATTTATGTGGGAAGCGCTGTTTAAATTATGCACCAGACGCTTTATCAAGAACGAGCGTAAAATTAGATTCGGTATCAAGTATGTTGTCAACAGTAGGAGAAAAAGAGAAAGAAAAGCTAAATGAAGTTAAATACGATTGGTATTAGCACAAGATTATGCAAATCAAGAACAAACCATCAAAAAATCCAAATTGGCGAATGAGAGACGAGAATCTGTATTCTTTCAGAATAGACCCACTAAAATCAAGTTTAAATTTGGATAATAATCCTTGGAAATTGACAATACAAAAAGAACTAAGAGACCAAGTAATGAAAGAAAGCCATGATGATAAACAAGCAGGACACTCAGGAATGGAGAAAAGACATGCAAGGATTGCAGAAAATTATTTTTGGCCAGGGATGTACTCCGAAACATTAATAATACATTATGTAACGCGAAAAACGAGCTTCCGTTGCATAAAATATGTATAAGAAAGCGACACAAGCCAGAGAATTGAACAATTGACTTCCACTATTCGTAGCACGCTCTCGCTTTAATCAGCTCTCTCATGAAATTCTCGATTTTGACCTGACTACATGAATGAATCTGTTATATTGTGGAATCTTCGGATTAAGCTTATTTTTCAAATGTTTATTAAAAATTCTTCACCCCTTATGGAATTCATTCATGTTTATATTTCTGGTTATTTATTTGGGAATAGGCTGTTCAGTCAAAAAAGAGAGTCAAAACGATCTCGCAACAATAAAAAAATTTAACATAATTATTTTTTATTTTTTACAGATTGCTTCTTTTTCTGCTTGTTCGCTGCTGGCTGTGCTGACTGCCGCCGCCGTGTGCCGCTTGTTCTCTGATGCTGTCAACGTCCCTTTGCTTGCCTTCTTGGCGAGTCTGCAAGTCCTGCTACTCTTCGGAGTCTCATTTTAAAATTTTACTTGTTTTACCCAACGCATCGCCTTTTTGCTCTCTTTACTTTAGCGTTCTTTTCTTTATTACCCCCTTATATTTTAGTGTAAACTGCGTTCTATTGGATCTATAACTTAATTCGTGCGGTTTTTTTAAAAATTTGAACGTTTATTTGAGAAAAACATGTACAATAGTATTATTCAAAGTATTGCGCCGGCTTGGCGGCCAAGAATGAATCAAGCCAATTTTTGATACCCTGTTCTGATGTGAACCGTATTCGCATATTCAGGGCGTTTTTCGGTTATTGCTATCTTCATAATACAGCACAGCATTCTCATCCCACCAAATACAGAGCATTACGTTCGCGCCACGGATATCCGGCTTTGCCGTTGATTTGGCTGGTTGGCCGGGTTTCACATATGATTTCTTGCGCTTGGGGTTGTTGTAATGGATTTATTTTTCATCACCAGTAACAATCCGATGCAAAAATCACTTCTTTTTGTAGCGTTCCAGCAGCATTTCGGACATGCAAAACCGCCTTTCAACGTCTCTCGGCTTGAGTTCATGTGGAACCCAATTTCCTTGCTTTTGAATGTATCCGGCTGCTTTTAAACATTTTAAAATGGCTCCTTGAGTGACTCCCAAAGATTCTGCGAGCTCTTCTTGTGTTTGGCAACAATCTTCATCGAGTAATGCTTCCAGTTCTTCATCTTCAAATTTTTTTGGCTGCCCAGGACGTTCTTCGTCTTCCAAGCCAAAATCACCACTTTTAAATCGTGCAAACCACTTTTGGCACGTTCGCTCAGCTAGAGCAAGTTCACCATAAACTTCCATCAAAATACGAAGACTTTCGGCAGCAGTTTTCTTCATATTAAAGTAAGGAAGAAGAAATCCCCGAAAAAACACTTTTTCAGGCACAAAGTTCGACATATTTGAGTGAAAAAAAATTATTGTTGTTTACGCTTCAAATAAATGACATATACTGAAAAACACGCACAATGACAGTAGCTTTCCAACACATGTTCGGAATATTGGAACGATGGAATAATAATCAAGTTACGCCATCTCTTAGCAAACCGCACGAATTAAGTTATTGATCCAATAGGTTACAAATTTAGCGGACAACGGAAAAATCCATCATGTTTTCATCCCTTTCTACTCAGAAAACTCATTTCAGACATGAGTTGACATATTCAGACTGAATTACGCAAAACACGATTTAAACCAGGGTACAGCAGGACAAACCGTGAAAAACTGTTTCATTACAAGAGAATTGATTTTTGAAAATAGTTACATTTTTGAGTCTATTTAATTTTCCTTTTTTTCCAGGTGTAATTTTATTTAATATAATAGTGATATTTTGATTTTTTAGTGTGTGGTGAATATTCTCGACTGCATTTTGTATATTCTACACTTAGTGAAATGGTATTGAAAATAAATTTGCTAACGGAAGTTAAATAGTGGAATATTGAAAAGATGTATTTAAGATCAGAAAATATTGCAAATAAAGTTAGTAAGAAAATTAATTAAAATAATGAATAAGAAAAAATAAACAATTTAGGTGAAAATATATTTGAAAATTTAAGAATTCTTTCAGATAAAATGGGGATGTTTGGGATTTAAATTTTAGGCCTAACCCTGGAAATATTGATTAAGTGGAGAATGACATATTATAACTGCCACCAAGGCAAATACAGAATCCAGCTAAAAGATCGTCTATACCTGGAATCCAAGAACCCCACAGCGAATCATCATTGATCCCGAATCGAAGAAATTCATGCAACAGTTCCAATTTCGGAGAAAAAGCCCATTCTCCCAAAAATCAAACGATTCCTGCAGCCTACGTCTCCTTTGGAATAATCCAAACTCCTTTCAAAATAATGTCAGGCTGGCCGATTAAATTAAAAAATAATACGGTAGTTAGTCTGACTGATTTTATAAGTCAATTAAGCAGATTTCAGAGAGCTTATCAAATTACGATGTGCACATTTAAGAAAATCAAGACGCTTTATAACAGAAAAAAGCAGGTGAATGGTTTCTCGTCGCAAAAAATATTTGGTTTAATTTAGATGAATTTGAAAGACATTTTGCAAAAGTTTATTCAGATGAAAAATACAGAGGAAACATTGACTGAAATAAAATTTTGCAACGAAAGAACGGAACAAGATATGCATTTACTTCTCACAGAAATAAGGAATTTATTTACAAAATCACATCCTAGAAAAGATTTACAAAATGAATAATGTAGAACGCATGAAAATTTAAAATTATCATAGATTATAAAATTTATGTAAAGGGGAATGATTTAAGTAATTTTGAAAAGTTGGAAACGTTGGGTAAACAATGGGAAACAAACTTAGTAAAGTTTGAAGTAAGAAGTCAGTAAAGAAAGATTGAGTAAACAACGAAAACAGACGTTATACAATCGACGCTTATACCAGACAGAATCAAAAGAGAAATTTAAATTTCCAACAAAATTTTAATAATCAACACTTTCAAAATAAACCTGGACATCAGTTTTCTGGCTGCGTTTCCAACCAAGAAATTTGCAAAATACGCGTCCAAATTTCCAATCAAGGAATGTACAATACCCTAATACTCAACCTTGACAATCGTTTGAAAATAAAACACCCGGTAAACCTGCGGCTACGTGCCAGTATAGCGGGATTGCTATCCAGGGTGCGGATACGAGAAAAAGGATGCCGAGAAGTAGGGTGAAAGCACTTGAACACGGGCATTACGTGATTGAGCGTTATCATGAATAAAAGATACGAAATTCAGTATGCTGTTCGTGGGTGTACCACTAAAAGGGGTCTAAAGGAAAAAGTGCCTATCCATCGGTTTCCGAAAAGAGGAGATGCTGGACAACAATGGATGGAAGCTTGCCTGAATTCTTGTCGAGGTTAGAATATGGTACTTTCAAGTAGTAGAAAGGAAACTTTTTGTTTGTCATCGACATTTCGATGAACAGTATTTCTATCAGAAGAGAAATGGTACTTTTCTTTTAAACTGTGATACTTTAGAAAGGTAACAAATTCATGTGAACAATTTGGTCCAACTTCTACATTTTTTGAACAAAATGTGTAACAAAATTTTTTTAATTTGGAAAATCGTAGAGAAGATAAAAACGGACGTAGATAGACTGCTTTTGGTTCCGAAATTGAAAAAGAGTTTAATTTTAGCAATATCTATAGGAAATTTTTTGATTGTTAAAACCAAAAGTAGTCTAACTACGTCCATTTTTATCTTCTCTATTATTTTCCAAATTTTGAAAAGAAAATGTTATGTACACTAGCCACAAACATGTGAAAATCTAAAATCAATAAAATTTGCCAATTTCCTACATATCACATGCTTTTAAGCTTCGCATTTCGAAGCATAGGAAAATTTTTTGTGTATTTTCTGGAAATAACAATATCAGCCTTTGTTTTAAATGGGTTTCAAATGTAAAAACTCATACGACTGTGACTGATAATCGAGAAATTTACGAGAAATATCAAACAAAATGTAAAAACGAGCCGAATTGAGCCGAGCGCGCTTGTCGCTCATTCTCTAAGTCTATATAACTATTTATATAATATCCGCCGTCCAACACCCAATGTCCACGTTACGATGGTAATTGCAGAGAGCATCAAAAATTTGGTAGATGTCTCCGCTATTGGGTTGTCCCAGAAGTAATTGCCGATTTTTTCATACAAATTAAACACAGTTTTTTTTAAATACAAGGAAAAAACTTTAATCAAGAATATATTTTCCATTTCGCTCAACCACCTTTCGCCATCTGCCTGGTAACTTCGTGATTCCATGCTCATAGAACTTTTGGTATATATCAGCAAAAAATTGAACTAAGTGCGATTTCACAGCTTCATCATTATTGAGTTTTACAATTCAAGGAGTTCTGCAAAGATCGATTTAAATAGTAATCTAATGGTGCAAGTACAGGACTATATGATGGATGTAACATCACTTTCCATTTAAGTCCTAATAATTTTTGGCGAGTGGCTAAATATGTGTGTGGTGTAGCGTTGTCATGGTGAAAAATTAGACCTTTACGATTGACCAATTTCGACCGTTTTTCTTTGACTACTGCGTTCAATTTGTTTATCTTACGACAGTAGACATCGAAATTAATCGTTTGGTTCCTTGGAAGCAGCTCAAAAAACACTACACCTTTCCAATTCCACCAAACAGACAGCATAATCTTTTTTTTTCACGACCCTCACTGAATGCTTTATGCCATCCAAATACTTGCGTTCTCGATAGAGTAGACTCCCCAAAACAGTTCTGCAACATTTTTAATGATTCCGTAGCCAATTTCGACACTGTCTGTCTTTTAAGGCTTCCTCAGCATACACATCACGTAACTTTTTAGCAGCCTGTGCTGCGTTCTTTCCTTTACGAAAATAAAAAAGCGAAGTATGACGAAAATGCTCGTTTTTACACTCGATCTTGAAATTGATGCCAAACTAACAACTGTGAACGAAATTACACGAAATTTGTTTGTAAAGCAAGCTATGAGTGATGGCTAACAAATGCACAGTGGGTCCACTCATATAGGAGAAAAGAGGAACGAATTATGTTTGCTATCAACAAGTGGTGGCACTATTGTCGCTACCGATGTTATTTTTAATCTGTTGTAACCATAGCAACCATATCATTGCCAGTTGAAATAATACAGCCGATGATCATTTTACTCAACTACCGTTCGAAGCACCTCAAGCGTCGGTGATATGTTTATACATTTCAGTTTAACCCACTGATGCATTGTGATGCCCTGTCGTCGACAACGTTTTACTCAACTCCTTACTATTTCCTATGTAACGCTTATTGATATTCACTTTGGGTGAATTAGGTATTTATCAAATTCATTTTACCCGACTAGGATTTAATAAATGTTCAAATGTCCTTAAGTCCCAAGTTTAATCGACAGAGTTGAGTAAAATTACTTCAACTATTTTTCTCCGTGTAATAGTACAGTATTTAACTGTACATTGTGATTCATATTTAAAAATTCTTGTTGTATTTTTATTCTTTCACAAATTATTTTCAACTTTTAATCATTTAAATTTATGAAATGGATTTCATACAATATATTTCAAAATTTTCCGCTCTTTAGAATACATCGGGTTGGGGGGACGGGGGTTTCGTTTGCATTGATATTAGTTCTTGCTATCAAAACTTGGCGGCGCTGATGCTCATTTTCACTTTTTTAAGTACCCTCCTAACATACATGGTAGTGGCCGCACTGTGAACAAATGCCAGAAGGAAAAAGTGACATTGAAAGAAGCCATTCAAAAAGATGGTCAAAGACATCTATATGTGAAATCGACAATTACTTCTGGGACAACCTAATATAATCAAACGATCGTGGACATCGTAAACATGGTACCAAGCATTGGCCTGAGCGCGGTGCCACTTTACGAATTTCTGAGCCTCCTATGGGCATTTTTAGTCTCAGCCAGTGTGCTCAAATCGGACACGCCAACAGTTCGCACACAATTGCAGGCTAGGTCCGTGTGAATAAAGTAGGAGCTGTAAGTTTGGTTGCGCACGCAACCGACTTCTCCTCTTCTGAATTCGAAAACTCGGAGATGCCCGAAAATCTTCGGGAAACTTCGGCTCTCTCCTTATTTCGTCTATAAATAGCGTATACGAAATAAAGTAATAGCAAGCGTTCATTAACTTTCTGAGTTTCTGCGATTTCTTCGATTCCATGTCTCGTGCATCTCATTGTCTGCTCGCCCGGAGACTTCTGTTTACAAAATTTGACAGCTATCAAATTTTGTAAAAAATCTTAAATAATATTGATGACGTGACATAAATTTGATGAATTTCAGGAAATGTTAAATAATTGTTTCGAGTGTGTGATCAGCAAGGACTATTTATTTGATACTATTTGTTTTTAGAATTTAAATGAAGAATTTGAGGTTAGGTTCATAACCTGTTGTATTCAAGTAGTTTTTATTTTTAATTCAAACAAAATATCTTTAAAGGAAATAAATATTTGTTTGAATCAAATTAATTTTTCTTCAAAATAAAGAAATTAATTCAATGATATATGGACAAAGATATAAATGGTTTGATTGAAGGCAGAAATTTATTTGATTCGAACAAATATTTATTTGGTCCAAAGATATTTTGTTTAAATCAAAAAAATTTTGTTTCATTAACGTAGTTTTCATCCACGAAAATTAGACCTCAGGCAAAAATAGATAAATTTGCTTTCAAGAATAGCAATATTATTATTGAAGGACTATTTTGAAAGAGAAAAGATTATTTTCTATAAAAAAAAATTTAAAACACGGAAAAATAATTTTATTAATAAATTTTATTTTTGACCCCACTTTTTTTCATATCGCTTTTTACCAATTTTTAATAAATTATTCGAATTTAATAAGTCATGAATCATTTTTTCAGAGAAAAGATTTCCCATAACTTCATCGTTTCTGTTTTTTAAAAATAAATTCTTTAATGGCTGAAACCATTAAAAAAACATTTTCCAAAACGAAATTTTTATAAAGAAATTGTTGAATTTGATAATAATTCATTCATTTTCGAAAATTGGAAATGGTTAAGCTGTAGGAAAACTTTTGTCTGAAAAAATGATTTATGATTTATTAAAATCGCATAATTTTTTAAAAATTAGTAAGAACCCAGGAAAAAAAAACCGATAGAACGCGCGTCTCTTTGAATTGTGTATCTGTCATTTGCATATTCAGGAAATAAAAATTCAATCGGATGGTGACACTTGGAATCTGCCATTTGTGCGCAATGTTTTAAATCTGCCATTCGACATTGGTTAAAGCGTTAAGTGAATAGTGTTGAATAAGACTGATTAACCTCAAATAATTTCTAATGGCAATGTACGATTCATTGATGTTCGCATGAATCGGTTGAAATTCCAAATGAAATCGAAGTCTTAAAAGGTCACTCTGAATAAGAAAAATACAATAAAAACAGAATACGAATTGTATTGTAAACGATTGTTCACGTTAAATACATTATTTTCTATCGGAAATATTGGTTTTCAATCTGTTAATGTTGAAATTCCAGTGACAGATACGCAATTCAGAACACCTCAAAGCCCATTCAAATTTAACGCAAGTGAATGGTTTTTTGTTTCCTGGGAAGCAATAAGAAAAAAAAGTTGGGTCAAAAATAAAATTTATTAATAAAATTATTTTTCTGTGTTTTACATTTTTTTATGGAAAATAATCTTTTCTCTTTCAAAATACTCCTTCAATAATTAATTTTATTTCATTTAAACAAATCATTTCTTGAAATAAAAAAAAGTCGTCCAAACAAATCATTTTCTTTGATTCAATCGTCGCTTATTGCCAGGTATAAATGACTTTGTATCAGTGAAACAAGAAGATGGATCCCATAAGCACGCATTCAGTTTGTGTTCGTGTCCACTACGAAAATGTTAATGCCTACTTTTAGAACAAATGTAAATCTTTTACCAAGTTAGTCGCAGAAAAAGAATATCTAATACTTTTCTGCAAAATGGTGAAAGCCAAATCATTGCTGAAAGAAGTAGATTTTCTTTGGGTTATTCCGAACACCACAAAAAAAGGTAAAACTAATTGCGAAAAAGAAAAATCCAAAGTGCAAGTTTCCAATTCAAGTCTTGTACTGTTACTGGAGAACCAAATCTTGGCCCATAATTCCCTTTGTAGAGAGTATAGTATATATAATAAGGTTTAGTTTGAGCTACAAACAAAAAACAACAACTAACAACAAAAAATCGGCAGAAATGAAAAACAATATTTCATTTTTATTTTGAAAATTTTTTGTCAAATTTTGATTCTGAAATTTTATATTTGTTGTTATCAAAAAGTGCGTAAAAATACGAATACAACGACTCAATATAAAAGTAATTTGCATATAGTAGGATAATAGTTACAGGCATACAAAGCCAACGGCGCGTGAGTTATAGTCAAAACTTTCACCCTCATACATGCGTTAACTAATTGTTCGATGTACTTAAATCATTGTTTTGCGCACCCTATCCAATAGGAAAATAATTGACTGAATTATGACTCTATCTGAAAACTTAAAATTTTTGGGGGGTGTCACTTCAGAAATCATTCCATATATTGGATCTATAACTTAATTCGTGCGTTTTTTTCAAAATTTGAACGTTTATTTAAGAAAAACATGTACAATAGTATTATTTAAAGTATTGCCCATCTGAAGCTATGACTTTTTCCCATCTTTCTGGCATTTTGTGGATTCCATCCCAAAAGAACTGCGCCGGCTTGGCGGCCAAGGATGAATAGAGCCAATTTTTGATACCCTGTTATGATGTGAACCGTATTCCAGTGAGGGCGTTCTGCATCCAACGGAACAAATGATAATCAGAAGGGACAAGGTCTGGGCTATGAGGCATGTGGGGTAACACTTCCCATCCTCTGTTTTCCAAATAGTTCTTAACTGAAATAGCAACACGGGGCCGAGCCTTGTAATGAAAGAAAATTATTGACTCGTGTCTGGTCACATATTGCGGGCGTTTTTCGGCTATTGCTCGCTTCAAACGGATTAATACCCGCCATGGATATTCGGCTTTGCCGTTGATTTCACATATGATTTTTTGCGCTTGGGGTTGCTGTAATGGATCCATTTTTCATCACCAGTAACAATCCGATGCAAAAATCACTTCTTTTTATAGCGTTCCAGAAGCTGTTCGGATATGCAAAACCGCCTTTCAACGTCTCTCGGCTTGAGTTCATGTGAAACCCAATTTCCTTGCTTTTGAATGTATCTGGCTACTTTTAAACATTTTAAAATGTCTGCTTGAGTGACTCTCAAAGATTCTGCGAGCTCTTCTTGTGTTTGGCAACAATCTTCATCGAGTAATGCTCCCAGTTCTTCATCTTCAAACTTTTTTGGCTGCCCAGAACGTTCTTCGTCTTCCAAGCCAAAATCACCACTTTTAAATCGTGCAAACCACTTTTGGCACGTTCGCTCAGCTAGAACATGTTCACCATAAACTTCCATCAAAACACGATGACTTTTGGCAGCAGTTTTCTTCATATTAAAGTAATGACGAAGAACTCCCCGAAAAAACACTTTTTCAGGCACAAAGTTCGACATATTTGAGTGAAAAAAAATGATTGTTGTTTACGCTTCAAATGAATGACATATACTGAAAAAGACGCACAATGACAGTAGCTTTCCAACGCATGTTCGGAATATTGGAACGATGGAATAATGATCAAGCAAACGACATTTCTTAGCATACCGCACGAATTGAATTATAGATCCAATATAATTTGACTGAAAAATGGAATTTTTGACTTTTTTCAAGTTTTAACATGCTGTAAGATTTCCAATTTTGGTTTGATCAAAAAATATTATTAAGATAATTTGTAGAGATTTATGAGCACTATCAAATGTATGCGCTTAACTTTCCTCGCTTAACATTGAAGTGACTCAGTGGTTTGACAGTCAGTGTCTATCTGGTCAACTTAACTCCTTCGTAAATTTAGGATAAGTTATGAAGAGAGGAAGAAGAAGAATTTCAGTTGATATCATGAATCAGCAACGTCGTGACATAGTAGCACAGCCTGGTATGATCAGAGTTAGAATTCATACTCAAATCAAAACTGCAGCTAGGCAACAACTTTGGATTACACCCGTGAGTGTACTATAGTTCATGGATTTGCGAAACATGAAAATAATGCTTGGTTGGTATCCCTATACTGTACAAAACGGTTCCCATAGGCTACAACAACATAATTAGAACGCCTGACAACAAATCAATAGAACATCTGGCTAAACTCAAATAAGATCTACAAAAAAACAGTCCTTTACATAATATACCAGCACGGCGCCAAAGAGTTCCACAGTTTCCACGGTGATTCTGTCAAATGGCATTTGACACAACCTTTTAGCATTAAAGACAAAAACTTCACCACTTGTATCCCTGACGGATCAAGTCTTCTTATCAAGGGTCATATACCCCGGCACACAAAAACCTGTTATCGGGGGTCATAAACTGCAAAACGTCAAAGGGACAGAATACTAGGCATGATACATCAACATAACATCAATGAGCTGTGCAGCTCCTGCGGTGATTCTCCCAATGTCATTTCAAGGTTAACTTTTATTTATCAAATGGAAACGCGTTTTTGACCACGGATTCTGAACGAGTGGGATATTGTAAGTTCGCGTATAGTTAGACCTATGGATCAAAGTGACCTCTAGCGGCCATCTGAAGATGGAATCACTCTCTGGAATTAATTTAACTAAAATAAAAAGTAATACGCATTGACAAATCTATGAATTACAAATATTTTTCGAAAATGGTTTAGCCTCGAGATATTTCATTACTGAAGATGTTGTCCTTCACGAGATTCGTAGAACACGTAATATACACCTAAAGACATTCAGGATCATTCAAGAAACTTATAAAATGTCAATGAGACTTGATACAGTCCTCAAACAACGAGTGATGTAATACTGGTTGTAATACTATCGTCGTAGTTAACCCCTTGACTTTAGATGACGTGTATACACGTCACAGAGAAGAATGTAATAACAGCTGAGCAAAATGTTGGACTTTTATTGAACTATGCACAACAGGATGTCTTTTTTTTGTAAAATACGAATTTGAAGTCAGAACTGAGAAATTTAAGATAGCGGCCCCTCAATGGCTGGCCAAACACTTTGAAAATCACCAAAACTTATGAAAACTTATCGAATTTTTCAAAATCTATTAATAAAAGGTTTTTTTGGGTCATAGAAGTTGATTTTTGAGTCAAAATTAAAAAACTAAAAATAGCAGACCTAAAATGGCTTACGCAAAACTTTTGTAATCGCAGAAACTTTTTTAATTCCTTTGAGTGTAGTAACAAGGGTATTTTTTGGTCTGCATAACATGAATCCTAAGTAAAAATTCACAAATTCAGAATAGTGGACCCCAAAAGACAAAACCAATATGGCCGACACAACATCTTGAAAATTGACAAAATTTATTGAATTTCTTCAAATTTAGTAATAAAGGAATTGTTTGGATCACAATTCACGAATCTGAAGTCCATAGAACGAGTTATTATAAATGAGTAGACAATTTTTAGGAATTTACTGACATTATTCGACATTATTTACAGTTGATAGACTGCAATAGCTGTTCATTTTGTAAGATTTTAGAACAAAAATATACATCAGAATAACTTGAAAATTCAACACCATACGCTTGTCAGTGTCATCTGCTAAACTTCTATACAGCTGTGATACAGGTATTTCTCTTTCTTGGCCCAACAAATATTCTTATTTGACCCGAGTAGAACTGATGTGTCGCTCAAGGCAAACACTAATCAACTGAGACGGCCCAGCCTTCGGTATCCGCCTTTTTGCGACGAAAAGAGGAAGAAATCCACAAAATTAGGATTACTTTCAGAACAAGTAGATTCCCACGAGACTCGCACAAAAGAATTGCGAGGTATGATCCAGTATTTGAGCAGCAATTAATGATTTACCTCCAAACCGGAAGTGAACGCGGCGTGAACGAGGCAGCCTGCTTTTCACGGACATTTTCGTTCGTGCTCTGAGCGAGCGCCACACTAACCTGTGGTTGCTGCCACCCGACCACTCACTCAGATCAAGCAGCGTGTGGCATGGTCCGCTGGATAGGCGGGCGTCCCACACTGTTACTTTTTTTTATATTCTTTTTTATTATTTATAACAGGATCATTTATTTATTTACACGTATGGGAGTTTTAATTAATGATTAAATAAAATAACCAAATGAACAAATGTAATGTATAAATAAATGAACCTAACTGTATGGTTATAAGTGAATACAGCTATTATTATATTTTGAATAAGCAAATATAATTGTTATTTTATTTTAAATAAATAATTATAATCATTGCCACATTGCAAGTATTATAGATTTTTGATATTATAAGTAAAGATAATTATCATTGTGCCGTAAAATCCATTAGTATTCAACATTACGAATAACTGTATTTATGAAAATGGGTCACTTAACAATGATAAATAGAAGTTGATTTATTGAAATCTCCTTTTTATTATAAAAAGCGTTACACGACGTTCAAGCCTGCCCACACCGCTGTCCAATAGGAACCCTCGCCCACGCAAGTAGCACACGCCAGCGGGAGGTGAAATGGGAGAAAGGCTTTCTCGTCATCGTCACGCGGTGCGTTTTCGCTTTTGAGTGCAGATCAATTTTGAATGCTTCCACGGGACGAAATATGCGACTTTTCGAAATTTGAAAAACATCGTCATAATCAAGAGAATATCAGCTTTTTCCTGATACTGATTTTCAACCCGAAAACGGTCGTAAAAAGGGGGAAAACATCGCGCATAAAACTCTTGATTTATTGATTTAATTGGACTCGATCGCGGTCGCTAATTGAGGCGCGCGCATACTAATTAAGGGGGGAAATTAATAGAGAGGTGGAAAACCGAGGTAACGTGCACGGTTGCTGATCCACAAATTTTATTACAGGCGCGCTGCCCAGAAAGGTGAGAGCACGTCTCGACACCGGGGCGTTTAGCAAATTGTCTCAAGATCTCGGGCTCGAGTATGTTCACTTGCATCTCACGATCAGGTGAACTACTTTGAGAACCAGATCGTCCATGGTTCCTGGTCCTCCCTTATTTGCTAGGGATTTTTTGGATCACTTTTTTTTTTAAATAAAAAAAGTTATCGTAGACTGGATTTTTCTCAAATTCACGTGGGTCTTCTTTTATGAATTAAAAATAGCGAGCAATAAGCTCGAGCAGACACTACTGGATTATGGTCAACCCGGGAGGCAAGTATCCGTGCACTCACAAAAAGTGAGACTCGGAGAAAGCTCCCATCCTTACAACTTTTCTTTCTGCCGAGCAGTGTCGGAGCCCTGAGGGCACTTCGCTGCCTCGGTGCTTCCCTACACTTCCCTAAATAAATTCCAATTGGGTCAACCAAGGTCCAGTATAATTGTGGTTTATTCTTGTGGGAGGGAAAAGGCAAATGATGACCTCGTCGGGAGCTTATGCTCATAATTTCCAAAATTTGGAACCGACTTTACTGATGCTTTCTTAAATAACTAAATTTTTAAATAAACGGTAGGGCGCGAAATCAAATAACTGAGGTATTCTCGGGGTAATTTATCTGGCAGAGCAAGCTATTCCATGATCCAAAAAGTCAAACAACGTTATTTTCAGATGTAGGGAAAACCCAAAAATTAAAACGTGTTTTTGTCCGTGGCGCGTTTGCGCGAAATTATTCAAAACAAAAGTTAATTATGATTTCCCTATGATTATAGATACGAAATCTGTAAATTACGCACTGTGAGAACGAGGAATTATAGAATTGACGTTCGCTCTCTCCAAAATTAAAAATAGTGAGTTTCTTCGATATTCTAGCTCTTAAAATCAAGAATCCCACTTCGCGAAATTTTCACCCTTCGTGTGACCCACACGTAGATTATAAACGAACAATTTTGGCCTAAAATAGGGCAAAGTTGCCTTTCCAAAATTCAGGAAATTGATATAATTAGAAATTGCAGATTTGGAAGTTAAAATCAGAATCTAAACGCGAAACTTTTGACCAAATCGGGCAAAAATAACTTGATAAATGTTTAAAAATTGATAAATTAAAGATCGTAAAGGTCGAAATGTTTCACAACGCTTCAAGTAAGATAATTATCTAATTAGAGTGAAAGAAATGATGTAAAATGAAAACTAGGAATTTTATTCTCTTATTAAGGCATTTGTTCCAATTTTTTTCAAATATATATATATATATATATATATATATATATGGCATGTGTTTTCGAAGAAAGTTTGAAATTGACAACTATTGAATAGGAAAGATTTTAAAACTTTTAACCTCGTTAAGAAGTTTCTATATTGATCCCTTTTTATTAATGGAATTCCTAG
The DNA here is from genome assembly GCA_030998225.1 of Diplolepis rosae. Lineage (NCBI taxonomy): Eukaryota > Metazoa > Arthropoda > Insecta > Hymenoptera > Diplolepididae > Diplolepis > Diplolepis rosae. The sequence goes on along the minus strand of JAPYXD010000190.1, from coordinate 582,087 downwards.
ATTTAAAATTAAATTTTGCAGAGAGAACGTAAATACTTCATGCATGGAAAAAGAAACAAAGGTTAGCAAAAGCAAAGTTAGCAAAAGCAAAGTTAGTAAAGTCGTTGAAGATATCGTGACTTACCTTCGACCAATCGTATGAAACGGCGTAGGCGAATATTTGCCCATTATGATTAAAGCAGCAACGTGTTATTGGTTGTTCCATTGGTTCGGAAGGCTTTAGTTTTGTTCTTGCGTCCTTGTCCCAGAAACTAAAGGTCCCATCACTGCCAACGGTGGATAAAGTACCATGAACTGGATGAAAAGCTATATCATTCACCTGCGGAGTAAATTAAAAAAAGAAGAATAACAAATGTAAAAATATATGTAGTATTATTAGCAGGGGCGCAGCGAGAGGGGGAATGGAGGGCATGATAGCTCCCCTAACTTCCGGGGGGTCGGCATTTTCGGACCTTTCGTTTATATACTCGTATTTGAATAGTTCAAAAAGTTTTACGTAATGATGAGAATAAGTCAGCATTTTTCGAAAGTTTTCAAGTTAAGATATTCTTAACATGCAAAATGTTCATTTGATTTCTCACTTCATACATAATTTTTCCAAAAAATGTCTGGAATTTTCTCGAAAATCGTAAGTTGACATTTACGAAAGTATAAACTTTTCGAAACGCCGTCTAGATGCTAGTCTATCCAAAAAGTAGACGAAAGAGCTTTTTTCATTCAGCAAACTATACGCGAAATTTGGTAAATTCATTGTTTTTTGAACAAAACTTGTCTTATCTCCGAAAGATCTCATGGTTTTATGAAAGGAATTTTGGAAAATTTATGAAAATTATCTCCTAAATAATACACATAAAATATCACCAAAATACAATACACTGAATCATAATCATTTTTCATTATTGAAGAATCTAGAAATTTGAAAGTATAAATATCCTTCCGACTAGTCAATTACGCATCGAAACTCATTTTTGTGTATTGCATAGGTTTAAATTAGTGGTAGTTTTATTTATATGAGTGACTTTGGGGTATAAATAAGAGACTAATTTGCGAAATATGGTTGGTAATAATTTCACTTGCAGACGTACCATGTGATTGTCTGATTCAAAATTTCATTTTTTAACTATCTCAGTGATTTGAATGTAAATTATAAAATTCCGGTAATTATAATTTTGTTTTTGAAAAATTATTATTGGTTATTGATATATAATTCTTCAATAAATTTAGCCCGACGAGATTTTTGTCTAAAAAATAATTTTTATTCAGATATTTCGTCAAACAACGCAATAGTTCAATCTTAGCGGGAAAATTGTGACCAATTTCCACGTCAACTTTAACTCTGGACTGGAGCAAGGAAAATCAATTTGAAAATTTTAAATTTTAAAGCGTGAATCGTTACGATTCTGACTTGCATTCAAGCAACAGCCTTCGATCACCTGGCTAGACGGTCTCCGCGAGTGATATATTTGTCAAATCAGGACCGACATGGTGGTTGGGTGCTTTCACAAGTTACTATTTTTATGTTCCCCCGGCGCGCAAACTCGTTTTTTCGCTACAGTTAACAGTAGCACAATGTAGTATATTGCGCTGCAGAGGAATGAAATGTAAAAATTGAACTGCGCATGCGCCTATAGCCATGCAACGGAGCACAATCTTCTTTTTCTTCTTCTTCGTACAGCGTTAGCACCTTACTGGAAAAGCCTTGTACATTTGAACTGCGCATGCATCTATTAAAATCCATTACTACTACACAAGATCAATAAAATCAAAATGGCCGGGACTAGTCGTGACATATCAAGTGTAATGACTAGCGTCGCAAACAACTACAATTAGTGATGGTTCTTGAGAACACTTCCAAATTCCAACTAAATATACTTTGCTCTCTCACTCTAACTGTAGTGAACTATAGAGACTCGTGGACACTCGTGAAGACTCGAAAGCACTCGAAAGGAAATTTCTTCTTTGCTCATCAGTCAAGTAAGTTTTACTTAATATTTCTTAATATTCTATTCTAATTTTGAGGCCGTTGAAAACAGTGATCCCAGATCTAAAACCGACGCAGTGTCTCACACTCTCAGCCTGCCTGTCGGTGTGAAGCGAGTAGGGAGCGAAGACGGGGCACGTTGTCATTTTTCTTTCCTCGTCACTCTTGCATGCGAGAACGACTCGTCCCATTTCCCCTTATTTTCCTCGCTTCTTCGTTACAATGCATGCGTTTTCAACTGTTCCAAGTTTTAGATTTCAGGCTGTCATTTATCGAGTCGAAATTGAGAAATGTGTTTCTCTCGACTCCGTGAAAAAGAGGCGCGAAGCAGACGACAATTTCAAATTGACAGAATATGTAGTTATGGAAATAATACTTCTTTTTTCGATATTTTAATCAATTTTCCCCTAAAATAAACATCTATAAGATTTTAAAAAATTGTGGAATTATTTTGAAAGTCTAAAAATAATTTTAAAGTGGAAATTTGAAATTGATAAATATTTAAAATTTGAATCTATATATAAATTGAAAATATTTGAAATTTTTAAAGGAAAGCTTAAATTATAAATTTCGAATTTCCATACTTTTTACCAATTTTGTAAATTTAAAAAATTTTCAATTAGCGAATTATTTATCATTAAGAATATATAAACATAAAATTTAAGATTGAGTAGTACATTCTCAATTTTATTTTAGACATATTTTCATCTCACTTTTTGCAGCCTAATCACAGACTTCATTCAAACAATGAATTGCTTTACGGAAAGGAAAAATTTTCTAATAGAAGGAGATAAATTAAAAAGCTAAAAAATGTGTTCAGTGATATTTGCATCTGACCACATAAGTATTTATTGATTTCAAATTTTACATGAAAAATTTTTTTCAAGTTCGTGTTTAAATCTTGTCACGATTTTACAAGATCTTATGGGCAGATGCAATCTGATAAATAAAATATTTTGTAATTCTCAATTTGCCTGTTCTTCTGAAATCGTAGGAAAAGCGAATATGAGCAACGCAACTGTGAAATGTCTGTGATTTTGATATTAATATAAATATATGTGTAATGAACAGTAAAAATATGTTTATTTTATGACCCTCTGTATTTTCCCAAGATTTCTGTTTATCGTGGATCTATAGATCTCAGATCAAGTCATAGTTCCAGCATATCGACGAGTTTGTACATTTATTGTACTCACAAAAATCATTTTTAGACTTTTTGTGCTGTTTTCATATTAATTGTGCAAGATTTGTTCCAGTTGCAAACGTATACTTGTAATTTAATATATTTATATATTAGTTTTTTCATATGAAAAGTCGTGTTCTGACGTCATCCATATGTTCACGGAGGAAAATATACCTCTTTTTCTGTATATGTGGCTTAATTTCATTATAAACTTCCAGCGGTGTCCACATGTATCCGTCTTATCATGTGGGAAATGCGGAAAATATATTACGTCGATACCGATACCGATTCTTTAGAATCGATACTTTTTTTCTAGTATCGTACTCGGTATCGGAATCGAGTATTTAATGTACTCGAGTACTTCGATTCCGATTCTTTTGGTCGGTATCGCCCATCACTAACTACAGTACTAGATTAGATTCGAGTGTACGCATAAAAACCCGTATACGCACCGAAGTCACATGAAATAAAATACGTGCCAATGCACACAATTCGGGAAATTACGAGACTCGCGACAATGCTCACAGGACTGATCGCGCCTCGGCTTCGTCTCGGCTTTGTCTCGGCTTCGATCTCCTGCAAGCATTTTCGCTCGTCACGCAATAACCTCATTGTGCGCCTAGGCACGTAATATACTATTGTTGTCTCTTAAGCTTAACATTTCATATTTAAATATTAAAGTTATTTTTCATTCCGCAAATTGATTATAAAAATAAGACTAGGTCAATAGGAAAATTAGTAAACAAAAAGATTACATAAATTGATATTGTAGTATAATCATTAGGAATTATGGAATTTTTATATTACATATAAATTCAATTGAATTTTTTTATGGAAGAGTCAGGTTTTGAGATATAGGTTGCCAAAATTGTATCTATAAAATTTATACATAAATTATGGAGCTGAATTTTTACTAGATACTACAGGTCTTAAGGCCATGTCCTAGGTGGGCCACGTGCCCAAGTAATCGATTTTTTTTCACCAATATAACTTTTTTTGTAATAAAAATTCCATAACTTCCGAATTAATGATGCAGCCATTTTGATTCGATCGTCATATTTTATAACAGACGTCAAACAATCTAAATCCACGAAAAAAAAAATTTCGAAAGGGGCCAAATTTGGAAAAAAACGATTTTGCGTTCATTTCTTTACTTTTGTATGTTAAAAAATATTTAAACAATTTTTTCGCAACAATCTCTGTAAAGAAGAGTCAAAATCATAATTTTCGTAATTTGGAAAATTTTTCGTGCGAACAATTGTTTTCAAGATAAACAGGCTTGAAAGTGCGCTGTTATATCGAAAATGGAATCTACATGTAATATGGAATGACCCTTATATAAAAGAACAATGATTAAGTAAAAGAAATTTTTTTTTATTTAGTATTCAAAAGAAAGAAAAGTAAGATAGCGAAAATACAATTGATTCAAACTTACTTTTATTTTAGTTTCTATACCGAACTCAAAAATATTTCCTCCTTGAAGAATAAGGCGAACCTATTTGAAAATCCATTTAGTAAAAAATATAACTGCAGTTTGAGATAGAATTTCCTTTTACTAAAATATAAAGAGCCTTGAAGATTTTTATTCAATAAAAAAAAATTACGACCGGAATAACTTGGAAATAACTCACGTTTTTGGGTCAACTTTTTTATAGGTATTGAATAATGTAGAATTGACAGAAGATTTCTCTGTGCGTACTTATAGGGCTAAATCCAAATTGGCAGAATGATTAGTAGATATATTCAATTCATTATCACATGATATGATAATTTATCTCAGAGCAATAGTTACTATTGAATATAAAAAAATATATAAACACGGGACGCCCATTCGAACACTAGCCACGCTCGAGGCTGCTTAGGCTTGGGGATCGGGTGATAATCAGCACACACAGCCTAATGTGGCGCTCTTGCTCTGCGGAGTCACAGTACATGCTACCTACACTAGGACTTGAAGTCATTCGTATTAAACACCAATCCATCAGCGCTAAGCTATCATTCAACTCTTATTTCGCAACGATTGCAAAATGGAGCTCTGTCGCAAAAATAAGCCTGATAGCTTTTGCAGAAGCAGAAAAAACCAATTATTCTGATGAAAATCAAACTATGGAACATTAGCCGACCAGAAACTTGACACAATTATTCAATCAAAAAGGGTTGAATTATTTGATAAGAAAATGTGAAATCATCTAAAAAGACTCTTGGGCTCTAGACTCAAGGAAAAAAATTTGCTTGAAAAAGATGTGAAAATCTCTCTTTATCGGAATCAAGAGAAAGATTTAACCACATATTTTTCTAGCCAAGATAGCCTCATTTATTGTAACGATGTACACGGAGAGAAAAACAGAGCACACGCTGCTATAAAGCAGAGCCGCGGTGATTCGGTACTCGTGGCATTGTTCCGCGAACGATGAAACATTGAAACAGACACTAGAAACATAGCGACGAGTTCTATGTTATATAGGTATTAACACTTAGCCGACCGCACGCGCCACAGAGAACTGTCAAAATGGGGAGCAATTTGACTTCATTTTCCAACAAAAGCTAACAACCAATGATAAAAAATGGAGATTCCGAAGACACAGTACAATAATTCGCTTCAAGTAAAGGGTTTCCCAATAAGGGTGATATGTTTTGAAATTGAAAAAAACACTGAATATTCATTCGGAATTGATCGAAATCTTTTTTATTATAGAATTTTTTGTTCATTTCTCGTTATTTTGGCATAGGGTCAGATTCTTTTTATTTCCTTCGAATAAAATTTTCACTATTACATATAAAAATACTCAAAAAGAAAGCAAGGCAAACGTTTCGGCCACATATGGGGGCCCTCTTCAGTGCCATAAATTCAAAGATTAATTCAAAATTTCTGTAAAACATTAGAATATAGGAGATAATGAAATTAAGGATTATCATAGAATTCAAAAACTTATCTCAAAGCTTGCAATTCAAAATGAAGTAGTCCAGTATGCAGCATCACGATTCGAAAAAATATTTAGAGTTCACAGTGAATAAAAAACCGGATAAAAAATAAACCGGGAAACATAAAAAAATTTCCACACGAACCGACCGCAATTTAAAAAAATTTCTTATTAAAAAAGGATGCCAAATTGCTTATCAATGGCAGAACGCGAAAAAAACCGGATAACAAATAAACCGGGAAACATAAAAAAAAAAAAAAATTTTCACACGAACTGACCGCAATTTAAAAAAATTTTTATTAAAAAAAGAATGCCAAATTGCTCATCAATGGCAGAACGCGAACAAAACCGGATAACAAATAAACCGGGAAACATAAAAAAATTTTCTCCACACGAACCGACGGCAATTTAAAAAAATTTTATTAAAAAAGGATGCCAAATCGCTCATCAATGGCAGAACGCGAACAAGGTTTACATTTTTAAACTTTTCGTGAAGACTTTGTTACCGGAGTCTTTCACAGAATGATCTAAACGTTTGCCTTGCTTTCTTTTTGAGTATTTTTATATGTAATAGTGAACATTTTATTCGAAGGAAATAAAAAGAATCTGACCCTATGCCAAAATAACGAGAAATGAACAAAAAATTCTATGAATTATGGGTCAATATAATAGCAGACATGTTATCAAACATGTCACTTTAAAACTTTTTTATTATATTGGATATTCTATGCCATTTATGATTTAAACAATATATCGGCCAAATGTCCCCCGAGAGTTGAGCCAAAAATGCGCCTCATCAGAAAAGATGATTTTTTGATGAAAATTGGGATCATTTTCAATTGATTCCAGAGCCCAATCCGCGAACTCCCGACGCAAACGATGGTCATTAGGCTTCAGTTCTTGGGCCAGAATCATCTTATAGGGATGCAGGCCAAGATCCAATCGCAAAATACGCCAGGTAGTCATCCTGGACAGGCCCAATTCCTGAGATCGGCGTGGCACGGACAATTCACGGTTTTCCTCGATACTGGCCTGTACGGCGGCTATATTCTGTGTAGAACGTGCGGTACGCATACGATTTTTAGGCTTAGTATCCAATAGAGTAAATTCACTCTCCAACTTATCGATTATTCGACGAATTGAGAGCGCGGATGGAGCAGAATGACGACCATATTTTGCACGATATGCTCTTTGAACACCGACAAAACTTCTCGAATTTTGATAAAATAATTGGACAATTTCCAAACGTTGTGGAAGCGTGAAACTACTCATGATTAAATGGCAAACCTTACTGATGACAACTGACAGCAGACGTCAAAAATTTCAGTTCAAATGAGCCCGATAGGGACATTCAAAATCATATCACCCCTATTGGGAAACCCTTTACGTGTAACCTGTCACACTGGCAGCTCTATAGAAAGAAACAACTTCTCTGTCATGTATCTTTCAAACAAAAAACGAAGAGAATGACACCTAGATGACTGGAAAATAAATGATTTTCAGTTAAATATAGAGTTTTTTGTAAAACGACTTTTGTTTTTTGTTTTTCTCAGTTTTTCTAAATTATCTCGACAACCATACAGGATATCAAAAGAACAAGTCCAACGTTGGAATCTGCATTGAAAAATGTACAAAAATCAAAGATTTCTGTAATGTTAGTAATTAAATTGATTCGAATTTTCTGGATTCATCATTTGAAAAGAACAACTTAAAACTACTCATAAATGCAAAAACACAAAAATCGATTTTTGCAGCATTTGATCTGTTTCCTTGTAAAAGGTCACGTATTATGATTTCTTTGTTTGCCAATGTTCCTTTAGACTTTGTTTTGAAAAATATTGAAAAAGGTGATAATTTTATTATCGCATTAATAGACAAACCTTTGGTACTCAGATAAAGTAATAATAAAATTAAACTGGAGGAAAAAATTAATTTTTTTTAAAAATATTAACGACGTTGCTTTGTCTTATAAGGTACTAAGTTATTATTGTGTCTAGTCAATTTTATTTTCAGTTTTAATTCGGCTTTCCATATAAGAGGATATTAGAGATCTTACGTTTTGAGTATTCAAATTCAAAAATAAATATAATAATGCTTGATTCGTGGTTTTAATATGAATGACATTATAAACTGTTGTATGATTAACTAAGTGAAAGTTAATGAGCATGGAAAGTAAAAGCTATTTCTTAGGAATTTATCACGACAACAACTAAGTAGACCTTATTATAGTTTTTGTGAAGTCAACGTTTTTTCATGCTCACGGCGTAAACTGAGTGGACATCATTATCGTTTTCGGGAAGTCAACGTATTTCCGTGCTTATGATTCACAGAAACGCAAATACGACGGTTAAAAAGTCAGATGTGTTACAAATCTACAGAACGTTGATAAACACATTAAAAAATATTAAATAACTTGAATTCACTTTCTTAGAATAATCGCTCGGTTTCCTGTTCAGGCGCCAGTTGGAAAATAACACATTTTTGCTGGATTTATAAATTTGTATAACTTTACATTACTTTTAACCAAATCTGTTGTTTACTGGGTTTTAAATAGTCTTATATAAGAGTGACGTAAAAAAACTTGTAATTCTAAAAACAGTAGATGACAATCGTACTCAACCTGTATATGCAAAGAATAAGGGAATGTATTGTTAGTGTCTCAAAGGATTAATCCATTAACGACGATGAACTCCGATTTTTTAATTCATTTTCAAGCCTCATTTTGATTAAGGAGTAGACATTTTTGAACGAACACCCTGTGCTTACTTTCTTCAACCATCGAAGCTCAAAAATCGTGTAGTTTGACAGTATACTTTTGGTTTCTATTATAAAAGTCGTTATAATTTTCAAAATGGTGGTTTTTCACTTGAAAATTTTGAGAATGTATAGGTGCGTCGACGCTTCACTCAGATCCCAACGAATATTGCTGAAAGTGGCAGTATCAGGGGTGTTAGTTGATATTTGCCGCTTTTACTCATAGATGTCGCTAGAGATATGTATACATTTCTATGATTTGGCATCTATGTCATATTTTTCTATGGACAATAACCTTAAAAAATACACAATTATACTCTGCCAAAATAATAGCATCATAGTTATTTACCTCAGTGAATATGTCGAGTTTCGTTCCAAGTAAATCGCATTTGCGGCATTCGTTCCTTTTCTTATTTCATCAAAAGAAAAAAAAGCAGTCTTCTTGCCTCTCACTACTCACGGTGCTTGATTTAAGTGAGTTTCCTTGCCTCTCAGGGAATCCTATGACAGGTCATGTTTCTTCTTTTTACACGCATGTGTGTGTCACATGTGCCTCTAAATTTGTATGTTCTTATTGAATAATCTGAACACCAAGCTTGCTTGCTTTGACGAGAAATCTCGTGTGGTCCGTTTCGTTCCAAGGTACCCTTCTCCATGTAACTTTTAGCAATCGATATTACGAAATCTTTAGTCAGGACTTTCTGCCCATCACCAGAAGCATTAAAAATTACAACAGAATTCATAATGACGGCTTGAATTAGCCGAACGAAAACTACCCATGCGCATTTCTTGGAACAAATACTAGGTAGTACATTATTGCAGTGCCCATCGTGAACATCAAATCCTCCCATGAATTTATTCTGAAGGTGGAATGACCGGGGGAAAGATATCTCGATTTTAGATTTTCTTTTCGAACTATACCTTTTTGATGGTAATAGAGGAGTCACATTTGCAGTAGTAGAAGCTACCTGCAGTGCAAACCAAATCTTATAACTTTTCCCCGAATGAACTGCTTCAGTGATGTCCTTGCGTATGATTTAGCCATCATTTCATCGACTGACAAAGCCTTTTTTCATTAATCCGAATTGTCAAATATTGATTTGGAACAGTTTCAGTAATTTACGAACGCGTCGTGCATTATCAGTGGGGTCGTTGTTTTTAGACTTTAAATATTTTAATTTTGATTTGATTTCTTCAAGTTTATCCCGCTGCATTGCAGAAAAAAACTACCTCAAGAGACAGATAGGGATCAGTTAACCAAAAGTCTCATTCGGACTTTCTCTTATTGATGGAACTTAGGATGATGATTCCTATGAAAGTATTCAAATCATCCAGCTGCAAGTCAAACTCGCTTTTTTTGCAAGCCTCAATGATATATTCTTTCATAGAGATAGAGAAGAATTTTTTAAATAATTCTACAAGCTCACTTTTTTGTATATTTTTCATTACAGACTCACTCAGTTGTAATTTATCGTCAATACCATCAGGATAGCATTTTCCACCATCCATCCAATTGTATTGATGATCTTTTTCAAGCTTTGATTGATCTTCAGTGTAGTATTTGCGTGCTTCTCTAAAAGTAACACGCGGTAATTTTTCGTCCGATGCAGAATCAAAATCGGGATCATCGGAACAACCAGAATTGTCAGGATTCGGTATTGTGACCATTTCACTATTATCATCGTCAGAGGTATCTATTTTATAGTCTGTGTGAAAAGAAATGAGTCGTTTAGGTCGTTTTCGAGACATGCTAGTGAATAAGAAATATTTGAATTTCACCCTCAACATAAATTATCTTTGTAATATACTTACAGAATTCATGTCAGAACGAGTAGCCTTGGCAGTTATAAACGACCGGAGTGCAAGACTATCACAAAAAGGGTCTTGACGTCCTAACACCTAGTCCCCTACCTGTTGTGTTTGAGTATAGCCACCTAGCGGCCAATGCTTAAAGCGCACCTTACGAATGATTGTGTGGGAAATTATAGACAGCTCACGTATCTTAAAATGATGCTGTTTTGCGGCGAAAAGTGACAAAAGATGGGTGCAATTTGAATTACATTTGAAAGATACAACACGTCGATAATTATCAACGTTTTATCATAATTATGGAGTTTTGAGGACCAAAGAGTTATTCTATCATAATATTTTTCGAATTATACACTTGAAGCAGTTTTTGCACCCCGAAAATTCTGACTGCAGATGGCGCTACATTCGTCGCGCCAAACACTTGTGGCGTCTATTCTAAATATGGAAATTCATAGATAAACGTTAAGAAATCATCGAACGATCGAACAGATCTCGACCCGCATTATTGGATCCGCCATTTTGAATTCTGAAAATTTGATGGCAGATTTAGATTCAGCGACCCCAAAAACCTGAGTGTTACATCCCGGTACCATTAAATTTTTAAACTTTTTGTTATTACCCCTGCAAGTGAGCAATACGTCATACACCAGAGTAAATAAGTAGTAAATATTCTTTAGTTAAAATTAGTCTTATGGTAATTGCTATCTGGATCGGGTGACTATTCTACAGAGGTAAACCAATGCACTACCTCACATCGATAGATCGGTGCGACACTTGGTAACAAGTGATAAAGAAGAGCATCGCTCGGTCTATATGGTGATTACCCACGCGGTAATAAGTCAGTGAGTCACACCTTGCGTCGATAATATAGTGATGCAGCATTAGTAACCTAGTGAGACGGTAACAGGTTGCTGGCGTAGCTTCATTAACATTGACTCATTATTGCTTGAGTTATTAATTATTATACCGTCTTTGTTATTATTAAACATAAAATTATTATTGATATTAATAACAATCAATAATAATTTGGTATTCAATCGTAAGGAATCCATAAATAAGGATAAACATACTATGATAAATAGAAACATTGATTGATTACACAGATCAGCATTTTATCTACTCTGTAACACCAGAAACGGATTGGATATACAAAGGTTTTTGAAGTCGCTGATTACGATGAGAGGGTCAGTTAACCTCCACACATAAGTTCAAGGTTATTTGAAGGTCAAGTGTAGAGAAATGCGTCAGAAAAATCTGGTAAAATTCTTACTTATGTGTTTGAGGTCACTGAGTTCGAATCAAAGGTCAGTTAGTCTTGATTTAAGTTGAGTTGCAAATGATTTAAACCGATTCCATGTTTTTTTTTGTTATATTTGTGTCTCTGTTTATGAATTGCTTAATAAACTCAACTCCATATTGAATAATTCATTATATTTTTTAGAATGCTTATGAAAATTTGAATTTATTTTTGGAAATAGAAATAGAGCACAACTCTACCTTCGGTACTTGGTAAATAAAATCCTTGGTCCTTAAGTGGTGCAAGTCCGGAAACAGTAGTGCTATATAGTTCCTTTGGATTACGTGTATCGTCATATCTAGTCGTGTCGGTTAATAGTGATTCAATTCTGAAATCGGGACGAACTAACCTATCTTGTTAACAAGTGCATGCCATGTTTATTTCTCGTGTACTTAGCAAGGTACGTAAGCGGATAATAGATCATACCAGTTGGTGGACTTGCATCCCTTAGACCAAACTACCTCCTGCGAAATATATTGTTGTATTGTTACGTCACGGAGACTCAAACGAAACCAAATTACCTCCTATGAAACTTATCGTTGTTTTGCAACCTTACGGGGACTTAAACAAAACCCAACTATCCTGCAAGAATTTGTTTATAATAAATTCTCTCATATTTATAAATTCAGTGATTTATTATCATTGTGAACAACTCAGGGCCCATAGACATGACAAGTGACAACGTACCCACAAACAAAAATAAATTATCAGGCCCTACCAACCTGATATAATCAGCTAACCGTCTCCCTTGAATACAAAACTCCAAACTACCCTCGCCTTTTGCTCGGGACGTAACAGCTGATAATAATTAAAAAATTATTTATTTGAAGCTATTCAAAACTAAATGTACAATTTATTCCGAATAAATATTGTACATAAATAAAAGCTTCAAAATTTAGAAATTTTCAAGAATACAAAATTATAAGTCTAGTAGAAATAATTACATAAGATATTTCTACTTGTCAAAATTTAAATATTTATAATAAAATCTTAAAATAAATTATTTTATTTTAAAAAGAATAGAAAAATTGTAAAAATTGTTCATTTGACTTAAAGCAATTTAAATATCAGAGTTTTTTCTACTTAAAGTGTACGCAGGAATTGTGTTTAAACCTTACCGTATAAACTGATAGTATTAAAGCATTGAATGTTTAAATTCAAAATTTTGTATTCCAATGGTTTTGATTTTAATTTAATATATTAAACCCGTATTTCAATCTCATCGATAGTTGCTGCCACGTCTTACGACCGCTGCGCGCAAGCCCGTGCATTCTGATGCGACACACGACTTTGAAATAGAACAGCTTTTTTTCTTTTTGATAATTTGAGCTGAACTTTTCCCAAAACTTCTTTATGTATTATATTTAAATACTCAATAATTAGTTATTGGAAATTCGAAACATCGTCACTCATCTTTTGCGATTGTATGACAAAATTCGGAATTCGTAGTAGTACACATTAAAAAATTCACCGAGCGAGTAATAATTGACGCAGAATGATCGGAGTAGGCTTGTTATTTAGCTCTTTAGTTGTACAATAATCAGAAAAAATTTCATAAAGATATATTAAGAATCGTATGAAATGTAGCGAGAGTAACATTGAAAACCCTAAAATTCATTTTTTTCGATTTTCCGCTAAATTGCTGTTTTTATTCAATGTTCCACCTATTTTATCAAGAAAATAATTTCAGATTCGTATCCGGCGACCTCGAAAACATGAAGTAAAAGTGGTTTTAGCGACTAGTACTTCCGTGGTCACTGGAAGGTCCGTTTGGGGGTGAGCCCCGCTCGCCTATAATTACCCAACTAACTACGCACCCCCATTTCAATATCCACCTTATTTACCCTATCAACCTTATCCGTACTATCCAGGTACGGAAACGTCAAACAACCCTTACCCTAACCATAATTATCCCTATAAAGGAACCAATACACTCCCGAGAGCACAATCACCAGCTTCATAGATAATGAATCTAGGGTAGACTTAGAGAATACCACGGATTACAAAGGACCTATGCAAGGACCCATTCAGGTCAGAGACAGAACTCGAAGAGTTATTCCAACAGCACTAATAATTTCAGAAAAAAAGGAAGGGTACCTACCCTTAATAAAAACCACAGAAGGCGTGCTAATAGGTGGAGCAGCTATAACCAATTTGAATGGAATTTGTCATGTGTTCGCTATCAACATCACAATGACCTCGAAATAGAACTACTTCCACAAGAAATTATCCCCTTTGAATATTACAAATTACCAGGAGAGGATTTTGATGAGGATTCTGCAGACGAAGATTATTTACCCCCTGTGAATAAGGCTGATTAAGTGATAAAAAACCTTTGTTTAGATCATTTGAGCCCGGGGGAAAAAGATCATGTACTAGAGATAGTTAGGGAATTTCCTGATAATTTTTACCTACCAGGAGATCCCATAACCTCCACTCACCAAGTACAACACAAAATTCACACTTTAGACGACGTACCTATTCACACCAGACCATACCGATTTTCACCCTCTCAAAGGGAAGAAGTCTAGAGATCAATACAAAAAATGAAGGCAAAAGGAGCGATTCAAAATTCAAAATCTCCTTTTAATTCACCCTTACTGATCATACCTAAGAAAACAGACGCGACGGAAAAAAAGAAATAGAGAATAGTGATTGCCTTTCGGCTTTTGAATGAAAAAAAAATTAGGGACCAAGTTCTGTTAGGACTACAGGGTACTGAACTATTTGTCTATCTAGATGATATAATGATATATGCTGAAGACTTAGAAGATCACTGTAAAAAGCGTATTTGGGGCACATAATTAGTGACAAGAGAGTAAAACCAGATCCTAAAAAGATCGAAGCTGTTCAAAATTTCCCCAGACCGAAAACGCCTAGAAACATGAAACAATTCCTAGGACTAGCTGGATACTATAGAAGATTCATCAAGGAATTTTTAGCTAGAGCAAAACCCTTATCAAATTTATTAAAGAAGGAAGCATTATTAAATGGGGACCAGAAGAAGAGAAAAGCTTGAAGGACCTACGACAAGCTCTATGTGAAAGCCCAATACTACAATACCCTGATTTTGAAAAACCCTTTACAGTAACGACTCATGCCTAAGATTATGGAATAGGAGCCGTCTTGAGCCAAGAAAAGGATAGAATGGACCTCCCTGTAGCATTTATGTCTAGAGTGTTATTTAGACCTGAATTAAATTATTCCACAACGTAGAAGGAATGCCTCGCAGTTCTTTACGCGGTGAAGCAATTCCGACTCTAAATTTATGGAAGAAATTCCACCCTTATGAGTGATCATGAACCCCTCAGGTGGATAGATTCTGTAAAAGACCCAGGTCCAAGACTAATCCGCTGGGGACTACAATAAGAGACTATGAGTACCAATTTGAATACAAACCAGGTAAATTAAATACGAACGCCGATGCCATATCAAGAAATCGAATCATAGAAAATATGGACAAAAAAACCAAAGAATAAAAACAAACTTCCAGGTGACTACCAATGCTGACTAGGAAAGTAAATAAACGAGAGGTAAATAAGCCCGCGGTTCAAACTAGAAAAGAATTCACTTCTAGGATTGCACCCTCTAAACCATCTACTTCGAAACCTCAGAAACCAACCCTTGCTAGGTCGAAATCCAACGCATCAACATCAGCCGAGCTGGATAAAAGCACTATTAGTAAACGCCTGACTTGACGACGGGTAGAGACTCAACGTGCTCAGAATCGACCAGATTATAAAGAAGATAGTAGTTCGATAGAAACAGAAAGGGATCAAGAACCACCCCCAATTCTCAGAAAAAGAAAAAGTGTGCTGCCGAGCTTGAACTTGCCACCTGCAGCGTACCCACCATCAACAATACCAAAAAATGCACCTGAAAAAGTACCAGTGTACCACAGAAGAAGAACAGGAAAAATATCATTTGAAACAAAAAAACTTTAAGTCTACTAAATAAAATATAGAGAAATCATTTTCACTATTTGAACAATCTTTAAAGGCACATGAAGACTGGCTGGAAAGAACAGAGAAGGATAAAGAAGCCCCACTTCTTGAAGTCATTGCAGTTTCTGAAGGAGAAAATAATCAAGAGCTCCTTGATGCCATCGAAGAAATGGAACCTGAAAGCGAGACCGAATTCACGAATAGGATTGAATCAGCTATCAAAATAGCAGACGAATTATTAAAAGAGACTCCAGAAAAAGGAAAAGTAATAAATTCTGAAAGTAAGGAAAATCTGGACCCCCGGTATTTCATCTTTAGACGAAGAAGTCCCTACCAGAAATCCACACGCTCACACCAGAAAACAATAATTACAATTTTTATTATTATTTATGTTTGGATAATTCTGCGAAGCATTTTGAAATCGTCTATTTTTAATAAAATTGTTAGTGTATTGCTGTCGCCATGAACTAGGGTTAGATGCAGACAATTGAGGTCACCATTGAACCATATCTTCTCGGCGGGGGTCCATTGACCTGCTTGAAGCTCTCTGCTAAATGGTTGCCCTTGGTTATTCTTATTGTAAAGGTTCTGACGACTGGAAAGATTTCTTGAAAGCTGCCATGGTATCTTGTCATTATTCAAAAGCCTTTGTTGATTTGAAGTTACTTGATATAATTGTCTACAAGTAGGAGCTATGTGTCCTTTTTTCTCAACAAATTTGACAAGAAGTTTCTTCCTGAGTTATATTTATCTTGTTTCTATCTTGTTTTTCTGATGGCCCTATTAAATTATCTTCTTTTTGCCTATATGGTGTACGTGCGGATCATAGTGCTGCAGTTGCGGAGATTTTTCTTTCCATTTCTAGAGCGTTGTTTAACGTATCTTTAAAATTATGTATACCTTGTAATTTGGATTCAATTTCGGTTGTTAATCCTTGTGAAAAACAATCCAGAATATTGCTGTCAAGAGCTGCTTGACAATTTTCATCTATCCTATCATTATCATTTGCTTTATGGGTTTCTAATATTTTTTCTCCAAGTTTCCTAACACGAGTTGCGCAAGAAATTACTATCTCACTATCCCATTGGTAAATGTTCCCTAATTCACCTTGTAATTGATATACTGATTTATTTCAAGAATAAACGCGTTTAAGACTATCTATAATATCTTCTACATTTCTGTATTGTCCTGTAGTGACACATTTTCTTGCTTCTCCTTTGAACTTTGTTTTGATTAATTTAGTTAAATTTGATTCTGTCCCTGCAGGAAGCATATCTTTTGCTTCTCTACATCCTTCTATAAATTGTTCCAGAGATATATTATCTCCTGTAAATATTGGTACAACTTCTAGTGTATCTCGAAATGACACTACTTGATTATGAGCAACAGTTATAACTTGTGGATTATTAGTAGTAATTTTTTTTAGTGAAATTTTATTTGAAATAGGCGAATAATCTTTTTTATATTGTTTAATTAGAGGTTTTAATGATTGTGGATCGTTAGAGATTGATTTTTCAGGATCTTCTGATACATTTTTCTGGAGAATTGTAATTTAATTCACGGTCTGAATCTTCTCTGGACCCAGAAGAATATAATTGTTCTTTATAATCTGATGTATTTGTTGGGATCAAAGTGCAGTCAAATTTATCGACGACAGTAGAATTTCCGGTTGAATTTGATGTATTAAAAATACTTTTATCAAATAATATTGAATCTGTTAAGGTTGATTTGTTGTTTGGAAGTATACTAGAACTAATTATTATACTAGTATCCTGACTAAGATTTTCCTATATCTAATTTTCGGGACTTTGAGGCACTAGTATTTGAAGCAGTATTTGGATTCTTTGGTTCTTGCTTTTCAGCTGGTTTTTTCCTTGATTTCAAAAGCTTTTTTCCTATTTTCCTCTATAATTTCAGCGAGTTTTGGATTGTTTTTATCTTGACTACAAGTGATAGTTTTTGTTACGTACGGGTAATATTCGATAAAATAAAATATAAAAAGTCAAAAATAATTACATTTAATATATTTTATTTACTAGTTTGACTAGTACGCGGAGGTCGCCCAAACTGCCAAATTTAGTTAATGTAAATATTACTTAAATTTGTTTATTATTATGTGGGGTAGTTGGTCTCCTACTCTCGGACTGAGAGTCTATCCTACACACACCTACGTTTACCAATTGAATTTTTAGAAAAGAAGGAAAGGTGTTTCAAATGAATTCAGATTTTATAGGCCGAGAGGTTGAAATTTTTATTCTCCAAAGGGATGAGATTAATAGTCAGAGATGAACATTTCTTATTGAATTGATATGAACAGAAAAAAGGATAAACCTGAAAGATACAGATTGTACCTTACCGCATCTTTAGTCCTAGATTCTTAATCCTACCGGGTCTCTGTAAAGCAGGAGCAAGGAACAGAGTGCGTTCTCGTTGCTGAAGTCCTGAATTATCCGGGCCAAACTTGATTTCACGTATTCGTGGTATCCAAAAAGAAACCACTCTTGTTCCTTGCGTGATGTATGCACACACAATCAAACACTGTTTCCACATTTCTATTAGTTTTAATAAGAGAATATAACGGGTGGCTTTTAACCAGAAAAGGTTTGAGTGCTTCTAAACTCGTTCTTTTCACCGCTAAAATTTCCTTATTAAATCCAATTCGAATATTTTTATGAAAATTATCACTACCGTTTTGAGATTCGGTAGTATTAATTTTCTGCGATTTCTCGCTACTTTGTGCTGTTTTATTTTGGTGACGGAAAACCGCGAAAAACTGGGATTGGACTGTAGATAGTCAGCCGACGATTAAATTTATTTATATATATATATATATATATATATATTTTTTTTTTTCGAAATTGATTTTGGGGTATTTCAAGAGCCCAAATATAGCCCGAAATTAGGGTATAGTCAGTTTTTCAAATTTTAAGGTTTTTATGTACTGGAGGTGCCAGCTGATCGGACCTCCGTAAAAGCATTATTTGTATAACCATACATAACATACATATAAACCCGGGACGAAAAAGAAGAATCTCTCCTCGGTCTCTCGCGTCTCCCCAGTCTCTTTTCGAGTCTCTCTCCGCGCAACCAGGTAGACTCGGCAGAGACTGGCGTGTCTTTACTGGGTCTCTAAAAGCAATACTCAAGTCTCGGGTAGAGAGACTGAGTATCTGTGCGAGAGATTCTTAGGAGACTGCCAAGTCTTTCGTAAATCTCGGAATTAGAGTCTAATCTCTCTTACACGGAGACAATTTATTTTAATAAAAAAGATACTTCTTCCAGAATTCACTATCTAAACGATTGTTTACATTCTACAGTTAGATATAGACGACCAGGATGTCGACTCAGTTTGGGTACAGGGTGATATAAGGTTAAAGGTCTTAAGTATGTTAATTCTATACGCTTACATAAACCTAACTAATACAAGTTAATAATAACGCCGCAATGTATAAGATATATCGCTCGCTTCGCTGACAAGTAAAATTCGAACTCTCCTTATATACTAACTAGGAGCATGTATCACCACTTGTAAAAGAATATTAGTGCCGGCCTCAAAATTCCTGTGCCCTAAAATCTGCCACTGAAGGATCAAGAATTTTGAGGGCCCCAAGATAATGAAATAAATAAATACAGTGGATTGCTTTTATTAATTTAAACTTACATCCAATGTTTTTGTATATAATAATGTCCATCGCGCCATTTGTGAGCCGTGGTAAGCGTAGCTTTAGTAATATTTTTAGATTTTCGGATTCTGTGCAAAAATATAAAAATTCATATATTGGAAAATATGAAAAAAAATTCATCTGGGCCAAATTATTATAGTGAATTATTTTTAAGGTTTAGTTTTGAATAATGAACAACTGTACAAAATTTTTAATTATGAAACTAATTTTTTGCAAATTAAAATTTCTTGAAAATGTTGAAAAAACATGTTTTCAGGATTTTCGTAAAAAAAAATTGATCATATCGTGTTGCCATTTCTTCAGCTTAAGCCAAAGAAACATGCCATTATGATATTTTCATGAAAGAAAATTTAATTCGCGAATCTAAATACCTGAAGATTGCTTAAAAGACAAAATTTTCAATGTGATCAACTTTTCTTAAAAAATACAGGGTTTCCCAATAGGGGTGATATGATTTTGAATGTCCCTATCGGGCTCATTTGAACTAAAATTTTTGACGTCTGCTGTCAGTTGTCATCAGTAAGGTTCGCCATTTAATCATGAGTAGTTTCACGCTTCCACAACGTTTGGAAATTGTCCAATTATTTTATCAAAATTCGAGAAGTTTTGTCGGTGTTCAAAGAGCATATCGTGCAAAATATGGTCGTCATTCTGCTCCATCCGCGCTCTCAATTCGTCGAATAATCAATAAGTTGGAGAGTGAATTTACTCTATTGGATACTAAGCCTAAAAATCGTATGCGTACCGCACGTTCTACACAGAATATAGCCGCCGTACAGGCCAGTATCGAGGAAAACCGTGAATTGTCCGTGCCACGCTGATCTCAGGAATTGGGCCTGTCCAGGATGACTACCTGGCGTATTTTACGATTGTATCTTGGCCTGCATCCCTATAAGATGATTCTGGCCCAAGAACTGAAGCCTAATGACCATCGTTTGCGTCAGGAGTTCGCGGATTGGGCTCTGGAATCAATTGAAAATGATCCCAATTTTCATCAAAAAATTATCTTTTCTGATGAGGCGCATTTTTGGCTCAAGTCTCGGGGGACATTTGGCCGATATATTGTTTAAATCATAAATGGCATAGAATATCCAATATAATAAAAAAGATTTCGATCAATTCCGAATGAATATTCAGTGTTTTTTTTCAATTTCAAAACATATCACCCTTATTGGGAAACCCTTTATTTTTTCAACAAAATTTAAAAAACAGCCGTTTACGACACTTAAATAAACTTGTGACTTGCACAAACATTAGTTTTTTCATTCCTAATTGTTAATTGTTGTTCACTACTCAAAACTGTACTTAATAAAAATTTGCCATAATAATTGGGCCCAGATGAAATTTTTTTCAAATTTTTACACAGAACAAAAGATATCCGATCGAACTAAAACTTTGAGGGCTTACTACTGTATTATTTTCTATTATTGTTTATAAAGAGGAGGAGGCAGTAGGAATGAATTTATTTGATATAATTATCGTTAGTACTTGTAATGATAAAGTATGAAACATTTTTTTTCTAAATGCATTATATAATGGATCAAGTTTTCCAATCTCCGAGACTAAAATCTCTGAGACAGAGATTCAAGTCTCCGCGAGACTGAGTTTCAAAAAGAAAGACTGGATAACTTTTTATTGATCTCTGGCCGGGAGATCACCGAGACTGTGAAAGACTGTTCGGCTCACGAGAGAGACTGATGGAGACTATCAGAGACTCATATAGAGACTGGGGAGACGTGAGAGACCGAGGAGAGATTCTTCTTTTTCGTCCCGGGAATATGCTTCTAGTTGTTTGAGAGCATATGGTTGATACTTTTATTACAAACAATATGAGTAAATAAAACATGAGATATACGGAACATATATGACTGTCTTTACAAAATCGATGTAGACAGTCAATTTTTCAAGGAGCCGTTTTTAACATAAGTTGTTTAAACAAATAAAATTGAAAATGAGGATGAGATATTCAAAAAGCCCTAAATGAGCCTTAAATCCTAGTATAGGCGATAACTTGTTTAAATGTTATTTTAACGTGTGGTTACGTCAACTTAACGTTAAGCCAGCAGAACCCATTGTTTTTTTTTAAATAATGGAGCATTAAATTTAGCAATATAGCATTAAATTAGCCTTAAATTCTGGTATAGTGCAATAACTTGTTTAAATGTTATTTTAACGTGTGGTTACGTCAAATTAACGTTAAGGCAGCGTAAGCCCTTGTTTTTTTAAAAAATAACGGAGCAGTAAATTCAGCAATGGGGTATTTCGAGAGCCCTAAATGAGCCTTAAATCCTAGTATAGGCGATAACTTGTTTAAATGTTATTTTAACGTGTGGTTACGTTAACTTAACGTTAAGCCAGCGGAGCTCATTGTTTTCTTAAAAAATAACGGAGCATTAAATTCAGCAATGGGGTATTTCGAGAGCCCTAAATGAGCCTTAAATTCTGGTATAGGTGATAACTTGTTTAAATGTTATTTTAACGTGTGGTTACATCAACTTAACGTTAAGGGAGCGTAACCCCTTGTTTTTTTAAAAAATAACGGAGCAGTAAATTTAGCAATGGGGTATTTCGAGAGCCCTAAATGAGCATTAAATTCTGGTATAGGTGATTACTTGTTTAAATGTTATTTTAACGTGTGGTCACGTCAACTTAACGTTAAGCTAGCGGAACCCATTGTTTTTTTAAAAAATAACAGAGCATTAAATTTAGCATTATGGCATTAAATTAGCCTTAAATGAGCCTTAAATTCTGATATAGGTGGGGACTCGATTGGACGATGTGGTTTCGTCAACTTAACGTACCTTATCTAGGAGGTAAAGTATGTCTTTTGGGGGCGAGGACCAATGTATGAAGGCCAAGACGTAGCCAAGCGCGCCGAAGGCGCGTGCGAGGAGGAGACGAGGACTGAATACATCGGTCGAGTTCCAAAATGGCCGACCTCCGTGGTACACACGATAGGTTTTGCAAAATACGTCTCAAAGATGTATTTCGAGTGTCTGTAGAATGGTATTGGGTGTCCAATTACGACTCGGTGGAATAGGAACATGTTATAACAATAATATTGATAAATATGGTACGAAAGGTGGTGGAAAGGGCTGTAGGGGGGAGGAGCCCAGGGGCAGAGCCCCGGTGGGGGTGAATGGGGCAAAGTCCTTGCCCCATTTGATTGAATTTAATAATGTATGAAAATGTATAAACTTTGGTTAGATTAATTAAATATTTTTCTGGAACGTAAAATGTTTTTTCTTCAAGTTTAAAAAATTTTAGGTACAATTTTTTAGGTATTCAGTATTTCAAGAAACGAATTTGATTGAATTTAATAACTTATGGAAAAGTACAAACTTTGGTTAGATTAATTAAGTATTTTTCTGGAACGTAAAATTTTGTTTGTTCAAGTTTAAACAATTTTAGGTACAATTTTTGGGATATTCAGTAATTTGTCACTGAAAAATTTCTTTTTAGGTAATTTTGAAATTATCTTTTTTATTTTTGGATTGACCAAATGTCAGAATTTTTTGACAACAACCTTTCTACATTTTTTATTAGAAAAATATTCGATTATTATGGTTTTTAGGAAATAATTAATTTTCTCGTATGCTTAACGCAGTGGCAAAATAATTTCCAGAAGAAATTGTACAGTTCCAAATAGCGGGAATAATGCAACAATCATAAAAATGCTGCAGTTTGAAATTCAGCGATTATTCATAAATTTAAAAAAAAATTATTTAATACTAGTTTAGTTACAAAAAACACTGTGAAATATGTGACCACTTTAAATAGTATATTTGTGGGAGAAATGATTTATTTTGGACTATATTCACTGAACAGTTTGTAAGGTGAAATATTTGTGTCGCTGCAGATGAAGAGGTATTGACATCTGTAGTGACTTGAATTGAAGCAATTATAGTTGATGTATTAGGAAGTTTTTTTTCGGCGACGGAGGCATTTCATTGTCAAGGTTCAAATTTATATTAGTTGAAATCATGATGCTCGTTTTCTGTTTGTTTGAGACGGAGTCGTCGCAATATCCTTGTGGAGTGGAATCTGATTTCCATCCCCCAAGGTTTTTTAAATCCAACATCGAGGCCCCGGACTGGGCCAGCAATGCTGCTGCAGTGCGATGGAATGTATGACCAGTGTACGTTTCTGGATTTTCTAGTTAGAGAAACAATGCTATTTCGTTTGGCATTTTAGAGAATTTATGCTTTCCGATAAATTGAATAGAACATTTTCCGTTTTGGTATTTACCGAAAAAGCGATCAGACACAACATTGCCAGGCCGCATGTTTATATACTTTTTTATAATGTCGTAGAATTTCTCGTCGATGGTAAAGCTTCGACTTGTTTCCGTTTTTGATAATGGAACTTCAACTTGCAACATTATGTCATGGAACTTCAGATGTTTCATAGCTACGTTGATCAATTCGCACCCTCGCATTGCGCCATTGATTCCGAAAATGCAAGCAATCTGTAGACAATTAATTATATTTAGCGGTGTGAATAATTGAAGTTATGAATAACAGCTTAATATCTTATTTTGTTTTATTCATTTATAATTCATTCAGTAGAAATAATTTTTACTAAAGAAACAAGTTCATATTTTCTTTTTATTATCTTAACCTCAAAATTAATAATTCAAGATGGTTTTTCTGCTATTCGTGATGGAAAAAAGTTGTTCGCTCTATGTTGCAATGCGAAAATTAACTATTATTATTTGACACGTCAATATCTATTATTTAATTTATTTATTATTTATTGTGTGAAAGTTACTTACCTTTGTTGAAAGATAATTGTGGTCTGGAGCTTCGAGAAGAAATTTTTCAATTTCTTTGGCTGTAAAGGTATTAGATTTCTTTTTTACGTAGTTTTTATTTTTGGCTTTCATAAAATATTTCAACTTGAGGAAGGACTCGATGTCTATGTTTTCATTTTGTTTTATCAGAGCCTTTAGCATTGAGTACTGGCTCCACAAAGTTGAAGGCTGATATTTTTCGGCCAAGTTGCTCATGTAGGCTAACAGCACATTCTCGGATGTTTTTGTTGCATTCTTATCTTTTTTCCAGTCGGTGAAAAATTTATAGGTTTGTTCGTAGATATGTCGTCACTTTTCAAGGAGCAAATAGATCGAGGTTTTTTGAGCTTCTCTTAGCAATTCGGGTGGAGTTGATGAAAACTCTTCTTCTATTGCGTTAAACGATTTTGTTGTTGCTTTTGTCAGAAGAATAAAGAATTTTCAACCAGCGGGTTAGCACTGAGCCCAGAACGTGCGAGAAGGCTCCCTGGTGAGCAATGAAGGAGTTAACTTAATCGCTACTGTCGCCATCTCGCGGTCCGATCAAGTACTTGCATGGGGGGAAATATAATCCATTTTTCGCAACTTCGCAGAGGGCGTAAGGAACAAAAGTAGGACATAAGGAACGAAAGTAGAACTTAAGGAAGAAAATAGATACAATATGAACATGCTGGTCGTATATGGACAACTTTACAGCCGCTCTACAGGGGCTCGAAGTACTACTTTAGTGCCTGTTTTGCAAAAAGGTTATTTTTAAGTAAATGTTTATTTATAATTTAAATTATATATATATATTTTTAATAAAAACAACCCAAGCTACTTCGTTAAGCTGATTGCAGTTTTCTATTCTTCTTTTGAAAATAGTTTGTCTAACCTTTATAATTGAGTCTCCGAATGAGGTGTAGTTATATATATATGCAGGGTGTTCCGGTACTTAAGGTACATATTTATATTTTCCAATCAAAAAGAAAAATGAAGTAAAAAATTCTAATACAAAAAATTTGTAAAGTGTATAATTACCAAGTAATTAGCAATTAAAGATTAACCAATCAAAAAAATGCGTTGGATAGACGACAGTTCATGTGCCATCGCTGAGAGAGTGTGAGAATGCAAGTTTAGATCGTATAATTTGCCCTCAGTTTATTTTTGTAAGAGGTTTTAACTCTTCGGTGCAACTTCACACTTAATTATTTACAATTTAAAGATTTTTAAATTTCAATTAATTTGATGGGAATTCCACAAAATCCGTAAGAATTCTGCGGGATTTAATTAACAAATACATGTTCATTCACTGCTAGCTTAGCAGTCGACTATCTACACTAATTGTGAAAGAATTAGGAAAACTGCAATGATTGTATCAGGATTCGGAGGAATTTACAGTACTTTATGTGCCTCCGGCGCATAAACGCGTTATTATGCTATAGTTTAGAGTAGCGTAATGTGGTGTAATACGATGTAGAGGAACATAATGTAAAAATTGAACCGCGCATGCGCCTATTACGATGCAACGGAGCATAATCTTCTTCTTATTCTTCTTCTTCTTTGTACAGCGTTGGCGCCGTACTGACAAAGCCTTGTACATTTGAACTGCGCATGCATCTATTACAATACGCTACTACTACACAAGATCGAGAAAATCAAAATGGCCGGAAGTATTCGCGAAATGTTAAGTGAGATGGGCGATAATCACGGCAATTTCGACCTTTTCAAATTGGATTCGAGTGTACGCAGAAAAAGTCGTAAATGCGCCGAAGTCACATAAAATAGAATATGCGCCAATGCACACAATTCGGGTAATTACGAGAATCGCTTAGAATGCTCGCAGGACTAATCGTGCCTCGCCTTCGTCTCGGCTTCGATCTCCTGCGAGCATTGTCGCTCGTCGCGTAATAACCCTCATTATGCGCCTAGATACATAATATACTATAAAAGTCTTAAAATTCCAAATAATTAAATGTATCCAAAAGTGTTCAAGGTAATTCAAAAATGTTGAAGGGATTTCTACAGAACTCGAGAAAATTCTGCGGAATGCTAAGAATTCAGGAGGATTGTACAGAACTCAAACAACGCATACATTTTAAGTAAAGTAATTAGCTCATCGAGCAATCATTTCTAATTTGGTTGCTACGAAAAAGATACTTGTCAATTTTCGAATCTCGTTTAAGTGTAAAGTTGCACCAAAGAGTTAAAACCTCTTACAAAAATAAACTGAGGGCAAATTATACGATCTGAATTTGCATTCTCACAATCTCTCAGCGATGGCACATCAACTGTCGTCTATCCAACGCATTTTTTTGATTGGTTAATCTTTAATTGCTAATTACTCGGTAATTATACACTTTACAAATTTTTTGTATTAGAATTTCTTACTCCATTTCTTTTGGTCTGGTCCAGCACTGGCACTTGCACTTGCACACTATAATCCTTTAACTCTCGATGGTTTGGTTCTTCATCAGACACAACGTCGCGACGAATTAACTGACTCATTGATCTATTTTTACACGACGCGAAGATTATGGATCTCAAATTACACTCGTACTGCAGCTCTCGGATTACTGTGTTTAGAGTCTCCATGCATCTGTTTATATAGGGATATAGTATTTTAAGGCATTGCAACTCGGTCGGCCAATGCAACGGTCAATTACATTACTTGTATATATAGGCAATAAAGTAAAAATGACAATACAAGTATTGTACAATAGATTACAATTAATTAATTAGCAATTACAATTGAGGCTTCGGATTCCATAACCGACGGATAGCGTGGCCTAGTAGGCAAAAGAGAGTATGCAATGCGCATATTTTTCTCTCATAAATTTTTGTGTCAAACTCTTGTTTTTTCTATAATCGAAGAAAACCGTATTTTTTGAATGTACGAAATCAATCGATTTTTTACAATCTACTAGCTGTTTTTCGTACAAATTTGTCCGGAATAGTCTGAAATTTTATCAACAGACTCAAAAAACCCTAGAGCTTCAGATGATTAAGTTTAACACAACAAAATTCTCAATTGGTTAAAATTTTTGATTATAACAGTTGCGGCTGGCAAAATTCTCATTTTTCATCTTTAAAGAAAAAAAGTATGCGAGGAAGTTTAGAGTTAAGAGAACTTTCAGCGAGAAAATTGTTCAGCAGGCTTTCAGGCAGTTTTTAGATATATTTTGAGATTTTTAATTCAAAACTTTAGTCTCGATGGGAATGTCTTTAACTGCGTCCAAGCGCACCGATACCGTCAAGAGATATATCGATCGAACTCCAAGGAAAAGAGATGCATCCATGCCGAGAGCACGCGATTCGACAGAGTTGCAACATCATTTTTGCCAATTCGTTTTCTTTATTTATATCTATTCTGTAAAAATTATTTAGAAACACTCTAGACGAATGGGAAGAAATGATATATATACATTTCGTGACATGTTTGTGTTCATGTCTTAATTATTATCTTGACCCAAAATTAAATCGTTTTAGTATTTTGTATTAGCATTGGGTCAGCTCATTGTTACGAGCGTATCAAGGCGGCGGAATTTTCCAAAAATTCGTAATAATAAATCATTAATTAAATTTTTATGCCACTTGAAGCGCCCGTACCCCGAGCACCTTGACAAGACCGCTGATGCAGCTCATCATTGCTCGGGTCGAAGATTTAAGAAAATGGTTGGTTCAGGAAGAAAATTCCCAATCTTGCTACTTTAAGCCAAATAGTTATTAACTTAAAATTATTATTATATAACTTCGTCGTTAAGATGTTATTGATTTTGATGTACTTAAACATACAAATGGTAGATCAAAGTCAATACAATTGTATGTTATGAAAAATTGGTATACATTCATATTAAATTAAATAACTTTTCAATCAAAATATATCAAAATTAATGTTCGCATTACTGAAATATATGCATAAAGTATATTAAAATTAAAGTTAAAAGCTGTATTCTTCTTAAGATGGAAGTATTTCGAATTTAATATGCGCTACTGAGAAACAAACTTCCATTATGTGCGATGAAAGTTTAATACGCAAATTTTAGCAGTATTCCAACAAATTTTATCCGAGTGTTACGTCACAAGTACGCAAATATACTTACTTTGATCGAAGATTCCTCGTTTTAAGTTAGGATCGAATGATCCTCGCTTAGGGATGAGGATAAGTCAATGAAAGACACAATGATTATGAAAATAATACAAATTGAATTTATTTTATTTGATTTAAAAGTCACTATACACATTTGTGAACACAATTCATATATAAATGTAGGCACAGGCTGGTTGGTACGTGGGTGAGAAAGAGACAAGAATGAAGATAGAGAGAGAGAGAGAGAGGTTCGGTACCTTTATGTTGAGGGTTAATCCACACGGCGGTGAGTTGCAAGTACTGGATCCCCACAGGTGTATTCCAAGTGTGTGAGAGAGACGGAGTTATAGGCCGCACAGTTATATTCCGTGAAGGGCGGTGATCCAAATTTATGACACTGTTCGAAGATCTTTACAAAGATCTATATAAGTCCACGATGACTTTTACGACTCCCGAACTTGGATTTTAAATTGTCCCGGTCGAATTTTATTAATCTCAAATTCAGAGATTTTCGAAGTTAAATTGAAATGCCGCACTGGACTATTGTCGCAAGACCGGTTATAAATCCGAAGGAAAATTTAAGTGTCGAACTAGACGAAGAATTTACTGACTACTTTCTCTTGGTGTGGGCCTCTTTTATATTTTTTCATGCAAATTGACGGTCAGCGAAAATCGTGACGTAGTCATATCTTCTTAGAGGAGAAGGGGCCCTATACTGCTCCCTACTTCCCCTACTCCCTATTCCCCTTTATCGATTTTCTCATAGATTTCTTAACTCAATCCAGCCTGTGTGTATTATATACATTCAAATACGTCGCGGGACGTGACACCTTCCCCCTCAGTTCGAGCGCGGGGAGTTAACGATCCGCGATCGAAACTTCGGTAGAAGAATACATTTTTAATCCAAGATGCTTACTCAATCAAGTACATATTTCCAATTTAATTTGCCAATTTATAACATAAAAATTTTGTTTATACATAATTATAGGAATTGACATTTTCAATTATTGTTGCGAATTAAAAATTTATAACAAGTTTTACATAAATGCATAGTAATAACGGAGGATACAAGTCTGGAAATATTACAATCATTGATTACATATGTTATAGTGGTGATTAGGTAATTTAACAATTTTTTCTTTGATTGATAATAACTATTTAAACTTACAACATGATGATTGTTGATAAAAAGAAGATTAAAAATTGTAAAATTTCATCGATTAGATATAAAATAGTAAAGAGCAATTTACGAGTATTACGATGGTTGATGTATACATTAGTAAAAAGAGAAATTGACATATATAATATTAATAATACAGATTAAAAATAATATTTAGATCGTTGATAACATATATTAATTAATAGACGTTGTAACTTAGTACATTGAAGAGAAAAAACTTGGTTAAGTCTAAAATTGATTTCTTCAAAACATGGCATAGCTATTGCTTATTATTACTTTTACATGTTTCTAAAAATTAATTTCATGAACTTCAATTTCATTGGTGTATTATTAGATGAATAAAATAATCATAAGAAAAACAATTTTACATAATCACAGGGTAATAGATTTTCCTACAATTCTTGTACTTTTAATTGTTTTCTAATCTTTCTTGTAAAATTAATAGAGTTATTTGTGCATGAAACATATGAAGAATAGTAATTATTCAATTTGTTATTGTTGCACATTAATTTCTATTGGAAAAGCAATTTTTACATTAAAAATTTTGTAACGCCATCGCATAGTATACATTTACAGACTCAATATTTGTAGAAACTGTTCTTCCAATAGGATGGGAATCAAGAAAAGTTCCCTTGGTGGAAGAAAAAACAAAATTGAAATTATATTTATGATGGCACCGATTAAGAAGTGCTTATTTATTCTTGTCAGAAAAAGTCTTTTTTTTCATCCAAAAAAGAAGAAAAATACAAATATTTCTATATTTTTCTTTAAGTGATAAAATATAATGTTGACTCGAATGAAAACTAGCATTTGTCTTTCTAAAAAGGTTATTAGTTTGTTTTTTGAAAGGTTGGTGAACAAAAATAAAATTGATTAAATTAAATGCAAAGAAATTACACATAAGAATTTTAATGAAATATAATTTCTTTGTGATGATATTGGATTATCAGTTTTTGCTGAACAGAAGAGAAAAGTTAAAAATTTTTGATTAATTTGATAGATACTTGCTAGTTTGAGAAGTTTAATTTACTCTGAAAAAAAAGACACGAAATATATTGAAATTTTTTTGATTGGTATTTGAAGGTGCAGTGAGCTTCTCGAATCTCTGAAATAGAAAAAATAAGATTAGAATAAAATTTCAAAAGATCTTTTGTTTAAAACATTTCCTGGTTTAGTTATTCTAAACGCTTTGGTTGTATGCAAAGTTTATATTATTTTAGGTTTGGATTCAAATTCAGTTAATCAATTTTGTATATTCATGTGCGATCTTTTTATTCGATTGATGTGAACTACTGTCGGTTTTCCTGTTACGTTGATTTTTACATTTCCTTTTCCTAGTACATCTAAAATTTCGTGAGGTCCTGTGTATTGATTATCCAGCTTTTTAATTTTTCCTCCTTTTAATAAAAATACGTTGTCTCCAATTTTTACTTCTAAAGGATTTATTTTTTTATCATAATATATTTTCGATTTTTCTTTTGCTGAAATAAGATTCTCTCTTGCTTGGGTTCGCATTTCGTGTAGTTGAGTTACGAAATTAATTAAATAATCATCATACGTTTGTAATTTTTCTTGTTGTGATAAAGGTTCGCTGGAAGGTTCACGAGCTAATTTACCAAAAACCAATTCATAGGGTGTGCATTTTGTGCCTTCATGTACACTAGTATTATACGAGAACATTGCTAGTTCAAGCCAATCATCCCATTCTGAATTTTTTGCAACAAATTGGTTGAGATATTCTCCTAACACATGATGTGAACGTTCTAATGACCCGTTTGATTGAGGGTGAAAAGCTGTGGTACGAAGTTGTTTAATTCTAAAACGTTTTGCCAATCTTTTTAATAAATTACTTAAAAAATCTCTGCCTTGGTCAGTAAGTACTCCTTTTGGTGATCCAAATATGCAAATAAATTTTTTCACAAAAGCATCTGCTATTGTACTAGCTTGGTGATTAGGAAGAGGTATTGCTAAAGAATATTTGGTAAAATTGTCTTGTATCGTTAGAATATATAAGTTACCGGATTTTGTTTCAGGTAGTGGGCCAACAATGTCCATTGATATTTTTTCAAAAGCAGTAGTGGGTGTGTCTGTGATTACCATAGGATTTTTTGTTTTGACTCTGATTAATTTTATCAGTTGAAATTGTAAACAGCCTTGAATATATTTTTGAATGTCTACTTTCATATTTTCCCAAAAAAATTGTTGGCGAATTCGGCTATAAGTTTTTGTAACGCCTTTATGGCCTCCTAATGCCGAAGAATGAGCTTCTTCAATTAAATGAGTTCGTTGTTCCTTTGTTGGATATTGCGTTATTCCATTGCAAACTATAATTTTTGTAGTTGAATTTGAAAAAATTGAATTGAAAATTGATTTCACTTCTTCCCAAGGTATATGATTAATTCTGGAAGTCTTTGAAATACTAATTGATCGTAATTTAAATTTTTGAGATAATTCATGTAATGAGTGAATTGATAATTTCATATTATTTAAAGTTTCAGATAAATTGTCCTTAGTTTCTTCTTCAATTGGAAGTGCAAAATGGTAGTAGATTCCTTTTTTAATCTCTTTTGCTATTCCCTTTTGTAAATTTTTAAATTTTGGTAATGTTTCACGTTTTTCTAAAGTTTTTGATCCGTTGTCGCGAGGAGTTCCATTTGTTGTAACAAAGTATGCATAATTATTTTTTCGCATAGTTAATTGATCGCGACATTCAACTAAATTTTTCCTTGTTATAATTTTTTCTGTTTGAGAGTTTATAGGAGGAGGTTCTGGGGGTGGACGATTATAATTATCATGATCTTTATCGATTTTTTCACAATTTATTTGAGATCTTCGGTTTAATCTCAAATTTTCTTCAAAATAAGGCTCTTCAAATTCTTCTTCGAATTTTTCTTCTTGGTTTTCTTCAAACTTCTCTTCAAAATTCTGTTCAAAATTCTTTTTAAAATTTTCGTCAAAATCTTCTTCAAAGTTATCTTCCAAATTTTCTTCATAATTTTCTTCATCATTTTCTTCGTGTGTGGTTTCAATGTCGTTGATTTCATCTTCTGAGGTTGAGTAATAATTTTCACTGTCATCAATTTCAAATTCATTAATATTTTTTTGCTTTTTGGCATTCTTCTTTTTTCTGTTTCTTGCTTGAGCTTGTTTTAAATAATCTGAATAATCCGGATCAGAGTCGGAATCTGATTCTACTTTTGTTCGGCTTCCCATTTGCATATTTATTTCCGGTAATTCGTTTTCAAATATTTGTTTTCTTGGTCAACCTCTCTTTCTTTTTGTTTGAGAGGGAATATTTTTCAAATTTGTAAGTAGATTTTTTCTTGGCCTACCTCGTGATTTTTTCACAAGAGGTTTAGAAGAAAAATTTTCGTCTAATTTTTCTTGAGTTTCATTTCGATTCATATTTTTTGCTTTATCTTGCTCTATTCTCTTTTGAGCTCTTGTAGTAATAGTTTTCCATGATAAATTTTCGTATTTTTTGAAAAACATTGGACTTAATAAAAATATTGACATAAAAATAAGTCTTGAAGCCATATTTTTGAATAAATTTGTGTATTTTAAAATATTCTTACCAATCTCACTAAATGATTCTTCACTAAGGAATTCTTGTAAAAATTCTGGAATTTTTGTGTCAATATTTAATATTTGGACTTCTGGAATTTCGCTAAAATGATCTACGTCGTCTGGTACCATTCCTGGATTCAAGTTTTTTCGTTTTAAAGGTCTTACCTCATTTTTAAATTTTTCTTGTTTATTTCTTGTAAAAGTTTTCTTGCAAAAGGTTTTTTCTTGAGAAGTCATGAAAGTATCATTGTCATCAACTTGTAAATATTTTGATTTCTCCTGGCTATCATCAATAGAGTTTCTTGAGAGAGCGTCTGCATTTACATTCATTTTTCCTGCTTTGTAAATTACATCAAAATCATATTCTGCGAGTTTCAATCTCCAACGTGAAACTCGTGAACAAGGGTCTTTAGAATTTTGAAACCAAACTAGAGGTTTGTGATCAGTCACTAAAGTAAATTTTCTTCCATACAAATAAGGACGAAAATGAGTTACACAAAATATTATAGCAAGAGCTTCTTTTTCATATGTATCATATTTTTTCTCAGTATCACTTAGACTACGTGAAGCATATGATATTGGTTTATCTTTACCTATTTTACCTTGTGATAAAATACCTCCTATTGCAAATCCTGAGGCATCTGTTGTGAGTATAAAGGGTTGAGAAAAATCAGGTCGTTGTAAAAGGGGTTCTTCACATAACTTTGCTTTTAAAATATCGAAAGCTGCTTGTTGTTTTTCTGTCCAATTAAAAGGTATATCTTTTTTCAGAAGTTGATTTAAAGGACTTGCAATTTTTGAAAATCCATCAATAAATCGTCTATAATATCCTGCTAAGCCTAAAAATTGTTTAACATTTTTCTGTGTTTTTGGAACTGGAAAGTTTTTTACAGCTATTATCTTTTTTGAATCTGGACGTACCCCATTTTTATCAATTATATGACCTAAATATCCTACTTCAGGTTGTAAAAATTCGCATTTGTCTGGTTGTAAGTGAAGATTTGCTTTTCTAAGTCTTTCTGCTAAATTGTTGAATTTAATTTCATGCCCTTCTAGAGTATTTGCATATATAACTATGTCATCAAGATATACAAAAAGTTCCGTTCCGATTAATCCAGTTAATGTTAAATCCATTAATTTCTGAAATGTGGCTGGTGCAGTTTTTAAACCGAAAGGCATTCTATCGAATTCGTAATGACCGTGAGGTGTGGAAAATGCGGTTTTATGAGAGTCTTTTGGGTCCATTTTTATATGGTGAAAACCGGTAGCTAAATCAAACACTGAAAAATATTTTGCTGATCCTAGAGAATCAAGTATATCGTTTATATTAGGTAGAGGATACGAATCGCCAATTGTTTTTTCATTTAATTTACGAAAATCAAGAACCATTCTCCATTTTATTTTTCCTTGAGAATCAGGTTTTTTTTGGAACTATCCATACTGGAGTGTTATATGGTGACTGCGAGGGCTTAATTATTTTATTTGTTAATAATTCATCGACTTGTCTTGTAATTTCTTCCTTGTGAACTGGGGGAAATCTATATTATCTTGAAAAAATTGGAGCGTCATCTACAGTAGGAATTGAATGTTGTAATACATTAGTTGCTTCAAGTGGTTCTCCTGGGATTTGAAATCTGTCTGCATTACTCTTAATTAATTTTTCTACATGTTCATATTCATCTTGATTTAAGTGGTCTAATCGAAGAAGTTTTTTAATACATTCTACTCTGTCTTCGTCTGTTACATTATAAAATTTGCATGAGTTAATTAGAGAATTGTCAGTTTTTAAAAAGTTATTTAATATTATACTTGATAAATCTTCGTCATTTGTTTGATTGAAATTAATTAAATTTTGAATTTGTTTATAACAGTCTTGTTCTTGAAAGTCTTCTAAATTAACTAATAGGACGGATAATGTAATTGGGATTCCATTTGTGTTTGCAAATTTTAAATAAGCTTTTCCTCTGTGATTTTTTACAACTGCGTCACCTACGTAGACGCCATCTTGGATATGTAATCGAGGTACATACCCTTCACTCTTTTCTGTATTTTTTATATCAACATAAAATGTTGTAACTGTTCGAGCTGGAATAGTAAATGTCTTGGTAGATTTAAAAGGGTAACAGTGGTTCTCAATTTCTAAGCATTTTAAAGTATAGTTTATATTCATACTATTATCTTGAAAAAATTCTGATCCTAATACTCCATCTTCTTCTACTGGGACTTCATTGGGAATAATGTGAAATATCGTTGGATAACCAAAAATGTTTATTTTTACCTGTCCTAACGTGTAAAGTGGTAAATCATTAATTCCTGTAAGTTTCAATACGTTTTGGCTATTTATGGGTAGTTCAGGGTTGAGAACCTTTTGTTTAATTAAATTTCGAGCAGCAAGACTATCAATCATCATGTGTGTTGGATTTTTTAGACCTTCCGTTGATATTATAATTGATGGAATTGAAGTGGACTTTGAAATATTTATTGTTGTTGTTGTATGATTGTTAGAAGTGGATGCCAGTGGTTCTCGATTTATGCTTTCCTCAATGCACCCGTGCTGGGGAGAGCTTTGGAGTTTTCCCGATGAGCTGTTTGTGATTGGTTATTTGGTCGTATCTTGCAGTCTCGTACTAAATGACCGGGTTGTTTACAGTAATTGCAAATTATTTCAGTATAATTTGAATTTTGTTGAGTGTTATTATTTTGTAAAAATCTATTTTCATATGGTTTATTTCGATTTTGAAACTGTCCTGAGTTAAAGTTTTTATACTGTCCTGGATTCAATTGTCTATTAGTATTATTAACATTATTGTTATTGTTGTAAAAATTTCTAGGAAAATTATTATTATTGTTGTATCTTTGTTGTAAAAAATTATTATTATTGTTTCTATAATTGTTATTTCTATTTTGTAAAAAATGATTGTTTTTATTATTAAAATTATAATTTTTATTTCTTAAAAAATTGTTATTTGGAAAATTATTGTAATTGTTTTTTGCAAAATTATTATTATTATTACTTCTTTGACCATTGAAATTACTATATCCTTGTTGGTTAGGATGCAAAAATTTTTTTTGTTTATTATTAAGAACTGCATCTTGAGCTTTACTTAAATGAAAACATTTTTGAGTTGTGTGACCTGGTTTTTTACAAATTAAACAAATAGTTTTATTTTCAAGTGCTACGTTGAATCGGGTGGTTTTATTATTTTTATTAATATTAGTTGATTCTTCGGTTTTTAAATAATCAGTATTTTTATTTCTTGGCAGTGCAGAACTTGCAGCCAATCTTCGTTCTATGTCTATTGTATCATTAATTACTTCCTTAAATGTGTCCTTTTCTTCCAAACGAATTTCTAACTCAGGACGCAAACCGCGTATAAAACATTGAATTACATCTCTTTCTAAATTTTGTTTAAAAGCATTATCTACCTGACCGTCATTATTAAGTCTCTGAGCATCTTCTATTCTATCAGCAATTTCTTTAATTCTAGCAGCATAGGAAAGGACATTTTCTCTTTCCCGCATAAATGTATTACCTAATTCTCCCTGCAATTGATATACGCTTTTCGCAGGAGCATATACTCTTTTCAATTTTTCTATTAATTCCTCTATTGTTGCATACGTTGACCCAAAAATGTCCGTCTGAAATCGTAGTAAGATTTGAACAGTAAACAACAAATTTTCCAATAGAATTCAGGATCAATAATAATTGATTCAGGAAATACTTCAACTCTGTAGAGCATTTTTGTATTTCGAATTCAAAATGTGTGCTTAAGCCACAAAAAAGTAAGCTGAAAATGTAGATATAAAACTAATTATGTCATGTTTATGTCCTCTTAATGGAAAATACTTTGCATATAATTCTCTAATTCGATATTTTTTTAATGTATAATGTTATAGGAACTAAAAATTTCCGGATAATGCTTTGATTGAGAAAGCTAAAAATTTGTCAAATATTGATATAAATTGCAATTTTACAATTGCATTATTTTTCAAATATTTTAACATCTCTTCAATCTTGATAATTCTTACAGAAGTTTATTTCATGTGAGTGACTTTTTCTTTTTCTAATGAAAGATTTCATAATTCTGAATTCGGCCCAATTCGTAACATTGTAAAAAGATTTTAAAACTTCATAAACATTTTTTTTCTGTTTTATTCAAAGTCAATAAATATTCAATGTTTGGAATCGAAATATTAAGTAAATGATTTTTAATTTCTGGGAATAAACTGCTTTAATAAGACAATCTTTCTTCTTTGTGAGAAATCTCAATTTTAAAATTAAAATTCTACGCATAGGATACAAAAACATAATATGAAAATACTTTTATTACAGAATTTTGAAATATACAAGTTGACCAATTTTTAATCGAGTAAATCGACTATATTAAGCAAAAAATTATGTTAAAAATATTTTATCAAAAAAATAAGACACATTAAATTGCGGTTTAAAATCCACATTCATAGATTGATGGTAAAAGCAGTTTAAAGTTTTTTAATCTTACGTTTTAGTGACGTATGCACAGACTTTTAATCAGATAAATGAAATGCTTTATAGAAAGTCAAAATTTTCTTATTACTGCACTTAAACAAATTTATAAAGTAAAAATATTTTTTAATTGATGCTTTCACTCAATTCTTTAAACATTCATTAATTGAAAATTGTACTCAAAATTTAATCTTGCAGCGTTCCAATATTCCCACAATGTTACAAAATCTTATTAATCATTATTTTAGTCGGATTATTTTCAAAATATTTAAAAAATAAATGTAAATATTTTGATTAAATACTTTGACAAACTTTCCAGACCCTAGGAAAAGTTTCGCTTCGATCAGCATAGAAAGCTACTTGAGGCCGGAAAACAGCAACGCAAGACAAAAAGATGTCATCAAAAGGAAGTCGATTGCGAATTTCTTCGCTTGCTGTGACATAAAATTTCAAGCAATTACGAAGAAATAGATCAACTTCTACTATTTGCAATTTCTTGTTTGTAAGTTGCTGCTGGAAATATTCTCGCGTTTCCTTACCAACGTCAATGTCTTGAAGCGGCTTTTGATTACTAGGATCTGCAAAGTTAACATTTCTAATGATTTGAAAGAATAAATTCGGTTGAAGAAGACCCTCTTTCAAATAACTGCTAAGAATCCATACGAAGAATTTAGCCGAGTTTGGCTGGAGTTCCTGAACCATTGTTTCGCGACTTTGAAATTTCGCTTTGTATACGTTGAACCTATTCAAAGTAAATTTCAAGAATAGGAAATATGCGAGTGTCAAAGGATTCTGCATTTTTCCTAACAAGTCTTTGGCCTTCTCTACCTTCTCAGATACGAGGACCATAAGATACTGAAGAATAACTTCCCAATTCTTTATTATAATATCTATGCATCGATAGCGGACAAGCCAGCGAGTTTCAGAATGACTAGGAATTTTTTGATAGTCATTTCCTAATTCCAAAACAATCGATCGAAAAATAGCCGTTCGCTTGGAGCTAGCATTAAGAAAAGCCGGCAAATCTTTGATTAAATCCTCTACATCTGGGATTGTGGCACAAGCACATTTTTCTACAATTGCTGACGAATGCGAGACACACGGGAAAACAATTAAACGGGGACTTTTTTCCTTTAATTTTGTTTTAAATGAGGACCTATTGCCGACCATCACCTGTGCATTATCACAAGCTAAAGCACAGATATTAGATAAAGGGATTTTCTGCCCGGACAATGCTTTTTCGAACGCATCAAAAATTTTAAAGGCAGAACAATCCGAAGCATTTACATTAATAAGCTGGAGCAATTCCACCCTGACAGAAAATGTCGTTGGCTCCACATATCGAACCATTAATGACAGCCACTTTTCTAGAGTCCTGTCGGTCGTTTCGTCTTCGTACACTGAAAATGATTGCTTACGCAAAATATTTGCCATGCGATCAGTTTCAGCAGCACATACAACGTTATTTACAACTAGGACCATTTTAGTGTGGCTCAATCTAACGTCTTTTAAAACCAAAGGTTCCATATCTTGGAAAAGTCCTATCAATTCTGATGAAATCGCGAATGGTAAATTATGCTCTACGAAAAATGTACTAATCCTAATCTCTGCTTCTTGTACTTTCTGTTTGAAAGTAACACTTTCCGGAATCGTGGAATTTGTGAATTCTGAAGCAGAAGAACTTGCTACACAAGGTTCAACACTGTAAGAATTGGCAGTTACATTAGAAGAATTTGCACTTACTACTCAATAACATTCTAATTTATTTGAAAACTCTTGCTTCTTTCTGTGTGATAAAGATGCTTCATGCTTTTCAATTTCCGATTTGCCACATAGCAACGTTTTATTGCAAATTTTGCAATGAAATCTTGTTTCATCTGCTAATGTAACCACCCACTCTCTCCACGACGGAAATTCCTCAAACCATCCCAACTGAAAGTTTTTTGCATTTTTCATGACTTTTCTAGCGGGTTGACATTCGTTTGAACCAGAGTTCAAACGGTGGTCAACCTTCGTTTGAACCTGGCTGTCCTTCAAAACACTCGAATTTGGGTCAACCAGATTACTCATTGTGAACAATAAATTATACGACGAAGGAAAACAGAATTATTTGAAAAGAATTAATAAGATGAAAAGTCGATAAAATTGAGCGAATGTGAATAATTTGTAATCTGCACACAAATTAAGTTTCACAAAATAAACTTTCCCACAAGCATCAAACAATAACGTACGTAAGAGCACTCACGTATCACCAAATAATAATATAATATTCTTACTTTTGCCGTTTTCAATAAGGAATTACGATAAAAATATGAAGAATCCACACTCTTGCCTTCTCAAATAACGCATAAAGCGAGAATCAAGTATATCTTAGTAGAAAACAAAAGAAGGTTGCTATTATTATTTGTTTTCGTCTCCAATTTGACCTCTATACCGTTCGTTTGCGATTTAAAACATTGGTAACTTTTTGGCTATTAATCTGATTGAGCTACAACTTTTCAGAAAACTTTCTTTACTAAATTATTAAAATTTTTCTCCTGTAGATAGTTTCAGAAAATGTAGACACTTAATACAATATTAATAAAATCGTAAAATTCTGAAAATTTGTTAAGCTAGCGCGAGTGGAAGTAGAGAAAACAATTTTTTTTTTAAATGTACTTCTCCCAATTACTTGAAAAATTAGAAGTTTCAAAAATTTTTGCAAAAGGAAAAACGATGTGCCTTGAAAGTGTGTACAAGTCCTTGAAATTTAAATTCGAACGATTTTTATAATTAATTATCCTGTACATTTAAAGATACAATTTTTGTATTTGGAATAAGTTTTCTGCAATTACGAAAAAATTTATTTAGACTACATAAAATTTATTGAACTACTACTAGTAAACTCTACCTCCGTGGTGGTGTGGAAAGGAGTTTTATTTCAGAATATTTGGGATTCTCTAAGAATGAACCAGCTTTTTTATTTTAATATTTCAAATGTGTTTTCTTTCTTTTATGTTTAAGGCAAAAACTAGATCTAAAAAAAGCAAAAAAACCTATTTCTCTAATTGCGTCCAAGATTAGAGCAGAATCTATGCAACCGATTGTTAAAGGTTTTAAAAGTTTTCGCTTTAATTTAAAAAGCAAGTCTTCATAGTATTTTACTAAGTAATGAAAGTATGTCTACAATTGTTTTCTTGAATCCTACCCAAAGGTCAAACATGGTGCAAAATGTCGTAAAATAAGAAAAATGTCTGAGTACTTTGAAGAAGTTTTTCTAAATCGATATGTATCATATTCCAATAATATTTAGGAATATTTATTAAAATATTCATCTTCTAAAATTGTTTGATTAATGTACAGAGTACACTTTATATTTGAAATTTGTATACACTCTAAATCTGAATCAGTCAAATTTTCACTGATTGAATCAGTGATTTGCCTTTTCACTGAATCATCAGTGGAAACAATATTTTTCACTGTTAAATCAGTTACTTTTCACTGAAGTAATCAGTGAAATTTGACTGATTCACAGTAACCTGTTTTTAGTTATTTAAATCAGTTAAATTTCACTGATAATCAGTAGATTTTGACTGATTCATATTTGAAATTTGTACAGTTTTTAAAAAAATCCGAAACTTTTTGAATTTAGTAGTTTATTTATAGAATTTGAGAATGCTGTAGTTGATATTTCTATATAGAACTTTAAGCATTTATGGACATAAAATTTCATTTAAAGTTTCTTCTATCGGTATTCAAAACTTTCAACAATTTTGCAAGATCAGTCAAATGCAAAATTTGACAAAGTATTTAATCAAAATATTTACATTTATTTTTTAAATATTTTGAAAATAATCCGACTAAAATAATGATTAATAAGATTTTGTAACATTGTGGGAATATTGGAACGCTGCAAGATTAAATTTTGAGTACAATTTTCAATTAATGAATGTTTAAAGAATTGAGTGAAAGCATCAATTAAAAAATATTTTTACTTTATAAATTTGTTTAAGTGCAGTAATAAGAAAATTTTGACTTTCTATAAAGCATTTCATTTATCTGATTAAAAGTCTGTGCATACGTCACTAAAACGTAAGATTAAAAAACTTTAAACTGCTTTTACCATCAATCTATGAATGTGGATTTTAAACCGCAATTTAATGTGTCTTATTTTTTTTTGATAAAATATTTTTAACATAATTTTTTGCTTAAAGTAGTCGATTTACTCGATTAAAAATTGGTCAACTTGTATATTTCAAAATTCTGTAATAAAAGTATTTTCATATTATGTTTTTGTATCCTATGCGTAGAATTTTAATTTTAAAATTGAGATTTCTCACAAAGAAGAAAGATTGTCTTATTAAAGCAGTTTATTCCCAGAAATTAAAAATCATTTACTTAATATTTCGATTCCAAACATTGAATATTTATTGACTTTGAATAAAACAGAAAAAAAATTTTTATGAAGTTTTAAAATCTTTTTACAATGTTACGAATTGGGCCGAATTCAGAATTATGAAATCTTTCATTAGAAAAAGAAAAAGTCACTCACATGAAATAAACTTCTGTAAGAATTATCAAGATTGAAGAGATGTTAAAATATTTGAAAAATAATGCAATTGTAAAATTGCAATTTATATCAATATTTGACAAATTTTTAGCTTTCTCAATCAAAGCATTATCCGGAAATTTTTAGTTCCTATAAAAAGATGGAATATTTATCAATTTCTTGAATGTTCATACATTAAAAAAATATCGAATTAGAGAATTATATGCAAAGTATTTTCCATTAAGAAGACATAAACATGACATAATTAGTTTTATATCTACATTTTCAGCTTACTTTTTTGTGGCTTAAGCACACATTTTGAATTCGAAATACAAAAATGCTCTACAGAGTTGAAGTATTTCCTGAATCAATTATTATTGATCCTGAATTCTATTGGAAAATTTGTTGTTTACTGTTCAAATCTTACTACGATTTCAGACGGACAGACAAATTAAGAACTACAAAATATTTCATCCAAAAGATTGCACTCCTCCATAAAATCTTGTCAAATTGTAACAAGATTTGAACACTTCGAACGAGC
This sequence comes from Diplolepis rosae, assembly GCA_030998225.1. Classification (NCBI taxonomy): domain Eukaryota; kingdom Metazoa; phylum Arthropoda; class Insecta; order Hymenoptera; family Diplolepididae; genus Diplolepis; species Diplolepis rosae. Next base: position 539,352 of record JAPYXD010000190.1, on the reverse strand, counting down.
ATTTTTATGTAAAATTTAAAGTTGATTGATATTTATATGTTAATATGGAAATACCAATAAACACATATTTTAGCTTTTTAATTTATCTACTGCTATTAGACAATTTTCCATTTCCGTAGAGATTTTAAGTTTTGGAATGAAAAGTTTGTGCTTAGGCTACAAAAATGTGAGATGAAAATATTTCTAACATATAACTGAAAATATAAATTATGAACTTGAATTTTATGTTCATTTTATCTTGATAGAAAATATTTTTCTAATTGAAAAATTGTTAAATGTACAAAATTAGTAAGAAGTATATAAATTTGAATGGAAAATTATATATTGATTCAAATTTTATACATTTATTGTCACTAAATTTCACTGAAAGTTTATTTTTGAAGTGTTGAAATCGTCATGAAATTTTCCAAGATCATACTGATGTTTATTTCATGCAGACTTTCTTCAAGAAATTGAAGAAAAGTGTTATTTCTTGAACTATATACTTCGTAAATTCAAATTCGTCGTCTGCTTCGCGCCTCTTTTGCACGTACTCGAGAAAAATACAATTCTTAATTTCGACTCGATAAACGAAAGCGTGAAATCTAAAAATAACTTGAAAACTCAAGCATTGTAACGAAGTCCGTCTTCGTGCACCTTCGGCTTTACACGAAGCTGGTGACCGCAGCGTGTAGCAGAGCCGACACACTGACACGCCACGTTTGCATGTGTTTCTCCCAGATGGGAACGTGGTGGGGGCCGAAAAATCCCACGTTCTGGAGTCACTGCTTTCTCTTGGTGTGGGCCTCTTTTATATTTTTTCATGCAAATTAACGGTCAACGAAAATCGTGACGTAGTCATATCTTCTTAGAGGAGAAGGGGCCCTATACTGCTCCCTACTTCCCCTATTCCCTATTCCCCTTTATCGATTTTCTCATAGATTTCTTAACTCAATCCAGCCTGTGTGTATTATATACATTCAAATACGTCGCGGGACGTAACACGAGTAATAATTCACCAAATTAATTCGAAATTAAAACTAAAATTGGAATAAAAGCAGGATCATTATAAATATAAATGACGAAAACTAATAGGTAAATATCTGCAGGGACTTATATAATCAAATGTGTTATATTTCTATATTCTGGTTTGTACTATATTGTTTTAGATTATTAATGTAAATAATAAAAATTAACGCGTGAATATCCGTATAAATTAATATAATCGTACATTTTGGTTTGTATAAATTCTAAATTACACTATATTATGTTTCAAATATATACACTACCGGTCAGAATTGTGGGACTACCTGTTTTTCGATGATTGCTTAAATTATCTTTTTGCAAAACAGGCACTAAAGTAGTACTTCGAGCCCCTGTATAGCGGCCGTAAAGTTGTCCATTTACGACCAGCATGTTCATATTGTATCTAATTTCTTCTTTAAGTCCTACTTTTGTTCCTTACGCCCTCTGAACAGTTGCGAAAAATGGATTATATTTCCCCCCCAAGCAAATACTTGATCGGACCGCAAGATGGCGACAGCAGGGATTAAGCTAACTCCTTCATTGCTCACCAGGGAGCCATTTGGCACGTTCTGGGCTCAGTGCTAATACTTAATTAATCTAACCAAAGTTAATACTTTTCCATACGTTATTAAATTCAATCAAATTTGTTTCTTGAAATACTGAATACCCCAAAAATTGTACCTAAAATTTTTTCAACTTGAAGAAAAAACATTTTACGTTCCAGAAAAATATTTAATTAATCTAACCAAAGTTTATACATTTCCATACATTATTAAATTCAATCAAATTCGTTTCATACAATTCGGGGGGCACAGCCCCCCGAACCCCCCGTAAGGGGCTTTACCCCCTGCTCCCCCAGCGGGGCTCCGCCCCTGGGCCCCTCCCCCCTACAGCCCTTTCCAACACCTTTCGTGACATATTTATCAATATTATTGTTATAACATGTTACTATTCCACCGAGTCGTAATTGGACACTCTCAATACCATTCTACAGACACTCGAAATTAGTGATGGGCGATACCGATTCGATTCTTTAAGTATCGGGTACTTTTGCACTCGATACTCGGTACTCGATTCTATACCTAGAAAGTCAATACTTTCGCGATTCGATTCTTTTTTAACCGATATCGGCTATATCGATACTTTCGTTCTTGAGAACACTTCCAAATTCCAACTAAATATACTTTGCTCTCTCACTCTAACTGTAGTGAACTATAGAGACTCGTGGACACTCGTGAAGACTCGAAAGCACTCGAAAGGAAATTTCTTCTTTGCTCATCAGTCAAGTAAGTTTTACTTAATATTTCTTAATATTCTATTCTAATTTTGAGGCCGTTGAAAACAGTGATCCCAGATCTAAAACCGACGCAGTGTCTCACACTCTCAGCCTGCCTGTCGGTGTGAAGCGAGTGGGGAGCGAAGACGGGGCACGTTGCCATTTTTCTTTCCTCGTCACTCTTGCATGCGAGAACGACTCGTCCCATTTCCCCTTATTTTCCTCGCTTCTTCGTTACAATGCATGCGTTTTCAACTGTTCCAAGTTTTAGATTTCAGGCTGTCATTTATCGAGTCGAAATTGAGAAATGTGTTTCTCTCGACTCCGTGAAAAAGAGGCGCGAAGCAGACGACAATTTCAAATTTACAGAATATGTAGTTATGGAAATAATACTTCTTTTTTCGATATTTTAATCAAATTTCCCCTAAAATAAACATCTATAAGATTTTAAAAAATTGTGGAATTATTTTGAAAGTCTAAAAATAATTTTAAAGTGGAAATTTGAAATTGATAAATATTTAAAATTTGAATCTATATATAAATTGAAAATATTTGAAATTTTTAAAGGAAAGCTTAAATTATAAATTTCGAATTTCCATACTTTTTACCAATTTTGTAAATTTAAAAAATTTTCAATTAGCGAATTATTTATCATTAAGAATATATAAACATAAAATTTAAGATTGAGTAGTACATTCTCAATTTTATTTTAGACATATTTTCATCTCACTTTTTGCAGCCTAATCACAGACTTCATTCAAACAATGAATTGCTTTACGGAAAGGAAAAATTTTCTAATAGAAGGAGATAAATTAAAAAGCTAAAAAATGTGTTCAGTGATATTTGCATCTGACCACATAAGTATTTATTGATTTCAAATTTTACATGAAAAATTTTTTTTCAAGTTCGTGTTTAAATCTTGTCACGATTTTACAAGATCTTATGGGCAGATGCAATCTGTTAAATAAAATATTTTGTAATTCTTAATTTGCCTGTTCTTCTGAAATCGTAGGAAAAGCGAATATGAGCAACGCAACTGTGAAATGTCTGTGATTTTGATATTAATATAAATATATGTGTGATGAACAGTAAAAATATGTTTATTTTATGACCCTCTGTATTTTCCCAAGATTTCTGTTTATCGTGGATCTATAGATCTCAGATCAAGTCATAGTTCCAGCAAATCGACGAGTTTGTACATTTATTGTACTCACAAAAATCATTTTTAGACTTTTTGTGCTGTTTTCATATTAATTGTGCAAGATTTGTTCCAGTTGCAAACGTATACTTGTAATTTAATATATTTATATATTAGTTTTTTCATATGAAAAGTCGTGTTCTGACGTCATCCATATGTTCACGGAGGAAAATATACCTCTTTTTTGTATATGTGGCTTAATTTCATTATAAACTTCCAGCGGTGTCCACATGTATCCGTCTTATCATGTGGGAAATGCGGAAATTATATTACGTCGATACCGATACCGATTCTTTAGAATCGATACTTTTTTTCTAGTATCGTACTCGGTATCGGAATCGAGTATTTAATGTACTCGAGTACTTCGATTCCGATTCTTTTGGTCGGTATCGCCCATCACTACTCGAAATACTTCTTTAGGACGTATTTTGCAAAAAATATCGTGTGTACCACGGAGGTTGATCATTTTGGGGCGAGGACCAAAAGACCTACTTTACCTCCTAGATACACAATATACTATAATTTCAATTCTGTGAGTGATGAAATTTGTACTCTTAATAATGTTAAAGCCATCAAAATTATCTTTAAAATTAGTCTGGAATGAAGTCGTTTTGTTAAATTTTGAAGGAGTTATTGCAAAAAAAGTCCAAATTTCAATGTTTTTTCAAATTTTAAATAACTTTTGAAACAATCAACATTTTCTAATTTTCTTGGGCTCATTTTAAAGCTAAGATTCTACAGAATAGTAGTAAGCTTTCATTATAAATCTATAATTTTTTCCTTGCATAATGCAGAGTGGAAATTGTAACAAAAAAGTAGGGAAATTTCGAAAACATTTAATCTGTAAGTAAATCATAATAAAGATCATATGAATATATATTTTAAGGTAATTCGATATAAAATTCATGATTATATGTTTTGTATATCTTATAAAAATGTTTTTTCTCAGCAAACGCAATATTGGAATTTTTCAAACTTTTTTATTTGAACTTTAACCTTAAGCAGTATGTAAGAAAAAAATTACACTTCAATTCTAAGAATTTTGTTCGATTTTGTAGAAATTTAGCTTCAAAATTAGCCCAAGAACATTAGAAAATGTTGATTATTTCGAAAGTTATTTTAAATTTAAGAAAGCATTGAAATTTTGACTTTTTCTGCAATAACTTCTTAACAAGTTAACAAAACGAATTCATGCTGTGCTTATTTTATGAAGAATTTTGATAGCTTTGAATTTAATTAAGAGAACAAATTTGTTAACTCACATCATTCAAATTAGGATAATTTAAGCAATTATCGAAAAACAGGTGGTCACACAATTCTGACTGGTACTGTATGCATATAAAGGGTTTCCCAATAAGGGTGATATGTTTTGAAATTGAAAAAAAACACTGAATTTTCATTCGGAATTGATCGAAATCTTTTTTAATATATTGGATATTCTATGCCATTTATGATTTAAACAATATATCGGCCAAATGTCCCCCGAGACTTGAGCCAAAAATGCGCTTCATCAGAAAAGATGATTTTTTGATGAAAATTGGGATCATTTTCAATTGATTCCAGAGCCCAATCCGCGAACTCCCGACGCAAACGATGGTCATTAGGCTTCAGTTCTTGGGCCAGAATCATCTTATAGGGATGCAGGCCAAGATCCAATCGCAAAATACGCCAGGTAGTCATCCTGGACAGGCCCAATTCCTGAGATCGGCGTGGCACGGACAATTCACGGTTTTCCTCGATACTGGCCTGTACGGCGGCTATATTCTGTGTAGAACGTGCGGTACGCATACGATTTTTAGGCTTAGTATCCAATAGAGTAAATTCACTCTCCAACTTATCGATTATTCGACGAATTGAGAGCGCGGATGGAGCAGAATGACGACCATATTTTGCACGATATGCTCTTTGAACACCGACAAAACTTCTCGAATTTTGATAAAATAATTGGACAATTTCCAAACGTTGTGGAAGCGTGAAACTACTCATGATTAAATGACAAACCTTACTGATGACAACTGACAGCAGACGTCAAAAATTTCAGTTCAAATGAGCCCGATAGGGACATTCAAAATCATATCACCCCTATTGGGAAACCCTTTATATATATATAGCTTAGAACTACAAAACAAAGCGAATTCTTCAAAATTTTCAGGAAAATATTATAAATTGGCACAGGATTCGGATGACTGGAAAGTAAAAGCAAGAAGGAGAACGCAAGTCTTAAAGAAATAAATCCAAGAATCAAAATATTTAAAAATGGTACGCTGGCGCACATAATCATTTTTCAGCTCCATCTGGCTACGTTGTGTGAGAAGAATACATTAAAATCAGACCCAAAACGTGGAAAATCCCTCAAACACAAGTATCAATGATTTTTAGTTTATCCATAGTTTCCACTTAGTTTTTCTATAGTTTTCCCTATATTCTCTCCAAAAAGTTCCTATTACGCATAAGTACTACGGTGCTTTTACTATAAATACTATAAACTATAAATACAATAAACAAACTTGAATAGCTGCAAGTTACCATAGCCAGTGCATACGATATTTCTGAAAAGGATCTGAACCATTATTTTTTCTAATTATGAAAAATATTTAAGGTGTCAGAATCCAGAATTAATAATCAAAGGAATCGATTTAATTATTTTATATCGATATTTGATTTATTGGTGTCATGAAACATGATCCAAAGATATCAACTACATCAGAAATAACCATTTCATCACAAATTTCACTAGGCAACAGGTAATGACAAGTAGGTTATCAAGTAATTAGGCAACAAGTAATAACAAGTAGGCCACCACGTATTTAGGCAATCGGTAATTGCAAAATTACCGATAAGCATGAACTCCTTCCAAAAATCAGGCCACCCAGAAAAATCCCAAAATCATCAAGATGCCCCACATGAGCATCATCGATACAAGTCTATAAAACGAATCAATTATAAATCAAAATTTCCAGTTACTCGAGCAACCTGGTATTAACCAGAACTACTCGGACAGTAGAGAATGTAGTTTTTCTACTTTGCCCGTCCGTGGTTCGGAACAAGTACGTCCTATCACCTGGATAGTTGACTTAAATTCGTAAAAAGGCCTAGCCAAATTGGGGAATCCCCAAACAAATTGGGGATTGTACTTGGGCGGACGTAAATACTTCTAAAATCTTTCCTCCGACGAAAGCCGTTCACGGGGTTGTCACGCTAAAAACTTATACAAGTAAAAATTTTACCACTACGCTTCGCGCTGAAATAATATTTTGAGTGCGTCTGTGGTCGGTTAGCCGCGAGAGTTAACTGTGCGTGTACAGCCTGGCGTTGAAAACCTAGCTAGTTAAATACTAACTAGCTAAGGAAATCTACATCTCGTCGAATCTCAAAACGACGAGGAGTTATTTCCTTATAACCAGAAATAGGTTTATTGTGAGACAGGAGTGGGGAAGGACAGGCAATTTAAAAGTACTGCCTCCCTTCTAGTTCAAAGCTATCCATTTCTTTCTCACCTTAAAGCTATAAGGTTGAAGTGAAGAAAAGGGGTGTGCGCGCGAGTGAGTCGCGTAAGGACAAGAGTGGTTCCTTTTTGGCACCATGGAAACATCAAATCGAATTTGGCCCGGATCTCCAGGACTTCAGCAGCCAGAACGTATTCTCTTTCTTTGCTTTTGCTCCCAGGACATCCGGTAGGATTAAGGAACTAGAATAAACATAAGGATGCGGTAATGTACAAAATCCAAACATTGTATCGTTCTCATTGATATTTATTCCGTTTTTCTAAAACTCTACTAGAAAAAGTGTTCAGATCGGTCTGTTATTTTGCTTTTCTTAAGAATAAATTGTCTTTTTATTTATGTGAATTTTAGCCACTTGATTCGAAATTATTTGAAGCACCTTTTCCCATTTTCTTCCTTTCAAAAATTAAAAGTGATAAGCGTAGGCGTGCAGAATACACTCTCAGTCCGAGAGTAGAAGACCAACGACCCACATAATAATAAACGAATTTAGCTAATATTTATATTAACTAAATTCGGCAGTTTGGACGACCTCCGCGTACTCCTACTTATTAATAAAATACATTGAAGGTAATGATATTTACTTTTTAATTTTTATTTTATTTAATTGGAAATAGCCGTACGTAACACTCATTTCCATTAGGAATAAATTACTGAAAGAACACGTTCTAGATATATGAAACAAGAAGCATGTTCAAAAAATAAAAAAATAAAGATAAAAAAGGGGGGTAAAATAGGCAAACATTTCGGCCACAAATGGGGGCCCTCTTCAGTGCCAGCTAATTTTCTGAACTTAATGACTAAGCTGTAAGCGTGCAAAGAAACCCATTATTTATAGTAAGAACTAGATTTTTTTTTGTTTTTATGTTTTTTGTTTTCTTAATTATGATATTTTATAAAAAATCGTGCAAAGGGACTTATGTATTGGGGTAAGCTCCATAAGACTCTTCGCACGTTTTTTAATAAAATATCATAATTAAGAAAACAAAAAACATAAAAACAAAAAAAAATCTAGTTTTTACTATAAATAATGGGTTTCTTTGCACGCTTACCGCTTAGTCATTAAGTTCAGAAAATTAGCTGGCACTGAATAGGGCCCCCATTTGTGGCCGAAACGTTTGTCTTTTTTACCCCCCTTTTTTATCTTAATTTTTTTATTTTTTAAATATGCTTCTTGTTTCATATATCTGGAACATGTTCTTTCAATAATTTATTCCTGATGGAAATGAGCTGACCCAATGCCAATAAAAAATAGCTAAACGATATATATACACTTTGTATTGGCAATCATATAACAATTTTCGCAAAGTTTTCATGTTTTTTGGAACAAAAGCCACCATATTTAATTTTCTAGAAGAGATATTTCAATTTTGAGCTCAGATTCTGAAAGGGCATACCCAAAAATAGTGAAGAACAGAGTTTTCGTTCAAAAATTCCCACTCCTTAATTATAATGATGAGGCTTGAAAATGAATTAAAATATCGGAGTTCATCGTCGTTAATGGGTTAAAAAACTTTTCTCAATTTTTATTCTTCACAATAGAAAGATGTGAACCTGAAAAGATTTTCCGTAGGAGTGATTCCTACAATTGATTCTGAGAAATATTAACGATTTTTTGCTATTATAAAAAATATGTATCACGTCCCGCGACTCTATCGACTCGAAGTTACAAGCAGATCAAGAAACTAATGAAGGGATCACGATAACGTTACCATGTGTGTGACCTTATCGACGCAAGCTATACCAGTGAACGGATTTCACTACTACATGGGGATCTTCAACGTATACGAATCACCATTACAATATCATTTTATCCGTGAGTTCTGCGACAGTTAAAAGTCAAAGGCAAGGCTAGCCAAATCAATTTCGAGTGCTGCGACAAGGTCATAATCTACTTTAAACTCCAAGAAGGGCGTCGACTTGAAATATCCACTAAAATTAACTTGAATCAGTTACTCAGTTGACTAAAACGGATTGGACCAAGATTGATCTACAATATTCTACAAGTCCTTTAAAGAATTATCTCGAAATATCAATAAGAAGGATAACTTAACTCGACCCAACTGGTCTCATTCGGAACTCGTTTAGAATTAAACCAAGGGTAAATACAAGTAATTCTAGTTTTCCCTTTTTTATTATCACATTTCCATGGAGCTTACTTTACAACCTGTTTCTATGTCAATAAACGTATTTCATATAGTTAATTCCATTTTATTTACTGACTTTATTCTCATCCCTTAGAGAAGATCTTTCCAATTCTTACATAAAAGAGGAAATTTTGAAATTTTACGTTTCTGACGTAACATATAGTTTATTTGTAGATTATATTTCGACATTTATTCTATTCAGGAGTAATTTTCAAGGAACAATATACATACCTGCTGCAAAATATTACTTTGTCAGTGGAAATAAATGTGCCTTACATTCGGTACATGCTAATCAGAAAATCAATTCCTATAGGTTTTCGAAAGCAGTGCTTATGATGTAGTTCATCATTTGCGACCAATTCTAAAATTTACATTATTGATTTACACTGAAGTATTTACAGCGAAAATTTGATACGGTTTCTTGACCGATATAAAAAAATTTATATATTAGGTGCGCAACTAAGTTTCCGCTGTTTTTTTAATGAAATTCAACTTTATTGTGGAAAGGCACGTTGTTTCACTTAGAGCAGCATCTCAGAATCTCTCAATGCGCTTCAGCTGCCGTTTTCTTCGAATGGAAGAAGATAATCAACACTTCCCGTAGATGACGATTATTCGGCACAAGATCAGACATTTTCACACAACCAAAAGTATATGACTGCTGGAGCCATCTATTGACAAACAGCGGGAACTTAATTGCGCACCTAATATTTTACTACTACAATGTTAAAATTAAAAACTGAAAAACATTTTTATCAGTAAAAGAGTTTGCGGGTCGCGCAAGACCCATTTTGGTGACTGTCGAGTACGTGAAAAATGATGGTGACTAGAGGATTAAAAATAAAATATATTACATACTGCATATATGTCTTGATATCCATTGGGTGCACCATTTGACCGGTGACACTTGAATGTGAAATTTTCTTTAGGATTAGCTGGATTCACGTACTGTATCGCTACTCGCCCTTCAACACTTCCTAAAGCATACCCAGTAGGTGCTTTTTTCTTATCTCTAAAAATGGCAATACAGCGGTGCTGGTATTTTAAGGGTGATTCGATTCTTTTATACTCCTGTGGGGTGCCTTCTAATTGATACACTATCAGACCTCTTCCTGCTGTTCCCACTACAGCCATTGGATAATCCTAACAAATTTTTCAGTCCATTAAGTACAATTATTAGTTTTTTTTTCAATTAAATATTTAAGGTAGTATTTACGGTTGAATGATTTTGACAGTATGTGGATACAATTTTGGATATACGATGTTTAAAACTTTATTAATCAACGGTGGAAATTTTACTCCCTTTTACCGTGTAGATTTTGAGAAAAAAATTGTTGAAATGTCCATGGCTCTTATGAGGAGTGGAATATTTTTGCTTGTAGATTCGAATTGCCCATCACCTTTTAGAAGAAAAATTAGTCCCCACAACTCTAATTATTAGAATTAATATCTAAATTTTGTGGAATGTTTTCACGTGTAGTTTATCAAAAAAATGCGATTACATTACAAAATTATCGATTCCCCCTTAGAAACGTCACTTGACATTTAGGTTTGGCAACGTCGCAAGCTCCATGTATCTCCATCGACATACAGAATCATACTTTAGAAAAACTTTTGTTGTGAGTTTGCGATGTGTGCCGACTATGTACGACGTTGCCAGATCTAAATATCACTAAACATTATCTGAGCGCTGCGATGTTAGTTGCGCAAAGAACAGACCTGGAGCTAATTTCAATTACTTTCCAAGTGTAAGTACTACCTTAAGAGTACCATATATTTAACGTACGTACCACGTCAGCACAGTAACATCTTTCGGGTAAGTTAATGGTCAACATTGGATTTGGACTTCGAGTATCCCAGAACTGAAATTGGTAAAATTTTTAATTTTTAAAGAATTTTCCATGATAATTTTTATTTTGGTATGATGCTGTAAAAAAAGGTATTGAAATATTCCACATAGAATTTTTTGGTCATAAATGTTAATAATTATGAAAAAAAGGTCTTTGATGAAAAGTAATTTTATATTTAAATTAAACCAATACATTCAAATATGATAGGGATGTAATAGTATATTACGTGCCTAGGCGCACAATGAGGGTTATTGCGTGACGAGCGACAATGCTCGCAGGCGATCGGAGCCAAGGCGTAGTCGAGGCGTAGGTGAGGCGTAGTAGAGGTGTAGCCGAGACGAAGCTGAGGCGCGATCAGTCCTGCGAGCATTGTCGCGAGTCTCGTAATTTCCCGAATTGTGTGCATTGGCACGTATTCTATTTTATGTGACTTCGGTGCGTATACGAGTTTTCATGCGTACACTCGAATCTAATCTAGTATTATAGTTGTTTGCGGCGCTAGTCATTACAATTGATATGTCACGACTAGTCCCAGCCATTTTGATTTTATCGATCTTGTGTAGTATTAATGGATTTTAGTAGACGCATGCGCAGTTCAAATGTACAAGGCTTTGCTAGTAAGATGCTAACACTGTACGAAGAAGAAGAAGAATAAGAAGAAGATTGTGCTTCGTTGCATGGCTATAGGCGCATGCGCAGTTCAATTTTTACATTTCATCCTTCTGTAGCGCAATGTACTACATTGCGCTACTGTTAACTGTAGCGAAAAAACGAGTTTGCGCGCCGGTGGAACATAATAGTATATTATGTGCCTAAGCGCATAATGAGGGTTATTACGCGACGAGCGACAATGCTCGTAGGAGATCGAAGCCGAGACAAAGCCGAGACGCGATCAGTTCTGCGTTCAAGAAATTCCTTAATTCAAAGTAATTCAAACGCGAGAATAATTCTGAAATCCAATTACAAAATTTAGCTAAGGTTATATCCGCCTTAAGTAACACATTCTTACAATAATACTCGTGCTTCGCGCTCTTTTTTTTTTCTTCATATCCATTATTTATTTAATATTTATTAGATACATTTGCATTTTGAAAAATGGAAGTTTTTTTTCAATAGTGTTTTTAAAATTAAAACATAAAATATACATTCTGTCGTAAAATGTCTTACTGAGAATTTGTAGATCTCATTTAGGCAAATAATTTTCCATTTCAACGTTTTTTTCGTATCTCACATATCTTGTTTAAGGTGGCTTGAGCGTTTGGTGTCGTATGAAGTGAGGGGCACCGTGGGGGCACGTGTTACATGAATGCTCATTGCTACTTATTTTTTTAATAATTATATGTATTATAGCAACATCTGAGAAGAAGGGTAAGAAATCGTGGAAATGTCCCCGGAAAAAAGCGATAGTAAAAAATTATTAGTTTTACCTCGAGGCGATTTCTATATTCTGTACCTTTTTCCCAATTATCTCTTGATTGAAGTCGTTAACCCTTCGTTTTATAATACTAATAGATTCCTCGAAATCGAAAGTACTAGTATATATTTGATTTATGGGGACTTGTGATTTTTTCCGGAGTTTCGCCGATTTTGACGAGGAATCCCATAAGACTACATGTTAAACTGACATTTTTTCGGTAGCGATTTTTTCGGCAATGACATCGTCAACCACGGTATTTCTTTTTTCCAAATGAATCTAGCATATTTTATTAACATAATCTCTAAGTTTCAGAGCAGTCTGTAGTTTTTTTCAAAAACGATCAAGCCACCTTAAGGAATGACATTTTCGAATTTCAACCGAATTTTTTTAAATCGAAAAGAAAAATATACATTTAATCAGAGGCTCTTTCAGAGAAGGTTTGTAGACCTTATTTAAGCAAACAATTTTTTATTCTGAAATTTTCCTAATATTCCACATATTATGATCAAAAAATTGATATTTAGATTTTCAATAGTATTTTTTTAAAATTTCCAATGATTTTCAATAGAAAATGACGAAGTTATCCACCATTATGCACAATGCCTATTTCGTTACACGGAGGTGGAAAAAATAAAATTCGTTCGTAGCAACCCTTGAATATTTTCCGATTTTGGATTTTTTTGTCTTGATATTTTAGTTTCCATCTAGGGTTCATAATTCAGGCCAGTGCGGGTTGAGTTTTGAAAGAAGTTTTTTTAAAATCATTTTAATAGTTATCTGAAAAAAAAACAAGAAAAAACTAAAAGAAACAATGTAAGGTGGAATATTAGGAAGTCGACCTTCAAATCCTCTTCCTTTCCTTCTTGCGTCCTTCCTTAGGCCTCGGAAAGGATTTGGAAGTTAAATTTTTATCTTTCCTCTTTCATCATGTATTTTTTTTCTGAGATTAGTATAGGTATGTTTTATTGTCAAAACTGAACCGGCTTTTGTAATTTGAAATCCGAGTTATGTTCGGGTTTGGCTTATTTTGAATTAAGTAATTTTATAATGATGAACATTTATGATCAGACAGACATATCTTAGTAAGCTTTATTTAATTTGGCAAATTTTTAACCCAGTATTTCATTTTGCACGGAAATGAGGCTGCACAAACCTCAAATTCCAGTAAAATAGAAATCTAGTCACGTGGTCAGGTCAGTCCCTGGCCTTAAGATAGTTGAAAATGTGTCCAGAAAAAACTTACGACAAAAAAAAGTGGTTTGCATCTTAGATCATACTACCATATCCCTACATATTTTCTCTCGCTGAATACGAACGCTAAGTAAAAGGTTCCATCATCCTCCAGTTTTAAGCAAATCGAAAAAAAGCACCTAAACCACGGAAATCGTCAAACACTGCAGTTTCATTTTGAAAAATCGAAATGATACTACTTTTATGCATCTTGGTCACATCATATTTATACAGAGTGTCTAAAAAGTCCCGAGACGGTTGGATATTTCCTCAGGTAAAATATTTTTCAAAAAAGTGAAGATCATTCCTGAAGTAAATTTCAACGAGAAATTCAATGGTGACCTTCATTTTGACCTTGAAGTTGACCTTCATGGCTTTTTCAAGGCCAACTTCGTTTTTTTTAATGGAAACCCCCTTTTTTACATCTGCAATCGATAGAGCGGAAAATTCTACGTTTAAGTTCGTACCCAAGTCATAGGTCAATTGTAACGTTCCAGGTCAATTAGAGGTTATTTGAAATAAACAAAGTTTTCCAAAAGGTCAATGCAATTCCTGAAGTAGTTTTCAACGGGGAATTCAATGGTGACCTTCATTTTGACCTTCAAGTTGACCTTCATGGCTTTTTGAAGGTCAAATTTGTTTGTTTTAAATGGAAACCCCCTTTTTTCACATCTGCAATCGATAGAGCGAAAAATACTACGTTCAAGTACGTACCCAAGTCATAGGTCAATTGTAACGTTCCAGGACAGTTGAAGGTTATTTGAAATTAACAAAGTTTACCAAGAGGTGATCTTGGTGATGATCTTCAAGGTTTTTTCAAGGTATTTTCCAAGCAGTTTACGTTTACGTTTAGCATTACCAGGATGTAACATTGTATATTGTATATATTAATATATATATATTACACTATTGGACGTTCCGGTGCCAAAAAGACGTCGTATTGCTCGAAGCGAAGAAATAATCGCAGCCGTAAGTGCATCGATTCAAAATGAACCAAATCAGTCGATTCCACGTCGTTCTCAAGAATTGGGCATCGCTCAAACAACACTGTGGCGTATTATGCGAAAAGATCTTGGCCTACATGCTTTCAAGATTAAATTGACTCAAGAACTAAAGCCACTTAATCATTTGAAACTCCGAAACTTCTCCATTTGGGCTCAGACAAAGCTTGAAGAAAATGAAGAATTTCATCGAAAAATCATCTTCAGCGAAGAAGCTCATTTCTGGCTCAATGGCTTTGTTCATGCGATTTAACGCCATTGGATTTCTTTTTATGGAGCCATATCAAGTCACTGGTCTATGCCGACAAGCCAGCAACTTTAGACGACCTCAAAGACAACATCCAACGGGAAATTGCCAACGTTCCAGTCGAAATGTGTGCCACACACACACAACTGGTCTAGAACCAGTAATAGGTATTTCTAATAAGTCGGTTACAGAAGGGATTAACAAGTCGCTGGTCGAGAAACACCAGGAAGAGAGATACAAGGCTATGGCATGTAAGCAAGCCAAAACCCTCATGGTAGAGCATCTAAATCCCAAACAAGCTGCAGATAGACACAGGCTTAGTAGAACTGAGCTGAAGACCATAACAGAAGTATTTATTGGTCACAGTAACCTCGCTTATCACAGACATAAAATAGGACTTGCAGAAAGTCCAATTTTTCGATTATATGGGGAAGACAACGAAACTTTCATGCATATACTCTGCGATTGTCCAGCAATAAGGGCATCAGGGGCCCTTCCGGGTCCTAGCCATAGCTATAAATAATGCATGCCTTGAATTAACTGCAGTTTTCGCGTGACACCCTGCATACGGGGCAGTTACACTAACCGCGTATGATATTATGTAATGTAAAAAGTTAGCTTGATGGTGTTCTACGGCTTCCCCGGCATGAAGACGGTAGCGAACAGTCGCGTGCCCTCAGCACCGGTGGTGCATCGGGTTATTCATCGCACAATTTCTCGAAAACAAAAAAACTAGAATACATATATTTTAACATTACATCTTTGTCTAAACATCTCTTCCATGAATCTGATTAGAAGGTCTATTTTTTTATTGAAGGCGTTAGGATCATGCTATTATGGCCTGTTAACAGCGTCAAGTGTCTTGTGATTTAGTCTAGTCGAGGAATACCGAACATCGACTTCGTGTCTTGCGTATCCCATGAACCAAAATACGCTTGCCACGTTTGCACATAATCCAAGAGTTCGAGAACCTGATTTACGCGTAAAATAATACCCTAGAACTGGCCTCTTTTCGTTATATGGAATCTAAATATTCTGTTATTCAGGAAAAAAAAAATTCAGTGGAAAAAGTGACTTATGTGCAAAAAAATTACAATAAGTAGTCACGAGTTTAAGCAGCTCTTCAATCGCGACGAAGAGTACCGAGTTTATCGAATGTTCCATAAGTTTTGAGACGAGTACGAACGTACTCGATATAAATGTCGGCATTGATCGCTTTTGCATTACGTGGTCGAATAACTGGTGCAGAAATACCTTTGGGCGAAATCGCCAACCAAATCAACACCTTCGGCTCAAACTTCGTTTTTTCGGCATATTTTACATTGTCTGGAGTTTTTTCAAAGTTGTCTGTGTAATAGCCATCATTTCCACTCAATCCATAACGCAAAAAAGTGAAGTAAGATTCATCATCCAAATCGATGAATTTTCCATTTGCAGTTTGTCTCGAAGTGCACGGGAAAATTTCAGTATTATTTCGAGCTGCCTGGCTGGATATTTCGGTGCTCGTTGACGTTTACGATAAGAAAGATTATTTTTCGTTAAAATGCAGTGGACTGTGCTGTGGGAAATACCAAATTTCCGCCCGAATCGCATGGTGGATTTTTTTATGCCGGGTACAGCCTCAGTCTGAGGAGAGAGTCAAAAACGATTCCCAAAATAAAAACAAATTTTAATCGACATCCCTTTTGAAATTTGGCAGTTTGAAGCCTCCGCGAACGAAGCACTCATTTGAATAAATATTTTGAATTGGCACCTTAATTTAATATTTTCTTTTTTTTCGAATCAAATCTTCGTACGTAACAAGAAAATGCCGAAAGTTACGTCAGATTTTCTTGTGAAACATTTCGACTCTTGAACTGTTATTTCATTTATATTTAAATATTTTGAACACGAATTTTTGTCATAATTTAGCCAAAAGTCTCACTCTTCAAATTCGAGTTTAAATTTAAAATTTTCAAATTTTAATTACACCAGTTTTCCAAATTTTTGAGTAACAATTTTGCCTATTTTGGGTCAAAATTGTCCCTTTATAATCTACGTGTGGGTCACACGAAGGGTGAAAATTTCGCGAAATGGAATCCTTAATTTAAAGAGCTAGAATGCCGAATAAAACTCACGATTTTCAGTTTTTTGAGAGAACAAAGTGTGACGTCCTGACACTTACCTTCCTTTAATAATATATTTTATTTTTCCCTCGTTTTAGATCGGTAAAGAAATCCAGAGGATTTCTAAACCGAAACTGGGATGAGGGTAGCTAACGAAAATGAATCTCGAAACTTACTGAATTTATTTTATATACTGAATATATTTTATTTTTTCCTCGTTTTAGATCGGTAAAGAAATCCAGAGGATTTCTAAACCGAAACTGGGATGAGGGTAGCTAACTAAAATGAAACTCGAAACTTACTGAATTTACAATTATTAACCTTTATTTTGATGGGTACAAACTGAGAGAGAGACATAGAGAAAGAGATAGAAAGTTATTAAAATTTCCTCCTGGGGTCATATATTAAAATTGGACTTACTCGAATCCAGACTGGAACCACTGATAATCCGGAAGGGGTACACACCTTCTAATTCACTTTACGATGCGTTGAAATTCTGACAGGTAGACCAAAATCTAAATAGGGAAACTGTGACAGGTGGGCCTTAAATCCACAAATCTATTTCGGGCTGGACTAGTGACGATCCCGAAGGGTGAGTTGAAGATGCACCTGTCAATATATACGATGTGGGGCCTCAGTGGAATCGAATCGTAGACACTTCAATATATGAACCGTTCACAGGTTCCACTTTTTAAATCACGAACAATGTTCCACTAAATTGAATTTCTATGTAATGTTAAATTGACAAAGAAGATACTGACAAAGACGGACTGAGTTGACCGGGGTAACTTCGGTAGAGAGTTCTCAAATTTTAAGATGGTCCGAGGGGAACTAATTTTTTTAGCAGAGTTCCGGCGTTGAAGATTTCCCGGCGGAAACTGTACTTTTCGGGAGGAGTTCCGCTTCTGAAGATGGACCCGACGGCAACTGAAGATTCGCAGATTCGCAGGTACTTTTATGTGCTTATTTTCGGTCGATACTGGCTACCTTTTGATCGATACTGACATAGAACTTCTAGGTGGTGATTAATGGGTTTTATATTTTTTGTCGATACTGACTATGTTTAATTTTGCCCTGCTAATATTCTTCTGATGTTGGCCTGACCTTGGCACGTGTCTGAGCTGGCCTCTTTTCCTTTGGGTTGCCATTTTTTTATGTACTGAAGAAAAAAGGGAATACTTCGTTTTCTTATTCTGGTTTCCCCGACGTTCCTTCTTAAGATGATTCATTTCTTAATTTCTATCATTTGCTGTGCCCGTCGATATTCTTGTGTACTTAGGACATTCCGATGGGGTTCCCTCGTTAACAGGTAGTTAAGAGTTTATATTTTCTATTTATAAGTTCATTACTATCTCTCTTTATATTACAATTTTATTTTCGTACATTCAATTTTCGTCTAATCAATACTTTTTAATAGCTGTGGCTTATGCATGTTTTATGTTAAAATCTTTTATTAATTTTACAAATTTTGGTATTATGAAATAAATAAATAGCGACGGTCACGGGACGTGACAAAAGAAAAACGGGCGCGTCCTCGTGACAGTTTTCCGTGATTGCAATTTTGAGATTTCGAATCTACAAAACGTAGGAGAATTTTGATTAATTTTTATTTTGGATAATTTCACGCAATCACGCCATGAAACAATAACACGTTCCAATTTTGGGGTATTGTCCCTACTTCTGAAATTGAAAGGTTTCGACCAATGGTTTTTTTATTCGTAGCATACATAATTTTTCCAGTTTTCCTTCTCAGTTAAACCGCTTCCTCCCTTCTATTTGAAATTAATTTTAATAAAAGCAGGCATCAGGCGTGGACAGGGCACTGTAAAATTTGTGACACAGGCCTGGCACTTATCATCATTTGTCACCTCCCTGAACATATTCAAAATTTATATTTGACGCGCGCAACTCGGCAGGCTTTACCCAGTGGAAAAAGAAAATAATCAAAAGAGGTTACCATACAAGCGAAGCTCCCCGTGGGGATTCGACACTTGCGTGGCGTGGAAATTAGGAGTGGTTTGTCAGGTGAAGCTCCCCGCGGGGATTCGACACCTTCTAAACACCTCCTGGAATTTGGTTTATTTAATTGGGGAATGCCACGTTCGATGTGTCTCTCGATATGAGAGTTCACATTACTAATGGCACGAGTTGAGCTAACCGAGTTGCAGTGTTTTTTAGAACGACCCAAAAAAAAATAATAATTCGAGTCTCAAAAATTCACGAAGTAAAATAAAATCTAAACCATTGATTCCTAGCTAAGGGAGGACAGGAATCATATGTTCGACCGAGTTCTCAAGAGACAGGTACTGTGATGCTAAAATGCAGTGCCTGTTCCGAGCCTCGATCTATCTCAGAGTTCAATTTCGCGCAGGGCGATAAGTCCTTACGTTTATTAGGCACGCAACCGGACTGAATTTCGAGGATCAGCAACCAAGCACATTACCTCGGTTTTCCACGTCTTTAATAAATTCCCCCCTTAATTAACATGCGCGCGCATCAATTAGCGACCGCGATCAAGTCCAGTTAAATCAATAAATTAAGAATGATTTTATTAAAATAAGAAAATACATTAAGGTTCTCAACTCTCCGAAGTAAAAAAAATAATAGAATAAGATTACAAGAGATTGCAAAAAAAATCTTCTTTAGTCTTTTCTATAAAAGTAAACTACTGTCAGTTTTCCTTCGATGTTAATTTTCATATTTCCTTTTCTTGATACATCCAAAACTGGCTATTTTCAAGATTTATGTGAAATAGTCTTCGGCTTACTTCCTCGTTCTCACGATTGATCCAAAATAAAAACGGCTCTACGTTCTCTCAAAATATTAATATGTCTCTGATAACATATAAAATCTATTATTGACTTGTTTTCTGCAGGGAATTTTGTTGACAGAAGAGGGCATTTAGGGGACGACGTCACAAAGAGGCTCTAAAGTAGCACTATCTAGCCACTTGAGAACAGACATGCATTAAAAACGCCTCTGAGGTGTCTCTTACGAGTACAGGGCAGGGTAGTTCTCATTGTTCGTAATTCAATTGAAATAGAAATCCCTGTACGACAGAAAGAGAAGGGATACAATTGATCAAAAAGGACTAGTAGTTATCTGGTTGACGCGTTTCGCCTACTAGGAAGTCGATCCATCCGTCTTCTGTTCGCTGATTGGTCGATATTCCTTTCTAATGTTTCGAACATAAAAATGAACACGCATAATTAAAACTTAGTTTATGTCTAAAATGTATATTTTTTGTTGGACAAATTAATGTTCTCTTCATTCGCGGCCCTTACCGCATGGTCGCGTTTTTTTATTATTTCTGGCTTAGAAAGGACCTCCAAGTCTGAATATATTTCTTCCACCACAAGGGTTGGTCGATATTTACGTATCGGAATTTTAATTGAACTTATTGCTTAAAATAGTTGTGGACCCGAGATAATTCAAAGAGAGTACTACCAATACGCGGCTTACGTCCCGAGTTAGAAATTCGTGTAGAAGAAAAGGATACTTTTAGGGAAGTCATTAACGACAGCATTGATATAGAACGAAGATTAGCTGCAAATTCCGCACTACGAAAAAATAAAAATATGGAATATTTAAAAAGTGACGAACAAACAAATAATAAAAATAATGAGGTTACTCGGTTTAATGTAGCACGCGAAGATAAATTTATTTGTTTAATTTGTAAAAAGCCAGGTCATGCAACTGAAAAATGTTTTCATTTAGGTAAAGCCCAAGAGGCAGTTCTTAATAATAAACAACAAAATTTTTCCTATCCTAACCAACAAAGATATAATAATTTAAATGGTCAAAGAAGTAATAATAATAATTTTTCAAAAAACAATTACAATAATTTTTCGAATAACAATTTTTTAAGAAATAACAATTATAATTTTAATAACAGTAACAATAATAATTTGCAAAATAGAAATAATAATTATAAAAACAATAATAATCATTTTTTACAACAAAGATACCAAATAACCAATCACAGACAGCTCATCAGGAAAACTCCAAAGCTCTCCCCAGCACGGGTGCACTGAGGAAAGCATAAATCGAGAACCACTGGCATCCACTTCTAACGATCATACAACAACGACAATAAATATTTCAAAGTCCACTTCAATCCCATCAATTATAATATCAACGGAAGGTTTAAAAAGTCCAACACACATGATGATCGATACTGGTGCTGCTCGAAATTTAATTAAACAAAAGGTTCACAATCCTGAAGTACCAATAAATAGCCAAAACGTATTAAAACTTACAGGAATTAATGATTTACCACTTTACACATTAGGACAGGTAAAAATAAACATTTTTGGTTATCCAACAATATTTAACATTATTCCCAATGAAGTCCCAGAAGAAGAAGATGGAGTATTAGGATCAGAATTTTTTCAAGATAATAGTGTAAATATAAACTATACTTCAAGGTGCTTGGAAATTGAGACCCACTGTTACCCTTTGAAATCTACCAATACATTTACTATTCCAGCTCGAACAGTTACAACATTTTATTTTAATATAAAAAATACAGAAAAGAGTGAAGGGTATGTACCTCGATTACATATCCAATATGGCGTCTATGTAAGTGACGCAGTTGTAAAAAATCACAAGGGAAAAGCTTATTGAAAATTTGCAAATACAAATGAAATGCAAATAACATAATACGTCCCAATAGTTAATTTAAAAGATTTTGAAGAACAAGAATGTTATAAACAAATTGAAAAATTACATAATTTTAAACAATCAAATAACAAAGATTTATCAAGTAAAATATTAAATAATTTTTAAGAACTGACAATTCTCTAATTAACTCGTGCAAAATTTATAATGTAACAGACGAAGACAGAGTAGAACGTATTAAAAAACTTCTTCGATTAGAGCATTTAAATCAAGATGAATATGAACATGTAGAAAAATTAATTTAAAAAAATGCAGACCGATTTCAAATCCCAGGAGAACCACTTGAAGCTACTAATGTATTACAACATTCAATTCCTACTGTAGATGACGCTCCAATTTTTTCAAGACAATATAGATTTCCCCCAGTTCACAAGGAAGAAATTACAAGATAAGACGATGAATTATTGAATAATAAAATAATCAAGCCCTCACAATCACCATATAACACTCCAGTATGGATAGTTCCAAAAAAAACCTGATTCTCAAGGAAAAATAAAATGGAGAATGGTTCTTGATTTTCGTAAATTAAATGAAAAAACAATTGGCGATTCGTATCCTCTACCTAATATAAACGATATACTTGATTCTCTAGGATCAGCAAAATATTTTTCAGTGCTTGATTTAGCTACCGGTTTTCACCATATCACTTCGAGGCAACTGTTTTTAGTCGATGGAAGAAATAAAAGAGAATTCACAGCGAGAACTGAAGTCGATTCCAGAAAATGTGTTTAAAAAATGTTTTGATGATTGGATTATTCCTTGGCATAAGTGTATTATTTCGGGAGGGGCCTACTATGAAGGCGATCAAATAAATAATAATTAGTTTGTGTTTTATTGACCAATTCCCGGTACTTTTTTGACAGAATGTAGGTACGTCGTGCTCTAAGAAATTTGAACTGAACACTTTGAATAAAATAGCTGCTTGAGTGACTCCCAAAGATTCTGCGAGCTCTTCTTGTGTTTGGCAACAATCTTCATCGAGTAATGCTTCCAGTTCTTCATCTTCAAACTTTTTTGGCTGCCCAGAACGTTCTTCGTCTTCCAAGCCAAAATCACCACTTTTAAATCGTGCAAACCACTTTTGGCACGTTCGCTCAGCTAGAGCATGTTCACCATAAACTTCCACCAAAATACGATGACTTCCTGCAGCAGTTTTCTTCATATTAAAGTAATGAAGATGAACTCCCCGCAAAAACACTTTTTCAGGCAGAAAGTTCGACATATTCGAGTGAAAAAAAATTATTGTTGTTTACGCTTCAAATGAATGACATATACTGAAAAAGACGCACAATGACAGTAGCTTTCCAACGCATGTTCGGAATATTGGAACGATGGAATAATAATCAACTTACGCCATCTTTTAGCAACCCACACGACTTAAGATATAGATCCAATATTTGCAGGAATTCGTGCAAGGATATGCTTCGATTTCAATTTTATCACTCGACTTTGCTGTGAACGAAGTGGACGTTTACCTTCTTGCAAATGTAACTATTACATTATTTTCACCAAAATTTTCTTCCTTCAATATTTAATTGTATTTTTATATGTTATTCCTGAACATAATATTACAAGATTTTGCTGAAAATAATAATACAAGATATTCCTGAAAATAATACTACAAGATATAAAAAAATTATTTTCAATTGTTTTTAACCAAAAAATTTACCGTCGTTGTTAAAATTGAGAAGAAAACAAGAAAAAAAAATCCGAACCAATAAGAATCGAACCCACAACGTGCAGCGTTCCAGTCAACCTTGTCCGCTGTACCGCTGCGGTTGGTACACTCAGACTCCGCACGATTCGGTGGTCGCTCGTATAGAAAGAACACATCCTGTTTTGAAATTCAATATCTCAAAAACAAGGCCTCAATCGAATGAACGCTGAAAGTCTTTTTTTCGTGAGGTAATTAGAAACTCTCACGCGTAATTTCAGCGAAATCCGTGTGGGACATTACACGGTCTTGCCTTGTTAGTATCATCGAATAACATAGAAAAAATTCTCCCTGTGTTTTCAAATTAGAGCTCGAAATTTACTTTTTAAACTAAGCATCTAAAGGTCTTTGGCCTGAACAGCAATGAGATGCTTTAGCGGCCTCGTCAAGGCGCTCGGGTTAGGGGCATTTCAAGATTTCCACACAGCGAAAAAAATTCATAGCACCAGCTCCACGGGTGCCCTGATGACCTTGAAGCAGCGAAAACCGTTATAATGAGTTTTATATTGCAAAGTTAATCAAGACTGCAATGGCGCACTGATAGTCTCTCAAATTTCTTTTACTCCTACTATTACTATTATTGATATACATATATTGTCATCAAAAAATTGATGCAGTAATATAACGTGTCCTAAAATGTACAGTAATAATTCTAGGTAAATCGTTTTTAAAAATGAATATATATGTTTTTATGTAACTTGAAGCTTTACAAAATACTGTACTTTTAAAGTTTTGTCCCAAGATCCAGTCATTAAACAGGAATAGTTAGAGCCCTTAACCCAGTGACAAGTTTTCACTGGTGCATCGTGAGCAGCAACTTGAATGCTTTGGTTTGAAGCTAAATCCCAGCATTTCACCATTTTATCACAGGATGCCATGAATACTTTTGTTCCGTCCTGAAAATAAAATATTTTATTTTCTAATTACATATGATTTAAAGTGTATAAAAAAAACATTTTTTAGCCTTGAATACAAATTTTGCTATAAGATTTTTGATACAACAGCAGTTTGATTATTAATATATAAGATTCTCTTATAAATGTTGAAAAATAGAGTTACGCAAATAGTCCAGTCAATTTGTCACTTTACACCGTATTAACTCACGAGCGCATTTTTTTGGCTTAATCGCTTCATTTTGGGTCACTTATACTTTTGTGACAAGAATTTCGGACCAGAACTCGGGAAAATTTTTGAAGAGAGGTGCCAAGAATCACATATGCGTAGATTGTTGCTCTCCTATGGATCTTAACGAAAAACACGTAGAGAGAGAAAAGAAAGTAGACAAAATTATGAGAAATTAATTTTATAAAATGTCCTAGCAACAATACATTTCAAGATACAGCATTTCGACGAAACCTATTTTCGTTCGATTTTTGCCCCAAAATCGCTATTTTTCAAAAAATCATCTAGAATTTGTATAATCGATAGACCTACGCTGAAATTGTCTACAAATGACTTAAAGTAGGCGTAATTATCTTCACCCTCTAGGTCCAATAGATCGGGAGCTATAAGCTCTCAAAATGAACACCTTTTTGCCCATTTTAGTGACCGTTTATTTTTTAAGAACTAGAGCGTTTCCTAATAAATTGAGTGCGTTTATGCAATACTAATCGGTCGCATGCTCGAAAAAACGGAAAAGTATTGTGCATGCGGTGACGTGACGATTTAAAATCAAAAGTCCAAATTTCTGTTACGTAAGGGTAGTATTAAATAAAACAAAATATAAAAAGTTAAAAAGAATTACCTTTAATACATTTCATTTATCAGTATAATGAGTACGCGGAGGTCGCCCAAACTGCCGAATTTAGTTAATATAAATATCAAAAGTCCAAATTTCTGTTACTTAAGTGTAATATTGAATAAAATCTAAATGTTTATTCGAACCAAACGCTCAACATCCATCAGTTTGGTGTAGGTTCGAATCTTTAAAATTGTTTATTCACGTAAACTATTCAAAGTGTTAATTTAATTATTTGTTTAAAATATCGATCCAACTCATCAAAACGTTTATTCGAACCAACGCACAGCATCCATCAGTTTGGTGTAGGTTCGAATCTTTTAATTGTTTATTCAAGTGAATTATTAAATTGAATACGATGTTGATGTTAATAATTGGCTTTAGGGTCCAGAAATGATAACTCAGGAAGTTACATACTTTCAAACGTTTCGACTCTGATCGGAGTCCTCATCAGTGATCTTTATTTCTAAAATATCAAAACATTGAATCAAACATTGCACATATGAGCCCTGTTTTGGAATAGGCTTTGGTATTATGAGAAAACAATTGTAAACAAGTAAAATTGCAAATTATCGTTGGAAAAAATTACATAAGAGTTGCACAGAGTACATCGATAAATGACCTAAAACTACCTTAGGAATAACAGCAAAATTCTGGCAAAAAAAAAACTATATGATGCATCAGCTATTGACTAGTACCTTTATAGTGAAAAAAAAAAAAAAAAAAAAAAAAAAAATACAAACGTGGCGAGTGAACTTGCAGCATAAACGTGAGTTATGAATAAATTGCTTATAAGAATGCTAGTGTGGAATATTCGTTTTTTTATAGAAAAAGATGTGTTCTGTCAACTTCAAATTTTTCAGTCTCATCACCATTTTTAATTTTAAATAAGTTGAACTAACCTTATTAGATGTAGTGTGCTGTAATTACAACTGAGGGACTGCTATATCCTCAGACAAAAACTTTTTAAATTTTTTCCTCTTTCGTTTTCTGGCCACATACATACTTTCAAATAACTCACTGATCTCTATGACGTTATTTATGCAACTAAAGTTTGGCTATGACTTGAAACCGAAAGTGTGGGATGAAAGTGGAGGGTTCTCTTTTGCTCTTGTGTTTAGGGTTGAGTTTTTAAAGAGAAGGAGGGAAAAAATTAGAAGATGTGCTCAAGATGACTGGAGTACTATGACAAAGGAGGCCATAAACTGTAATAGGAGTTGAAGTGGTTTGTTTCTGACAGATTTAGAATTTTCTTAGGCACTCTTTGAATGTGTGTGCTTTAAAGATACAGAAATATTTTGGCGAGGTTACAATTTGGCGTTCAAAAGAGGGAGGTAAAAAACGGATAAGTTTTCAGTATCAGCTCTTTGGTTTACCGCATGTGGATTGCCAGCTATGTGGGTCATTTCAAGTATCATACGTTTTTTATAATTATCTGATCTGTCAATTATTTTTAAATTATCAAAATTAAACTTGTGGTCTTGATGCCAAGAATGTTTCGTTAAAGCAGTCCATTTTTGCGGGGGGTTATAAACATCTTTTTTATGTTCATGTTTGGTGTAGGTTCGAATCTTTTAATTGTTTATTCAAGTGAATTATTGAAATTGTTTATTAAAAATATCGATCTCTGATCTAAATGTTTATTCGAACCAAACGCTCAACATCCATCAGTTTGGTGTAGGTTCGAATCTTTTAATTGTTTATTCAAATGAATTATTGAAATTGTTAATTTTAATTGTTTATTAAAAATATTGGTCTATCTGATCTAAATGTTTATTCGAACCAAACGCTCAACATCCATCGTTTTGGTGTAGGTTCGAATCATCCCAATGAATTGTTCATTCACATAGATTATTGAGATTTTTAATTTTATTGTTTATTTAAAATTTGATCCAATCTGTCTTAAACGTTTATTCGAACCAAACGCTCAACATCCATCAGTTTGGTGTAAGTTCGAATCTTTTAATTGTTTATTCAAGTGAATTATTGAAATTGTTTATTAAAAATATCGATCTCTGATCTAAATGTTTATTCGAACCAAACGCTCAACATCCATCAGTTTGGTGTAGGTTCGAATCTTTTAATTGTTTATTCAAATGAATTATTGAAATTGTTAATTTTAATTGTTTATTAAAAATATTGGTCTATCTGATCTAAATGTTTATTCGAACCAAACGCTCAACATCCATCGTTTTGGTGTAGGTTCGAATCATCCCAATGAATTGTTCATTCACATAGATTATTGAGATTTTTAATTTTATTGTTTATTTAAAATTTGATCCAATCTGTCTTAAACGTTTATTCGAACCAAACGCTCAACATCCATCAGTTTGGTGTAAGTTCGAATCGTTCACTCAATTTGTTTATTCACGTTGGTTATTTTAAAGGTTAATTTTTATTTAACAATCGACTCTAACGTTGGGAGTCAATCAAGACAGCTTTCAATACGTTCACATACCACCTTTCAATGTGGTACCTTATTACATACGTCCGCCCGATGCGACTTCACGAAACCGGTATTAACAGGCAATTTTACAAGTCAGCCTTAACTAGTAATCGAAGACCAATCGTTTCGAACCGCGGACAGACAAAAGTAGAGAAAAGTATATTCCATACTGTCTGACTAGTTCTGGTTAGTACCAGGTTGTTGGAGTAACTCAGTGCTCCGAGATCGTGGATGAAATTTACCCCTTCCACAGCTGCCAGTTTGGAGCAGCAAAACGAGAATTCAATGATTACCACTGTCTGTGACGTCACCGCTTCGGGTAAAGTCGAAAATGTACGCAGACGAACAATCCGAACTTGTAATTTCTCGTCGTCGTCGCCTCACTCGGCTATTTGAAGGAAATGGTTTGTGACTGTGCAATCTGCGAGAAATATATTATAAGGCACTAGAGGTTGGTAAAGTCGTAATATATTGAATGTATTATGTTAGAGAATTTGAGGTTAGGTTACTAATGTCAAGTCCACCCTTTCTAATACCAACTGTTTTTCTTTCCCTTTAGTTTTCTTTGAGTGTGAAAACTTTTGCCGCACGCCGTACACATGGCCCCACTTTAGCGCCATATCGGTTCCTCTTAAAGCAATATCTTTCTTCCGACACAGACAGCATATACAAAAATTAGAAAATACAGATGAATTGAAGAACTTAATAGGAAAAGGTAATAAAAATGAAAGAACAGATTTTCAGATTTCTTCAACCCTTAAATAATCTTTTTCAGGACCAATTGACGTACAACACTCAAACTATATTACACAGATGTTTCTTGCGTGGGAAAGTTCTTTAAAAAAAAAATGAAGAAAGATTATTTTTGGAGACCTAGTTAAATATTATAAATTAATTAAACCTTATAAGATATTTACGTCCGTCTAATTCTCTTCATTAAATGCAGGAAAATGACCAACCTCGGACAATCTAGATGTTTTTTATAATCTCTTTAATGACGTTTCGATGACTACTATCTCATCCTCATCAGATTTTTACAATTGGTTTGTTGTTGAAAATTCTATAATAATTATACAAAAAAAGAAGAAATTCTTGAGAATAAAATAAAAATTGTTTTTTTCCTCAAATATATATATATATATATATATATATATATATATAAATCAAAATACCTGTGATATATATATATATATATATATATATTTAAGGAAAAAAATTTTTTTATTTTATTCTCAAGAATTTCTTCTTTTTTTTGTATAATTATAATAGAATTTTCAACAACAAACCAATTGTAAAAATCTGATGAGGATGACATAGTAGTCATCGAAACGTCATTAAAGAGATTATAAAAAACATCTAGATTTGTTACGGTTGACTCTACGAGACGGGAATAATCAAATCAAAGATAAGATACTCCCGTGGCCAACGCGTAATTGTGTCATGCGTGCCGTGGCCGAGACTCTCTTTTCTTTCTCGTCTGTTCTTTTTCTTTCTTCTAGCCGTCAATCACACGTGCACTCGTTGCACTACAGCTCATGTTATAATGATTAATTATTTGATGATACTTATTACAATAACAATTAACTGTATAATAATTATTATTATTGAAACGATAATTCTAATGACGAGAGTTAAACGATTGACTTTCATTTGACATTAGTGCACATGTCCTGCAAAACTGTTTAGCTAGCGCGTTATCAGCATCAGCATTTTAAGGTCGCGCCACATACTGCCTTTGTTCTCACAGTAGTCAGCAGGAGTCAAGTTACAATTTCGCAAAAGTCCCTTCCATGCATACACCCACGACGCTAATTTTTACCGATCCTCGCCAGCATTCCTCTTCGACTTCTCGGGCAGACAAGATGTCCAGCGGGTCGTGTGGAAAAAGGGACAGGTGACTGTTCCCTCGCTCCGTCCGTGTTTCCCATCACGAATCGCGTCGTGAGAGTGACTCCGAAGGCTCCTCAGAGTCGAAAATTCGAGTACACTAGAGGGTGTTTCGGGACGTAAATTGGGTAAACGAATCGCGTAGAAACAAATTTAGAAACAAATTTAAAAGCTGTGTGCAACCGGTCCAGTTCGGGAGTGAAACCAAGTGTTAACCACTGTGTTTCGAAAGAACAAGAAAGCTGAGAAGCTTGTGCGCGTATCGCCCCGATTTGTAAGACCACATCGGTAAAATCGGTGCGATTCGACGTATTTAAAAACTCAAAAAAATAAAATAAATCTGAGGCTAGTGCAAAAATTACGACAGAATTTCGCGGTAGCCTTTGGAGCGAGACCTCGCGGCGTGAAAGTGAGAGTGGTGTTGTGTGCCGCTAGGGAAACCCAGGAGAGGAATTTATGGCCCGGGAAAGCAAGGTAAGAGTATGTAATCTCGACCTCCCTCTCTCGCCCTCTCTCTGTCTCTTTGTCACCTGAGCTTACAGCTGACTTCCGCAGCAATTCTAAATCAATCTTAGCGACATCCGATGATTATTTTTTTTTTTGTAAAACGAATTGAATTTTTGCCCGTCGACTTTTCTTGTCCGAAGGTCAGGCGGTAGTCTTAAGGTCGTAAAAATTTTGGTAAATTTGAATAATAACAGAATTTTTAATACAAACAAATTATGTAATTTTGTGCCGTATTTTAGATTTTTAAGCTTTCTATCGCAATAATTTTGTGACATATCGTATATTTTTTTCAGTTTTCTATCGCAATAATTTTGTGACGTATTGTATATTTTTTTTAGTTTTCTATCGCAATAATTTTGTGCCGTATTGTAGATTTTTAAGCTTTCTATCGCAATAATTTTGTGCCGTACTATAGATTTTTAAGCTTTCTACCGTAAAAATTTGGTAAATTTTAATATCGACAAAAGTATTTGATTTGTGACGCATTACAATTTTTAAGAATTGCCTTTGTCTAAATAACCCCACCACTACTCTGGTGAATAAATTTTGTGTCAGTTCACGATAAATTGAAATCTAAAGTTATTTGAAAACCTTAACGCTTACAGGAAGTCAAGGCTAGGCAGAGCAAGGTATTTCCCCAGGAAATAGAGCTCAGAGGACGATCACCTACAATAAATAAAATAAACAAAGTGATGTGAATTACTTTGACTGTTTGGTTCCTCCGGCGAACAAACTAAGGCAACTACTTCTCATTTCGTCTCTTGTAACACCTCTTTTCAGGTCTTTGAGTGGGATAGTTGTTTTTGAAAATTTTGTTTAAAATCAAAATTGCCCGTTCGTAACAGATTGTCTGAGGTTGGTCATTTTCCTGCATTCAATAAATTTATTACATTTAATTGTTAATGCCCGTAAACCAACTTAACTGATCATCTTATGCGCAAAGCCTAAGTTTATATACTATCACCTCCTCTTATTAATATTCATTTCTTTTTCTTACAAACATTTGAACTAAAGGATGTTGCACAAAGGATGCACATTAACAATTATTGTAAAATTTGACTCAACTTCTTATACAATATATTTAGGATCTATCTTTGTACAATTAGCCAATGTAAGTCTGAGTAAATCTAAACAACAAAATTATATGTATTAGAAATTACTATTAAATAGCAGGAATCAGAAGCCTCGGTTGGAGATGGGAAAGGTAGTTGAAGAGCCATCTTTTGAGAGGAGCCAAAAACTACTTAAAGATAAGACACTCCCCCGCACTTAAGCACTTATGGGACTTACCAACCACATGACCACGTGGGCGGCTAATTTCGATAAAGAGTTTCCGAAAAAGCCGAATAAGAGACTTAAAAATTTTATAAACCAATTATATAAGAAATTAACCACCCTCAAGGGGTAGGGAAATGGAAAAGCAGGGAGATTAGGGCGTGGATAAGTTTTTTAAAAGGATAAAAAAATCTCTGGGTTTGGCAGTCACTTGCTGATTTTCAGTCAGCCAGTTTTTAAAAAATCTAAAAAGCATTCTCTCTCTTTTTCACAATTCGTTTGTTAGGTTGTTCCGTTGTTTTAACAAAATTAAAACTTCAAGTCTCGGCCAATCGGTTTTTATTCCTCGCAGTTGATTTTAATTCGCATCACTCTAAAAAACTTTCGGTCTGAACAGTTCCGGGTCCACAAGTGGCAGTCCTTTATCTCATCTTCGATTGAGGCTCCTGACATTTTTCAACAGAAGATATAATTCTAAAATAAATAAGAAGTAAGTGCCAATTTTTGTTGCTGTCTCTACCTTTCCTTCTTTTCATTCTGTTAAAACTATATTTAGTCCGTTTTTTTTATCGAACGGTATTTTTTTTATCCTCCAAGGACAGTCCATAATCCTGTACGAGGACCGGATTGCTCCATCTTTCCTTCCTAAAACCTTCCTAGTTTTTCTTTTAAGCTCCAGCTTGGTTGGAGCACTAGGGAAACCGTTTTTTTCAATTCACACATCATTTCCCCTTGGTTAAGGAGCTTTCTTAACGGGTCACAAGCTATTGAGCGAAAGCTCAGGCTTAAATTTTTAAATTTAATATTTATGTGATGTCCCTAGGACGTCACATAAAAATTTGTGGAGGCCCCGGATGGATACTTTAGAAAGGCTCATTAAATTTTGCGTTCGATACTTTTTTTTTATGTTTGAAAATATAAACTAAACTAATGCTTTCTCTTTTCCTACTAATTGCGAAGTCCGAGAGTGAGCGTGATTCTCTCGTTCAAAAATACAAAAAATATGACGAACGAAATTTTCTGACAAGCTATCGAATCCACAAAGTCTACGTAGGTAAGCATTTTATTGAATCAAAGAAGAATTCTAAACCTAAAATGAAACAAATTCTATCAAATTTATGAAAAATCATAAAACTGTAAATCTATGAAAAAATTCAAGAATCTACTAAATCTACGTAAAATTATCAAGTTCTAAATCCTAAAAACCATTGAATTTACTACATCTGTAAAAGAAACGAAATGAAATTTTACTAAATCTATGAAAATTTATAAAATTCTAAATCTGAATTAAAAATTTCAAGAATTCGAAAGTAATCGAATCCCCAAAATACAAAAACACAACCAAATTTGGACCAAAATCACAAGTAGAAAAAACCTTGGGAAAACAAATAAAAAGGAGGAAAGAAAAAAGAAGGCAACCTTCCAAAAACCCTTCCTTCTTTTTCTTTCTTTCGTCCTCTTTTGTCTTTATTACCCACCACCATTTACATAAATAAATCTTTAAACTACTCGCCGACGCTTCGGTGCTCTTCCATCACCCTCTTCAAAGCTGCAACAGTATAAAAATATTAAGGGGGGCACTCCACCTGGAACTTTCAAAAAATCGATTTTTCTTCTTTAGCTTTAATCTATAGCTATACTATCCGAAAATATAATCCCGAAGTTTGAAATAAGTACTGATAATAGTTTCGGAGCTCTCCAGCGGGAGCGGAGCCGCGCCAAGCGGTCGTAGCCACGCACACCGAAAACTTTGAAGCGTGTTTTCTCGAAACCACCTTTTTTAAGTCGGTAATCACGATTGCGAGTAAACCACTGAACGTAAAAAGCTCAATGACCACTCATTTTTTAGATTATAGTTTACACAAGTGCTTGAACCTCTATAATCTATATAAACAAATTGTTTAAACAATTTTTCAGTCACTCATAACAAGAAAAAAACGGGAAAAATTCGATTTTTTTTCCAAACGTATGATATTGTTACTAAATTTCAAGATTTATTAACGTTTTAGAGGTTCACGCACTTAAGACAAGCTTTATCTGTACAGCAACAAAAATTTCATATGCTTCAGATGATTGGTTTGGGCTGTAGGATAATTACCGTAAAAATCGATTTTTCGGAGAATTTCCGGAAGATGGTTTCTACAGCCGCCATTTTGAAAATTTTCATACATAAAAACTCAAAAATTGTAGTTCAGACATGTATCTAAATGTACGCAAATAACTAAAAAACTGTCGTATCGCTTTCTTGTTTTAAAAAAATTAATAAAAACGACTATTTATTAAGGCTCCAGGTAGAGTGCCCCCCTTAAGCAATTGTTGCGTCTCCTATCACTCTCTATGGGTACGTAGATCCTTCTCCATGGAACGCCAACAGGAAACTGCAACAAGACCCTGTGTATCCCTCCCTTTGAAGCACGTGAAGAACGCCAAGGGTCATTCAATAAAATTTAAATCGTTTCGCAGAATCTAGAAACCTCAAGAATATTTACTGTGGAACATTGTCCTTAAAGATAACTTATAATTCAAATATTCATATAATTCATTCGAATTCATAATCAAATCAAATCCTTCTAAATCTGAGAATTACCAAATATAAAAAAAACTATAATTGAAATTTGAATATCTGAAAAGTTTATATGTCTGAAAATCTTCCAAATCTGAAAAATATAACGAAATCAAATTTTTTTAAATCTAAAAGTCGCTAAATCTAAAATTCTTATATCTTAAATTCCAATATACCTAAAAACTCTATATCTTAAAATATAATTATATGAAATTTACTATCCGAAAACTATTGAATCTGAAATATTCTATATCTGGAATTTACTAAACCTAAAAATTCTATATCCAAACGTATAATTATATAAAATTTACTGTTTTCAAAAATTATAAAATCTGATATCTTCTATATCAGAAATTTACTATATCTATAACTTCCAAATTTGAAAATTTCTATATCCGAAAATAATTGAATCAAATTCTATTAAGTCTGAAAATGTTCAATTCTAAAACTAATAAATCCTGTAAAAAAGTGAAGAAATTCTATGAAATCTATTATTTAAAAAAAAAGAAACCTGAATTATCTATTTTCAATAAATTTACTGAATCAAAATCTATTAAACAAGTAAGATATTATTAAATATAAATCCATTAAATATATCTAAACAAAGAAATAATAAACCAAGTTTTACTAAGTAACAAATCTTCTAAACTTTCTTAAATATATTTGTCTAAATTAGATAACTAAAATTTAAGAATTTAATTATTTTACTAAATTTTGAGAATGCTAATCTGCAAAATCTGTTGAATTCATTCAGTCTATGAAATTCAAAAAATTCCAATGCCACAGTTGAATTATATAAACTATACTAAACACACTACTGGTAGCGAAGGTAGCAGCAACTTTTCAACTACATCCCTTAACGTAGAAGTAAACTCTGTCATAAATGAAACTAAAGGTCTCTTAGAGAACGAGGAGGTAAGCTTAAACGACGAATAGGAAGAAAGCTTTAGCATTGGAGAAAAATACAATTGGTACCACTCACAAGTCATGACCTTTGACGACCTCAACATACCAAATTCCATCAACGAAGACGAGACAAAACAGGACCTGCAAAAATACGAATCCAGGGTCGATTTAATTTCAGTTTTGAACGTTGAAACCACCACTTTGGAAGATCTTTTGCACACAGATCATTTAGATTACATTGAAAAAAATCACGTTCTAAAAATAGCTAGGGAAAATAGGGACCGTTTCTTTTTGCCAGGAGATGGACTGCCAGGAACGAATCTAGTTATGCATAGGATACCAACAACCGATGATGAACCAACTAAGGGTCACCACAGATACCTCTGGCTATGCAGTAGGTGAGGTTCTTTCCCAAGGTGAAATTGCGAAGGATCGACCTATCGCCTATACTTCTCGAGTTTTACGCGAACCTGAACTTAAGTATGAGGTCTACGAAAAGGAAGCACTTGCAGTCTTGCATAGTATCAACAGCTGTAGATCTTACGTGTATGGTAGAAAATTCACCATAATAACTTACCATCAACCTTTTGTATGGTTTAAAACCGTAGACTTGAGCACCAGAATTCAAAAATGTAGATTTAAGTTATCTAAGTACGATTATACTATAATTTATAGGCCGAGAAAACGAAACTCAAACGCTGATCCGCTATCAAGAAATCCAACGGAACCAATACCAGTTTGCACCGTCTCCAGAGCTCAAAAGAGAAAAGAGGAATACAATAATGATTTATTTCCTGACAAAAACCCTGCCCATTTAAAAGCTAAGGGAATAGCTACCGACCCAAAAACTAATAAAAAAAGGAAATAATCACCAAAGTGAATCATTACCCAAAGATCCATCACAGCGTTACCCTAAACGACACATTAATAAAAACCTAAATAACTTCGAAAGCGACGCAGAATCCGGAGATAAAGAGGGTGAAGCACGTATGTTCCCATCTACCGTAAATCCAGATCCAGATGAAGAAAATTCATAATAGAGATCTAATAAAGAACAAAACGACACTACAAATAAAAATCAAACAATAACACCACGCGTTACACCCGTTCCTTCAACATCTGTTGTTAATTTGAATTAGCAAGGCAGAAATTCTCACTCAGCGCCATCTGTCGCCTAGAGCCTTTGTCAAAACCATGTAATTAGCAGTATGGCGAAATACAATGTTTGTGAAACCACGCACGTATTAATTCTTTCAAAAAACCTGTGAAAATCCAGCGTAAAATCAACATGGTCCTTCGAGCCGGATCTCATTGATGGTGAACAAAACAAACAACGTTTTTTCCTTTGGATATATTGACAATTAGCTTCAAAAGATGACAATTTAGTGTTTGCAACTTTGGCGATTGAAAACGACGCTCTCATAAATTTGTTGATATGCATCAGTGTGTGTTTTCTTGGATTTGGCAACAGCGCTTTTGGCAAAAATAGTCGAGCTGAAGCAAAAGATACTAAAAACATTCCTTTCCTTTTATTCGCGTGGAAGAAATTGTAGTACATCAAGCTCAAACAAATCGTTGATACGCTACTTATTCATATTAGAAGAGCAAGCTCGAATTTCGCCAAATATTCGCCATACTTATCTTGGAAAAGGATCTATAGATTCGACAATCCTTTTCAACTAAGAATACAATTGAATTTTACCAATTTGGAATATCTGGGACAAAGGAGGACAATATCTCGCCCAAGGATAATCAACATCAGTTTAAAGGAGACTCTTTGAGGAATTTATCAATATTTGGCATTTGGACAATTTTGAAGGATGATAATCGACGCCGTTCCAGAAGCAAGGTTATGTGAGCTTCCTATTCCTTAATCCAATCTCACTTGTAAGTAACGCTCTCTCTATTGGATTTAATAAAGTTCAGGAAAAATTAAATTATCAAAATGGAAAGATTAATTAGAAATCGCGGATCATCAAAAACAAAAATCACTATTTTCAAAAAATTTGTGGATAAAATCGTAGGTGAGTACACTAACAAAGAAGTCGCGTTGCCAGACCACGTAAAATCGGAATTAAATCAACGATTAGTTCACGTCCAAGATGCTTTTAGTAATTTCGAACAAATACAAGGTAAAATCGATGAACTAACCGATGATGAAGAACATACTACGAGTTATCGGGAGAAAATTGAAGATGATTATTTTTCTATAATTGCTACGGCCGATGAATTGTTATCACGCGGAATCCCTAGAGTCCAAGCTCAAATTCAAGCTCAGGCTCATAATAATAATGAAAGTCAACAACGCGAAATTTTCGTTCCGAATGTAGCAGGAAATCAAGGCATTAAATTGCCTACCATCGAATTGCCAAAATTTAGAGGTGAGCTCGAGGAGTGGCTAGGATTCCGAGACACCTTTGCTTCGCTGATACATAATAATGCAGCAATCAACAATATTCAGAAATTCCACTACTTGAGAGCTGCATTAGAAGGCAATGCAGAACAAATTATAAAATCACTTGAATTTTCCGAAGCAAATTATACAATAGCATGGGAAGCTTTGCGCGGTCGTTTCGATAATAAAAATCTTCTAGTACACAATCACATAAAGGCTATTTTCAATATAGAGCCTATAAACAAGGAATGCGCTTCTCAGCTTCGTAGAATGCTAGACAATATAAATAAACATTTAAGGGCTTTAAACGCGTTAGATCAGCATACGGAGCACTGGGATTCGTTGCTGATATATCTCGTGTCCACTAAATTAGATAGTACGACTGCAAGGGCATGGGAGGGGGAAAAAACTGCGAATCAAATTCCTACTCTCGAAGATTTGAAACGTTTTTTGAAATCCAGAGCGGATATGCTAGAAACGTTAGAAATTAACAATTTGAGTCTAGAAAAGTTGTCGACAAACAAGCAGAGACAGGGCACTCACTCAAGGACTAAGTCGCTAGTCACTCAAAAATAAATTGCTTGAATTGCGAAGGGGAACATCACTTACAAGATTGCTCTAGTTTCCTCGCGCTCGCTCCTCCACAAAGAGCTGAAAAGGTAAAGGGTTTCAAATTATGCTTGAACTGTCTAAGGTCTGGTCACTTCATAAAAAATTGTAAAGCGAATGGTTGTAGGAAGTGCCAAGGCAAGCACAACACATTATTGCATTTTGAGAAAATTGAAACAGGGTTATCGTCAAATTCCTCAAGTACAAAGGAAGCAGTAGTCTTATCGTCTTTTTGTGTTAATGGAAGTGAAGATGGGATTTTATCCACAGCTTCAGTTTTTGTTGAAGGTGCAAATAAACAATTACTATCAGCTCGCATGATCCTTGATAACGGTTCTCAAACTGGCTTAATTACTGAAAAGTTGTGTAACATGCTAAAGCTTCCAAAAATTCCGATCGACATTACAATAGGTGCAATTAGCAATCTTGCGTCAACTGTTAGCTACAGGTGCAATGTTCAAATCTCATCCAAGCAAAACAATTTCAAATTCAAGGTTTCTTGTCTAGTGGTACCAGATATAGCAGTACACACACCTAGTAAAGCAGTCGCTGAACTAACGTCAAGGATGCCCTCTCATCTGAAACTGGCTGACCCGGAATTCAATAAACAAGGAAAGATCGATATTCTAATTGGAAATAACATTTTTTGGAATTTAATTTCGGTGGGTCAGGTCAAATTGAATAGGGAAGGTTTAGTTTTGCAAAAGACAAGGTTAGGTTGGATTCTGGCGGGTCCTATGCCAAGGTTTAATCTTAGTCCGCAAACTAATGTGGTTCGATGCAATTTAACTCAAAATTTATGCGTAGAAGGTCAATTGCTTAAATTTTGGGAGTTGGAAGAGAATTTGACAAAAAGGGCGAATTCAAAGGAAGAAAAGTTGTGTGACTCACACTTCTCTAAGATAGTTAAGAGAGATGAGAACGGCAGATTCGTTGTGACAATACCTTTCAAAGGACATCTTAGTCAACTAGGTGATTCAAGGCAAATGGCAGAGCGTCGCCTTTTAAATATAGAAAAAATTGCTAAGAAATTCTGAACTGAAACGTGAATATTCTGAATTTTTGTGTGAGTACAACGATTTGGGGCATATGTCGAAGATAGCAAATGAATCGAATGCACCTTTCTCGTATTACTTGCCGCATCATTGTGTAATTCGAAACGAAAGTCTATCTACCAAAGTTCGCGTTGTATTTGACGCTTCGGCATCCACGACCAGTGGACTATCTCTGAACGACCTTCAAATGGTTGGACCTAATTTGCAAGACGATCTTTTTTCAATCTTGGTTAGATTCAGAAAACACAATTTCATCCTTTCGGCAGATATTGCCAAAATGTATAGGCAGGTTCTAATATCACCAGAACAACGTCCTTTGCAGCGTATCTTGTGGAGAGAAAATGCAACTGACCCAATAGGAGTTTTCGAGTTGAACACGTTAACTTATGGTACTGCTGCCGCTTCTTTCCTAGCTATCAGGTGCCTAATGCAGCTAGCACAAGATTGTGAAGAAGAATCACCGGACATAGCTAGAATTATTCGCAAGGACTTTTATGTGGATGATTTGCTAACTGGAGCAAGCACAATTGAACAAGCTTCCCTTATTGCAAGGCAAGTGTCCCAAATTTTGTCGGCTGGATGCTTCGAACTTCGGAAGTGGGTATCAAATGACCCGCGCGCTGTCGCAGAAATGGCAGAGTCTGACCTTTCGCCCAATTTAATAAATTTCTCAAGCGATGGGCAAATGAAGACTCTCGGTTTGAGATGGCAGGCTAATTCTGACAACTTGAACTACTCGGTAAATACTTCAAATACTAAAATCGTCTCAAAGCGACAAATATTGTCTGACATCTCACGAATTTTCGACCCATTAGGCCTTCTGGGTCCGTGCATTATTCTGGCTAAGGTCCTTTTGCAAAGGCTATGGCTTGAGAAACTCTCTTGGGACGAAACCTTGCCAGTGGAATTACATTCAGAATGGCTGGAATATAGAGCGAAACTTCCCTTTATCAACTCGATTAAAATCTTAAGACATATTATCTGCTCGGAACCTACAGAGATTCAATTACATGGCTTTTCCGATGCCTCTAAAACTGCATACGG
The DNA here is from genome assembly GCA_030998225.1 of Diplolepis rosae. NCBI lineage: Eukaryota > Metazoa > Arthropoda > Insecta > Hymenoptera > Diplolepididae > Diplolepis > Diplolepis rosae. Next base: position 499,554 of record JAPYXD010000190.1, on the reverse strand, counting down.
GGCATGCATGTATCTTAGGTCTAAGGATATTGATGGAAATATTAATACAAGATTGCTTTGTTCTAAATCTAGGGTTGCACCGTTGCAGACGCAGTCTATTCCTCGATTGGAGCTTTGTGGGGCCCTGGAATTGGCTAAACTCTGTTCCAAGGTTAAACTTGCAATCGACTTGCCTATCAACAAAACATTTCTTTGGTGCGATGCAACAATAGTTCTAGGCTTGTTAAAAAGGGAACCGAACGCTCTCCCGGTATTTGAATCAAACAGAGTCAGTCAAATACAAGAGTTAACGAAAACTGAATGCTGGGGACATGTGCGCAGTGAAGACAATCCAGCAGATTGTATCTCGAGAGGTATAGCTCCAAACCTACTAGAAGCCTCAAAGTTGTGGTGGGAGGGTCCAATTTTTCTAAGCAAAGATGAAAGGGACTGGCCGTCCGTTCCTTTGCTAGTCGAGGAACCACTGAAGGTTAAGCAGTGTTTTAACGTAGTCAGTCGAACTAAATTTGAAGAAGATTATATCAGAGTTGAACGCTTTCAAAGCTTCAGTAGGCTTATTCGAGTAATAGCGTACTGTATTAGGTTTGCCAATAACTGTAGATACAAGGATAAGCGATTGAACGGACCTTTACTTTCTTCAGAGCTTCAAGAATCACAACTTTCTCTCGTAAAACAATCGCAAAAAAGGTCCTTTTCAACTGAACTAGAAGCTTTAAATAGAAATCAAAAAATTGTTAAAGGAAGGTTGGCTCCATTGAATCCCTTCTTAGATAACCGCGGATTGGTCAGAGTCGGTGGTAGACTCGGCAACTCCCAATTTAATACAGAGAAAAAACATCCCGTAGTTTTGTTGGCCTCGGAAGATTTTACGAAACTTCTTTTCATTGGAGAACATAGACGTCTGCTTCATGCAGGCCCGCAATTATTGCTGGCGTCGATACGGGAGCAATTTTGGCCTGTAGGAGGTCGAAATTTAGCGCGAAAGGTGGTTAGAAAATGCGTAAATTGTTTTAAGGTGAATCCAAAGTCAATCAATCCAATAATGGGTGACTTGCCTGAATGTAGAGTTACTCCGTCACCACCTTTTTATGTCACAGGTGTTGACTATGCCGGTCCTTTCGTCATAAAGGATAGGAAGGGCAAATTTGCAAAAACTAGTAAATGCTATATAAGCCTGTTTGTATGTTTTTCCACCAAGGCCCTACACCTCGAGCTCGTCTCTGATGCAACTTCAGAATCATTTTTGGCAAGCCTGCGTCGTTTTGTTTCGAGAAGAGGGAAACCTGCTCATATGTATTCAGATAATGGAACAAATTTCGTAGGGGCAAAAAATGAGCTTGAACTACTCGGGAAGTTTTTACTTCGAGAAAGTAAAAACTTGGTGGAAAGAATCGAAAATATAGGAATTTCTTGGCACTTCATTCCAGCATATTCACCACATTTTGGGGGTATATGGGAGGCTGGAGTGAAGTCCGTAAAGTCTCACCTTAAGCGTGTTGCTGGCAATAATACTTTGACGTTTGAAAAATTTTATACCTTTTTGACTCAAATAGAGGGTGTGTTAAATTCCCGACCGATAACCCCTTTATCTCCCGATCCAAACGACTTTTCTCCTCTGACTCCTGCTCACTTTCTGATCGGAAGACCAATTACTTCAATTGCTGACCCTGATTTGAGCCATCTTTCAGAAAACAGACTATCTAGATGGCAGCTAATTCAACGACTACAACAGCATTTTTGGACAAGATGGAGTAAGGAATATATTTCGGAGCTTCAAAAAAGAGTTAAATGGAAGCAGCCTTACCCAGAACTCAATCAAAATTCTCTGGTCTTAATGAAGGATAAAATGCTACCTTCTCTACGATGGAAGTTGGGAAGAGTCATTCAACTTCATCCTGGAAAGGACGGAATAGCTCGTGTCGCTACTGTTCGAACTTCTACTGACACGACTCGAATTGCTCTGCATAAATTGTGTCCATTACCCATTGATTAAAACTACAAATTTTGTTTAAAAAATGCCTTAAATCAAACTTGTTCACGGCTATTTACCAACGTATTATTTTCTTTAATATTTTATTCCTTTGTTTTATACTTGTAATTTTTGAAAATTAGCTCCTCGCATTGTATCTGTATGCTTTCTTTTTAAAAGATAGATCTTTCAAATCGGGGGGTATGTTGTTAATTTGAATTAGCAAGGCAGAAATTCTCACTCAGCGCCATCTGTCGCCTAGAGCCTTTGTCAAAACCATGTAATTAGCAGTATGGCGAAATACAATGTTTGTGAAACCACGCACGTATTAATTCTTTCAAAAAACCTGTGAAAATCCAGCGTAAAATCAACAACATCAATTGCATCATTTGAATCAGCAGATAACGTATCATACACAAGCTACAGACGAAAGATCGTGGAAACAAGAGAAGCAATCCAATATCGAATAGATAACATAGCATATTTCATAACAAGCAACGGACTTCCTTGCAACGAAAACGCAAGAAAATTATTAGAATTCAACAAGATTAGCCCTCATCAATCAAAGACTGTAGGTGAAGTAAAAGAAACTAAGAAAGGAAATAGCCGACACCATTTCTCATTCTGTATACGTGGGGAAAATCCAGAGTCAATGAGTAATATTGAAGCGAATATTTTTGAAACATTGAAAGTTCTTCGAGACCTGTTACTAAAACTAAATCAAAAAGAGGTGAGCATAGCGAAAATAAGGCCATGGAAAACTTGAATTGGTCTGAAGTACTCAACCTTGCCGATTTGGCATTCTCAAAAACTCCAATCAAGATACTGATATGCACAGGAACATTAACATATGTACCCTCAGGAAAAAGCGAAGAAATTTTTTACGAGTCTCACAAATCACCTGCAGGTAGTCACAAGGGGGCTTCTAAAACTTATAATAGAATCTAAGAAAAATATTATTGGGAGAATCTTCAAGAGAACGTTCGCAGAAGAATTCAACAATGCTTAGAATGTCAACTAAAGAAACTTATTAGACTAAAAACCAAACAGCCTATGATTATCACCGACACACCCGGGACAGCTTTAGAGAAAATTGCAATGGATATAGTAGGTCCCCTTAAACCAACAAAAAATGGTAACGAATACATATTAACTATCCAAGACCAGCTTTCGAAATTCTATTCAGCGGTACCCTTATCAAATGCCTTATAAACCACTATTGCGGACGCTTTCATAAAGAAATTTATTTGCGTTTTTGGAGCACCAAAAGTTAAATTGACAGATTAAGGCCAGAATTTTCTCAGCAATTTAATGACCAAAGCCGCGAAGAGATTTCGAATAAAAAAACTGAAAACTACCACCTTTCATCCCCAATCCAACGGTTCTCTTGGGCGTTCTCACCATACCTTAAGCGAATTCCTTGAACAGTATACCAATAAAGACAATGAATGAGATGACTGGTCAAATATAGGAATGTTGAGTTACGATACATGTACCCACGAAAGTATTAAACATATTCCGTATGAGGTCATATTCGGTCATTTAGCTCGCTTGCCGTCTAGTGATCCTTTAAGGGAAGGGATTGTTGTGCCCACATATAAAGGTTATTTGATAGATTTAGTAACAAGATTAAATGGGATACAGAAGTTAGCATATGATAACCTTATTTCATCTAAATTTCGCTCTAAGAAATAATACGATAGGTCCATTAATCCTAAAAAACGTTCACACCGGAGATTATGTACTTCTTTTATCAGGGCCGAAGCTCGGAAAGTTCGGAAAGTTCGGAAACCACTACATAGATCCCCACAAAATACTTGAAGTATTAAACAAAACAAAATTGGTATGCGCTGAAAAGAGAAAGCATACCGCGCGGTAACAAGGAGAACGTTTTTCCCCTATGTCACCTCTCCTGGCACGAGTCGCGGTGTACGAAAGGCATAGATGGTCTGAGTACTTGCTGATTGACCTCCCGTATCCCCAGGCGCCAATCATACGTGCTACCTGCGTAGGCGCGCGCTCCCATTAGGCAGCGGCATGAGGAATTTTTAAACTCATGGAGAGATTTAAAATATTGATATTTATTTATAAAAAAAAAAAAATTAAATAGAGAACGCGCATTATTTATCCATTCAAAGGGTTTGCATTTTGCTCATCTTACATATTTAATTTATTAATATTACATATTTAACTAATTAATCTTAATTCATTATTACTGACAATTTATATTCATAATTATAATTACCTATACTATCTTATGTTTATAATATTGATCATGTAATAATAATAAACAAATTTATTTATAATGTTTAAGATTCATGATATTCATCATGTAAGAATCATTATATTCATTTATAATATTTAATATTCATAACATTTATCATCATATTTTAAATATTGAATAATAATTAATTTTATTTACACTATTTAATATTCATTTATTAATTTATTGAATTTATATTTATTTAAATGTTCATTTGTTTATTTGTTTATTTGTTATAACAATCCCCTTACATGCACTTAAATAAATGAACCTATCATAAATAATGCAAAAAAGAAATAAAAGAAATAGGAGCGCGGGACGCCGCCCATCCAGCGACCATGCATCAAGCTGCTTAACCTGGGTGATCGGTCGAGTGGCAGCAACCACAGGTTAGTGCGGCGCTCGCTGAGAGTACAAACGAAAATGTTGGTGAGGACTGGATTGTCGTGTTCGTGCCAGATTCACTTCCGGTTTTCGGTTTTCGTTCCCGTTTCCCCGCAAAAGGCGGAAACTTGAGGCTGGGCCGTCTCACTAAAATAAAAGAGAAAGCACCTAAAGATACAGGCGGCGAATATCTAAAGCAAAATTGTCCTTAAACATTTTCCGTGCTACGTGGGGCGTATACGACCCACGCTGCGGCCTGAACGTAATGACTTCAAAAAGTCCGGCACGGAACGTGTTAATGTTTCCTTCTACTGTTTACAGTTCGGGAAAACGTAATAAAAATAAAAATTTGAGATTAACATTCTTTTCTGATTACAGATGTTTTGAGTACTCCTTTTACTTTCATTTGTGCTATCAAAAGTTATAGGATTTATAGGGTATGATTGCGGATCCCGCCAATTGAATGTTACCACGCTATCTTTACGATAAGTCGGCGAATGCGAACTCCAGGATCCTGCAATTAATGTTACAATAAAATATGTCTAGCTACTGAAAATTAATGAATATAGCGAAGCACAGGTTATCGAATGTAAAATAGAAGTACACCGCACTATTTACTATTGTGGTACGCACTCTCATGTATCAATAGTTGCAAACGGCGAAAATGAGTATGTATTAGAAGTAATTAGTGGAGCAAGTAAAATTGCGCATAGGACAGGGATTTTTTAAATAACTAAATTCCATGTAACACACGGACTCCACGCAAATCATACAGCTAGACACGCAGTGCTTTTTGCCGGTTATGTTAACGGAGACGGAAGATGTAACGGAGCTGCTTCTAGTGACCCATGCGGAACTTGGAGATCTGTAATAGTTCAAGGAACTGTTAAAATAACACTACCGGACCAAGAAGGTAGGATCAAATTGAATTCAAACGCTATTATTTTGCACTCCGGTACAGCATCTTCCCTCTCCGAAGGTAGCTACATCGGCTCAGAAGGAGGATATACCTTTTGGGATTCCATACCAATCGATAATTGTAAGTTTATCAAAACAGCGCACCCAAAACTACTAATCTTTGAAACAACATATGGTGAAAGCTTTGCAATAGCTAAGACAGTATCTGTTTCCAATCTTGGCATTTTTACTTATGTAAACTCTAAATTCGTCTATGTTGAGAAACATATAAGAGCGCAGATAAAACTCTTATACAGAGATGTTATTTTCCAGGAATGTAATTTAGAAAGACAAACGATTAAAAACTCTAGACGAATTTGCTTTCGATCTTATGAAAGGACCAGGATACATGGCCGTCGTTGCCGGGGAAGTAGTACATATTACCAAGTGCGTCCCTGTCAGTGTAAAGATGGAACATGGCAAAACATGCTGCGCTGAAGTACAAGTAACAAGAAACAACAAAAACGTCTTCCTTACGCCAAGGATACGCATTATAAAATCCAAAGGAACCGAAGTTCCTTAAAATAGATTCTTACCACCATACTACTACGTCGGAAAACAGTGGCACAAAATTTTACCACTTCCAACAGAGGCCGAAGCACCTTTAGTCGTCAAACCTGTGACTAAACCAACCTGGAAGTACACTAATCCTTCCGAATTAGCAACTAATGGTATCTATTCTGAATAAGAAATAGAATAGCTATGGGAACGCATCATGTTTCCAATAGAACGACCAGCGGGCCTAAACCGTAAGCGCCGGAATAATTGCTATAATGATGATCATACACCTCATCAAGGCCGTCGTCGACATTACCATCCAAAGTTGTGCACTACATTCTGTTTAAGGATGGCCCATACACCTATTAGGTTCCTTGTGGAGTTCGGTATCTCATCTGCACTCCGTTTAGCAAAACCAACACCAAGTGCAACAGTCGAAACGATCGAGCTGAGCGAAATGACAAGACCACCTACACGTGGATCAATAAGTCCCGGCACTGACATATAGATGGCGTTGATTCCGAGCGCTGTTTGGAGTTGTTTCGCAGAAATAAACCGAATTTTTTGCGTCGGTATGTGACAATGGGCGAAACCTGGATCCATCACTACACTCCGGAGTCAAAGCGGTCGTCAGCCGAGTGGACTGCAGTCGGTGAGAAGCGTCCAAAGCGGCCAAAAACGCAAATGTGAGCCGGCACGGTTATGGCCTCAGTATTTTGGGATGCTCATGGAGTTTTGTTCATCGACTACCTTGAAAAAGGTAAGACGATCAAGAGCGAACTTTACATTGGCCAATTGATGCGTTTGAAGAACGAAATCGGTGAGAAACGGCTCCAAATGAAGAAGAAAAAAGTGCTCTTTTACCAAGACAATGTGCCGTGTCACAAGTCGCTCGCTACCATGGCGAAATTGAATGAATTGAGCTTCGAATTGCTTCCGCACCCACCATATTCATAAAACAGATTTCCAGATTTCTTCAACCCTTTTGAGATACACTTTCCGAGGACCAATTGACGTACAACACAATAATTCAAAGTCCCAGACACTACAGCCTGATGTACACAGTGCGACAAATAAATTCCGAGAATCGAACCATAATTGAGTAACTAGTAGCGCTGTTTTTAGTAATTTTTAGTAATGCTCTTTACATTCTTCGATAGCAAAGGAATTATCCACAGGGAATTCGTTGTAACTGGCCAAACAATTACTGGCGCATATTACTTCGAAGTTTTGAAGCATCTGATGGCCAGAATCCATCGTATTCGACCCAAATATCGCGATTCAGAGGCCTGTTCTCTGTTGCACAATAATGCACCGAGTCACACCTCACTCATTGTTCGTCAATTTTTAGCTCGAAATCAAGTCTGTGTGTTGAATCATCCGCCGTATTCACCTGATTTGGCCCTGTTCGATTTCTCTCTATTCACGAAATTGAAGTTGAAAGGATGTTTTTTTAATGACATTACGACGATCAAAACAGCTACAACGCGAGCGCTAGAGGCAATTCCAGAAAATAAACTAGAACACGCATTTGAATCACTGTTGAATCGCTGTAAAATGTGTATTGAAATTGGAGGAAAATATTTTGAATAAGAAGAATGAAAAATATTCATATATAACGTATATACGTTATCTTTTAGATCACAAATGATGGAAAGAAATTAGTTTAGCCGATTCTGAAATTATTATTATTTTTTCAATTGATAATCCAAATTTCACAACTTTTTATCAAAACGACTGATAAATGTAAATAATATGGAATCATAAGGTAAAAGTACCAATAACTGGACACCTAAGGACGCTGTACGCATTTAAGCAGAATTTAACACAAATAAATCGCAATAGTGGCTATAAAACTTTGTCATATCAAATAATATTAATCTATTTTATGATATAAATTGAAAAATAGACATTTTAATCAATAAAAATCGTGAATTTGACGTAAATGTTCAGCGTTACAATGTCCCAGTACTTGGACCAGACAAACAAAGATGTCCTTGTGTCCCAAAATACTGGTACCAGTAGTTGGACACTATTTTAAACAAAACATTTTTATTGTCAGTAAAACCAAATAAATACACTCAAATACTTAGCGCAGAATAATATAATGAGGAAAGCATGAGTGAATAAATATTTGACAAAATATTTTTTTTACTAAATTATATTTCTATTTCGCACTAATAATTATAAAGTACATCAAAATTTCATAACAAATCATATCTCGATCAAACATTTACTTAGAATTAATAGACTAGCAACTTTTGCATTAATACTTCAAGTGAACATTTCTATGAGTTACTTCTGGTACGTTTTGGCAAGGAATAAGTACTTTATTACTCAGACTTTTCTTTTTTGATTTGAATAATATTCTTTTTCATCGCCATAAGCTTCCTTATTTCTTCATTTAACTTCTTTTTCTCTTCTAACTTAATTTGCTTCTCTTTTTTCTCCTCTTCTTTTTGTTTCTTTTTTTCTAATCGGAGCCTTTTCCTTTCCTGAACTTGTTTTTCCTTATTTTCTTTTTCTTCTTTAATTTTTGTGTGGTATGCTTGCCATTCTTCAGACGTTAAAACAGGTGAAAATTTTTTTTTCTTACTTTTATTTTGTACAGTATTTTGTGCACAAGGTAAGATTTCACTGAAAATCTTTCTAACATTCTTTGTTTGTTTCCTTCCTTTACAGGATGATCATCTAAACAAACAAATCTTCATTTAAAAGTTGTTTTATACAAACAAAATGAAATATTGAAAATTTTAGTACACTTATCTATGACTTTTTTCCATGAATGTTTGAGAGGATGAAATACTGCTACATCAAGTGGCTGTAAAATGTGAGTGGCATTTGGATAAAGAGCTATCAGCTCAATTTTCTTCTCCTTACAAAACTGTGCTAATTCCAATGTAAGATGAGATGAATGACCATCGACGAATAGGACAACTGGAAACTCAATTTTATTTCTTATCAGCCAAGGGTAAAATTGCCCAGAGATGTATTTGTAAAAACTTTCAGCTGTCATCCAACCTCTTTCTGTGCTTCCACAAATCCATTTACTTGGTAAACTATTAACAATATTTGCTGGAATCCGTTCATACCAGAAAAGGAGAAAGGGCGGTAGCATGATTCCATCAGCATTCACAGTAAACAGGACAGTAATACTTTCTTTTTCGTTGCCTGCAACCACTTTATAAACTGCTCGGCTGTCTTTACGTGCTAAAACTCTATCACCTTTTGGGCACAGAAAAAAAGCACTTTCATCTAAGTTAAACACTCTAGATGAATCAATATCTTTCAAATTAATTTTGTCAAAATGATTTTGCACTTGGTTGAACCAATTTTTCAAATCTTCCTTTGTAACTGACACTCTTCTTGTTGTCAAATTTTGAGCAACTCTTGGAGCAATTTCTGGGTGCCGTCTACAAAAGCTCTCATACCAGTGCCTGCCAGGCTTATTATCTTTAAAAGGGGTTTTTCTCTCTAACTTTTCCACTAGCTTCTGTACCCGTTCCAACAGAAAAGCTTTTGTCACCGGAAACCCATGATCACTGCAGTAAAGAATCCATTCAATTAATAAAAGTTCTTCTTTGAAGGTCAAATATGTTGCTGGTCCCTTTGCAACTTCGATAGGTACCATCTCATTCAATTTTATATGTAAAGTGCTTCTCGGAATATGAAATTGTTGCGAAGCTTTACGGAGGGATGTACCTGCGTGGACTGCATCGACAGCCTTGTATACTTCCTCTTGGGTGTAATTTTTCTTGTAGGGTTTCTTATTTGTATTTTTCTTCTTCTCTTTACCCATTATAAGTAATTAGCTGTAATCAAAATAAATACATAAATGAGTCAATACGTAAAAGGTGTCAGTGTGCGTTTTGAGGCTAGGTTGAGGCAGACAATTTTATGCATGCAAATTCTAATAAAGCAAGGAGACTCAAGTACGTACTTACATGTAATTTATAAAATGTAATATATTTACTTACTTCTTTGCCCCAAAACGTGCCTCAGTTGAAAAATAATTGTACCAATACCAATACATGAACACATCAAATTTTAATATAAAATTTATGTAAATCTTATATTTTCCATTCTTTGTCTATTCCTAATATAATAGAAATAATGTAGGAACTTTAAGGTATATAAAAACATGTTCCATAAAAATTTTATCGCTTTTCTAAGAACTTAATTTTTCTTAGTCATTTCATAAAAGAAGCATGGACGTTCGCACTGATTGAAAATCACAAAATTCAGCTCGTATTTATTAGCTTAAAACACGTTATTAAACCTCGGCTTCTTCTGATATTGGTGATTCAATGCATATGAAATAATATTTAACGGTAATTAACGTCTTATTCTGCGCGAAAAACTTAAAAATTAAGATGTTCTTCCTCAGTGTCCAGCTATTGGGCAGTGGCCGGCTATTGGTACATTTACCTTACTCTTAATCATATTATTAAAATTGAAAAATTTGTATCCTTTCAGTTTTAACTCCTAAATTTATTAAAATCATTTTAGAAGTACATTTTCATGTTCAGACAGAAAAATTTCAACTTGCTTATTTTTTAATTTATTAGTTTTAACGTTTTCAAAAGGAAGATGAAATATTTCCCTCATTCTCTTACCCCGTCTAGAAGGGATGGTGAACGCCGCTGCAGCAAAGTGCCCTTAGGACTCCGATGCTGATCGACGTTTTCTCTTTTTTTTTTTGTTCGGATGAGCGGCTTTCCTCGAGTCTCACTATCTGTGAGTGCACGAGTAATTGCGGCCCGGGCTGACGCCGAACCAGCTTCTAGTGTTTCTCCACACTGAAGAAGGTTGAAATCTTTAATTTTATCCCCTTTAAATTCTTCTCTATTCTACTCTTTTGATAAAAAAAAACATCCAAAAGCTCCCTGACTCTAAGAAGGATGACTTGGTTTCATGGGCGACCGAGTTCTCAAAGTGTGGACGCTATGATGCTACAATGCATAGCATCTACTACCGAGCCTCGATCTAGTTTTATCAAGGCGTTGAGCCGTGCTCTCACCTTAAAGGGCTTCGCGCCTGGAATAAATTTCGAGGATCTGCAACCGAGCACGTTACCTCGGTTTTCCACCTCTCTGGCAAGTTCCCGATCTAATTAATATGCGCGCGCCTCGATTACCGACCGCAATCAAGTCCAGTCTGATCAATAAATCACAAAATTTGTGAAATGGAATTTCTACCCCTTTCAAACCTCTCTGGGCATGCAAATTGGTATGGAAAGAAAGCCAACGTTTTCGCGGTCATGATGATATATCTTTTGTCCCAAAAAGGTCGCATATTACGTCCGGTGGAGGCGTTTAAAAATCTGTACGCGCTGGAAGCAGAGGGCATACCGTGCGTTAACGACGAGAGCGTCTTTCCCCTATACGCGTTTTTCCTGGCACGGGTGACGATCCACAGATGACATAGCTGCTCACTGATTGGCCGCCCATGTCCAAGGCTCCAATCACACGCGCTTGCATTGGGCAGTAGCATGAGAACGCTTAAAGTTCATGTGAAGATTTCCCATATTTTACAGACGAGTGAAAAAAAGATTTGATCGTCGTGTATTATTTATTTATACTTGAGATCGGCATTTTGGCTGATCATTTATAAATGTTTTAATAATTTTTGGGGTTCAAAGTTAAAGTTAAAAAATTTATACTCATTAATTATCATTTTTATCACATATTATATGTTAGTAACCATAATAAAATTTCAACATCTAACCAAGATACCATTTTATTACCATAGTATCTGAATATTTATTTATTTATGTTTGAATATTATATGCCAACATTATCCATTATTAAACTGCCCACATGCATAAAAAAAGAGAAACAATAATAAATAATGTAAAAACAAAAGCACAAAGAGAAAATAAACGTGGGACGCCCATCCAGTTAGACCACGCACAAAACTCCTTCACCCAGGTAATTGGGTGAGTGGCAGCAAACGCAGGCTAGTGCGACGCTCTCTGAGATCACGAACAAAAATGTTCGTGAAATCTAGACGGCTGTGTTTGACCCAAATGCACTTCCGGTTTGGAATTTAATTAATAATTAAGGCACTAAGGGTCATTTAAACCTGCAATTTTTCGTGCGAGTTTAGGGTGAATGTGTTTATCCTTATTACGTGATTATTTTTGGGGATTTTGCTCTCTTTTTCACCTAAATCGGCGAAGACTCGAGGCTCAGCCATCTCAAGACACTTTGCGAGTCTACTTTATTTGGCAGTATTTAAGTAATCAATAGTTTACAAATTTATATCTCTAATTATAATATGATTAAGAAGAAATTAATTTTTAAAAGTGAAAAATGAGTGAAAACAATCAAAATAATTAAATAAAAATGTGGGAAAAGCCAAGGCATTGACATATTTTTTGCTAAAAAAAATTTCCTAACAAAATTTAGAAAATTCCTTTGTGATAGAATAGTTGATACTCATATTATTATTTGAATGATATGAATATAATATTACTTAAAATATATCTACATATTATTTAAATATATATTATATTTTTGTATACTACCTAACTTATATTGTAGTACTGTGGGCAAAAACTAAGGTGATTTTTGATATAAAATGAAAAATCTTTATTTATTTATCCAAATAAATTTCATCCCCTACAAAGTAATCCCCTCCCGATATAATGCACTTATGCCAACGTTTTTTCCAATCGTCGAAACACTTGTTAAATTCGATTTCCGGAATTGCCTTCAAAGCCTTCTTCCATTCGACTTGTATATCTTCAATCGTGTCAAAACGGTGTCCTCAGAGTGGTCTTTTGAGTTTGGGGAATAGCCAGAAGTCACACGGAGCCAAATCAGGCGAATATGGTGGTTGTGGAACGATATGCGTTGAGTTTTTGGCGAAATGGTCACGAAGAACGAGTGCAGTGTGAGACGGCGCATTATCGTGATGCAAAAACCACGAGTTGTCTGCCGAAAATATATTTTGAAACGGTGTTGAGTGATCCTCTTAAAATGCCAATAGTGTCAGCAAGGTCTCTAATTGTCAATCGACGATTTTTGTGCACTAATTCTTTGATTTGATTGACGTGTTGCTCGTCAATTGATGTTGATGGTCGTCCGGGGGGTTCCAAGTCATCAACACGTTTTCTGCCTTCTATGAAGTCTTTGTACCACTTATAAACATTTTTCTGCGACTTGGTCAAATCACCTAAGGCCTTCTGCAACATTCTGAACGTTTCCGCAACTGAAATTTCACTCCGCAATCAAAATTTAAATGCACTTCTTTGCTTAACAAATTCAGACATTGTAAAAATCAAAAAAATCACTGTTAGTCGTTTAGAAGACACAAGCGTAACTATGTAACAAATTATGACATTGACATGAAATTTGGAAGAGATGTCAGTAACAGCAGGACCAACATAAAAATAAAAGAGCTTGCCCGAATCGGTTGGCCCGCGAAGTTTAAATTAAAAATTCACCTTAGTTTTTTACCACAGTAGTATACTATTAGGTGTACAAATAAGTTTTGAGGGATTGACAAAAGATGGTGTAACTAGTATTAAATCGCATCGGTCTATTTTGTAACTATATTCATGTTAAAGTGTCACCATTTTCCTCTAATAATCAGTATGTGTCATTTCGCAGAAGTGTAAACAACACGCCTTCTTTGTACTCTGACCATGTTAACTTTTGTGCCAACAAAACAACATTTGCGGGAAGCGCTGCTTTTTTGCTTTAACTTGAAGAAAAGTGCAGCTGAAGGACATCGATTACTATGTGAAGCATATGGGGAACATGCTCCATTAATAAAACCCTGTGAGTATTGGTTCCAACATTTCAACAGTGGCAAGAAGCTAATACTGTGCATCTGGTGGGATCAGCTCGGAGTGGTCTACTATGAGCTACTTCAGCCTAACGAAACCATCACTGCGGAACGTTACCAACAACAATTGATGCAATTGAGCCGAGCATTGAAGTTTGAACACCCCCAATTTCCAAAAAGACATGACAAAGTGATCTTTCAGCACGACAACGCTTGGCCACACGTTGCTAAAGTCGTCAAGGAAACTTTGGAAGCACTTAACTAGGATGTCCTACCTCACCCGCCGTATTCGCCAGACATTACTCCTTCGGACTACTACTTGTTCCGGTCGATGGCGCATGGCCTGGCTGAGCAGCACTTCACTTCTTTCGATAAAGCAAAAAAATGGGTCGATTCTTGGATCGCCTCAAAAGATGAGGAATTTTTTAAACGCGGTATCCGTATGCTGCCTGAAATATCATCAAAGGTAGTAGAAAGAGATGGACAATACTTTGAATAACATACATTGTACCAATTTCTCTGAATAAAGCTTCAAAATAACCAAAAAATTCTTCAAAACTTATTTCTACACATAATATTTAGACGGTTTAGTCTCAATTGAAGTACTTTTGACGATAAAATATATAAAATTGTTGTTTGTGTCGCCTCTCTCCAAACTTACAAACTTCAAAGAAAAGGATTTAATTGAAATTTGTTTATAATTGCGGGATCGTTTTATCTCTCCCCTCTGACTGAGGAGGCTGTTTCAAAGCAACAAGAAATTTTAGAGACATAAAGACGAAGATTCAAGCGAGCGAAATTTTTTCTTTATCAATACAACAAAACGTGAGTTATTTTTATGTCACTACACGTTTAAATAAAGGCTTTGATTGCGCGAAATTTTCCTTCCTTCGTCGAACCCAATTACAAATTATATATAGGCAAATTTGAACCGAAATAGGTCAAAAAATTTCTCTAAAACATATTTAAATTTAGAAGATGAATGACGCGAAAAGCGAAATGTTGCACTACATCTGTCCAATAATACTATTGAAATGTTGAATGAGTTCTCGCTGTTTTTTTTTTCGTGAAAATTAATGCTTTATTTCAAAAAATTAGTAAAAAACATTTTACTGTTACATCGATCGGAACAAGTGATAGTCGGAAGGGGCAATGTTTAGTTAATACGTCGGCTGGCGTAGGACTTTCCATTTAAGCGTTTCCAAGTAGGTTTACATCGGTTCTGAAACGTGTAGCCGAACGTTGTCATGCCCAAATTAACTTTGTCGTATCTCTGCTCGTATAGCAGCCGTTTTTTTTTCAATGCTCGGCTGAAACGCATCAATTGTAGTCGATAGCGATCTCCCAAGATGGTTTCGTTCAGTCTCAGCAACTCATAATAAACTACACCCAGATGACCCCGTCAAATGTAGAACAGAAGCTTGGAACCATGGATATTTGACTCTGTCGACGATGTATCGTATATTCAGGTATTCGGCCCTTATAGAAAGTACTGCGCGTTTGGACTTTTTATCTTTCGTCAGTAGGTTTAGATTTTTGGGTTCTCAAAAGTAGGCTTACGTTAGACGACTTTCAAAATATGGTACTTTCTCATGGAAAATAGGCCCTAATAACATATAAATAGATGTAATATACTGGCCAAGGGCTGACTATTCTAGACTCTTAGATAAACAAGGATTCTTTCCCTTATTGAAAGTAACTTACAATAATATTTTTTCGTAATAATTTAATAAAGATATACTGGGAGCGAGCAATGCTCTCACATCAATAAGTTTAATACCACAAATTTATTACAAATCCGACATAATTTTGGTCGCAGCGGTGACATCGGCTTGATTTTATTGTTTTATGCAATTGCAACCTTCTAAATATTGCTAGAGTACTGAGGAAGAAAGCGGATTTCAATACTATCTAGTACAAGGTCCACGATCAGGTGGAATAGGCTCGACGAACGAGTCAATAAGCCCTAGGATTCATGATCACGAAGAAACCAGCCTGAAGATTTGGCATAAGCATCAGTGGCGTCAACCGCAGATACGCAGTCAACTTTTACATTCAATCCAGAAAGCAGACACAAGATCAACCGAATTCAACGAAGTAAGTCACTATACGAGGTCTGTCCGGAAAGTATCGGGACTACCTTTATATCTCCGCGCTGGCGTTATTCTTCATCATCAGGCGGGTGGAATCCTTCAAAGTAATCACCACTTGATTGAATAACACGGTTCCATCGATGTTTCCACTTCTCGAAACAGTCCTGGAACTCACTTTTAGGGATGGCCTTGAGTACGCTGGTCGCATTATTTTCAACCGTCGTTTTGTCATCGAATCGCTGTCCTTTGAGTGGTTTTTTGATTTTTGGAAACAGACAAAAGTCACAGGGGACTATGTCGGGACTGTACGGAGGTTGTCGAAGCAATGCGATACTGTGTTTACTCAAAAACTGCTGCACAAGATTCGATGAATGCGCTGGCGCGTTATCGTGGTGAAGAAGCCAGTCACCGCACACACGCGAGTCATTCCTAAAATCTTGTTCAAAATTTCCCAAACAGTAGTTTTCGGTATTCCGAGATCATTTTCTAGTTCACGAACAGTTAATCGACGATCACCTTCAATCGCAAGTCGCACCCGCTCAATATTATCCAATGTTTTTGTCGTCGAAAGTCGGCCAGAACGAGAATCACTATTAAAAGAAGTGCGGCCTCCTTTGAAACGATTATACCACTCTTTTATTCGTGTTTTGCTCATACGCTTATTCCCAAAGGCCTTTCGCATCATCTGAATATTTTCCCAACTCGTTTTTCCGAGTTGAAAACCAAATTCGATGCAAATTCGTTGGTCTTGTTTTTCATTCATTTTTAACAATCACAAAATCCGCCGAACTCAAAAATAGCTTTGTAAACAAAGACACGCTGCGCATGAACTATACGTCCGGCAGATGTCAGCAAGCAATCGATAGGTTCGTGAGGCTTTACTGTTGACGTTCATGCCCCGCAGAGGTCGCTCGAACACTATGACGCGAAGATATAAAGTTAGGCCCGATACATTCCGGACAGACCTCGTACATCTACAAAAATCGTGGTATACTGAGTATAAGTCCTCTTCACATTCGTCGAACGGTGACGTGAGCTATCACGGTGAGGCAAAATTTTATTACCATGAGTAACTTATACTTTGCGTGCTCGTAATCTCTCAGTTTTCTGAATAATATAAATCGTACTACATTTCGAATGAGTGGGTTGTTGTAGCACGACACACTCCATTCGTATGTATTAAAGAATCTAGATAACGCGTAACGTGAATATTAAATCTTGTATTGAAACGCTTGTAAATACACTGGAAATATATAGATAAAGTAAGGAGACAGATAATAAACCCATATACCTCCCTTACATCTATGGTACGTCTCTTACAAACGAACTTGACTTTAACTGTAAATATGTCTCGTAATCAATCCCCTGCTAAAATCGATCCTCTTTAATCTATTTTTATAAAAATTGAAACAATGAAAACAAGATTAATAGTATTAGAAGTCTTTGTTAGAGAAGAACATGATTTAATATCAAAAGAGAATAATTACAGTGACGACGAAGAATTATTGGAAACTACAGACCACGATATTACAAAGAAAATTAAATTAATAATTGTATTCGATGGATCAAGCGCAGAAAATTTTATTCAACTTGCTAGAACAGATAAATATAAAACTCGAAGAAATGAACGATTAACTTTATTGCCCACTATCATTTTGCAAAAATTTATTGGAAAGGCGATAAAGTCTACCAGAATAGACGGAATCAAAACCCATGCAAATTTTTTCGGAAGATTAAAAATTCTATTTGGAGAACGAGAATTATTGGAAAGCCTTTTCAGACATCGAGACTTATGCATGATAAGACAACACGAATCTTTAGACAATTACGTTGGTTGATTCATGAATTAGCAAGATAAAATTAGAAAGTTTATCGACAATATGAACATGCCTGTTTCAGAAATCTTATTATGTCATAACATTTAGACAATAGAGAGTATAAATACATTTTTAAGAAATGTTCCTGAAAAATGTTAAATAAGAATTAGACCTCAAAAACCCGCAACCTTAAATTATTGTTTTAATTTAGCTTCTGAAATTAACGTCATCATAAAAGAAAAACGAAGAAACACACCTAAAAATATGGAAATAAATTTTAATAAAAACAGAATATACAACAAAACCCTAAACTTCAATATCAAAATTTAGAACGCAATAACTGTGAAAATGTAGGGCACTTGAAAAAAAATTGTGGAGGAAAAGCAAGAATATTGCCCCCTTGACAGGATTTTCCCCAATGATCGACAGAAAAACGACCCTCAAAACGATCGACGCACAGGACGACCAGCTTCAACCACGTGACCCGGAAGATGCAGTTTGGGGCACACTGACCTCAGGAATTTATACTCAGTATTCCAGACATTGGAGATACTAAGTTTATGTTATATGATTTTATTGGACTCTATCTAACTTAGTGCCAGTGTACCACACGCACTGTTCGCCGTATAAGAGAGAACCGAAGGTTTATGAAAATTATTTGCGACTAAGGAAAGATCGGTGTTCTCGTTTGCGGTTGGGTTAATTGAAATCAAGAAAACCGACCGATGGAAGGCGAAATCGTCTTACGATTTGTTCCGGAGCTGCAAGACGTCATACAGGTAGCATAGGTGTTTTCTTACTTATTTTCTCTTGGAAAGTGGTCCGGAAATACCAGACAATCTGTAACAAACATTGACGCCCCATGGCGTTCACCATGACTACCGAGACCACTTCGCCTCTCTCTCTATCTCTGGAATTCACGCGTGCTTCTTTTCTCTTATTTTTGTATTCATAAAATTAACGTCACTCTCGTTCGCGATGGTAAAACATTTTGGTCTATAAATTGAGCCGTTATTAAATCCTTGTTCTCTCTGGTGGTGACACGGTAGGATAAGTTAAATTCGCCATATTGTCGCGTGACTCGGAAATTTCCGAGACTTGCATAAATTTCAGTTCTAACCTTCATTTAAAGGTTATTGATATTGTGGCATTTTACCATCAAATTTTAGTTTGTATAGAGTTTAGTATTTCAAGTTTCTGGTTCATTTATTTATTACCTGTCAACTGTTGTTGAAGAACCCGATATACCAGAAAAGCCTGGAAACAAGATATCGATTAATTTGATAGGACCGTTGATAAAAACAAAAAACGAATTCAAATATATCATGGTGATACAAGATCATTTCAAATTTCGGGAATTATTTACAATTTAAGAAAAATTTGGAATTTGGACTTTTTTCACAATATCCTTCTCAAAAACTGACAAAGACACTTCATCCTGAGGTCGTTTTATACATAATTTTGACGTCTTTTATGTTTTTTTCAGGGAAGAATTTTAATATTTATATTTCCAATATCAGGAGATTTTATGCGACTTACAAAAACAAAGTAAGTATAATAATATGGCCAGGGGCTGTATTAGGAAAATGATAATAACCTGTTTAATCTTACCGGCAGAACTTACTCGAGAATTTCTAAATATACAAAAGTTTTTTGTTTTAAGGTGGTCGTCTACCTTCGAGCCGAGAATTTCAGCCTATTTTTGGGAATGAATTGCAAAAACACTACTAAAGATATTCACGGCAGTTAAAATTTTTTTTATTATTACATGTTTTTTCTTCGAAAAAATCTATTTTTCACTTGATAATAAATGCATCCGCGACCTTGGAACGTCCTTGACCTCAACGCTGCAGAAATGTCATTAAGAACTTTATGGTAAGACTTTGGCCATTTAAATTGTCTGAAACCAATAAAATGAAATATGTCTGTAATCTGTGTTACATTGGCTATGTTTTCCCAAAGCCGATTTTTTCTATTGTAAAATGTGTTTATATTATGCAATTGTTCTTGAACAAATTCGATTTTTGACCTGTTTTTTGACCTATTAGAGCCTGTTAAAATTCAACACAGTAAAATTTGAAAATCGCCTCTGGGAAAACAAAGCTATATGTTTATTGAATAACTGAAAAAAAATTTGATCAAATTCTATCAATATTTCTAGAAGAAGTCATACCACAAAGTTTGAAAAATGCAACTTTTGGGAAATCACGTTTCAAGATAAATGACAGTGTAAAACATGATTTGAGAAACTTACGATTTAATCAGCAATACCTACGTAAGAAAGCGTATTTAAAAAAATCCCTCATATGGCGTGTTCCTTATAACATCTACATTCAAAATATGCACAAAAAAAAACGATTTTTCCAAACCGCGAAGGTAGATGACCCCCTTAATCGACAATAAAAATGAAACCACGTGATGGATATAACTGAGACTTTAACAGATGTCTAGTGAGTAATGATGCTTACTTAAACCAAAACATTTTCGATACAACAAGCGCCATCTCTTGGATTTTCTAAGGACTTATTGAACAAGCCTCGTATTAAATAATTCGAGAATTCACATTTAATTGATATTAGAAAAAGAAGAAGGACAAATTGAACATTTCATTCCCTTTCCTATTCCCCGAGGACAGAATTTCATAGGTATCATACCAACACATGATTATTTGGTCACTCTTAGAAACACTTAAGTAATAATAGATACTCTAGACGGATGTAAAACCCCAAGTCAGTAAAGAATTCACGAACGAATTATATGTAACGCAAATTGATTTAGACCGTAATAAAAAATTAGGACAACGAACGATTAAAAAAAAAGTTTAATAAGAGAAAATTGTAAAATGTGGATAGGTAATGCGAATATAAAATTAAACTCTGTTAAAAGCTACAACAAGATAATCAACGTAACTGTAGAGGTGTCCAAAAACTACAATAAAATACAATATTTAGAAACTGAATTGAGACCTCCATCATTACAAATTAGTAATGAGATTCATAAAACAAAGCATTTGGTGAAAGTTAATAGACCGCAGATCATGTATTCTACAATAAAATTGTTTATTGCAACTGAATTTATTATTGGCCAACAAATAATTATTATATCAACTCCAAAGTATTTAAAATCGTTCTTTGATCTCCTGATAAGGTAGGCATTGACAGAAATTTTAAACTCAATGATCTATTCTTTTATATTAACACGTTTTAAATTTACATTGATAAAAACACATTGTAACTATTTTCATTCGCAATGCATGCTTGAAAATGGAAAAATCTCTTAAATTCTGAGAAAGAATATTCGCAGTAATAATCATATTCTGGAGTTTCATTCACCCTTAATTAATAACTGAAGATATGTGTTGATGTTGATAGTTAGAAAGCCAACTATCAACATCAACACATATCTTCAATTTGCAGTAATGTTCTTGAGAATATAACCTAATTTTATGTAACGAAAAATTTTGCAACATTAGTTGTTTAAGTATCGTTCGGAAATCTCAACTGATACCAACCGAAAACAGGTTATTATCTGTTGGCAATACCAAGTAGAATCCATCAGACTCGAGCCTGGGTTATCCCATTTGAAAATTCCAACAGAAACCATCAGATAGCAGCTCACCGTCTGTTGGACATTCTGAATAGAGCCAAGCTGTAAAACGAAATACCCATTTGCATGTACTTTAACTTTTCTCAAAATTTTGTTTGATCACTTTAACTATTTTAGATGCAAACATGTAGAAACTGAAACTGCTTCTAAAGATGAATTTTTTAATTTGCTATGTATCATATTCCTTCAAACAGATAACTATTAAAAATTAACATTCCCACCCACTGAAAAAATGCGTATTGAATGACACTGAGACGCCAAAACTTGGAAAAGAACGGAATCGAGAATAGAAGTTTCAAATGTATTTCAATACGATTTACTCTACACTTTTTTACAAGGCACCAGATACCTCGTTGGAAATTTCATGTTTGCTTTTATCATAGAACCTTTAAAGTAAAGCTTCTTTTCAAAACAACACGTAAACATATAGTCTAAAATCCGAATAGGAAACGACCTTCTTCCATCCGTTTACACGATGAAAAGTATTTTTTATCAAATTTAATATGTTATAAAATATATCGCAAATGGGTTGCCTAAAAAATTTCTGTCAGAACTATGAATAATTAAAAATTGAAAAATGACTTTTTTTTTAATTTCACTTATTCGTTTACGAAACAAACTATATACCAATCGAAAGTATGAAGCCCATAGAATATGCAAACGTTAGGTTTTGCCTATTTTTTCCCGTCATAACTACTGGGTTGCCGGGTATAAATAGGTAAATCGATACTAGTAATTTGGACTCATCTGTTTACTCAATAAAACTTATATCAAATTGAAGATAATTTTATTGCGAACACGGTGATATAAGGTTGCCTGCGAAAAATCTGTTTTGAATTCCGGTTGTCGAGCTTTAAAAAGCGTAATATTGATGAATGCTATTTGTCCGTGAAATTAAGGATAGCGATAGACTAGAAAATGCTGAGCATCATTTTGGAGCAACTGGGCTCAATTTTTGAAAAAGAAAAAACATGCTACCAATTATCGTTGCAATAAATAATATATTGCAATAAAAAATGGATAAATGTGTTTTTTGTGTAACTCGGACGACTCTAATTGATTTTAATGATGAAACTTTTAAAAATTATTCATTGAAGTTAGTTTTTCGTAATATAAAGAACTTTGAATACAATGATGTTGAGCTAACCAATGCGTCACTCGATTTTGTTGATATGGGTCATTTCATGGGAGATTTACAGTCAAAATTTTTTTTTTCGACGAAATATTTTTTTTGCCTTCTTACTTCAAAAATAATTGACACGTTTTTTTTCTTCAATCTGATACTTGAAAATTTCGAGATATAATTTTTTTAAGTTTGGCACTCAGGAAAATTTTTTTTTTCTAACAGCTCACTGTAAAAGCAGTTTTGAATATAAAATGTAACCCTTGCACTTGAAATGCGCGAAAGAGTACAAGCTTTCAAAAAATTTATAGCACACATTTCGTTGTTTTTTTTTGTAATAACAATATAGTACATTTTTATAAACAATTGAATTTTTTTAAAATTTGGAACTAACTAACTAATTGCATTTCAAGTGCAAGGGTTACATTTTATATTCAAAACTGCTTTTACAGTGAGCTGTTAGAAAAAAAAAATTTTCCCGAGTGACAAACTTAAAAAAATTATATCTCGAAATTTTCAAGTATCACATTGAAAAAAAAAACGTGTCAATTATTCTCGAAGTAAGAAGGCAAAAAAAAATATTTCGTCGAAAAAAAAATTTTGACTGTAAATCTCCCATGAAATGACCCATATATATATAAATTTATTATATATATAATTTCATTTGAAATCTATTGCCAGTTGCTCCAAAATGATGTTCAGCATTCACTAGTTATGACGGGAAAAAAATAGGCAACCTAACGTTTGCATATTCTATAGGCTTCATACTTTCGATTGGTATATAGTTTGTTTCGTAAACGAATAAGTGAAATTAAAAAAAAGTCATTTTTCAATTTTTAATTATTCATAGTTCTGACAGAAATTTTTTAGGCAACCCACTTGCGATATATTTTATAACATGTTAAATTTGATACAAAATACTTTTCATCGCGTAAACGGATGGATGAAGGTCGTTTCCTATTCGGATCCTCTACTAATACGCGCACATGTAACTTTTAGTTTGTTTTAACTCAATTACAATAATAATTTCAAATTAATTAGGTGAGTTTGAAATTTTTGTAACTGCCTACATTATCAGAGGTTCACTAATTGCGTATCAGATGGGATACGTTGTCGACAGGTGTCCTCGTAGACAATTTCAAAACTCTTATATCGCAAATAATTCAATTGAATTCAAATATTTAAAGAATTTGAAAATATTTCTGTGGAAAAAAAGACGCTTTTGAATAATTCTTTAAATATAATAATAACTTTAACTAAATAAGACTCACATCACTCCAACAAACATCAAGAACTGGTCCTGCCATGGTTTGCATAGATTTGGGAACAGTCTTTCCAGACTGCTCTACCTCCCAACACCTAACATTACAATCCCAGGATCCAGCGATAAGAAAATTTTGTGGCAAGCTCGCTGGGCTAAAAGCTAAACTAGACACAGAGTCATCCGGCGGTGAAGCAACTTCAAAATCTTTCATAGGATTTGCTGCCGATGATGTAGCTCCTAAGGCACTGCTTTGATTAAACATTATTTTTGTTAATCTATTTCCTTATTTAACACTGCCTAAAACAATATTTAAAACCGAGTTTTGTCAAAAAGTATTATTTATGTTTACTTTTTAGGTTAATGGTTTCTTTTTCAATTAAACGTATTTTCAAACAGGAGATGTGGAGAAACCATAGACAGCCCCCTGTATCTTGCCACCAAATGCATAAGAAAAAAATTACGTGAAAGCTGACTGCCGCCGGTGGCGGCGCTGACTGTTCATAGGCCCTAGATTCAAAAAAATGCATGGGAAAGAGCATACAAAATTAATTTTCTCCTAATAAAAACTATTTTATCGCATTTTCTTATACATGACAATAACCTAATAAGATCTTCATATTTTTCACAAAAATTTATTCTCTTCGAAAAGGTTAAGAAATTCACTTTAGGCAGAAAATCTAATTTCTAAATTCTGGCGGGAATTGCATTATTTGTATCATGTTTTTTATTTTATTATTGTTTTGCGTTCATTCAAATATGAATACTAATAATTAACCTCGTTTTAATAAAATTTGATAATTTTTCATATTATATAACACATATATAATATAACATATAACAAAAACATATAATACATATACTATACATTACTACTGTAATTAAATGAAACTCCTTTTCAAAAAAAATATTTCAAAAATACTGTTTGGAATTTGGACTAAAATTTGTTAATATTATACTATGAAATATATTAATAATATATTATTATAATATATTATAATTCAAAGCAGTGAAATAATTTTAAAACAAATTGCACTTAGATTATTGTATAAATAACATCGAGTAAAAGTGATTTTTTAATTGACTGGAGTTTATTTAATAAAAGTAATTCTCTGATAACTTATATTAACGTCTAATTTTTTTGTTTAGATGATACGGTGTTCTCATCCATTTTGAACATCTCATAAATATAATATTTGGTATGTGAGCACATTATTAAGTTAGGCCTCAATCAGCTTTGCTGCCTTTTTCTTTTCAAGATCGGCCTTCTTTATATCAGCCATCATAATTTTTTTAAATTCTAAATTTAAGTTTTCAATTCCTATTACTTTAGGAATGCTATGTAATTCAGTAAAACTATGAGCTATAAAAAGTAAGGAATCTAAATTAACAAAAAATCTAAACATATTCTCTTATAAAGTTCAAAACTTTATTTTAATAACAAAATTGTTAGAAATCAGAAAAATTTTTTCCATTTCATCACAATCCAATTTTAACAGGCTCGCATTAACTTTAATTCAGAATTTTTAAAAATATTCTTTTTTATCTATTCTTTATTTCAGTCACTTTCATTTATCTATTTTTTAACTTATATCACACAAAATGTTTGTAACTGAATTTATTTGAGATAAGTATTTGAGAGACATTTCTTGCGGTGCAAAAAAAAATTCATTGCACAACTAGATACAATTAATTAATATTGAGACATGAAACTGATAGCAATTTGCCATAATTTCATCGTATTTTCATCCTTCGGTACAATGAAAAAACGAACTTTGTCCGAGCAAGACATATATTCGGATTTGCACCCAAAACACACACATTTAACCATTTTTTACAATCAATTTTTTTGGAAATTTGTTTCTAAACTCGCGAACTTTATCTCATTATCGTTCAAGAACTCGAAAATTTCAAAATTTACAGAGAAAAGCTTTAAAAACTATGTTTTGTAATGTGATTTTCGTGTAAGTCGGCCCAATGAACAGTCAGCGCCACCATGGCAGCCAGTCACAATTCATGTCATTTTCAACTCAGAGATGCAGGGGGCTGCCATAGACATACTAGAATAGACCCATAAATTTATATTATAGATAGAGTAGGCATGCAATAAGGAGCATGTGAAAGCTGAAGAATCCGATCGTTAGAAAGAGAAAGAAGGTGAAGTTGGTAAATGTCTCTCACTCTACTCGCGCATGTGCAATTGTTGGTTACAATTTTTAACAGCCGCAGACATGGAGACTAGAGGAGACCAGGGACGAATCTAGAAGAAAAATTTGGGGGGGGGGGTCCGATCGAAAAATTTAAAAATAAAAGATATTTTGGCTTTCACAAAACGTGACGTTAGAATTGTGTTAGACAAACTCGAATTTTTTCGCTAGTGAGATTTGAAGGACCCTGATATTTCGGGGGGAGGTCCGGACCCCCAGGACCACCCCCCTGGATCCGTCCCTGAAGGAGACCAATCTCCATATATCCATTCCCGAAATGAAGTTCTGCCAAGTACATAGTTACAAAACTTCCCGATGAGGGCATGTGTGTAGCCTGGGTGCAAAATAGAGACGTCTAATACACGATGCTTATAAACCGTGGATGCCGCCATTTTGCACCCAGGGAACACACGTGCCCTCATCGGAAAGTTTCCTAACTAAGTACTTGGCAGAACTTTATTTCGTGTTTTGTGAAGTACGGCCATTATCAGTATCTACAGAGATGAGTTGGGAGATTGCTAAAGTAATGTATTTGATTTCGAGTGATTTTCCGCAGCGCGCCCTATTGCGAAATGCTCTTGGGAACTAAAATGAAAGGTTCATGCTACTACTTGAAGGGTAAAACAGAGCTACTGTTTATCACTTTTGCAGCGCCCCCAATTGCGTACAGCTTTTTCGGATCTTTTTCGAACTAAAATTAAAGGTCCGCGCTGTTATAATAACATGTGGGAGCACACACAATGAAGCGCGTCATGTCAGTGTATCCCCACTAACTTGCTTCGATTTCACGCTGTCGGTTGTCGAGTTAAAATCAGAAATTGTATTTTTCTCGACTTCATGCAAAGGAGGCGCGAAATAGACTCAGAATTCAAAATTACGGAATATAACATTAAAAAAATTACACTTTTTTCTATATACTTTGAAAAATATTGATCTGAAATAAGTATCTAAAAGATTTTGTGAAATTTTAAGATGATTTAAATACTTGAAAAATAATTTTTTAATGAAATTTAAAATCAATAAATGCTTAAAGATTCGAAATAAAATATCGATTTCAGCATTTTTTTTAAATTATGTAGAGAATATTTTATAATAAGATATCATTCAAGATGAAATACAAGTTTAAAAAATGAAGGGTTTGAATATTTTTGTAATAGGTAACATCTTTGGCATGAAAATTTCGATAAATAAATGTAAATGAAGTTTTTGCTGATTTCAGGTAGTTCATCCACAAAAATTAGACTTCAGGCAAAAATAGATAAATTTTTTTTCAAGAATAGCAATATTATTATTGAAGAGATCATTTGGAAGAAAAGAGATTAGTTTCCAAGAAAAAAAATTAAAACATAAAAAAATAATTCATTTAACAAATTTTATTTTTACCCGGACTTGATTTCTTATCGCTTCATACCAAATTTTAGAAAATGATGTGATTCTGTGAAATCACGGATAATTTTTTTAAGAAAAAGGCTTTCTACAACTTAACCGTTTCCATTTTTTGGAAATTATAATAAATTCTTTAATGGCTAAAAGCATTAAAAATAAAATTTTCAAAACAAAATTCTTGTAAAAAAATTACTGAATTTGGTAAGAACTTATTCATTTTAGAAATATGGAAACGGCTAGGTTGTATTAGGTCTTTTTCCTGAAAAAACGATTCTTGATTTATTTGAATCACATCATTTTTTTTAAATTTGGTTTGAAGCGATAAGAAAAAATGTCGGGGTAAAAATAAAATTTGTTAAATTTATTTTTTCTTATGCTTCAAATATTTTTCTTGGAAATTAATCTCTTTTCTTTGAAATGATCTCTTCAATAATAATTTTTCTATTTTTGGAAGCAAAATTATCATTTCTTACCTAAGACATATGGCAATTTCAATAGATGAATGTAAATGAAGTGTTTGCTGATTTAAGAAAATACATAAATTGTATGTGAATTTACACCTCAAACTTTTCTTGATATGAAGCTAAGTCGACAAACGGTTGCTAAAAAATAAAATACATTGAATACAATTTTTTGGAATTTAACATCTTTTACATGACAATTCGTATGTATACATATATATAAACTACCATCGGAAATTACAGATTGACCTGGAGTTTCAACTTTCGTCAAAGTGTTTTATTTTATAGAAAGATATTACAAAAGAAATTTTAATTTAGATTTAGATTTCAAAAGGTTTTTTCAGTATGTCTTCATAGTGATTTCTTAACCTAATCAAAATATTTTTAGAAATTCTTTTCTGGATTCTATCTTGGGGTTGAACAGAATTCAAAAAAGTCATGCAATTTTTAAAATATGTAGCTTCTTCAAGAAGTTTTTAAAAATCGACCTATATCATATTTTAATAAATTTAGAAATTTTTATCAAAATATTGATAGTTTGGATTTTTTGAATTCTTCAAATGAATGTAGTACAATCATCATTTGAAATTTGATGATTTTTCATTATCATCTTTGATTCTAGAGCAGAATCTAGCAGAAAAATTCCAAAAACATCTTAATTAGTTAGAAAAATAATATGCAAACTTACCTTTGAAATGAGACTACAGACTTTTTGACAATGTTAATTAATTTTAGAGTTATTAATATTATTAAGAAAGATCTAAATTTGATGTCTTCTAGATTCTCATCATATGAGAATTAAGGTTTTGGTTTTATGTGAAAAATAATTTTCGGAATTTTCGTCAAATCTTTACGTTTTGAAATCCCCTGAGTCAGAAAAAACGGTTTTTACGAAAGTGTCTGTCTGTCTGTCTGTCTGTCCGTCTGCAGTAGTAATAGGTCATATACTCGATAACTCTGGATAGAAAAAAATTGTCGGATTGAATTGAGCTTATGCATACATTATCGCAGCTGAAAAAGTAAAGACAAGTTCGTTAACCAGCTACATCCGGCAAAAATTGTCAAAATAGGAGCATTTTTTGTGTTTTTGAAAAAAACTTTATGAAAAAACCAAAACTTTTAAGACTGGTTTCTGATAATTCTCGTAAATCTCTACTAATTATCCTGATAATATTTTGCAATTAAAATAAATTTAAGAAAGTTACAGTATATTAAAACTTGAAAAAAGTCAATATCCATTTTCCAGTTAAATTATACGAGATACGAATAAAAGTTATGATAAAAAATGGTTTACTACATAAAGATCTACAACAGTAATAACTGTAAAGTGACATGTTTGATGACATGTCTGCTATTATATTGACCCAAAATTCACAGAATTTTTGTTAATTTCTCATTTTTTTGGCATTGGGTCAGCCTCTTTTTATTTTCTTCTATTAATATTATCAATGCTACCTACGATAAAAAACGCAAAAAAAGAGAGAAGGCAAACGTTTCGGCCACATATGGGGGCCCTCTTCAGTGCCATAAATTAAAAGATTAATTCAAAATTTTCGTAAAAGATAAAAATGTAGAAGATAGTTAAAATAAGGATAATAATGAAACTCAAAATCTTATCTCATTGCTTACAATTCAAAATGAAGAAGTCCAGTAAGCAACAACACGAATTGGAAAAAATATGTAGAATTCACTGTATATAGAAAACCGGATAAAATGAACGAAAAACTTAGAAATTTGTAAACAACAGGCTAGAATTTTTGTTTGTTTTTTTCCCTTTATAAAGAACGGATGACCATTTCTTCGACCGTTATATTATTATATCATATATAGGTTTGGTTTCGTCGGTCTTAGGGTCAATAAAACAACATTAAAGAAAAATTATTGAATCAATTTATATCAATAAAAATATTATTATTTCAATAAATTGTAAGGCTGAAATTATGAATATTAATCGAATTTGCCATGGCATTATTTAACATATGATTTTCAAGTTTGTATTCTCAAGCTTTAGCACGCTTTTCATTCACGGAGAAACTTTTTATATCAATTTTTACTATAGTATTTTTCAATTTAGGGAAAGACGTATCACTTTGAGGATTTTTGTTAGTAAAAATACTAAACTTTATTATAATGATATGAAACTTCAGCATAGTCCATAGAAAATTTTACTATAGTTTATACTAAAGTTTCATATCATTATTATAAAGTTTAGTATTTTTACTAACAAAAATTCCCAAAGTCATAAGTTTTTCCCTAAATTGAAAAATACTATAGTAAAAATTGATATAAAAAGTTTCTCCGTGTTGGTGAATTTAATTCAATTTATCGTATCTTCGTCTCTCTATCCTAAAGTTTGCGTTGCTTCATCGGATTGTACACACCGTATTATAATGTAATTTAAAATTATTGAAGCCCTCAATCTTTGAGGCTTTAATTTTAATAACATTTTCAAGAATAAGACTGAATCTTCATGTGTGTTTTCATTTTTTTGTAATTTATGTAAGTACTTATTTATTATATCAACACAACATATAAAATAGTTCTCTTTGGAAAAAGAATTTTGATGGTAAATTGATTTGTTCAATTTTTAGTGACATATATATTCCTTGAAAAAGACCCGCAGTGAGGTTGAAACATAGGAGAATTTTTGACCAAATATAATGAAGGAGTTTTTTATAGAATGTTGTTTTATTGACCGCAAGACCGACGAAACCAAACCTATATGATATAAAGATCTACAAGTTTGAACTGCAACATTTTTTCATAAGATGTATATTTTTCTTTTTAATTAAAAAAAAATACCATTGAAAATCCGAAATTCAATTTTTTAACTAAAATATGTGAAATACGAAAAAAACGTAAGAATGGAAAATTGTTCGTTTCAATAATATATACAAATATTTTCAGATATAGTTTCTAATAAAACGTATATTTTTCATTATAATTTTAAAAAATACGATTAAAATTCAAAAATTCCATTATTTGAACAAAATATGTAACATACGAAAAAAACGTTGAGCTAGAAAATTATTTGCCTAAATGAGGTCTACAAATTCTCAGTAGGACATTTTTTGACAAGATATATATTTCATGTTTTGGTTTTAAAAAATACAATATTGAAAATAAAAAATTCCATTTTTGAACCAAAATATGTGTGATACAAAATAAGCGATAATACAAAAATTCGTTTTCTCTAAAAGAGTCTATGAATTCTCCTCCTTTTTTAAATATTTGGAAGAAAATAGATTTTTTGTAATCTTTTAAATTATTAGAAAGTTACAGAAATGTATACAGAAAATCGAGCGCGAAGCGCAAGTTTCATGATAAGAATGTGTTCTTTAAGGCTGATAGAGCTTTAAGTAAATTGAATTTCTTTTTTCATTTGAAATCAAAAACAAATTTAGTAACTTTGAGAAAATGTAATTCACATCGATAATATTATAAAATTGACTTGAACTTAAGTATCAAATTACAAGTAATAAATTTAAATAATAATGAAACAGGACTTATATCGACCCTTAGTATTAATATTCAAATATTGTTCATGTTATTAGTTGGCTTTACGGTCCGAAGAATATAAGACCGAGTGCGACGATCGAATCGCGCGCCCCAGGCGCGCTCAAACTTGCAAGCGAAGCGCGCGATGAGAATGTGCCCACGAAGCGGGCAGATTTTTTGTAGTATATTTTTACAAAATTGATATTATGCTCTTAACTTGGGATTATTAGAAGCAAAACTGTGTTAACTTTTATTTTAGCATCATGAAAAAATGTTAACCTTTTATTATAAAAATTAAGTTACTTTAACAATAGATTAAATAACATATGAACCTCTAATTTCCGATGGAAGTGTCTGTGTAAAGAAAGGTTTTAAATATTACAAAAAAAGCATAAATTGTATTTGAATTCGCATGCGATCTTGCACTTTGAGATTTATTCGGTGTGAAGTAAATTCGACAAATCATTACTATAAAGTAAAATACTTGAAAAAACATTTTCAAAATATTTAATATTTTTACACGAATGTACATACAGTCGACCGGCAATCGAAATACCCGGGCTTGAAACCCGGTGCATTCGAAAACGTCTTTTTTCCACAGAAAGATTTTAAATTCTTTAAACTTAAGTATGTAACTATGAACGTATTAATATGTTTAATGTTTTTAAATTATTCAATGTTTTATTAAAAGAATTAAAATAGTAAATTGTAATGACCCTTGATTTAATTTATAATAGACTTCTTCATTTATGGACCCTAAAGCCAATGCAATTTATTAAAACATTTTGAATTCAAAATAATACTGAATGTTTGAGTATAAAAGGTTTAAATATTTGAAAAATACATAAATTATATCAAAATTAGCACACGAAATCGTACACTAACTTTAATTTGGTATGAAGTAAAATTGAAAATAAATCCTTTAGAATAAAACATTTTGAAAAAACTTTCAGAATACATAACATATTATAAATGAAAATTTCAATATATAAGTATAAATAAAAGGTTTGATTATTCAAAAGTAAAATATATTATATCTAATATTTTATCGAACAGCACACTTTAAGATTTCATTGGTATGGGGATACACATTTTTAAAATTACACGACTTTTTGTAACATGTTCAACCCCAGCATATAGAATCCAGAAAAGACTTTCTAAAAATATTTTAATTAGGTATACATATACATACTTATTAATTTCCTTCAAAGAGATCTAAATTAAAGTTTCTTTTGTAATATCTTTCTATAAAATAAATCACTTTAACGAAAGTTGAAACTCCAGGTCAACCTCTGTAATTTCCGATGGTAGTTTATATATATGTATACATACGAATTGTCATGTAAAAGATGTTAAATTCCAAAAAATGTTATAGTTACAAAGCTTCAAAATTTTGTAATTAAAATTTTAATATAAAACTTTAAGCATTTATTGACCTTGAATTCCATTGGAAAATTTGTTGTTTACTGTTCAAATCTTCCTCTGATTTCAGAAGAACAGACAAATTAAAAATTACAAAATATTTCATTAAAAAAATTGAACTTGTCCATATGATCTTGTCATATTGTAACAAGATTTGAACACTTCGGACAAAAATTTTTATGTAAAATTTAATATCGATAAATATTTACATGTTCATATGAAGATATTAATGAACACATATTTTAGCTTCTTAATTTATCCACATCTGTTAGAAAATTTTTCCTTTCCATAGACCATTTCATTTTTTTAATGATTAGTCTGTGCTTAGGCTACAAAAATGTGAGATGAAAATATTGCTAACATAAAACTGAGAATGTAAATTTTAAACTTGAATTTTATGTTTATCTCTGCTTAATAGAAAATATTTCTCTAACTAAAAAGTTTTTAAATGCACAAAATTGATAAGAAGTATGGAAATTTGAATAGGAAAATATATATTGATTCAAATTTCGAACATTTATTGGCATCAAATTTTACTGAAAGTTTATTTTTGAAGTGTTTAAATGCTTATAAAATTTTACACGATATTTCAGATTTTTATTTTAGGCAGATTTTTTCCAAAATATCTGAAAAAAAGTGTTGTCTCTTAAATAACATATTTCGTAAATTTGAAATTGTCGTCTGCTTCGCGCCTCTTTTGCACGGTTTCGACAGAAATACACAATTCTCAATTCCGACTCGATAACCGAAATACCGAAAGCGTGAAATCTAAAAATAGCATTGCATGAAGGAAGCGAGGAGAATAAGGAGAAGTGGGACGTGTCGTTCTCGCGTGCAAGAGCGACGAGGAAGAAACAAGGGCACCGCGCGCCGCTGCCCCTCCATAGAAATTCTGATGGTAAATCATTTCTGGATTTTCTAACTTTCATTATTTACCGACGCGCAAAGTACACCTTTTGCGCAACGCGTTCAGAGGGCGCGTTTATCAGCCCACTTTTGTGAAATTCTCTTATTCCATTACTTTAGCAATCTCCCAACTCATCTCTGGTATCTATTAAAATTTTCTTTGCTGTAAATTTTTACTATATGTTATGACTGTTAATTTATTATATTATTTTCATGAGTATTTTTTATTGAGGAATACAATTTTTTCAATTGTTTGTAAAATTATTCCAGAAGAAACAAAATGTTAAAAAGTCAGGCTGAAGCGCAACTTCGCCCTCGGACCAGATTTTAAGGAACTCCCACGTGGAGGTCACATATTTACGGACATCTTTTGAGTAGTTAGATAGGGCTGGTTTAAAGTATTATAGCGGAAATTATTGTATGGAAATCTTACATTTTTGTAATAAAGTTGGGATTACTTTACAGCAGTGAGGCTTAGGAAAGGAATTTATTCGTTAAATTATAATTATAATGGTTAGATTATAATTATAATTTGTTGAATAAAAAAAAATCGCTAACTTTTTAAAATTTTACTTGAATTTCGCTGCCTATTTATAAACTTTGTGACCTTCAGCGACCCCAGATAACGCGAGACAAAATAAAAACTGTTTTCATCCTTAAAAATTTGAATTTTGATAAATTATTATATGATTTAATACAATTATTATATGCATATTATATACATTTTATTGTATAATAAAGGATTTTATATACATTCTGTAATTAGATAGATAATATAAATTCCAGTATAATATCAATTTAAGATTTTAAGTATTCAGTGTATTAAATTTAAAATGAACCGAACCTCAAATTTCAAAAGTATATACTTTTAATAAATTAATAGTAAAACCGTTTTTAGGTTCTTCTTTATACAAATATATTTATATAAGTGAGCGCCTCTCACTTAAGTATGAAGGTACTCTAAATATTGATAAATTAGCATATTACGTGCCTAGGCGCACAAAGAGGGTTATTGCGCGACGAGCGACAAAGCTCGCAGGAGATCGAAGCCGAGACAAAGCCGAGGTGCGATCAGTCCTGTGAACATTGTCGCGAGTCTCGTAATTTCCCTAATTGTCTGCATTGGCACGTATTCTATTTTATGTGACTTCGGTGCGTATACGAGTTTTTATACGTACACTCGAATCTAATCTAGTATTGTAGTTGTTTGCGGTGCTAGTCATTACACTTGATATTTCGGGACTGGTCCCGGCAATTTTGATTTTATCGATCTTGTGTAGTAGTAGCGTGTTGTAATAGAGCATGCGCAGTTCACATGTACAAGGCTTTGTCAGTAGGGTGCTATCATTGTACGAAGAAGAATAAGAACAAGATTGTGCTCCGCTTTATGGCTATAGGCGCATGCGCAGTTCAATTTTTACATTAAACTCCTCTGTAGCGCAATACACAACACTGCGCTACTCTCAACTGTAGAGAAAAAACGAGTTTACGCGCCGGAGGCACATAAAATTATTTAAACCATAAATTCTAAAAATTCCCTTTATATTCTCTTATATTCTTCAAATTCTGTAATATTTTCGGTTATATTACTTGAACTGAAATTCTCGAGAATTTAAGAACACTATGTGCAGCCTATTTCAACTGTTGCGCATGAGTTTACACGTTCATCTATGACACTCTATTCCAACATTATTCAATTATTTTGTGGTTAAATTAATCTAAAATGTAAATGATATTATCAATTTGAATAACCATTGCGCATAATAACATTGTTAATTATTAAAGGGCATGTGATGCTTCGTAAATTAGAAAATTTTATTAATTTTCGGTTTCTACATTTTATGTATTTTGGGCAAAAATATGTAGAAACTGGACCAAATTGTTTACATTAACTTGCTACATTTCTCAAGTATCACTTGCCCTAAAAAAAAAAGCTTTGGAAATCTGAAGATATTTTTCGAAATTAACTACGGATTTCTGAAGAAAAATGGGGGACGGCTGAAAATTTATATTTTGGCCACCTGGCAGCACTGATATCTAATCTGTATGCAGCATGCAGAAATCATTTGCGCATAGAGATATTACAGATAGAGTAGGCATGCTATAGGCGCGTATCGCGTATCACGGTAGTATAAACAGGTCTGGCAACTCCCGTGGTGAGGGATGTTCCCTTCTTGTAGTCAGAATGTTTCATATTTTCGCCACGGATAGCGCTAGTATCAAGTAGTTGTGATGATCGCACCTGGTGCGCTCATCTGTGAATTCGCGAACTACCTTATGCAGAATAGTAATGCAGAACTCTTTGTTCCCTTCAATTAATAATGGGTGAACTTTAATCACAACTCTTATTGTATAATTGTTTAATTACTCGAAATCTTATTTCATATGCAGAGAAGGTTAGATTAAATGCCTGCTTGAGAGAAAAGAGAAATATATTCGCTTTTAGAATATGTTATGCTATTATTTTAATATTTACTTTTCAGATCTTCAAGAAATGCCCGCTACAAATCATGTACTTATAAAAGAATTTATTTTACTAAATTCTTTATACAAATTAAGAATAAGAAATTAATTTAAAATTTATTAAACAGGTCTACAAGAAATACTATCTACAAATCATGTACTTTTTATAAACTAATTTAGATTTTAGTGGAAAAGGGATTAAAACCAGATCTTGAAACTGTAGACTTTTATTGAATGATAAATTATAAAAAAAATAGGACTCCAATTCATATAAAACCAATTTATTAGTACTACTTCAATGAAGCTTTTCTCCAAAAAGGTTATATTTTGAGACCACTTAAAAACAGTCGATTCTAAATAATAAACCTATTTTGATATTAAACAGAACTCTTTGAACCAATTTGAGAAATAATAATTATTCCAATTCTGAAAATCTCTAAAAACCAGAACACTCTATTTTATTATCTAAAACAACATAAAGTTTGATGTGAAATTAGAATTTTGAATGCATTTCTTTATTCTCATAAAGAAATTCAAAGGCATCTTTCAGAACATAAGAGCAATACGTAAACTATTTGACCATAAAATATTTTGGTAACAATTTTGGACCAAGAACTCCAAAACAAGAGAACTTGTAGAAACTCGTTATGTTTGATTTAATATTTTAATAAAAGTTTAAACACAGTTCAAGATCTATAGACTAGAAACCTAGAAATCGTAGATCAATCAAGAAAACTGCACTTTTACGACCTTTCTCAAGTACACATGGATGCGAGTTCTCGGAACGTTGGGCCAGAGGGTTAGTGAAATGGACCATGTGGGGTGCATGAGAACATAGAAATGTCAGGAAATCAACGAGATTTTCATTGGCAGAAAGACTATAAAAATCATGCATACTAAGTCACTGTAAAACACCCTCATTGGTTAAGGACCATCCCCAACTTTTTCGTTTCTAATTTTTATTCTTTATAGAGAGGGAATTTCAATTTTGAAGTTCCGAGATCGCGCCTCCACTTTTTGGCTAAGTCAGTAGTTGGTATTCAGTTTTCAGTAAGATAACTTTCTTCTTCTCGTAGAAGAAATTAGCGCCGGTCACTGAAAACTTTTATAATAATCTTATAAAATAATATGTTGAGTTCCCGTTTAATTGTATCCATTAAAGTGTGCTTATTCATTTAAATAAATGTCCAAAGATATTAATTCAATAACGAATTAAGAATGTATTAATTTTTTATAATATATTTTCTATAAAGCCCGAAAACCTATCTTCATAGGCGACCAAAGGCAAGTACCCGCGGAGTTTTTTAAACAAAGTGAGTTCTCGCGTTCGCCAATCAGGCAGCGTCAGCGCGCGCCTGTCAACCACGGACGTGACATAGTTGTAACACGCCGAGTCACTTTAAGCGGGAACTTTTGAATTTCAATAATAATTTCCAATTGTGAAGACTGGGTGGGAGCTCACCACATCAAAGAGTGGAAACTCACCTTGTCGGAGTGAAATTGCTTCGATGAAATAAGTCTTACTTATTTAAAAAGGAAATAAAATCCAAGGTATATTAAATTAATTACATTTAATTAATTTATTGTACACAACAGCTCAAACTACTATATTTATTTAATTCAAATATGTATTATAAACTTTAATAACTTTATATTCTTATTACAATCACGAAGATGATATGTAACAAAAAACTCTAAGTTCTTTTCTTTACGTATGTTACGTACGGATGGTAGGTGTGGGAAATAAATAAATAATTAATATTATAAATAATATATTAACATTTATTTCAAAGATGACAAGGTGTACGCGGAGGTCGTCCAAACTGTAGGACACTTTCGTGTCCTTTTTTTATTTTTAAGCGGGATCGCTTCCCGGTGTTTTTCACTAATCCTGACTTGCTACCGAATGAAAATTT
Source organism: Diplolepis rosae (assembly GCA_030998225.1). Lineage (NCBI taxonomy): Eukaryota > Metazoa > Arthropoda > Insecta > Hymenoptera > Diplolepididae > Diplolepis > Diplolepis rosae. Next base: position 461,530 of record JAPYXD010000190.1, on the reverse strand, counting down.
TGAAAGAGTGCTGAAATTTATTTTGGTGAATTTCGATCGGAAGGTTTTACTATAATTTATTATAAACAAAATAGTTTCTAAAATCGTACGATACAGCTTACCAGTCCGAAGTTATTAATTCCACCAGTCGGTAGAATAAGGGCTGGAGAAGAAGGCTGCCTTCGACGTCACCCTTAATTTTCCTGACCCACTGGGCTTCAAAAAAAACTTTGTTGGGCGTGACTAAAACTAGTCACTCTTGTTTGTCCTTTTCACCAATTGCACGCGGTCGCAACAAGCACACACGCACGAACTTTCGACACTCTGACCTTGTTAATTTTATAAAAATTAAAAGGCGGATGGCTTTGAACCAGAAAGAAAACAGTGCTTTTAAATTGTTTTCTTTCTCCACTTTTAATTGTTTATAATCTTAATAAGGCTCCTCGAAAAATATCTTCTCGTCGTTTTGAGGTTCGACGACAAGATTATTTTTCGGAATTTTTGTTTTTCAGCGCCAGGCTGTGCGCGCACAATTAACTCTTGCGGCTGACCGACCATAGACGTAGCGTAGTGGTAAAAATACGATAGATATTTTTTAGCGCGACAACCCCGTGAACGGCTTTCGTCGGAGGGAAGATTTTGAAATTATTTACGTCCGCCCAAGGGCAAAAGCAAAGATCCGTGTTTTGCTCTCTAGAGTTCTTACCCGGAGTAAGAAGCTCGTCAGACTGCGATTTTGATTTCGAATTAATTTACCTCGTCGACTCGCATCGATGTTATTCAGGTGGGGAATAATGATGACTTAGAATTATTTCTAAGTGGCGTGATTTCCATGGGAAAGGAATTTGTGCTGACACTGGACTCGCCAAATACTTGGTAGCTTCGAAATTTCTTTCGTCTGTTGCCAAGTGAGAATTTTTTGTTGACTTGGCCATTTTATCAATTTATAATGATTCCTGGATTTTTCTAACTCCAGAATTTTATATGTTTATATTTTTAATTTAGGGCCTGATGCCTTAACAATTTCTCATATTTTCAGGAAAATGTTGGTTCAGGTTTTATGGCAATATGTCACTCACTGGCTAACGATATTTCGTTGTCCAAGTTTTTTAAATTAATTTTGATTTACAGGAAGGTATTTAGTGGATTCCAGGTAGGGATATTGATTTAAAAGATGTTATTTCGCATATAAGATCGATGCCAGCGATCAAGAACTCAGTAAGTAGTTTCTAACGTGCCTAGGAATCGCCAGAGTAGGTGCGTACGGACGTAAGGTTATCATGGCGTCGCCGCAAGGGTTTACGCGCGTTAAAAACCATTAAGTTCACGTGTGTGCTCGTAGAATCGTTTCGATTCTTTCCCCTTTCCCTTCTTCGCCTTTCTTCTCTATCCTTATGCTACCTACCTGTGTGCATCGTTCTTTCATTCTCTTATTTCACAATTTAATTTGTTATAACAATTATTGCATCTATCCATCCCCTTGTACATTGTCGTGTCGATACATACATACATACACCTGCACACATACACACATACACATATGCAATATAATTAATTTAATATAACTAAAAGAAGGCTTTGAAATAATGCTACATATATATATCTTCTTGTATATATAATATTTTTATTCTAACAGACTAAACAATACACACAGAAAAATCACCATAATTTTTGCTCACAAACATTTTTTAAAATTTCAACCTAAAAAATGCAGTTTATATGAAGATATATATATATATATATATATATATATATATATATATATATATATATATATATATATATATATATATATATATATATATATATATATATATATATATATATATATATATATATATCTTTATATAAACTGCAGTTTATAAGAAATGTTATTTTACTTTATAAAACTTTATAAAAAGTTTTATAAAAAATGCAGTTTATATGAAGATATATATATATATATATATATATATATATCTTCATATAAACTGCATTTTTTAGGTTGAAATTTTAAAAAATGTTTGTGAGCAAAAATTATGGTGATTTTTCTGTGTGTATTGTTTAGTCTGTTAGAATAAAAATATTATATATACAAGAATGTCTGTTTGTGATGCAATAAATGATTAAAATTTTTCTTCGAATCTGAGCAGCTTTGTGATTATAAAAAAAATTTTTTACAAATATTTAAGAACAATTTTAATCATAAAGGGCGACAGAAAATATTTAACGATTTAAAAGAAATATAGGGGCGTTTTAGTCTTCACTAAAGGCAACATTTTCGCTTGACTTGCAAAGCTGATATTAAACTCATTTTTGTCTATTAAATATGAACATTAATTTTTTCTGAGTACTAATAAATTTCTTTTACAGACTACACAGGAAAAATTTTTTGAAGAGAGAATTAAAAAAGTGGATGATATCTTGCAGAAGAAAGCGATATTTGCAACGCAAGTACAGCCAGTAATTGCATTATATCGACTAGAATGCCAAGCTTCCGAATTCAATGACAACCAACCAAAGGAAAGTACGCCTCAAAATTATTTAACTCCGTCTACAGAAGATAATAATTTATTAAAAGAGTTGGAGTTCCTAAGAAAAGAGAACTTATTTCTACGAGACGAATGTGCAAAAAAAGATAAGCACTTAGAAGAAGTAATTGGGAAGTTGGATGAAGTGATTTCTCGGTTGGAAGCAGTAACTATGAAAGTTAATGCAGGTAAAGTTATTAATTCTTTCTTTAGTTACTTTCCCTAATTTTTTCATTGAAATGTAAGCAGCTGAAAGTTAAAACGAGACATCAATTTTTGTGAGGACTGTACAAACTAGGAATTTTTTTAGGACTAAATTTGGTATTAAAACAAAATAATTTTGTCACCTTTTTGCTTTCAGTCGCTCATATATAAAGTTGCTTGACTTACAATAATATGAAGACAAAATTATTCGCATATATTTTAAAGTTATACGTAAACTTTTAGATACGAGCAGCCCACCCACACAAGCCTCCTATCATGTTGATATTAACAATGCTACGAACAGATGTGCACCACTAAATGGACAGGTAAATAATTTTGTATAGCAATATGGAAAAAATAAGAAAAAAGGAGTATTGTGTCCAGAAAAAATGGAAGCTATACGTTGTAAGTAAATGAGTTGTATTGGAAAAATATATATTATATATTTAACAACACAAAGTAAAAATTATTATATATTTAACAACATAAAGTAAAAATTATATTATATATTTGCAGGTGAGTTTGAAAGATGGTTAGTGCATGACATGGCATACGAAACACGACAGGTATTTGAGCAACTCAGAAAAATGAATTTTTACATAAACAAGAAATGTGGATGGCTACTAGTCGAAAAAAGACGGCATGACCAAGAAGAAAATGGATTCAGAACAAATCCAAGGTCTAAAGCTTGCAATCCCTCAGTTGTCTTGAAAGCTTCGACCTCAACTGCACAAACCGAAGACAAAATTTGGGTTGAAAAAAAATCAAAATTGGTGGAACTGAAGTCCCGAGTGTCGAAGCCAACAATATTGTCTTCCAGGGTACTAAAAGAAAAAATAATTTTATCTAAGAGAGCTGAACCTGAACCACCTACTAGAAGTTCAAGTAATACGAACTGTAAAAGTTTTTTCCAGCCTTGGTCGTAGAATACATAGTCTATGGAACTAAGTATGCTACTAGTTTTTTTTTTGTAAAATTGATCAGATTCATTTATTTTGAGAAAAGTAATTATTTTATTTTCATATTTAATATTTCGTGTAATTATAAATCTTTGATGATAGTAAACTTCAAGAAATAATTGTACAGACAAATTAGATTTTTCCTGCTTATCAACTGTATTGAATTGTTTTGAAATCGTCACATACATTGATTACTTAAAATTTTGCTTTTGTTCTTCATCAAAATGAGAAAAATTAAATCATGATAATTTTAAAGTATAATTGTAGACTGTTGTGCAGTTTGTGATGAAAAATATGTCAACAATTGTCATGCTTTGTTACATTTTGAAAAACCATAATTAAAAAAGTTTTTATCCTACTCTCTAAATCCGAATCAGTCAAATCTACTGATTATCAGTGAAAAAATAATCCCGGCTACAAAACAAGCCAACTAATCGGATTTTGTAAGTTTTAATAAAAATTTTAATTATTGAGAGTTTAAAATTACTCTGCGCCACTAGCGGTCGGTAGGCGGACTAAGCAATATGGCGGCGTCAAGGAATACTTGTCATTTGTGTTTACCAGAGATAAGTACGGTGTTTACATTTCAATTTCGGTGATTGACAGCAATTCACGAATCAGAAATAATTAAAAAGACGTTGCACAGAGTGAAGAGTATGGAATTTTCCCCGAAACACCGGAAATCGAGTTGTGGCCGCTGCTGCGTTCTAAATTGTACTTCAAATAAAAGTAAAAATCTGAATTTAAGTTTCCATAAATGTTACGAGCCGCGGAACGTCCAACTTACGCGACGCGTGTAATTGGTGGATTCTTGCTCGGTGTTAAACTTTAAAAAGAACCGGGAAAATACGAATTTGGAGAATAATTAAAACACAAAGCTCGGGTAAAATTGATATTTAATGAATTTAGTTTATATATTAACGTTTGTAAATATAAACGTTAAGTCTGGACTTCGACAAAGTAAAACTGAACAAGAGGGGTCCACGTTAGAAAATTACCAAGATCGAGTCACGTCAAGAGTCCGGTATATTCTCACTTTCTTTCACTCCACAAAATTCACGCATCCCCTTTCACAACTCTCCCCCACGCATCCCCTCTCTCTCAATTTCACACGCTGGCCCTCGCTAGGCCCAGCCCAACTTCCCGGAGAAACTCGACCAGGGAAAACCGAGTCCGGAGAAGCCCGATTCGGAAAACCCCAGTCCCAGCCTCTCTCCTCTCAGCTGCAAGCTTTTTATGGTGCTTGCAGTGAAAGCGCAAGAGAAGGCAGTAAAACAGTAAATCTTAAAGGATTACTTTTTACTCCCTTCTGGCGACCAGACATGCTATTTTAAATGTTTTTAGGTGTACGTGACTAACTGGTTCCTATACCTATTTAGCTGACCATTCCATTTTGTTTTTGCCTATCTAAAATAGAAATAAATATTACCTTTATAAATCCCTAGTTCTATCCTAACTTAATTTATTCAATCCTACCGTCCAGACTTAACCTTTCCTTATCCTTAAAACTAGTATACATAGAAGTGATATATAACTTACAGAAAAATCTTAAAACTAATTTACAATTTACAATTTACAATACTTTCTAGAGCCGAACCAAATGTTTTACGGCTGCGAAAATACAATTATGAAGCTTATATTTAAATCTATTATTTATAACTAATATCTATAGGTAGAAAGTTTCTACGATTCTCCCAAGGTCTTTTTTTATGATTTTCAGCTCCTTTCCGTGGGAAACTCATTTCTTTAGATAAGACATGAGTTTCCTTGATTTAAACATATTTTTATTTATTACGAAATTCATAATCCCGCGAGTTTGATTCGATAGGTCGATTACATAATCGACTTCGAGCGAGACTCTATAGTCGCTCGTTACATAAAGTACCCCCAAGCGCGACAGTGAGCGATTGTCGAGAATCAATATATTTTGGAATGAAGAATTTGTGGACAAGCGTAGTGAGTGGCTGAGAAAGTTAAATATCGTAGACGACGGTCGGGAGTTTCTTGTATGTTCGTTGCATTTCCGGTCAGAAGATTACAATTTTCCAGGTAAAATTTCCTGCACTAGCATTTTTCGTTTAAATTTTTTAATTATTGAATTGTGTGTAATATATTTTGTATTTAGAGTTACCCGCAAAAAAGAGGATCTTGAAGAAATCTGTGATCCCTTCACCAGTAACAATTACAAAGCAAAAAGAAGCAGCAAATTTGGTTAGGAAACGACGCGATACGTAAGTGTTTTATCTTACACTTATGTTTCTCACATATTTTTTATTAATTAAATAAGGTAAATGTACCAGTCGTTGCGCTTGTACCAGTCGTTGCGCTGTCGAGCATATTTTACGTAAAATTAAGAAAATTACTTTATATTTTTGTGTTCAAGTTGAAGATATCGTTGAACATAAGGTCATTATTCATCTCTCATAACAAATTTTGAATGTAAATGCTTACTCAAAAATGCTAAAAAGTAAAATATTCCGGAATGTTCAAATCGTAGTTCATAAAATGACTTTGTGCTTATTTTTTATGCAAATGGAACTTTTCTCGCATTTAAGTATTTATATCAATTTATTTGACATCAATTTTGAATGTTTTTGATTTATATTTGTGATAACCCTTATATAACAATAAATAATACAATAATAAATTTCTTGCGCAAAGACTGGGCCAAACGCATTTTTTCATATTTTCGACTATTTGTTAATAAGTGTTGAAAATTTTCAGAATAATAAGCTTTGCAATACAAATCAAAAGTGTCTTTCAAAATGTGATTCGATTAATATGACGAAAAATTTTATTTTTCTATAATTAAATTCAATAATCTTCGAAGGCTTTCCTTAACCGCGCAACGACTGGTACATTTACCTTATTTCGTTCTAGGAACATCGATCTTCTAACGAGATTAGAGAGCAAGATTTAGTAAAAGTGATAAAAAAGGATGCATCTGGTGGCAAAGTGCAGGACAAAGAACCTGTAGAGAGATCAAGCGAATCAGCAATGAACGATCCTACTTCGATCATTCCCAATAATGATTTAAATGAAATAGAGCCTGGGTTACATGACAATGATTGTGAAGAAACTAAAGAGGCATGTGACGACAAAGACTGTAGTTGTAATTCACACAGTGATGTTCCTGATAGTAATGTCGAAGAAATAATAAAATCGAATATTCCTAATAATAGCGTCACCGATAAAGCTGTACAAGTTAGCAGTGGCGATTTCGTATCGAATATTTGTACATTTATTAAAACCGAAAAAGACCTTGTGACAATGTGCAACGTTAAAAATTTCAATATTTTAAATGAATTGACAGCTTTACTCGACGAATTTTACCCTTCAAAAAGAAAACGATTGATCAACACTCGCGACAGTATTATATTAACGCTCGCAAAGTTAAAATTGGATATTCCTTTTAATGCTCTCGGAGTTTTGTTTAATTCGATTTCTGACGTCACTGTAAGGAATATTTTTTACGATACTATAAAAAAATTGTCAACGATTTTACAATGTGCTTTACTTCGCATTTCAAAGGAGGAAATTCAAAGAAACATGCCAAAATTTTTTGATAAATTTCAAACAACGACATCAGTCCTTGACTGTACGGAAATTAAAATACAGAAGCCGAAATGTTTGAAATGTCGAATCAAATTATATTCACACTACAAAGGTGATTTGACGATAAAATTTTTAACAGAAGTGACACCAGCTGGTATGCTCGTTCATGTCAGTAAATCGTTTGGGGGACGAGTTTCAGATAAATGTATTTTTAACCACAGCAACATTCTACAACATTTAGAGGCCACAAGGGATTCAGTTATGGTTATGGTTTTTAATTGATAACGAATATTATGGAAAACCGGATAAAATTAATTAGACCACCTTTCGTTAGAAATAAACAGCAATTACCCGAGCAAGATGCTGTTCGAAACCGAGATATTGCAAGTGCGCGAGTGCACATCGAACGCATGAACGCCCGTATAAAAGAATTTAAAATCTTAAATAACAAATTGCCTTGGTACTTCATAAATTATGTTGATGACATTTTTATTGTTTGTTGCGGAATGGCGAATTTGGGCAGCCCGATTCTCGCTGATGACAAATTTTGACATTTTGTCTCGCTGACGACATTTTGATTATTCTAGGGAACAAGGCTGATCTACTTATTATTTCTCTTATTATACGTCAACTTGATCTGGTAAATTTCAGTAAGTGAATTAACATTAAATTTTGTTTTAGGAATTTGTGAAATATGAGATCGTTGCACGTGTTTATACGTATCGAGTGATATAGACTAACCCTTGTTATATTTCTAATAAAACTAGAAGATTTATATTTATTCTTAATACAAAAAGTCTCTTTCATCGTAAACCTTAAGATTTATTCTGCCTCTTCAAGTATTTGAAATAAAATCGAAATAAAATTTTCCCACGGTACTTTTTTGTTGTTGTTATACGTGCGTACCGAGGAAGGAATTTTGAATCTAATTTACGAACGTACGATCTAGTTGATTCGCAATCCGCGAATCAGATGAGCGCGCAGGTGCGATCATCACATAGTGGCTGTGAGTAGTCAGCTGAGAAAGCCAGCCCTATCTAGAGTTCTAAAGAGTTTATGTGACCGAGAATATGTCTGGAAGCACGGGAATATGACTGAGAATTTCTCTGATGAATGTTCTCTTCGAGAATTTATGAGAATTTAAAAATATTTTTCCGTAACGGTTCAAGCTTTCAATTGTTTTTGATAAATGCTTTGTTCTGGAAGTTCGTGTAACATGCGCAATAAAAATGGAAAAAAAAAGAATATAGTTTGGAATTTTTTTTTTTTAATTATTGATAAACAAAATAAAGCTTCTTTCAAGTGCAAATACTGTGATCAGATGTACAGAAAGCATGCCACTCGACAAATAGAGTAGTTAAAAAAGTGCATAAACTGTCCCGAAACTGTCAAACAATTATTTAAATCAAAGCGTAATTTGTGCGAAGAAAACTTGAATTACTTGTTCTTTATGTTTGAATTTAATATAATGGCTATAAAAAAATTTTATTTGATATTGAATTCCGATAAAACTTGAGATTTTCGTAGTTTATTTTTATGAAACCTTCACTATTGCAATTCATAGTGTTTGGAAATAAATTTACAATATTATAAGGTTCAATGATAAAGAAAATATTGGTGAAGGCATGGTAAAATTCCCTTAAATTCTCTGTAAATTCTCAAGTTGTCTTAAAATGACGGTCACAGTCACGAGAACGTGACCGGATTTTAAATGTCCGAGAAATTTAGAACTCTAGCCCTATCCGACTCCCTGCCTGCAACGGCGAGAACTTGATTCCCTTAGTGATTATAGTTTCTATGTGCGAAGTTTTCTCACCAGAGCGGCGCTGCACGCGGCACTCTCTACAAAAGCATTATACTAATAGACAAATATTTTGAAAAATTCAAATAATTAAGTTTCTGAACAATATGAAATGAAAAAATGTTCCTAAAATGATTCTAGGACATAAAATACACATTTTCCATGAATCAATTAATACAAAATAAAAAAAAGAACACATTAAACTTCGTAAAATATATACTGTGGATACGCAGGAAGAATTCTTGAGACCCTGAGCAAAATTTTTTTTTTGTTATTCCCATATAACTGAAAATATATTTAAAAATAAATAAAAAGCTTAAGCTTCTAAATAGAAGTATTTTCCATTTTTATTTTCCAGCTTCAAACGAATTAAATGAAAAATAATTATTTTGTTAAGCCCTGTGTTCAACATAAAAAACCATGTGAAGGGAAATATATACTCAATTAAAAATTTGTAAATGTAACAAAAAATATTCATTACTATAAAATTTGCTAGTACATATTTTTAACATATTTAAAATTTTTAACATATACAGATCGATGATGACTAGTTAAGTGTCGCAAACCTTGGCTGCTTTTTTCTTCAAGGCGCTAACTTTTTTAATCTCAGCCATTTCCTGTCTTACGAATTGTCTCATCCGTATTTGAAGATAAAATTGAATTATATATGCTAACATCTCCACAGCTTCATTGGCGCATGTTCTTTGTATTGAAAACTAAATTTTGTTTCAGATGAAATTAAATCGTCTAGAATTAGATCAAAAGAATTGCTAGACCGGCAATGTTTGTTAAATAGATATTCGATAACTGTGATAAGCTTGTATAACTTAACATTTGGATGTACGAAATCTTTATTTATTTTGCAAATCTACTTAAACTTTCAGGTAACTGATCACAAGAAAAAGATATCGTATCTGCATGAATTTCAGAAGTAGTCAAAAATGCATTTATACTAAAATGGATTTGGAATGCAACATCAACGACACTATATTTTTTATAGAAATGCATTTTGTAAAAAAATATAAAAGTGCTTTCTTTGATATTTATATTTCACTGGAAGAATTCGGAAGAAATGGAATGGATATTTATATTTATTTTAATTACTTTATACTTAGTATTTTTTACGCGTATAATAAAATATCTTTATATAAAATCTGGTCTAATATTTTATTCCCAGATACGTTCATATTAATCATCACGGTACTTATTTAATTCCAAAATTTATCTTTATATCCCTTTAATCCATTCCATTTCATCTTAATTCTTCCAGTGAAATATAAATATCGAAGAAAGCACTTTTATATTTTTTTACAAAATGAATTTGTATAAGAAATATAGTGTCGTTGATGTTGCATTCAAAATCCATTTAGTATTTCTTTAGCTTCCTTAATTTCAGAAAATTTAACTGAAGAAGATAAAAATATTTTATTCAGTATGAGATTTCGAATGGAATATTATCAATACTGTATTAAAGTTTCCTTAATTTTTTGTTCCTTTCCTTTTGTTTAGAGATTTTTTGGCACTATCAGATTAGCTGGAGGAACAAATGATCATCCTTGTACACCAACCTTCTTGCAAATATACAAGATATTAGCTGCCTTTAGCATTTTAAAACCTGCAAAGCTTTGAAATTGTAGTACTTTTGATGGCAACCCTCCAGAGCCCTTAATAACAATTTCAAAATTGAACGAAATACATCAGTCGAATAGTAGAAGCGGAATTAAAGAAATTCGAGAAAAATTGAAAGCAATAATCGATTGTGAAGACACTGATTTTAGTGATTTCGTAGATGCAGTAGCGCACGATTATGCTTTACCAGCTGTTAGAGATCGTTTGATTTTTTACACAACTGGTCGTATAACTGCTTACATTAAACAGCATACTCAGTGTTTGACATGCTTAAATGCATTTTTGACTACTCCTGAAATTCATGCAGATACGATATCTTTTTCTTGTGATCAGTTACCTGAAAGTTTGAGTAGATTTGCAAAAATAAATAAAGATTACATACATCCAAATGTTAAGTTATACAAGCTTATCACAGTTGTCGAATATCTATTTAACAAACATTGCCGGTCTAGCGATTCTTTTGATCTAATTCTAGACGATTTAATTTCATCTGAAACAAAATTTAGTTTTCAATGCAAAGAACATGCCAATGAAGCTGTGGAGATGTTAGCATATATAATTCAATTTTGTCTTCAAATACGGATGAGACAATTCGTAAGACAGGAAATGGCCGAGATTAAAAAAGTTAACGCCTTGAAGAAAAAAGCAGCCAAGCTTTGCGACACTTAACTAGTCATCATCGATCTGTACATGTTAAAAATTTAAAATGTGTTGAAAATATGAACTAGCAAATTTTATCGTAATGGATATTTTTTGTTACATTTACAAATTTTTAATTGAGTATATATTTCCCTTGACACGGTTTTTTATGTTGAACACAGGGCTTAACAAAATAATTATTTTTCATTTCATTCGTTTGAAGCTGGAAAATAAAAATGGAATATACTTCTATTTAGAAGCTTAAGCTTTTTATTTATTTTTAAATATATTTTCACTTATATGGGGATAATATAAAAAAAAATTTGTTCAGGGTCTCAAGAATTCTTCCTGCGTATCCACAGTATATATTTTGCGAAGTTTAATGTGTTCTTTTTTTTATTTTGTATTAATTGATTCATGGAAAATGTGTATTTTATGTCCTAGAATCATTTTAGGAAAATTTTTTCATTACATATTGTTCAGAAACTTAATTATTTAAATTTTTTAAAATATTTGTCTATTAGTATAATGCTTTTGTAGAGCGTGCCGCGTGCAGCGCCGTTCTGGTGATAAAACTTCGCACATAGAAACCATAATCACTAAGCAACCGCCATTTTGTTTTTAGTCGGACAGGCCTTTCTACACTACCGTGGGCTGATCAAAACCATGGAGACTAGATATAAGGAGATCAATCTCCATATATCCATTCCCGAAACGAAGTTCTGCCAAGTACATAGTTACAAAACTTCCCGATGAGAGCATGTATGTTCCCTGGGTGCAAAATGGCGACGTCTAATACACGATGTCTCTAAACCGTGGATGCCGCCATTTTGCACTCAGGAAACACACTTGCCCTCATCGGGAAGTTTCATAACTAAGTGCTTGGCAGAACTTCATTCCGTGTTTTGTGAAGTACGGCCATAAGAGGTAGGTATACATTGTACCATAGTTTTAGTTTCCCAAAGTTTCAATTGCCCATAAAATCACCAGACGTCACTATATTTGAAAAGCAGTGTTAGACGAAGATTATGAAAGGAATGTGTTGGCAAAAACTGCGAGGATTGCAAGATGCAGGATTTCTGTACATTTCGCTGAAGCGCTCTTTACCGCCTACATTTGATATATACTTGCAATTTTTGCCAACGCATTCCTTTCATAATTTTCGTCAAACACTGCTTTTCAAATATAGTGACTTCTGGTGATTTTATGGGCAACTGAAACTTTGGGCAATTAAAACTATGGTACAATGTATACCTACCGTCATAAGAGATTGGTCTCCTTATATCTACTCTCCATGATCAAAACGAAACGAAAGAAAGAGATGGACATGCTAATTCCTTTCTCTTCTTGGTTGCAGGACGCCTTCCACATATAGGCATGTCTACTCTATCTGTAATATCTCTATGTTCACGGGAGGGCGCCTAACTTACTAACTATTTCTTTGTGATCAATCAATATCCGGTGTAATGGTAGGCTAGTTTTCATTAAATTAGCATGTGCGATTGTTTGAAGAAAGTATTATTTTACGTATAATGAAAAACTTTAAAAACAAGATTCTCATGAATGAAGGCAACTTATCAATTTATTGTCTACTTGCCGTTATTCGAGTCCTTTTGAATTTCATACCACAAACTGGTTACATCCATCCTGATGAGTATTTTCAATCCATAGAAGTAGTTGCAGGTATTTTGAATAATTTTTATTTTATAAAGATTTATATTTTTAATTAATTATAAATAAATGGTAACGCATTTAAAATATAGAAATTTACATGTACAGAAGCTAATCAGATTTTGAGAGAACGCTTTATTTGCTAATCCTGTAAATTTTTACGTCCAACGATGAAATGATTATTATTAATTTCTTTTTTGTCCTCAGGTTTCTGATTCCATTTATGGAAAGCAGTTAACTCTTAAAATAGATTTTGTGGATTGTTTTGGATTACTCAACGGCTAAACTTTGGATCAGAATTTTCTAATCCATCTTAGGGAAATTTCATTGACGTGACTTTATCCAATAGTTTCCATCCTTCCCATTCTTAGGTTAATAACTCGAATGGATTTTGCATAGCAGATAAACGTAAAAGAAAGATGAAGGTATGTTTATCTGCTATGGGAAATCCATTTAAGTAATTAAAATTTAAGAATGTAAGGTAGGGATTGGGTATATCATGCATGGCCTTAACTCACACCATGATTCACTTACATTTATATACACACAATCGAATATTTTTTAAAGAATTTTTTTCCACAATTTTATACCCCCATAGCACAATACCTTCCCTGAACGTTCGGACGGTTTCATTGGAACGTTCCCAGAGCTAAGGAAATGTCCGGGTTTTTTGAACGTTCCAAATTAATGTTCTCTGTATGTTCCTGTGGAACGTTCAAAAATAATATTGAGAGAGCCTTCCGTAGGAATATTTCAGAGAATATTCACAGAGAACGTTTCTGGAATCTTCTATAGGGACGTTCAAAGAGCATTTCTAATGAACGTCCGTAGAACTTTTTGCGGGAATATTCGCATAGATCGTTCCTCTAACATTTCGTGGGAAAATGTAGAGAACATTTTTTGGGAATTTTCCTGGAATTGTTTGCTACAACATTCAGGGAACTTTCCTCATAGATAATCCTGCAGCTTCAAACATACAAATCGAGGGAATGTCTTTATAAATAATTTTGGACATTAATTTATAGTTGAAATAAAAAGAATTAATTACAAATATTAGTCTTTGAATTATATATTTTAATATGATATAAATTTAAAGAATAATCTACAATTATACAGATGCGAAAAGAAAAACCCATAAGGTTTATCTGGTGCGAGAAATCCATTTTAGTTGTTAATTCAGTGAATATTCTCTTAATGTCCCTGCGAAAAGTTCTGCGAACGTTCCTAAGGAAGGTTCCAGGAACGTTCTCTACAAATGTTCTCTAAATGTTCCTGTGGAATGTTCTCTCAATATTCCTTTTGAAGGTTCCTGGAAGGTTACACAAGAAAATTCAGAGAACATTAGGTATGTTAAGTTGACGTAACCACATCGTCCAATCGAGTCCCCACCTATATCAGAATTAAAGGCTCATTTAAGGCTAATTTAATGCCATATTGCTAAATTTAATGCTCCATTATTTTTTTAAAAAACAATGGGTTCCGCTGGCTTAACGTTAAGTTGACGTAACCACACGTTAAAATAACATTTAAACAAGTTAAGGCCTATACCAGAATTGAAGGCTCATTTAGGGCTCTCGAAATACCCCATTGCTGAATTTAATGCTCCATTATTTTTTAAAAAAACAATGGGTTCCGCTGGCTTAACGTTAAGTTGACGTAACCACACGTTAAAATAACATTTAAACATGTTAAGGCCTATACCAGAATTGAAGGCTCATTTAGGGCTCTCGAAATACCCCATTGCTGAATTTAATGCTCCATTATTTTTTAAAAAAACAATGGGTTCCGCTGGCTTAACGTTAAGTTGACGTAACCACACGTTAAAATAACATTTAAACATGTTAAGGCCTATACCAGAATTGAAGGCTCATTTAGGGCTCTCGAAATACCCCATTGCTGAATTTAATGCTCCATTATTTTTTTAAAAAACAATGGGTTCCGCTGGCTTAACGTTAAGTTGACGTAACTACATGTTAAAATAACATTTAAACCAGTTATCGCCTATACCAGAATTTAAGGCTCATTTAGGGCTCTCGAAATACACCATACAAATTTTTGATTTTGTTTGTTTAAACAACATTTGTTCAAATAACTAATGCTACAAACAGCTCCTTGAAAAATTAAATGTTTATTAGATCGATCTTGTATAGACAATCATACATGTTCCGTATAATTTATGTTTTATTTCCTCATATTTTTTGTAATAAAAGTATCAACAATATGCTCTCATGTAAACACAAATACTTCAATATCTATGGTTATACAAAGTATGCTTTTACGAAAAATAGCAAAGTATCAAGTTATCACCTATGGCAGAATTTAAGGCTCATTTAGGGCTCTCGAAATACCCCATTGCTGAATTTAATGCTTCATTATTTTTAAAAAAATCAATGGGTTACGCTAGCTTAACGTTAAGTTGACGTAACCACACGTTAAAACAGCAGTTACACAAGTAATCACCTTTAACAGAATTTAAAGCTCATTTAGGGCTCTTTGAATATCCCATCCAAATTTTCAATTTTATTTGTTTAAACTACTTATGTTAAAAACGGGTCCTTGAAAATTTGACTGTTTAGATCGATTTTGTGAAGACGGTCATATATGTTCCGTATATCTCATGTTTTATTTTCTCATATTGTTTGTAATAAAAGTATCAACAATGTCCTCTCAAAAAACTAGAAGCACACTCTAAAAACGGAATATTGACTGTCGAACAATTCCGTTCACTATGAATGGATTTTCTACTCAAAATTGGCATAAGAGGAAAACCTCTAACAGTTGAAGTATTTTCGTTTCAAGTGCTATCATTTTACTGCAAAAGTTTTTCCTTTGGTCTGGAAATAAAATCCTTTGACGTGTGAAGGAAGTATAATTTCGATGTTAAAAGAAAACAAATTCTATGATATAACCTATAAGAAATATACACAAGCCAAACTTTGACAAATCCCAATATTCAATCGATCATTTTCAATAATATAATAACGACCCGTCTTAGATTTCAGCTTAAAGAAATTTTAATATATAACTTTCCTTACATTACAAATTTTCCAATACGTGTAAAATTGAAAGTCCATGGTCTATTAAATATATAATGTTGAAAAAGTGTTACAAAATTATTTTTAAACTTTGTTGCATTTTAAATTTCACAATAAATTCTATAGTAAACATTTTACTAATAATTTCGAATCAAACTATTTTTTTACAAATAAAAAACAACTGTATATTTCATAAAATGAATAAATTGTATAAAAAATTATACATATACGAAACTGTTTTACGGAAAAAAATGTGTAGCTGTCACAAGGATATTTTAGGTTATAGTAGCCACATTAATGGTTAGGATAGTTAATAATATAGCTTGAACAGCAATATGTTTCTTTGTACCAGCTACACATTTTTTCAAAATTCATTTAAGAAATGTTTTTATTCAATTTTATCAATGATATCAGAATGGATTTCCATATAAACTTTATTTTCCAATACAAAACTATTATTTGTTTTATAAAGTATATATTTCATGATCTTTATTTTTACAGTTTGAAAATTTCTTGAATGTATACATTTTTTCTTGCAATTAAATAGATATTTGTGCTTTTGGAAATCCTCTTTGTCCATGATACGCAAATACATTTTGAGTTATGTGATGGCCTGTAATGCATTCGATCGTTTAAATAATCTTTTTGAAAATAATCTAAACACCGAAGTCTGAGACAAAAAACGAGGACACTTCCCCCTTTTCACACCCCGTTATCACGATTTCAGTTTCTACAATGCTTTTGTTGACATTCTTGGGAATATCTTTGAATTGTCATCAGAAGAATCAGAAGAAATGAAAAATAAGGTTATGCGGATCAAAATTGTTTGTTTTGGTATACGTACCTTTTCAAAATTTCTACGTCGCACTCTGGGATTCCTAATAATTTGTAAAAAACAATTATTTGATTTCGTTAATTGATTTTGATCATAAATAAATATATTCTTCTGACAAAATATCTGTGAAAAGATTAGCACCAGACGATGTACACTCACTAATGCGCAAGCGCCCTTCGTCTCCTAGTCTAGAAATGCAATCCTTGCATAATTAGAGGATTTCTTTTCATAGTCAAAAAAAGTCGTTTATTGCTAAAAATATTTTCTTTTTGCATTTCACAGATGAGTTTTGTGACAGGAAAAAGATTCTGTTGGTAGACAAAAGGAATATGCTTAATTTCAATGGATGCATTCTGAAAAGAACGTAATTTCACTATGGATAGACCTTTTTTTAGAGTGCATAATTATATATATGTTATATATGGTTATACAAATAATGCTTTTACGGAGGTCCGATCAGCTGGCACCTCCACTAAGTAATATCACTATTTACTTTATGCTACATTTTTGCGCTAATTACGGGCTAATTTTGGGCGGTAATGCCGATTTTTGGGCTTTTGTATTTTTATCAAAAAACCAAATTTTAGGTGGCAAGATGCTGACTGCCTGATCAGCTAGCACCTCCAGTACATAAAAACCTTAAAGTTTAAAAAACTGACTATACCCGAATTTCGGTCTATTTTCGGGCTCTTGAAATACACCAAAATCAATTTCTAAAAAACAACTCCTATCACTTACAAGCAACCCTTAATTTAGAAAAATACTTTTTCGGCCGTATAAACTAGCCTAAAATTACGGGCTACTTTCAGGCTTTTCAGATACACAAGAATCATTTATGAAAAAACAACCCCTATCATCGAAAGTAAAGTTAAGGGTTGGAGCCCAAAAATCGATATGGACATTTTTGAGTAGCCCGAAAATCAGAAAGTATTCCTAGACCATAAAATTCCCAAAAGGATGATTTTTAGTCAATGTCGTGTCACCATGGCCATGCAGGAGTGCATTTTGATGTTAAGGGTTGGAGCCCAAAAATCGATATAGACCATTCTAAAGAGCCCGAAAATAGCCCAGTATTCTCGAATAGTTTATTTGGTTCAAAATGTTTTCTCGAAATTGATTTTGGGGTATTTCAAGAGCCCGAAAATAGCCCGAAATTCGGGTATAGTCAGTTTTTCAAATTTTAAGATTTTTATGGGTAGGTATACATTGTACCATAGTTTTAGTTGCCCAAAGTTTCAATTGCCCATAAAATCACCAGAAGTCCCTATATTTGAAAAGCAGTGTTTGACGATGATTATGAAAGGAATGCGTTGGCAAAAATTGCAAGTATATATCAAATATAGGCGGTAGAGAGCGCTTTAGGGAAATGTACAGGAATCCTGCATCTTGCAATCCTCGCAGTTTTTGTCAACACATTCCTTTCATAATCTTCGTCTAACACTGCTTTTCAAATATAGTGACGTCTGGTGATTTTATGGGCAATTGAAACTTTGGGCAACTAAAACTATGGTACAATGTATACATACCGTTTTTATGTACTGGAGGTGCCAGCTGATCGGACCTCCGTAAAAGCATTATTTGTATAACCATATATAACATATATATAAATATGCTTCTAGTTGTTTATTCAAAGAGCCCTAAATGAGCCTTAAATTCTGTTAAAGGTGATTACTTGTTTAACTGTTATTTAAACCTGTGGTTACGTCAACTTATCGTTAAGCCAGCGGACCCATTGTTTTTTTTTTAAAATAACGGAACATTAAATTTAGCAATGGGGTATTTCGAGAGCCCTAAATGAGCCTTCAATTCTGGTATAGGCCTTAACTTGTTTAAATGTTATTTTAACGTGTGGTTATGTCAACTTAACGTTAAGCCAGCGGAACCCATTGTTTTTTTAAAAAATAATGGAGCATTAAATTCAGCAATGGGGTATTTCGAGAGCCCTAAATGAGCCTTCAATTCTGGTATAGGCCTTAACTTGTTTAAATGTTATTTTAACGTGTGGTTACGTCAACTTAACGTTAAGCCAGCGGAACCCATTGTTTTTTTAAAAAATAATGGAGCATTAAATTTAGCAATATGGCATTAAATTAGCCTTAAATGAGCCTTTAATTCTGATATAGGTGGGGACTGGATTGGGCGATGTGGTTACGTCAACTTAACATACCTGAGAACATTGCTTTGGAACGTTGAAAAAACCCGGACATTTTCTAGCATTCTGATCGGGAAGAGAATTAACTTATGATAAAATTAATACATGTACTTACAGTTTTGAACGTTCATTGAACGATGAAAAAAATATTCTTCAAAAGCAAAAGTTTGGGTATCTATGGAATCAGGGTGCCTCAAAATACGATAAGTAACAAAAATTTTTTAAGTTTTTAATACTAGGGGTGGAAAACACCCCTTAATGAGTTAAAACGTGAAAAAATGGCTATTTCGTCCCAAGCGCGTTCGCTTAGACCAAAATTTCATCTTGCTAAAAATGGGTCTTGAAATGCCCGATAAATTGGCACTTTCAAAAAATAGGGGACGAAATTAGATAAACCACCCTTAACAAACAAAGATCCAAAAAAGTGAAAAAATGGCTATATCGTCTCAAGCGCGTTCGCTTAGAGTAAAACTTCATGTTGCTAAAAATGGGTCTTCGATAGCCCGACAGATTGACACCTTCAAAAAATACGGGACAAAATGAGATAACCCACCCTTATCAAAAAAAGACTCAAAAAAATGAAAAAATGAATGTATCGTTCCAAGCGCGTTCGCTTAGATCAGAATTCTGGGTCGTTTTGAATAGCTTCAGTGACGCCCAAAAGATTGACACCTTCAAAAAATATGGGACGAAATTAGATAAACCACCCTTATCAAAAAAAGACTCAAAAAAAGGAAAAAAATGACTATATAGTTCCAAGCGCGTTTGCTTAGTTCAGAATTCCGGGTCGTTTTGAATAGCTTCAGTGACGCCCAAAAGATTGACACCTTCAAAAAATACGGGACAAAATTACATAAACCACTATTATCAAAAAAAGACTCACAAATGTGAAAAAATGTCTATTTCGTTCCAAGCGCGTTCATTTAGTTTAAAATTTCGGGTCGTTTTGAATAGCTCCAGTGACGCCCAAAAGACTGACTCCTTCAAAAAATAGGGGACGAAATTAGATATACCACCCTTATAAAAAAAAGACTCAAAAAATTGAAAAAATGACTGTATCGTTCCAAGCGCGTTCGTTTAGATCAGAATTCCGGGTCGTTTTGAATAGCTCCAGTGACGCCCAAAAGACTGACTCCTTAAAAAAATAGGGGACGAAATTAGATATACCACCCTTATAAAAAAAAGACTCAAAAAATTGAAAAAATGACTGTATCGTTCCAAGCGCGTTCGCTAAGTTCAGAATTACAGGTCTTTTTTAATAGCTCAAGTGATGACCGACAGACTGACACCTTCAAAAAATAGGGGACGAAATTAGATAAACCACCGTTATCAAAAAAAGACTCAAAAAATTGAAAAAATGACTGTAACGTTCCAAGCGCGTTCGCTAGGATCAAAATTTCGGGTCTTTTTAAATAGCTCTAGTGATGACCGACAGATTGACACCTTCAAATAATAGGGGACTCTATTAGATATACCACCCTTATGAAAAAAAGACTCAAAAAAATGAAAAAATGACAATATCGTTCCAAGCGCGTTCGCTTAGATCAGAATTCCAGGTCGTTTTGAATAGCTCCAGTGACGCCCAAAAGACTGACTCCTTCAAAAAATAGGAGACGAAAGTAGATAAACCACCCTTATCAAAAAAAGACTCAAAAAAATGAAAAAATGACAATATCGTTCCAAGCGCGTTCGTTTAGATCAGAATTCCGGGTCGTGTTGAATAGCTCCAGTGACGCCCAAAAGACTGACTCCTTAAAAAAATAGGGGACGAAATTAGATAAACCACCGTTATCAAAAAAAGACTCAAAAAATTGAAAAAATGACTGTAACGTTCCAAGCGCGTTCGCTTAGATCATAATTCCGGGTCTTTTTAAATAGCTCTAGTGATGACCGACAGATTGACACCTTCAAATTATAGGGGACTAAATTAGATATACCACCCTTATGAAAAAAAGACTCAAAAAAGTGACAAAATGCCAATATCGTTCCAAGCGCGTTCGCTTAGATCAATATTTCGGGTCGTTTTAAGTTGCTCCAGTGACGCCTAAAAGATTGACACCTTCAAAAAATATAGGACGATATTAGATAAACCGCCCTTATCAAAAAAATACTCAAAAAAATGAAAAAATGACTATATCGTTTCAAGCGCGTTCGCTCGGATCAAAATTTCGTTTTTTTTTAATAGCTCTAGTGACGCCTAAAAGATTGACACCTTCAAGAAATAGGGGGAGAAATTAGATAAACCACCGTTATCAAAAAAAGACTCAAAAAATTGAAAAAATGACTGTAACGTTCCAAGCGCGTTCGCTAGGATCAAAATTTCGGGTCTTTTTAAATAGCTCTAGTGATGACCGACAGATTGACACCTTCAAATAATAGGGGACTAAATTAGATATACCACCCTTATAAAAAAAAGACTCAAAAAAGTGAAAAAATGACTGTAACGTTCCAAGCGCGTTCGCTTAGATCATAATTCCGGGTCTTTTTAAATAGCTCTAGTGATGACCGACAGATTGACACCTTCAAAAAATATAGGACGATATTAGATAAACCGCCCTTATCAAAAAAATACTCAAAAAAATGAAAAAATGACTATATCGTTTCAAGCGCGTTCGCTCGGATCAAAATTTCGTTTTTTTTTAATAGCTCTAGTGATGCCCAAAAGACTGACTCTTTCAAAAAATAGGGGACGAAATTAGATAAACCACCCTTATCTAAAAAAAATTCAAAAATGTGAAAAAATGACTAATGTTCCAAGCGCGTTCGCTTAGATCAAAATTTCGGGTCGTTTTAAGTTGCTCCAGTGACGCCTAAAATATTGACACCTTTATAAAATAGAGGATAAAATTAGATAAACTACCCTTATCTAACAAAGACCTAAAAAATTTGAAAAAATCGCTATTTCGCCCTAAGCACACCTACTTGGCTTGAAATGTCGTTTTTTTGTTTGTTTTTTAAATCTATGGAACACATTCTCATCATGACATTTGTACTTCGCGCTCGATTTTCTGTATACATTTTTGTAATTTTCTAATAATTTGCATGATTTAAAGAAATCTGTTTTCTTTCAAATATATAAAAAATGGTAAAAAATTCATAGACAGTTTTTAAGCAAACTATCTCTTATTCTGTCGCTTATTTTGTATCTTACACGTGATGGTTAAAAAATGGAATTTTTCATTTTCAGTGTTTAAAATCAAAGCAAAGTATGTATCTTGTCTAAAATTGTCCTATTGAGAATTTTTAGACCTCATTTAGGCTAAGATTTTTCTATTTGAACTTTTTTTTTGGTATGTCACATATTTTGTTTAAATAATATAATTTCTGGATTTTAATTTTATTTTTTCAAATTAAGATGGAAAATATACCTTTCATCAGAAACTATGTCAGACAAAATTTGGAGTTCTAATTGAAACGAACAATTTTGCAAAATTACGTTTTTATATTCTCATCATGGATGAGAAGGTATTGGTTTTATCCGAAATATGACTTGCGAAATTTTCATCGAATCTTCACATTTTGAGACCCCCTCATTTAGAAAAAGTTGTTTTTACGAAAATTTCTGTCTGTCTGTAGTAGGTCGTATACTCGATAACTCTCGATCGAATTATCAGATTGAATTGAGCTTGGGCACACTTTATCGGAGCCGAAAATGTAAGGACAAGTTCGTTAACCAGCCATGTCCAACCAAAATTGAGGAAACTAGACCATATTGTGTTTTTAAAAAAGAAAATTTTTTAAAAATTTAAAATTCTAATACTGGTTTTTCTGATCAGTACAAATTATCTTCATAACATTCTATGATTAAACCAAAATTAAAAATGTTACAGCATGTTAAAACTTGAAAAAAGTCAATATAAAAATTCCATTTTCCAGTTAAATTATACGAGATATGAAAAAAAGTTATTATACAAAATTATTTTCTACGTTGAGATCTACAAATGTGAATTGCAACATTTTTAATTTTTAATTCTTAGCAAAACACTTCTTGACAGAATGTATATTTGATGTTTTGATTATTAGAAACACTATTGAAAAAATTCCATTTTTCAGCCAAAATATGTGATATGTTCTTTAAAAAGTTACTGAAATGTATACAGAAAATAGAGCGCGAAGCGCGAGTGTCATGATGAGAATGTGTTCCTTAAGGCCGACAGAGTCTTTAGTGAATTGAATTTTGACAATGTTTGTCGGTTGTGGTTGATTTACGAACTTGTCCTTACTTTTTCGGCACCGATTATGTATCTTAAATAGAAAATAGAATAAAAATGAATAAATGGAATAAAATAGAAGGGAAGTGGTGGGGACAAACCGATACAGCGCGCTTGATTATGTGTGCACTCACATGGGAGCGTGGTTGGGGGCCACCAACTACCACTTTCTTGGCTCACTGGTATGCGATGCCGTTCTTCAAGTGTCCATTCTCGGTTTTCGTCTCTTTCCCGCTGCCGGCTGCCTCCTCACTCTTTTGCTAACTTCGATTCTGATATTGAGTGTGATTTAGAAATTTAGAAAAATTATTAAATCGAGAGTCCGATCTTTTTTGAAAGAACAATTTTGCATTAAAACGATTTTTTAAAAAAACAAAGTGGTTATTTATATAATAAAAAATACACAAATTTTTTGAGTATCAATCAAAAAAGAAGAAAACATACCGTATGAGTTTTTTTTTACGAAAACATAGAAAACCAGGTTAATATATTAAGAACCAGAAAAAATTTCAAAATTGAAAGTTTTTATGTGAATTTTTATTAAAAATGACATTGTTTAAAAAATATATTGTTTTTAGTTAAAGGATCAGTATAATAGGTTTTTTTGAATCCTCATCTAGAAAATTTTTGTTTTTTGCTCGTCAACAGTTTTTCCGTGTTGAAAAAACTCAGGCGAATGGCTCAGCTTTATCACAAAATTTTTGTTATTACGGAAGTGAAAATTATTGGTATGAAATATTACTTGTTGCAACATGTATATTTTTACATCCTCATCATATGTGAATGTATTGGTTTATGACCTCTGAGTCAGAAAAAACGACATTTACGAAAGTGTTTCCCTGTGTGTCCGGCGTCAGTGAAAACGATAGTTCTCCATAAAATTTTCTAATTGGGTTGAACTTTTGCATCCTTTATTGGAGCCCAAATAGTAAGAACAAGTTCGTTAACCTACCGCAACCGACAAAAATTTTAAAAATGAAATCATTCGTGTTTTTGAAAAAACCTTTTTGAATAAATAAAAAATATCACTATTAATTTCTTATAGTGCTCACGAATCTACTTATTATCCTAATAATATTTTTCGATTAAACCAAAATTAGGAAAGTTACAGTATGTTAAAACTTGAAAAAAGTCAGCATCTAAATTTTACTTTTCAGTTGAATTATACGAGATACGAAGAAACGTTATCATACAGCATTGTTTACTACACAAAGATCTACAAATTTAAATCAGAACATTTTTTTATGATTTGTATATTCTTTTTATCACTTTTTAACATTATTGTAGATATGAATTCAAATTAAAATCAGTTTTCATATAACTATAACATTCTATTATATTTGTGGTACAGATTTCATGTTTTTTGACTCATTCTCAGTTGTATTTTAGGCATTACAGCCTTTTACAGCGTTGTGACATCAACAAGTGTACAATCAACAAGTGTACAATGCAACGTTGTCACATATGCCAACTGTTTCAAGAATAGAGTCAGTTTTGCAGATCGTGGATGTTTTCTCCCATCAGCACTGTCCCGTGTGGAGCCTCACACAATCAAACGCGGTGTGTTGATATAAAACATTTTGGCATTTAATACGACCGTCGCTTGCTCCTTTTAATTCTAGGAACTCCGTCGACGGCTAACATAGCCAGACGGTATTGTTGGTAGCCAGCTAGCGCTTTCTCCTTGCGCGCCTTCTTCCTTCTCCTTGTCTCCTTCGTTCGCTCGAGCGCACTCTCCTTCTTTACTTATCTCCTCCTTTCGTTTTCCCCTTTTCTTTTGATTGAAAGCGCTTCAGGACAATCATTCTTTAAATTCCTTCGTTTTTAAATAAGTTGCAAATTATTTAAAAGCGTGGAAATTAAAGATTGATATCCAACAATACTTAGGCTTGGATTTTTAATTTAAGGTTAATTAATTTTAGAAAATTAAATTTTAATATTTTTTATTTTGAAACTAAAATAAAAATCTGCTTTAGCTTGGGGATTCCTTTGAAAAATGCATTAATATTATCATAGTTTACCTTTATACATATATTTTTTTTATATTTTATTTGAATGACAAATACTTTAAATGGAATTCGTAGAATTTCCTCAAGCTGGATTTAACCAGTAAAGACTCCCCGCATCGGGTTTCGAGCAACGAGCATTGGTCGTTGCTATGACGACGTTGACACGTCCGGCCAATCGGATGCCTCAACTCGAAACTCGAGGAGGAGGAAATCGTGCCAATATAGGAAATGGTCAACGGAGAGTCAGTCGATCCTCGATCGAGACCTGGTACAGCAAAAATTGATTTTACGACATGTGCTAAGAATTAAAGTTGAGTTCTTTTAAACCCAGTGGTTTTCATTTGAGTTCCTTCCTCCTACAAGCACGAGCGACAAGACCAGCGTTCCTGCGGATCCCGGGCATCTCCAGCCTCTCATCAAGATCCTTCCCAACTCCTGAGCCTGATCCAGTTGTCGCCACCAAGATTGTGCTGCTTCCGACTAGTGGTGTGTCGTGTCGCGTCGCGTAGTGCAGTGCGTAATTCAGTCGAACTCGTGATCCGTGCTCAACGGGTGTCAAGAGGACAGCGGGTAAGTCGACGGGTGTCGGACCTTTTAGGGCCATAACCGTCGATTTGCGTTGACCTCATGGTCGATTGGGCGTGGGCCCTGCTGGGCCACGACCATTGATCTAGCGCTCGTTCGCCGCGCTCTTTTCCTCAACGCGCTTCGAATTCCTGGCTAGTCGACGGGCGTCGGACTCTGCGAGGCCACGACCGTCGATTCAGCGCTTGGATCCCGCGCTACGCGCTAAAGTCATTTTCGGATCCTTGAGCGAATATGATTTCCATCGGCCTAGTTATCTTCTCGACCGTGATTAATAAACGCATCACTCTTTAATCCCTCTCAATCCTGGCCCTTCCTAGGCCGCGTAATCTAATTCGGAAGCCGATTTAACGCCGTAACCCTAGAGCGAACAAACCTTCAAAGCTCAGGGCTAACAGTGTCGGTGTGCCCCTATTTCCTCGCTTCAAATTCACGCGGTCGGATGTTGAGCCAAGATTAAAAAATATTTTTCTCTCGACTCCGTGCAAAAATGGCGCGAAAAAGACACCAAATTCAATATTACAAAACACATCATTTCAAAAATTACTTAAACTAAATGCAATTAATGTTTAAAATTTTAAAACAAAATATCAGTTTTAATACTTTTTATTTTCATAAATTTACTGCTTTAATTCGAAAATTATGTGGAGAATATTGTATATAAAAATATGATTGAATATGAGATTCAAGTTTGAAAAATAAAGGGTTTGAATATTTCCACAATACATAATTAATATCTTGATTTACACATGGAATAACACAGTAAGATTTCTCTGATATAAGGAAACATTGGAAAACATTTTAACCGAATAAAATACTTTAAAAAGTTTTTGAAATACGTAAGATTTTCCACAGGTAAATTTCGATATGGAAATGCGAATAAAAGGTTTAAGTACATAAACAAAGAAAAATTATATATAACTACCGTCGAAAATTTTAGGCCCACCTGTAGTTTGAACTATTGTTAAAATGTCTTAATTTTCAAAAATAACAAGTTATCTATAAAATATTCAAATATTGTTGCAATGTTTTTAGTTGCCTGAAGCCAACTAAGAACATGAACAATAATTGAATATTAACACTAAGGGTCGAAATAAGTCCTGTTCATTATTATCTATAAAATGTTACGTATTCTAAAAGTTTTTTAGAGTATTTTCATATTATCATATTTGTCAATTTTGCTTTATATTAAATAAACCTCAACATGTAATTTCGTATATGCAAAATGAGATATAATTTAATCATTTATAAAAATAATCAAATCTTTTATTTCCACTTATATACTGAAATTGTCATGTAAATTTTATTAAGTATTCTGATAGACTTTCTAAAAGTATTTTATTCCAGAGGAATATTTTTCAAATCTCGAGTTGAAATTTCGTATGCAAAATTAGATATAATCTTTGTCTTTCTTGAATCAAATCAAATCAATCAAATATCGTTTAAATTTGCATCCTCGCAAAGAAATCTTATGTTTTAATTTCAGTATATACACTCGAGATTTTCCCCCACGAGAAGCTCGAGTTTCGGAGTTTTCTCTGCAACGAGCGCGAGGGAACCCCCCCATACTCTAATTGTTGTTATGCGCGTTATTTTTTCAAATTCAAATTCATACACGGAGAAAAATAGTTGAAGTAATTTTACTCAAATCTGTCGATTAAACTTGGGACATAAGGACATTTGAACATCTATTAAATCTTAGTCGGGTAAAATCAATTTCATATATACCTAATTCACCCAAAGTGAATAACAATAAGCGTTACATAGGGAATAGTAGGGAGTTGAGTAAAACCTTATCGACGACAGGGCACCAACATGCGTCAGTGGGTTAACATGAAATGTATAAGTATATTACCGACGCTTGAGGTGCTTCAAACCGTAGTTGGGTAAAATGAGCATCGGGCGTATTATTTGAACTGGCAATGGTGTCGTTCTTTCAAATAAAAAAAAATTCTTACTTCGAGCCTGCCAATAGTCATCCGGTACATACATAAACAACTTACAAATACATTCACTCCATTCAGACGTAGCCAATCACATTTCAAATTACAAATACACTTAAAAATATAACCTTACATATATAAACCTAATAACTACACTTATATATAGTACGATACGCTTTCGTCGAATCACGCACACGCTCGCTTACTGAGATATAAAACTTGGAACTTTCTTATATAGTGACTGCATGAGTTATTCGGAGCTTGTGAGAGTAAGTACGTAAATAAAAATTTTTAGCCTTACTCAAGTAAAAATAAATCAACTTTTTTCATAAATGATTAATAAAATATTTTTAAAAATTAATATAAATTATCAATTATTATAACTATGATTATTGATATATATAATATAATTATTAAATTACATTTAGTATACATTTTTATTATAACGACGTATGAAGTTTAGTGAAACTAAATTTTCAAATGTACATTAAAAAATTGCATTATTATTAAGAAGTATCTTGTATAAAAACATTCAAAAGAAGGTTCTTTTATTTTCTGTATTTTATATTTTCAAAATATGGATTTTACGTTTGCGAATTCCAAATTATTATTCTGCCTGAGTAATTTATGTGATTTTTCATAATATCAATTTAATTTTAAGATTTTTAAGTTTTTAAAATTAAAAATTTTTTATGTGTGCCCAAGGTGCAGATTACTTTCATTCGTTCCTGCGTGAATAGATGTAGCTGTTGGAATAAATCTTGCGATTCACGGTTTACTCAACTCTCGATTGAAGCGTAGAGTAGAATGAACGGAAAGCTCTACTATGTTTGTGATTTAATAAAAGATTGGTTTTTTATAATTATACTACGAGTAATAATATATATATTTAAAAATTTTTAATGCACGCTTTCATACTTCACCCTACACTTCTGAATTTTACTCAACTTTGATTCATTTTCGAACATTTAATATATCACAAATAAATACAGTGATACTAAATAACTTCTAACTTGTCCTTATGTCCCAAATTTGATCGGAAGTTGAGTAAAATTACTTCAACTATTTTTCTCCGTGTAGTAGTGGGGGAAGAGACGTCGATCAGCTGCACGTTATAGGGAACGATGACTCGCTCGTGCGTAAGGAAACGCTCGTTCGAGGGAATCTCGTTGGGGGGAATCTCGAGTGTATATATTTAGGTTGACTTGTAAATAAAGTTACGTTTTTTCAAAAAATGTTATTCAAAATATTTTACTACTAGGTTGTTCAAAAAGTTTTGAAAGCGACATCTATAGAGCAGTAGAAGAACCAAAATTTCTACGCCATTTTAAGATTTGATCTTTCATATGAACATACCCAAAGTGTCATTCCACTCTGTCAATTCATTGTTTGTTTACAAGCCATTTGAAGTTGACGTGTCAGTGTACTTTTTTACAATGGAAAAAACCGAATATCGTGCAGTGATAAAATTCTTTGTTTTGGAAGGTTTATCAGCAACGGAAATTCGTACAAAAATGGTGAAAGTGTTAAATGAAGCTGCTCCTTCATTTCCAACTGTGCATCGATGGGTTTTAGAGTTTAGACGTGGTCGAAAAAGCGTTGAAGACGATCCACGCTCAGGACGTCCAAAAAGTGCATCAACACCAGCGTTCATAGCAAAAGTACAGGATATGGTTTTGGAAGATCGTCGATTGACCGAGAGAGATTTAGCAGAGGCCCTAGACATCTCACTAGGCAGTTTGAGTCATATTTTACGTGAAGTTTTGGGTTTCAGAAAGCTCTGTGCACAATGGGTGCCGCATTCGCTCACAATGGAACAAAAACACGTTCGAATGCGACTTTCCGAGCAACATTTGGAGCGTTTTCCAAAGGATAAAAAGGATTTTTTGCGTCGATTCATCACTATGGATGAGACTTGGGTCTTCCATTATGATCCTGAATCAAAACAAGAGGCTAGTGAGTGGTGTGAACCAGGCACTTCGGCACCGAAGCCAGTTCGTGAGTCAAAAATCATGAAATCTGTACCACAAATATAATAAAATGTTATAGTTATATGAAAACTGTTTGAAATTAGAATTCATATCTACAATAATGTAAAACTGTCCTGAGTTTTTTCTTGTAATTTAATATCCTGAAATTCAAGTCAATTTTATATAGTGTAAGGTAAATGTACCAGTCGTTGCGCTGTTAAGGAAACCCTTCGAGGATTATTCAATTTGATTATAGAAAAATAAAATTTTTCGTCATATTAATCGAATCACATTTTGAAAGACACTTTTGATTTGTATTGCAAAGCTCATTGTTCTGAAAATTTTCAACACTTAATTAACAAATAGTCGAAAATATGAAAAAATGCGTTTTGCCCAGTCTTTGCGCAAGAAATTTATTATTGTATTATTTATTGTTATATAAGGGTTATCACAAATATAAATCAAAAACTTTCAAAATTGATGTCGAATAAATTGATATAAATACTTAAATGCGAGAAGAGTTCCATTTGCATAAAAAATAAGCACAGTCATTTTATGAAATACGATTTGAACATTCCGGAATATTTTATTTTTTAGCATTTTTGAGTAAGCATTTACATTAAAAATTTGTTATGAGAGATGAATAATAACCTTATGTTCAACGATATCTTCAACTTGAACACAAAAATATAAAGTAATTTTCTTAATTTTACGTAAAATATGCTCGACAGCGCAACGACTGGTACCAGCGCAACGACTGGTACATTTAGCTTATATGTGAACTAAATGTTCTCAAAGTTACTAAATTTGATTTAATTTCAAGTAAAAAAAAATCCAATGTACCTAAGGCACTATCGGCCTAAAGAAACACATTCTCATCACTATACTCTCGCGCTCGAGTTTTTTAACGTAAAATGAAAAAAATATACATTTGATCAGAAACTGTCTTGAATAATAATTGAAGATCTTTTTGAAGCGAACAACTTTTCATCGTTACGTTTATTTCGTATTTCACATATTCTGGAAAAATGTGAAATTTTCGATTTTAAATAATTTTTTTAAATTAAAAAAAAATATACATCTCGTAAAACAATTTTGTGATACAAATTTGTAGATCTTTGTGTATTAAAAAATGTTGTATAACGTGAGCACTATAAGAAATTAATAGTACTATGTTTGATTTATTCAATAAAGTTTTTCCAAAAACACAAAGAATGCTCTCATTTTCACAATCTTTGTCGGATACGACGGGTTAACGAACTTATTCTTACTTTCTCGCCTCCCATAAATTATACCAAAGCTCAAATCAATCCGATATTTCTATCGAGAGTTGTCAAGTTACGACCTACTACAGACAGACACATTTCTAAATACCGTTTTTTCTGACTTTAGAGGTCTCAAAACGTAAACATTCATGAAAATTCAAAAAGTGATTATTGACATAAAACCAAAACATTCTTATATGATGAGGATGTAAAAATGTACATGTTGTAAATAATATTTCATACAAATATGTTTTACTTCAGTAATAACAAAAATTTTGTGATAAAGCTGAGCCATTCGCCTGAGTTTTTTCAACACGGAAAAACTGTTGACGAGCAAAAAACAAAAATTTTCTAGATGAGGATTCAAAAAAACCTATTATACTGATCCTTTAACTAAAAACAATATATTTTTAAAACAATGTCATTTTTAACAAAAATTCACATAAAAACTTTCAATTTTGAAATTTTTTCTGGTTCTTAATATATTAACCTGGTTTTCTATGTTTTCGTAAAAAAAAACTCATACGGTATGTTTTCTTCTTTTTTGATTGATACTCAAAAAATTTGTGTATTTTTAGTTTCATAAATAACTACTTTTTTTTTAACGAATCTCTTTTATAATAAATAATTTTATGTCTTTATACTATCGAGAGGCTCAATTTTCCAATTCTAAAATTCATTCGCACCATTATGACTTTTTTTAAAAAAAAATCGAAGTTTCGATTTAAACGTTTTTCTAAATGATTAGTATTTTTCGTTTTAATTTTTAAAAAAATGTAAAATAGTACATTACGCGTAGAGAGGCGAAAGTGAGCGAATGCAGACGAACGTGAAGTTGGCCGCACGAGCCCGAATTGATCGCGATTGAGCGTTATCGAACGCGAGAATGACAGCCTGAGGCAGAAGGCCGAGAGCTGTCAGCGCGTGAGATAACGCGAAGTCGCGATCAATTCGACCGAGTACCGCGAACTTCACGCGAGTTTGCATGAGCACTTCCGCCTCGAGGTGCGTATATTATTTTTCTCGATGAGAACATGAAATTTGGCGGCTTGAGTGATTTCATGGAGTAAATGCAAAATTGCCCGGGGGGGGGGGGTCCAGGGCGCAGCCCCGGAGGGGGTGCAGGGGGCATAGCCCCCGCCGGGGGGGGGGGCGGAGCCCATCTACTCAAAAAAACAACTCACAAAATAGAAAACGTTTTTTTCATCAATAAACAATAATAACATCAGAGCAAACATTGTTAAAAAAAATTTATTTAAAAGCATAATGTACTGAAAGTTATTATGATGACCGCACCTGCGTTTAATTTGAGTATGATCGAATCGTTAATATTTTCGTCTTCCGTAACGATCGGTAAATTCAACTGATTTTTAACCTGCTTTATATGTTGTCAAAACCTTGAACGTTGTGAAATTGTATTCTATACGCTTTTCTTTTCATTGTCTTTTTTTTTTTTTTTTAGTTTGCGAGGTTTCGAGGTCTTTGATCTATCAACCAATCACAGGCGCGTAAGTTACTTTGCCCATGTGTTTTTTTAGTTTCGCAATATTACCGCACAGTTTGCTGCATAATACCATTTTCTCAATGCCCAACAGACCACGAAAGCCGCCATTTTCGATGTTAGTGTCGAGAAATAATATTTTTATCCACACGATGCGAGATATGTCAAAAATATCAGTAAATTTTTCAAACGTTATTATAAAATTACTTTTTTTTCAAACAAAAGTATTTTCATAAATATAAATTTATTAAAAACTCTAAATCACACTCAATATCAGAATCGAAGTTAGCAAAAGAGTGGGGAGGCAGCCGGAAAGAGACGAAAACCGAGCATCGACACTTAAAGAACGGCCTCTTGCACATCTGGCAACGTTGCATCGCATACCAGTGAGCCCAGAACGTGGTAGTTGGTGGCCCCCACCACGCCTTCACGTGAGTGCACACATAATCAAGCGCACTGTGCCGGTTTGTCCCCACCACTTCCCTTCTATTTTATTCTATATATTTATTTTTATTCTATTTTCTATTTGGTATACATAATCGGTGCCGAAAAAGTAAGGACGAGTTCGTAACTCAGCCACAACCAACAAACATTGTCAAAATGGGAGAATTTTTTGTGTTTTTGTGAAAAACTGGAAGAAAAAATCTAAAATTCCAATACTGGTTTCTGATAGTTCTCATAAATTTCTATTAATTATTTTGATAACATTTTTCGATTAATTAGAAGATTCAACTTTTTAACAATATTATGTGAAATGTAAGATATAATATAACACGTAGATCATGAAGTCCCGGGACTAATTCAAAAGTCCTTCAAAAGCAACACAATCAGTACAGCGCTTCTCTAACATTTCAATACCTTTCTTGTAGAACGATTTATCTTTGGCCTCGAAATAAGCGTTCGTTCCGGTGATGACTTCCTCGTTGGAGTAGAATCTCTTTCCTTGGAGCATTTTTTTGAGGTCTGCAAACAGGTAGTAGTCCCTGGGGTCCAGATCCGGTGAATATGGTGGGTGCGGAAGCAATTCGAAGCTCAATTCATTCAATTTCTCAAAATACTGAGGTCATAACCTTACCGGCCCACATTTGCGTTTTTGGCCGCTTTGGACGCTTCTCACCGACTGCAGTCCACTCGGCTGACGACCGCTTTGACTCCGGAGTGTAGTGATGCATCCAGGTTTCGTACATTGTCACATACCGACGCAAAAAATTCGGTTTATTTCGTTGAAACAACTCCAAACAGCGCTCGGAATCAACGATACGTTGTCATTTTTGATCCACCGTGAGCAAACGCGGCACCCACTTTGACAAAAGCTTCCTCATAAACAAATGTTCATGCAAAATAGCGTACACACTGCCGTATGATATCTTTAAGGAGTCAGCTATCTTACGCAATTTTAATTTACGGTTTCCGAAAACGATTTGGTGGACTTTTTTGATGGTTTCTGGTGTAACTACCTCATTTGGCCGGCCGGAGCGTTCAGCATCTTCAGTGTCTGTACGACCACGTTTAAACTCAGCATACCACCGACAAATGGTTGTTTTTGATGGAGCAGAGTCCCCGTAAAACTTTTCAAGCCATTGCTGAGCTTGCACTGTGTTTTTTTTTCATCAAAAACCAATGGTAAATCAACACACGAAATTGTTTCGAATCCATTGTTTTGAGAATATCAAGACTGGCGTCACTTATATCACTGTAACTCGTGGACCAAACATCAGAATGTCATGAAATTTTGACAGGTATCTTTTGAAGGTTGGTACTCATAAAAAATCATACAGAACTTTTGTTGGCAACGCCATCTATGTGTCAGTCCCGCGACTTATTGATCCACGTGTTAATATATAAGAGAAATACGTAAGTTTGCAAAATTGTGTGCTTTAATACACCGGGAAACTTTTCGTTAGAATAAACAATAAGATTGAATGAAGATTTAGTATAATAGTGTTCAAAAATAAGGAAAGCCGAGATTTTATTACATTTTTTTATATTATGGCATCGAAATTCAAAAAGAGTCATAACCGTCTTTGAAACGTGTAGAAGGAAAATTACTATTTTAAATACCAAATATCATGAATCTGCATTCGAAAAATAAAGAGTACTAAAAATGATATTATAATTACCAAGTTTTCTAAAAATAATTTTAATAAGTCGAACAATGAATATTATAACCTGGAAGGCATATTTGAAAAATTCATATTATGAATATGAACTTGCCAGAAACCTGGTGACGCTCAGCAAAAATCAAAACATTCATTCTCGGTTTTTTGTATAATTCGTTTCAGAATGTTTTCGTCCGAGTGTTTACGATGTTTTCCGATTGGCTTCATAGACGCGGTCCAAGTCTGCCCAACTCAGTAGTGCCTTATAAACGAGATTACTTTCGGATTATGACAAACCAGAATAGCCGAGAGGCCTTAAGCGTTAGGAATGCGTTTAGTTATGTAGATATAGGTAGAGTTAGAGGGTTCGAACCCAAAAGCGAATTCATAAATTTAATTTCAAGCGTGTGTGATTATAAATAGTGTAGCATTGCGTACTTTAATATATGAATATAAATAAGGTATAATAATAATAGAATTTTTTTCATTTCTCATTATTTTGGCATAGGGTCAGATTCTTTCTATTTTCTTCGATTGAAATTTTCACTATTCGATATAAAAAAACTCAAAAAGAAAGCAAGGCAAACGTTTCGGCCACATATGGGGGCCCTCTTCAGTGCCATAAATTCAAAGATTAATTCAAAGATTTTTGTAAAACGTAGATAATTAAAATAGAAATTATCATAAAATTGAAAAACTTATCTCATAGCTTGCAATTCAAAATGAAGTAGTCCAGTATGCAGCATCACGAATTGAAAAAATGTTTAGAGTTCACTGTGAGTAAAAAACCGGATAACCAATAAACCGGAAAACATAAAAAAATTTTTGCACACGAACCGACCACAATTTGAAAAAAAATTTTTTTTTTTTTTTTTTTTTTTTTTATTAATGAACGATGCCGAATTGGTAATCGAGGGCAGAACGCGAACAAGGTTTACATTTTTAAAAACTTTGCGTGAAGACTTTGTTACCGCCGGAGTCTCTTATAGAATGATCTTAACTGTTTTCAAAACCGACTCGAGACATGTGGCTTTGCTGACCGAAATTTTTTTTATGATTGCATAGAAAGAATCTGACCCTATGCCAAAATAATGAGAAATGAAAAAAATTCTATGAATTTTGGGTCAATATAATAGCAGACATGTTATCAAACATGTCACTTTAAAATTTTTAAATGGCACATTTAGTATAAAGGTTGAATATATCATAGTTCTGACCATTTTCAGAACAAATTAAATGGTTTATTTTTCCAAACATCTCAGAATAAATCTGAATGCAGTAATAAAAAACCTTCAATTTTTTTATTTATTTCTTAACATACTCAAATAATATTGAGTAAAACTACATGTATAGATATTATAATAAATTAGGTTTCTGTAATGCCTTGCTTGCAAATTCAATATTAAATGGATTGTCCGTGAAGCTGAAATATAACAAAATCGTTTCTTGAAAAATACACGCCTTCGTCCACTCGTGAAAATCAACATAAACGTCTCGAATTTCTTAACTAGGTATAGGACAATAGTCTTCTTCAAGGAGGAAAAGAACCACTCAGGATTGCTTATATAAAAAAATTTTCGGTCAGCAAAGCCACATGTCTCGAGTCGGTTTTGAAAACAGTTCAGATCATTCTATAAGAGACTCCGGCGGTAACAAAGTCTTTACGCAAAGTTTTTAAAAAATCTAAACCTTGTTCGCGTTCTGCCCTCGATTACCAATTCGGCATCGTTCATTAATAATACTGGACTACTTCATTTTGAATTGCAAGCTATGAGATAAGTTTTTCAATTTTATGATAATTTTTATTTTAATTATCTACGTTTTACAAAAATTTTTGAATTAATCTTTGAATTTATGGCACTGAAGAGGGCCCCCATATGTGGCCGAAACGTTTGCCTTGCTTTCTTTTTGAGTTTTTTTATATCGAATAGTGAAAATTTCAATCGAAGAAAATAGAAAGAATCTGACCCTATGCCAAAATAATGAGAAATGAAAAAAATTCTATGAATTTTGGGTCAATATAATAACGGACATGTTATCAAACATGTCACTTTAAAATTTATAATAATAATATTTGTGTGTGTTTCCACTGAAACCTCCCCTCTTTTCAGTGTCACAGCTCCGCTCTATTTTCCTTTTCTTTTGCACGCGTTAAAAAAGGCATAAGAATACTTAATCCTGGGCCATTACATTTGAATGTCAAACATTTTAGTGAAGTAAGTGATTTTTCATACAGTGGTTTTCAGATTCACATATTCTTTGTTTCGCTTCGCAAATTTGATATAGTGAATTTCAAATTCTCTTAGGTTTTACAAAAGTTAGTAGAACATATATTCCATTTATTCGAACGAAAATATTAACTTCGCAGCGTGAAAATCACTATATTGATTCCTGATACGTGAATCCTGTTTGCCTCAGTTTGAAACGATATCTTTCTAAAATATAATTCATTTTCATGATTTACTCTGACGAAAAGTCTCTTAGTGTAAGACCTACAAATTTTGCCTGACATGGTTTCTGGAAACTCAAGGCTGATAAAAAAATCAAAACACAAATTTAAAGCCAAGTAGGTGTGCTTCGGCTGGAATAGCCATTTTTTTCCACTTTTTCGGGACTTTTTTAGAGAAGGGTGGTTTATCTAATTTCGTCCCCAACTTTTTGAAGGTGTCCATCTTTTGGGCATCACTAGATATATTCCAAACAATCCGAAATTTTGATCTAAGCAAACGCGCTTGGAACGATATAGTCATTTTTTCACTTTTTTGAGTCTTTTTTTGATAACGGTGGTTTATCTAATATCGTCCCCTATTTTTTGAAGGTGTCAATCGTTCGGGCATCACTAAAGCTATTCAAAACTACCCGAAATTTTGATCTAAGCGAACGCGCTTGGAACGAAATAGAATTTTTTACATATTTTAAGGCCATTATTCGCTAAGGGTGGTTTATCTAATTTCGTCTCCTATTTTTTGAAGGAGTCAATCTGTCGGTCATCACTAGAGCTATCTAAAACGACCCGAAATTTTGATCCAAGCAAACGCGCTTGGAACGATATAGCCATTTTTTCACTTTTTTGATCTTTTTTAGATAAGGGTGGTTTATCTAATTTCGTCCCCTTTTTTTTAAGGTTACTATCTGTCAAGCATCACTAGAGCTTTTCATAAAGACCCGAAATTTTGATCTAAGCAAATGCGCTTGAAACGATATAGCCATTTTTTCACTTTTTCTGGTCTTTTATTGATAAGGGTGGTTTATCTAATTTCGTACCCTATTTTTTAAGGTGTCAATCTGTCGGGCATCACTGAAGGTATTCAAAACGACTCTAAATTTTGATCTAAGCAAATGCGCTTTAAACGATATAGCCATTTTTTCACTTTTTAGTGTTTTTTTGATAAGAATGGTTTATCCAATTTCATCTTCTATTTTTTTAAGGTGTAAAGATTTCGGGCATCACTAAAGCTATTCAAAACGACCCGAAATTTCGATCTAAGCGAATGCGCTTGAGACGATTTACCCATTTTTTACATATTTTCAGGTAATTATTAGCTAAGGGTGGTTTATCTACTTTCGTCTCCTATTTTTTGAAGGAGTCAGTCTTTTGGGCGTCACTGGAGCTATTCAAAACGACCTGGAATTCTGAACTAAGCGAACGCGCTTGGAACGATACAGTCATTTTTTCAATTTTTTGAGTCTTTTTTTTATAAGGGTGGTATATCTAATTTCGTCCCGTACTTTTTGAAGGAGTGAGTCTTTTGGGCGTCACTAAAGCTATTCAAAACTACCCGAAATTTTGATCTAAGCGGACGCGCTTGGAACGAAATAGAATTTTTTACATATTTTCTGGCCATTATTAGCTAAGGGTGGTTTATCTAATTTCGTCCCCTATTTTTTGAGGTTTCAAACAGTCGGACATCACTAAAGCTATTTAAAACGACCCGAAATTTTGATCCAAGCAAATGCGCTCGTGACGATATAGCCATTTTTTCACTTTTTTGATCTTTTTTAGATAAGGGTGGTTTATCTAATTTCGTCCCCTTTTTTTTAAGGTTACTATCTGTCAAGCATCACTAGAGCTTTTCATAAAGACCCGAAATTTTGATCTAAGCAAATGCGCTTGAAACGATATAGCCATTTTTTCACTTTTTTGAGTCTTTTATTGATAAGGGTGGTTTATCTAATTTTATCCCCTATTTTTTGAAGGTGTCAATCTGTCGGGCATCACTGAAGGTATTCAAAACGACTCTAAATTTTGATCTAAGCAAATGCGCTTTTAACGATATAGCCATTTTTTCACTTTTTTGAGTCTTTTTTTGATAAGGATGGTTTATCTAATTTTGTCCCCTATTTTTTGAAGGTGTAAATCTTTCGGGCATCACTAAAGTTATTCAAAACGACCCGAAATTTCGATCTAAGTGAATGCGCTAGGGACGATATTGCCATTTTTACATATTTTCTGGCCATTATTAGCTAAGGGTGGTTTATCTAATTTCGTCTCCTATTTTTTGAAGGAGTCAGTCTTTTGGGCGTCACTGGAGCTATTCAAAACGACCTGGAATTCTGAACTAAGCGAACGCGCTTGAAACGATACAGTCATTTTATAACTTTTTTGAGTCTTTTTATGATAAGGGTGGTTTATCTAATTTAGTCCCGTACTTTTTGAAGGTGTCAATTTGTCGGGGATCACTAGAGCTTTTCAAAACGACCCGAAATTTTGATCTAAGCAAATGCGCTTGAAACGATATATCCATTATTTACATATTTTCTAGCCATTATTAGCTAAGGATGGTTTATCTAATTTTGTCTCCTATTTTTTGAAGGTGTCAGTCTTTCAGACATCACTAGAGCTACTTAAAACGACTTGAAATTTTGATCTAAGCGAACGCGCTTGAAACGATACAGTCATTTTATAACTTTTTTGAGTCTTTTTCTGAAAAGGGTGGTTTATCTAATTTAGTCCCCTACTTTTTGAAGGTGTCAATCTGTCGGGAATCACTAGAGCTATTTAAAAAGACCCGAAATTTTGATCTAAGCGAACGCGCTTGAAACGATATAGTCATTTTTTAACTTTTTTGAGTCATTATGTGATAAGGGTGGTTTATCTAATTTAGTCTCGTACTTTTTGAAGGTGTAAATCATTCCGGCATCACTATAGCTTTTCAAAACGACCAGAAATTTTGATCTAAGCAAATGCGCTTGAAACGATATAGCCAGTTTTACAATTTTTTGAGTCTTTTTTTGATAAGGGAGGTTTATATAATTTCGTCCCCTATGTTTTGAAGGTGAGAATCTTACGGGCATCACTATAGCTATTCAAAACGAACCGAAAGTTTGATCTAAGAAAAAGCGCTTCGGACGATATAGCCATTTTTTCGCTTTTTGAGTCTTTTTCTGAAAAGGGTGGTTTATCTAATTTAGTCCCCTACTTTTTGAAGGTATCAATCTGTCGGGAATCACTAGAGCTATTCAAAATGAACCGAAATTTCGATCTAAGTGAACGCGCTCGAGACGATGTAGCCAGTTTTTTATTTTTTTGGATCTTTTTTTGATAAGGGTGGTTTATCTAATTTTGTCCCCTATTTTTTGAAGGTGTCAATCATTCTGGCATCACTAAAGCTATTCAAAACGAATCGAAATTTTGATCTAAGCAAATGCGCTTGAAACGATATAGCCAATTTTTCACTTTTTTGAGTCTTTTATTGATAAGGGTGGTTTATCTAATCGTGTCTCCTACTTTTTGAAGGTGTCAATCATTCCGGCATCACTAAAGCTATTCAAAACGAACCGAAAGTTTGATCTAAGCGAACGCGCTTGGAACGAAATAGAATTTTTTACATATTTTCTGGCCATTATTAGCTAAGGGTGGTTTATCTAATTTCGTCTCCTATTTTTGTAAGGAGTCAGTCTTTTGGGCGTCACTGGAGCTATTCAAAACGACCTGGAATTCTGAACTAAGCGAACGCGCTTAAAACGATATAGTCATTTTTTAACTTTTTTGAGTCTTTATTTGATAAGGGTGGTTTATCTAATTTAGTCCCGTACTTTTTGAAGGTGTCAATCGTTCGGGCATCACTAAAGCTATTCAAAACTACCCGAAATTTTGATCTAAGCGAACGCGCTTGGAACGATACAGTCATTTTATAACTTTTTTGAGTCTTTTTCTGAAAAGGGTGGTTTACCTAATTTTATCCCCTATTTTTTGAAGGTGTCAATCTGTCGGGAATCACTTAAGGTATTTAAAACGACCCGAAATTTTGATCTAAGCGAACGCGCTTCGAACGAAATAGAATTTTTTACATATTTTCTGGCCATTATTAGCTAAGGGTGGTTTTTCTAATTTCCTCCCCCTATTTTTGAAGGCGTCAGTCTTTTGGGCGTCACTGGAGCTATTCAAAACGACCTGGAATTCTGAACTAAGCGAACGCGCTTGAAACGATATAGTCATTTTTTAACTTTTTTGAGTCTTTATTTGATAAGGGTGGTTTATCTAATTTCGTCCCCTATTTTTTGAAGGTGTAAATCTTTCGGGCATCACTAAAGCTATTCAAAACGACCCGAAATTTCGATCTAAGCGAATGCGCTTGGAACGAAATAGAATTTTTTACATATTTTAAGGCCATTATTCGCTAAGGGTGGTTTTTCTAATTTCCACCCCTCTTTTTGAAGGCGTCAGTCTTTTGGGCGTCACTGGAGCTATTCAAAACGACCTGGAATTCTGAACTAAGCGAACGCGCTTGAAACGATATAGTCATTTTTTAACTTTTTTGAGTCTTTATTTGATAAGGGTGGTTTATCTAATTTAGTCCCGTACTTTTTGAAGGTGTCAATCTGTCGGGGATCACTATAGCTATTTAAAACGACCCGAAATTTTGATCTAAGCAAACGCGCTTGAAACGACATAGTCATTTTTTATATATTTTAAGATCATTATTTGCTAAGGGTGGTTTATCCAATTTCGTTCCCTATTTTTTGAAGGTGTCAGTCTTTCAGACATCACTAGAGCTACTTAAAACGACTTGAAATTTTGATCTAAGCGAACGCGCTTGAAACGATACAGTCATTTTATAACTTTTTTGAGTCTTTTTCTGAAAAGGGTGGTTTATCTAATTTAGTCCCCTACTTTTTGAAGGTGTCAATCTGTCGGGAATCACTAGAGCTATTTAAAAAGACCCGAAATTTTGATCTAAGCGAACGCGCTTGAAACGATATAGTCATTTTTTAACTTTTTTGAGTCTTTATTTGATAAGGGTGGTTTATCTAATTTAGTCCCGTACTTTTTGAAGGTGTCAATCATTCCGGCATCACTAAAGCTATTCAAAACGACCCGAAATTTTGATCTAAGCGAACGCGCTTGGAACGAAATAGAATTTTTTACATATTTTAAGGCCATTATTCGCTAAGGGTGGTTTTTCTAATTTCCTCCCCCTATTTTTGAAGGCGTCAGTCTTTTGGGCGTCACTGGAGCTATTCAAAACGACCTGGAATTCTGAACTAAGCGAACGCGCTTGAAACGATATAGTCATTTTTTAACTTTTTTGAGTCTTTATTTGATAAGGGTGGTTTATCTAATTTAGTCCCGTACTTTTTGAAGGTGTCAATCTGTCGGGGATCACTATAGCTATTTAAAACGACCCGAAATTTTGATCTAAGCAAACGCGCTTGAAACGACATAGTCATTTTTTATATATTTTAAGATCATTATTTGCTAAGGGTGGTTTATCCAATTTCGTTCCCTATTTTTTGAAGGTGTCAGTCTTTCAGACATCACTAGAGCTACTTAAAACGACTTGAAATTTTGATCTAAGCGAACGCGCTTGAAACGATACAGTCATTTTATAACTTTTTTGAGTCTTTTTCTGAAAAGGGTGGTTTATCTAATATCGTCCCCTATTTTTTGAAGGTGTCAATCGTTCGGGCATCACTAAAGCTATTCAAAACTACCCGAAATTTTGATCTAAGCGAACGCGCTTGGAACGAAATAGAATTTTTTACATATTTTAAGGCCATTATTCGCTAAGGGTGGTTTATCTAATTTCGTCTCCTATTTTTTGAAGGAGTCAGTCTTTTGGGCGTCACTGGAGCTATTCAAAACGACCTGGAATTCTGAACTAAGCGAACGCGCTTGAAACGATATAGTCATTTTTTAACTTTTTTGAGTCTTTATTTGATAAGGGTGGTTTATCTAATTTAGTCCCGTACTTTTTGAAGGTGTCAATCTGTCGGGGATCACTATAGCTATTTAAAACGACCCGAAATTTTGATCTAAGCAAACGCGCTTGAAACGACATAGTCATTTTTTATATATTTTAAGATCATTATTTGCTAAGGGTGGTTTATCCAATTTCGTTCCCTATTTTTTGAAGGTGTCAGTCTTTCAGACATCACTAGAGCTACTTAAAACGACTTGAAATTTTGATCTAAGCGAACGCGCTTGAAACGATACAGTCATTTTATAACTTTTTTGAGTCTTTTTCTGAAAAGGGTGGTTTATCTAATTTAGTCCCCTACTTTTTGAAGGTGTCAATCTGTCGGGAATCACTAGAGCTATTTAAAAAGACCCGAAATTTTGATCTAAGCGAACGCGCTTGAAACGATATAGTCATTTTTTAACTTTTTTGAGTCTTTATTTGATAAGGGTGGTTTATCTAATTTAGTCCCGTACTTTTTGAAGGTGTCAATCTGTCGGGCATCACTAGAGCTATTCAAAACGACCCGATATTTCGATCTAAGCAAATGCGCTTTTGACGATATAGCTATTTTTTCGCTTTTTGAGTCTTTTTTTGATAAGGATGGTTTATCTAATTTCGTCCCCTATTTTTTGAGGTTTCAAACAGTCGGACATCACTAAAGCTTTTCAAAATGACCCGAAATTTTGATCTAAGCAAATGCGCTTGAAACGATATAGTATTTTTTCACTTTTTTGAGTCTTTTTTTTATAAGGGTGGTTTACCTAATTTTATCCCCTATTTTTTGAAGGTGTCAATCTGTCGGGAATCACTTAAGGTATTTAAAACGACTCGAAAGTTTGATCTAAGCGAACGCGCTTGGAACGAAATAGAATTTTTTACATATTTTCTGGCCATTATTAGCTAAGGGTTGTTTGTCTAATTTCCTCCCCCTATTTTTGAAGGCGTCAGTCTTTTGGGCGTCACTGGAGCTATTCAAAACGACCTGGAATTCTGAACTAAGCGAACGCGCTTGAAACGATATAGTCATTTTTTAACTTTTTTGAGTCTTTATTTGATAAGGGTGGTTTATCTAATTTCGTACCCTATTTTATAAGGTTTAAAACAGTCGGGCATCACTAAAGCTATTCAAAACGACCCGAAATTTCGGTCTAAGTGAATGCGCTCGGAAAGATATAGCAATTTTTTACATATTTTCTGGCCGTTATTAGCTAAGGGTGGTTTATCTAATTTCCTCCCCCTATTTTTGAAGGCGTCAGTCTTTTGGGCGTCACTTCGGAGCTATTCAAAACGACCTGGAATTCTGAACTAAGCGAACGCGCTTGAAACGATATAGTCATTTTTTAACTTTTTTGGGTCTTTTATTGATAAGGGTGGTTTATCTAATTTCGTCCCCTATTTTTTAAGGTTTCAAACAGTCGTTCATCACTAAAGCTATTCAAAACGACTCGAAATTTTGATCTAAGCAAATGCGCTTGAGACGATATAGCCATTTTTTCACTTTTTCGGGTCTTTTATTGATAAGGGTGTTT
The DNA here is from genome assembly GCA_030998225.1 of Diplolepis rosae. Taxonomy (NCBI): domain Eukaryota; kingdom Metazoa; phylum Arthropoda; class Insecta; order Hymenoptera; family Diplolepididae; genus Diplolepis; species Diplolepis rosae. The sequence goes on along the minus strand of JAPYXD010000190.1, from coordinate 417,266 downwards.
TATCTAATTTTGTACCCCATTTTTTGAAGGTTTCAAACAGTCGGACATCACTAAAGCTATTTAAAACGACCCGAAATTTCGATCTAAGTGAACGCGCGCGAAACGATATAGCCATTTTTTCACTTTTTTGAGTCTTTTTTTGATAAGGGTGGTTTATCTAATTTCATCCCACTATTTTTAAAGGATTCAAACTGACGGGCATCAGTAGAGCTATTTAAAACGACCCGAAATTTTGATCTAAGTCAACGGGCTTCGAAACGATATAGCCATTTTTAATTTTTTTTGGGTCTTTTTTTGATAAGGGTGGTGTATCTAATTTAGTCCCGTACTTTTTGAAGGTGTCAATCTGTCGGGCATCACTAGAGCTATTCAAAACGACCCGAAATTTTGATCTAAGCAAATGCGCTTTTGACGATATAGCTATTTTTTCGCTTTTTGAGTCTTTTTTTGATAAGGATGGTTTATCCAATTTCGTCTTCTATTTTTTCAAGGAGTCAGTCTTTCAGACATCACTAGAGCTACTTAAAACGACTTGAAATTTTGATCTAAGCGAACGCGCTTGAAACGATATAGTCATTTTATAACTTTTTTGAGTCTTTATTTGATAAGGGTGGTTTATCTAATTTAGTCCCCTACTTTTTGAAGGTGTCAATCTGTCGGGCATCACTAGAGCTATTTAAAACGACCCGAAATTTTGATCTAAGCGAACGCGCTTGAAACGATATAGTCATTTTATAACTTTTTTGCGTCTTTATTCGCTAAGGGTGGTTTATCGAATTTCTTCCCCTATTTTTTTAGGTGTCAATCTTTCGGGCATCACTAGAGCTATTTAAAACGACCCGAAATTTTGATCTAAGCGAACGCGCTTGGAACGATATAACCATTTTTGCATTTTTTTAAGTCTTTTTTTGATAAGGGTGGTTTATCTAATTTCGCCCCTATTTTTTGAAGGTGCCAAGCTGCCGAACCCAAAGTTTGGCTTTTTAAGAAAATTTATTTCATCGTTCAACGTTCAAAACTGTAAGTACATTATATAAACAACATACAAATACATTCACACCATTCAGTTGTAGCCAATCATCTTTTGAATCACAGATACACTTGTACATATAACTATACATATGTAAACCTAATAACTATAATTGTATATAGTACGATACGCTTTCGTCGAATCACGCACACTCTCGCTTACAATGCTGAGACATGAAATTTGAAACTTTCTTATATAGTAACTGAAAGGGTTATTCAGAGCTTGTGGACCAGTGTCGTAACTAGAGTTCTTTAGCCTCACTCAAGTAAAAATAAATTAACTTTTTTCATAAATTCTTTATAAAATATTTTTTAAAATTAATATAATTTATTAATTATTATAATTATGATTCTTGATATAAATGTTGTAGGATGATGTATGGTTATTTTTTGATTTTCGGTGTGTGTAGGTAGTAGAGATGAGAAGGACACAGTTAATTAATATGCCTGGTTAATTTATTAATATTAAACTACCTATCTCGTACATTCAGCAGCGTCTCGGTTAATTAGCGTGCGGGCTGATGACTGGGGGGAGCGGAACTGGCTCGTGCCTGTCGGAGCAGCGCGTATTACGGCTGTCTCGATCGCCGCAGTAGATACATAGTATAGCAGGGCGCGCGTGTATGTGTCTATCGGTGTGAGCAGCTGATTTCGGGCTCACTATATATTATGCACCAGTTACCGCAATATATAATATAATTATTAAATTATATTTAGTATACATTTTTATTATAACTACGTATGAAGTTTAATGAAACGAAATTCCCAAATTTATATTGAAAAATTGCATTATTATTTTTAAGTACCAGGTGTACAAGTATGAAACCGGTAATGACATCTATGTGTCGATAGGTAAAACTATACGCTCTGTCAAACCAAATTATTGACGCCATTTCTTCGCATTGAGTTCTGTCAACAATATTCAGTTCATAAACAATCAAGTTTCATACAACAACTAATTGTTTTTTGCTAGTAAAAATGTCGATTTTTGTGCCTTCAAACTACGATTTGCGGACATCATTGATTTTCTGTTACCAATTGAAGAAATCTGCTTTGGAAGCCCATCGAATGCTTGTGGAAGCTTACGGCCAGCATGTTCTGGGCAAAAAACAGTGCAACGAGTGTTTCAATAAGTTTAAAAGTGGCGATTTCGATGTGAGAAACGAAGAACGTGGAAAACCACCGAAAAAGTTTGAAGATGCCGAATTGCAAGCATTATTGGATGAAGATGATGGTCAAACGTAACAACAACTTGCAGAACAATTAAATGTGACCCAACAATGCATTTCTCAACGTTTAAAAGCCATGGAATTGATTTTCAAGGTGGGAAGATCGGTGCCGCATGAATTGACTGAAAGACAATGCACCAGCACATCGAACAAAAAAGACTCGGGAATTGGTAAATTCGTACAGTTGGGAAGCCCTCCCCCATGCGGCTTATTCACCAGATTTGGCTCCATCTGACTACCACTTATTTTCATCAATGGGGCACGCACTTGCTGAACAGCGCTTCGATTCGTACGAAAATGTGAAAAAATGGCTCGATGACTGGTTTGACTCTAAAAACGAACAATTTTTTTGGTGAGGCATACACAAATTGCTAGAGAGATGGGAAAAATGTGTGGCTAGCAATGGCCATTACTTTGAAGATTGAATGTATAACCATTTTTATTAAATAAACGTGTATTTCCTCAAAAAAATTACCGGTTTCATACTTGTACACCTGGTATCTTGTGTAAAAACATTTAAAAGAAGGTTCTTTTATTTTCTGTGTTGTATTGACTTTTGATGTTTAAATTTTCATGAAATCAATTTAATTTAATAAATTTAAGTGAAAAAGAAAGAAGTAATTATAAATGAATTAAGAAAAAATCATGAATTAAGAATTTATGAAACTTACAGAATCTATATAACTAGATTATGTGAAACTTTTAAATAAATTATATAAATTAGTGGAAAATCTTTAAAATAAATAGTGGTTAACACTGCGGAGCATTTACAAAAGCTTTGTGACGAACAGACAACACACGATCAAACACGACTGTTATACGATGAATGTTTAAAATCACTAGTTTATAAGTATGTAGAATTTACTATTAAGTAAGTGGTTCATTACGCGCTAGATAAAACAATTTCTATTCCTCTATATTGGATTTAGAGAGTACTAAAATAAACTGTAATTGTATTTTGTATGTTTTTAATTGATTTTGATTACTAAATATAATAACGTGGAACATCAGTATACTAAAAATTCAACACGTTCTTGTAATTAAAAATTTTTCATGTGTAGCTAAGGCGCAGATTACTTTCATTCGTTCCTGCGTGAATAGATATAGCTGGTGGAGTAAATCTTGCGATTCACGGTTTACTCAACTCTCGATTAAAGCGTAGATTAGAATGAACGGAAAGCTCTACTTTTTTTGTGATTTAATAAAATATTGAAGTTTAATCAACTTTGATACATTTTTGAACATTTAATATATCACAAATAATTACAGTGATACTAAATAACTTTTAACTTGTTCTAATGTCCCAAATTTGATCGGAAATTGTGTAAAATTACTTCAACTATTTTTCTCCGTGTATCATTACATTTTATCACCTCCATTCTAAGAGGCAATACTTAAGGTGTGATAGCCTGCTCACTTTTTTTATAATTACCTTTTTGAGAACTTTTTGAACTGAAAAAAAGAGAATATCGATCAGCTACTAGACATCGGGTGTAGATTCTGGATATGATCTAAAACAAATAATAACTTTTATCATCTGCAACCTATCAGGTAATAGTTTCGACGTAAAATAGGCTGTTTAGTTTTATTGAGAAGTCAAGATTATATTTTAAGAAGTTTTTTGAGATTGAAAACTGAGAAAATTGAGCAGCTGCTGGACACCGTTTAATCACCGAATGATGAACACCAGAAAAAACATTTATGTGCCTCCGGCGCGGGAACTCGTTTTTTCGTTACAGCTGAGAGTAACGAAATGTTGTGTATTCCGTTTCAGAGGAATATAATGTAAAAATTGAACTGCGCATGCGCATATAGTCTTACAACGGAGCAGATTCTTCTTATTCTTCTTCGTACAGCGTTAGCACCCTACTGACAAAGCCTTGTACATTTGAACTGCGCATGCTCTATTACAACAAACTACTACTACTACACAAAATCGATAAAATCAAAATGGATGGGACTAGTCGCAAAATATCAAGTGTAATGACTAGCGATGCAAAAAACTACAATACTAGATTAGATTCGAGTGTACGCATAAAAACTCGTATCCGCACCGAAGTCACATTAAATAGAATACATGCCAATGCACACAATTCGGGAAATTACGAGACTCGCGACAATGCTCGCAGGACTGATCGCGCCTCGGCTTTGTCTCAGCTACGTTTCGAGTACGCCTCGACTACGCATCGGCTATACCTCGACTACGCCTTGGCTTCGATCTCCTGCGAGCATTGCCGCTTGTCATGCAATAACCCTCATTGTGCGCCTAGGCACGTAATATACTGTTAAATTATTGCATTTATAATTCTGCGGTAAATTTGGAGATTGAAGGTATCGAAGTAAATGCAATAATTTTTTTTTTTAGCGTTAAAAACTAAAAAACCATAATAACTGTCATTGAAGGCTACTTTAATTGCTCTCAGTAGCATTTTGCGCGCTGAGCTCTAAAATAAAAGTATGCAGCATCACGAACTGAAAAAATATTGAGAGTTCACTGTGAATAAAAAACCGGATAAAATGAAAAAACATAAAAAAAATTTGCATACGAACTGACCAGAAATTTTTTTAATTTTATTATTAAAGAAGAATGCCCAGTTGGTTATTAATGACAAAACACGAACAAGGTTTAAATTTTTGAAAACTTTTCTTGAGGACTTTGTTACCGGAGTCTCTAACAGACTGATCTGAACTGTTTTAAAAACCGATTCAGGACATGTGGCTTTGCTGACTGACAATTATTCTTTTATAAGCAATCCTGAGAGGTTCTCTTCCTCCTTGAAGAAGACTATTGCCCTATTCCTGGTTAAGAAATTCGAAACGTTTATAGTGATTTTCACGAGTGGACAAAGGCGTGTATTTTTCAAGAAAACGATTTTGTATATCTGATACGCGACTAGTCAACCTTCGATAATGTAGGCAGTGGCAAAAATTTCGAACTCAACTAAATAATTTAAAATCATTTTCAGCCGTAAGACAGTGCCACTAGGCGATATAAGGAGGTCTTCCTGTGGAGAAGGAGATGTTGGACGCCTATGTAGCTCACTTGGTTAAAGCAGTCGACCGGCAATTGAAAGACCTGGACTCAAATCCCAGCGCAGTCGAAAGCGTCTTTTTTTCCACAGAAATATTTTCCAACTCTTTAAATATTTGAACTCAATTGCATTACTTGCGATATAAGAGTTTGAAATTGTCTACGAGGACATCTGTCGACAACAATCCTATCTCATACGCGACTAGTGAACCTCCGATAATGTAGGTAGTGACAAAAATTTCAAACTCACCTAATTAATTTGAAATAAATTTGTAGCCGCAAGGCAGAGCCACTTGGAGATATAAGGAGATCTTCCTGTGGATAATTAGATGTCAGACGCCTGTGTAGCTCAGTGGTTAGAGCAGTCCACCGGCAATCGAAAGACCTGGGCTCGAATCCCAGCGCAGTCGAAAGTGTCTTTTTTTCCACGGAAGGATTTTCAAATTCTGTAAATTATTTTAGTATGTTGAGAAATAGAAATAAAAAAATAAAAAAAATTGAAAGTTGTTTATTTCTGCATTCAGATTTATTCTGAAATGTTTTGAAAAAAATAATAAATTTATCTCTAAAGAATAATATATATATATTTTTAAAATTTTGTATATTAAATTCTTCGTATGTTACTGTGAATTTTCAGGGAGTGATGGTACAGTTAGCGCCGCGTGTGGCGGTTCGGCAAACTAACTTAGAAATTCAACTTAGGATACTAAGGGGGTCTAGTTCGAATCGTGAAATACGGGCTGATGCATACGGCTGCTGAAAAGTATACTATTTTAGGTTATTTCTTTACGTTTTGGCGAACATTGAATATTTTTTGATGGAAGGAGATGAAATGATGTGTCAAATTGGTAATCCCTCTTATTTGAGATTATATTCATGAATTTTTAGACTGAGAATATCTTCCTTCGGATATCGTTATTTCTTGCGAAAATCCGCCCAGTTATTTATTTGTAACAGATACAAGCCCAAAAGTTTACACAATTAACAAGGTTACGGATTTGTAATAGCAAGGTACATTTTACGACACCTAGTTATTAGTTTAGATTTAATCGTGGAGAAAATATTCACAATTTCTCTGAATAAACGCCGAAAGCGACATACAGCCCTAGGATAACCGGCTTAACGCTATGTTTGCGCTGCAACGTAAACCTAGCATAAAGTAGCAATATATAAGCGTGGCTAGAAATTTGACATGGACTGTTGGCTTGCAGTTGCCCCCCCCCCCCCCACCGAAACAAGCAACCGACCGTCCATGTGTCAAAGGCCAGTAGCGCGCCGATCGCGCGGCAACCAGAAAGCTCATTTCCCTTTCCGTGTAACTTTAAAAACTAAAAAAAAACATAATATATAATAATGTAATGGCATAATTTATGACAAGTTACTTTACTTTTTTTCAATTCACAGAAACAGTTTTATATAAAAGTTCAAGTTTTCTATGCATTTCACAATATCACTAATGTAAATATAACCTTCATACTACACACCAGTCAACAATTTGTTGCTTTTTTCCTTTAATCGACTGTTTTCTACATTTCAAACATCTTTTTAATTGACAAATGGTATTCTTCTCTACCTTTTTGTACAGCAATTCTGCATCAGGAACTACTTTTTCAGTTAGTTTTACTGAAAAGTTTGTTATTATCGTGTACATTTTTTCTAAAATGAGCTTGAAACATTTTAATGCGCGCGAAGTATCATGGTGTCGTCTAAGCTTCCGCTCTTAAATGAAAAGTTCTATTAAAAGAGAAATGGTGCCTTTCTTTTAAAGTGCGTTTTTTTTCAATTTCGAAATCAAAAGTAGTCTATCTACGCCCGTGTTTATCTTCTCTACCGTTTCCCAAATTTTATGTACGATAGACACAAACATGTAGAAATCCAAAATCAATAGAATGTTCTAATTTCCTAAGTATCACATACCCTTCAGGATCACAGTTTCCCGTGTGGAAATTTTGTCCTGGCGCGAGCCAGGCCCCAACCAGGAAAAACCGGGCCCCAACTTGGGTATCGAGGCAGGACCAAACCGCAAATGAAACGCCTAACCCGACCAAAGCCTACCTCATGGCCCAGTTTGGTCCCAACTTGGCACCGTTCATTTTGTGAGTCTCAGTCAAATTGAATCAGTGCCTCAGCCACATAAATTTTTTTTTTAATGTTTTCATCTAATCCTTCTAGAATAATTTTCGAGATTTAAAATGTAGTCCAAGTCATATATTTTAATATTATTAACAAATATTTTGAATTGAATTTGATTTTGAGATTATCACGGAGAAAAATGGATATTGACCCATAATATCTAGATATTGAGGCACAATGTCAGTAGCATTCAACTATGTGACAAACATTTAGATATTCTACTTCAATGCCTGCAGATATTGAAAAAAAGATATTAACCACCAGTATCTCAGATATTGAACTTGATTATCTCAGAAATTAAGAATGAATATTCGAGATACTAAACTTCTGAATATCCTCGTTAGTAAACTTGAATGCCTGAGGTACTAGAGTTGACTATCTCAGATATTTAACATCAATATCAGGTATACTGGAAATGTAAGTTATAGATGTTACATCAGCTCAATATCTAAGATACTCAAAAAATTATTTTAAAGGTTATAAAATAACTACATATTCAGTTTTTAGAAAAATGTCAAATTATATTTTATTATGCTCTTTTCTGTAAAAGTAATGTAGATGTTTGAACCAAATTTTCATTATCTGGCATGTCTAAAATTAATTTAATGTTCTTGTTAGAAACTTAAACTTAACACTAAGGTTAGATTTCATTTTCGGCTATAAACCACATATAGAGAAAATATATAGCTTATATGTTTTACTTACTGCATCTCAAGTTAATGACCCGATCACTTTTATTCCATTAGAAACACTTATTATAATTTAAGTAAACTTTAATAAACTTTTAAAATTTATCTTTCCGGAACGCTGCAAGCATGTCAATCTTAGATTCACTTAGATTTCGATGAGAGCGAAAAAGTGATCACATAACCTTTATATATATGCGCGCGCACTTCATGCTTCAATATCTTAACTATTGAATTTGAATATCAAATGTTACTTCTCGGCAAAATCTTATATATTGAAAAAAAAAATTTTAATATTGCGTGTCAATATCTAGATATTATGGATGAATATTTCCTATTTGAATATCTACTTTTCAATATCCATTTTTCTCCGTGTACACTGTGAAACCAAGTATGAACTTTTTAAGAACCTTTCAATGGAGTTCACGACAGCCCATTCATTTATTAAAAATAAAAGTGTCAAACACGCAGTTGAAATAAATGAAAAAATTTAACACTTTATTCCAACCTCTAAAATGACAGATTCAAAGTCTAATCTACAAATTTGATTTAGTTACTATCGTTTTCATTGCTTACTCTTGCTTTAATTATCGCGCGATGCCTCCGGACTCATCCAGTGCTCTTTATTTTGGGCATTTTAATTAGCACGCACAGAAATTAAACACATACACTATCGAACATAATCATTAATATCTTTGGCATAATTTAAAGAACCCGGGTTTAAGATTGGAGGCGATCTAAAAACACAAGCACAGCCAAAGTAGGTGGCGCTGTAACCGCAACAACTATTAAACAAGTATCCAGGTTGGCTCCATGCCACATCCAAGACATTCGCCATGTTGTAGCCAAATAATAATTTTCCAAGTTGGGGCCAAACTTGTAATAGGGCAAAAATTTGGCAATTTCCACACGGGTTCAAAGTCTGATCTACAAATTTGATTTAGTTACTATCGTTTTCATTGCTTACTCTTCTTGTTTTAATTATCGCGCGATTTCTCCGGACTCGTCCAGTGCTCTTTATTTTGGGCATTTTAATTAGCACGCACAGAAATTAAACACATACACTATCGAACATAATCATTAATATCTTTGGCATAATTTAAAGAACCCGGGTTTAAGATTGGGAGGCGATCTAAAAACACAAGCACAGCCAAAGTAGGTGGCGCTGTAACCGCAACCAGTATTGAACAAGGATCAAGGTTGGCTTTATGCCACATCCAAGACATTCGCCATGTTGTAGCCAAATAATAATTTTCCAAGTTGGGGCCAAACTTGTAATAGGGCAAAAATTTGGCAATTTCCACACGGGTTGTTGCGTCGGAAAATATTCTGTATATCTTCTTCAAATAAAAATACAAATTACTAAAAAAATTTATTTTTACTAATTACAATAAAACCAAGATTTAATGCAAAATTGTGAACATGTAATTAAAGAGTGAGAAGTTAATATCATCTTCTCACTCTTGAATTATATTTTCATAGTTTTGAATTAAATCTTCAATTTCCTTTTAATTATATTCACCGCATCATATTTAAAGAACCTACATATGCATGTATATGCACTATTAAACGTGCCCATGTAATGACAGTTCATGATCACAGTTGTACTCGGCGCTAGTTGCTATTCGGCCACCATCTATATATAGACCAGTTCACCTAACTATCGGAGGTTGATTTGCGCATGTACGTTTACTATGAAGCTTCCCGCGCAGTATGAAAGTTGCGATTATGAGCTGTCAAGATAAATGCAAGTTTGCTCTTTTTTTCCTGTGAAATCAAATGAGAATGAAATACCTGGTGCAAAATTGCAAAAATTCCAAAGAATAAAGTAGAAGAAAACAGCATGGGGAAAATTAAGCGATGGCTAAGTTGTCGGAAGCAATCTACCAGTAGTAAAACGCGGAACTCGTAAACAGGTTGGTAGACTAGGTTTCTCTTGTCCTGAAATTTTGATATTATTGTAATTAGAATAAACAACTGAGGCAAAAGGCAGGATTTCAAAGCGGTTAATTATTTTGGAACGTAATGCATAGTGAATTATTAAAAGAGAATTGAAGAAAATATTTCAAACTATTGTAAATATAAAAAAAACATTACAATATATTTAAATAACGTTATTAAATTATGTGAAAAAAATTGTGTCAGTTCTATTTACTTAAAATTGTAATTACAGATTGAGGGAATGTATGCCCACTTTCACCCACGAAGTGTATAGAAGATGTATAATCATGTGAACAACCACATGATTCGACCCAATTTAAAAATTTTAAACAATCATTGAAGTCTTTACAATGTGTCATTAATTCTTTTTTCTTAATATGTCCTTCTCTGTAATGTAAAAAAAAGTCTTGGAAATCGTATGTAGTAAAAGAGGTTATGTTCTCTATATGCTTTAGTATACGACTATCATTTTTGCAAAAACCGTACATGCAGCGCATACATGCTCTCTTATTCTTTCTTTGATTTGAATTCAATTTACTAAAAAAGAAAATTAATGAAATCTCGTTATTTCCTTTAAAAAATTAATAAAAGCAATTTGCTCTGCGTACAGGGAGCAAAAATGATTACAAAAACAGGAAGTACATGTGTATAATAAGCGCATGCGTACTTAACTTTGCGGTAGGTAAAAAGGTCTATTAGCATTGCACGGCCTGACTAGGGAGAATAACTCCAACTCCCTCTTTGTTGAATTTTTAAACATATCATGAATGTATTTACAAATATTGCAAAGGGAAGTATTTTTCATGTCTGACATTAGGTAAAACAGGGATATATTCTGTGCGTTATACTGAGATACACTATAAGGTTTCATCTTTAGCAACTGCGGACAATCATAGATATGTGTAACTTTTTTAAATAGAAAAAGAATTGTAACAAAGTTGTGTTTGTCTTTCAGACTTCACACTCTAAATCTGACCATAAGATTGTCATGATCAAAACCATGAGGAGGATATCTACTGTCTTCTTTATACACTAAGAATGCCAAGAATTTTCATTCACAATTCTCAATGACTTGGATGTATTTTTTAGTGTGGCGAGACCAGATGACAGAAGCGTATTCTAGTTTTGACAAGATTAACTTGCAAAAAAGAGTTTTAATAGGAGATGACTCCTTAGAGTGCCTACAGGTTCTCATTCGAAATCCCAATGTTTTGTTAGCCGTTTCTAACAGTTTTTCATATGCGACTTAAACCTTAGGCGACTGACAATAATAACTTCAAGATTTTTTCAGACATCTACTTATTTAAGAATTTGTTTGTTCACTGAGTATGGGGAAACTAACACCGAGTTTTTCCTTGTAATTGACATAATTTTATATTTAGATGCATTTAAGTTCAGTGGATTTGCTTTACACCATTGCATGGATATTTCAAGACTACTCTGTAGAGCTTTACAAGATCCTTTGTTACCTATTGGTAAATATAGCTTTACGTCATCTGCATAGAAAAGGTGATAACAATAAAGTAGCAATGAGAGATCAATAATGATAACTATGAAAATTAGTGGGCCGAGATTTGAACCCTGGGGTACTCCAAAGCAAGACGTGAATGAATATGATGAATATTTACCAAATTGAACAATATTCTTACGATCAGATAAATATGATATTAGTAACAGTAGAAGTTTATAAGACAGACCCATGCCCATAAGTTTTTTATTAAGGATCTTATGATTGACACAATTGAATGCTTTTGTCAAGTCAGTATATATAACATCATCCTAGTCATATACTTTTTAACAGTCATGTATTTGCTGCACAAAAACAAGGAGTTTAGTCACAATTGAGGTCAGGAATGAAGCCATGTTGGTATACTGATAGTTGCTTGTGAACTATGTTCACTATTATATTGTATAGGCATATCTCAAATGTTTCTGAAAAGTTATAAATATACAAATACAAATATACATAAAGTTTCAAGAAGTAATACTTTTTTTATCAAAGGGCATAGCCGGGTTTCCATGTGAAATCGGCCTTGAAACCAAATCAAATTTCGCATCGACTATATGGAAGAGGTTGAGCAAGAGATGATTTTGCCAAATTTTCAGATCATTATTCGTCATTTTGAATAAGTAATGGCGGATTTTACCATTTTCGTTATTTGATTTTTTTAGCTAAACTAATCATAGAAAAATTTTGAAAAAAATCAGGATTATTTTTTCCAATAAATGACACATTTGTGAATTTTTGCAGATTTTTTTATGCATAATTCGTAAAGCGAAAAATTGCGAAAAATTTTGCACACAATTTTATTCATGTTTGATTTGCGCGATCACTCTTGAATTATGCTATTCATTACTTACTTATCGATAAATAAAACATAATTTTTGCAGATTTTTGCAAGGTGTGGATGGGGGTAAAAAAAATAAAAACCGTCAAAATACGCATTCTTCCAACATCTTATTATTGATGCACTTTTTATAATAATAGTAGACTAATGAAAGAAACATTTTTATTTGGTAATCAACCTCTAACACGGTTTACTGCCGAAATTTTTGCAAAATATTTTGCGAATTTTTTTTGTTGCGAAAAATCGAAATTTTTACATGCATTCTGAAGAAATGGTTGATTGTGATTATTTGCAAGTCGAAATAGTGTTGCGAAAAATATCTTTTCGTTTTCTTGAATATTTTTCAAATATTTGGATATCTTGGTGTACTTATTGTTAGTTGGCTTTACAGTAGAAGAAATTGATTTCTCTTTTTTTTAAATAACATACTCATTTTTCCACACAAGACATCAAAAATACCCTCAAATTGTTCTCCAGTTAGTTTACTTCTTGAAATTTTAATGAACACAAAAGATAAGAAAAGCTCGTAAATTAAATAGTTAATTAACTTGGATTTCTGGATAACAAACAATTATTAGCAGCTATTTTGCATTACATTACTTACATTTTCGTTACATTTCTTTATGAAGTTTTGCCCGTAAAAAAATTTAGTCCGTTCAAAAACTGTTCGTTTTAAATCAAAGGGATATAAATCTAAATTGGTTTTCCTATTGGATCTATAACTTAATTCATGCGGCTTTTTTTCAAAATTTGAACGTTGATTTAAGAAAAACATGTACAATAGTATTATTCAAAGTATTGCCCATCTGAAGCTATGACTTTTTCCCATCTTTCTGGCAATTTGTGGATTCCATCCGAAAAGAACTGCGCCGGCTTGGCAGCCAAGAATGAATCAAGCCAATTTTTGATACCCTGTTCTGATGTGAACCGTATTCCAGTGAGGGCGTTCTGCATCGACCGGAACAAATGGTAGTCAGAAGGAGCAAGGTCTGGGCTATAAGGCGGGTGAGGTAAAACTTCCCATCCACTGTTTTCCAAATAGTTGTTAACCGGAATAGCAACTTGGGGCCGAGCGTTGTCATGATGGAAAATTATTGCCTCGTGTCTGGTCGCATATTCTGGGCGTTTTTTGGCTATTGCTCTCTTCAAACGGATTAATTGTCTTCGGTAGCGTTCTCCATTGATGGTTTCACCCGGTTTTAGCAGCTCATAATACAGCACACCCTTCTGATCCCACCAATTATTCATCATCGCTGTCTTCGTTTATAAATGTAAGTTCCTAGGAAAACCAAAACCAGTATATTCGGAAAACATTCAAGAATATGAACAGATATTTTTCGCAACACTCTTTCGACTTGCGAATAATCACAATCAACTGTTTCTTCACAATGCAATTAAACTTTTCGATTTTTCGAAACAAAAAAAAATATTTACAAAATCTTTTGCAAAATTTTTGAAACTTTTGCAAAAATTTCAGCAGTAAACCGTCTTGGAGATTGATTACCAAATATAATTTTTTTTTCAATAGTTTACTATTATTATAAAATGTGCTTTAATAGTAAGATATTGGAAGAATGGGTATTTTAACGGTTTTTATTTTTTTTTTACCCCCGTCCACACCTTGAAAAAATCTGCAAAAATTCTATTTTAATTATCGTTAGGTAATTAATGACTAGCATAATTCAAAAGAGTGGTCGCGCAAATTAAACATGAATAAAATTGCGTGCAAAAATTTTCGCAATGTTTTGCACCGCGAATTATGCATAAAAAAATCTGCAAAAATTCACAAATGTGTCTTTTATTGAAAAAAACAATCCTGATTTTTTTCAAAATTTTCCTATGATTAGTTTAGCTAAAAAAGGCAAAAAACGAAAATGGGAAAATCCATTATTACTCATTCAACATGTCGAATAATGATCTAAAAATTTGGCAAAATCATCTCTTGCTCAAACCCTTTCATATGGTTAAAGCGAAATTTGATTTGGTTATAAGGCCGATTTCACATAGAAACCCAACTATGCCTTTTGCCAGTGTTATAACATAACTTATAATTAGGAACACTAAAATTGCCAAAAAGTATAATATTAAGCCCCCATCATATATTAAGTGCTATTATTTCATCTATGGGAGTTTCAAAATTATCCACTGGTAATCCAAGAAATATGTATAATTTAAGGGGGGAAGTACCTTTAGAGGCCGAATAAAAAGGTCTTTTTTGCAACTGATTTGTAGGGAAATGAAGACAGTTCTTTTTAAACCAGTATAATAGTTATTTTAGATGATGTTTGAGGTTGAAAAAAAACATATTCTACAAAAGTGAAAGTTGAAAATTAACAAATTTTTCAAGGATCTTGAAAGCCATGTCGTCGCTGACGTCGTAAATTGCATAAGCGATGCTGGCTGCAATTTTCATCTGAAATCAACAAACTAAACATTTTCTTACTCGAGAGGGTTTTTTTTAGTAGATAGACTAAAATATTTGCGAAATTCGAAAATTAACCCTTCAAAAGAGGCTCAAAAAAAAAATTACGATTTTGACGAAAAATTTCGTTGTACTTCCAGTCAAAAATGGTCCCAAAATAATTTGTTTTTTTAATCTTTAGTCTATATAGAACAGTTTTTTATGCTCTTTAAAATGAATGCTAGATGATGAAAATCGATTCACTAGTTTTTTTATTATCACTTACGCAATTTTAAAAAACATGGTTTCGTGAAAAGGCCGTTTAAAGTTTGTGGTAAAGAGAAAAAGAACTTACTAAAGGGATATGTTCAATCAGCATCTCTTCCACAATTTTGAGAATTAGCTTTTGAAACTTTGACATGATATTCTTAGGCGATATATCTATCGAATAAAACAATAAAAAAAAATCGATTTTTTGAAATGTCTAAAGGTACTTCCCCCCCCTTAAGAATAATGTAGCTCGTTTCTATCAGACTTATTTCAATCCCAACTGTATTAACCTAAGTGCAAACCTGGATTACAGAAATTAAATTTATTTTTTAACCTTATGATATCATAAGTACACTCGAGATTCCCTATAAAGAGATCTCCTGTAACAAGGCCTTCCTTATACGAGCGCGTCACGGTTCCCCACAACGAGCAGACGATCGACCCCTCTTCCCCCACTACTGCGGAATGAAGCGCGCTTGAATTTGAAACAGTAATCAATGAGTTTGATGGCTTTTATCACAAATTAATGAGAAAATAATTGGTTAATTATTGAAAAAATTACTTAATTGTGTAATTTTACAGTATTTGAAATGAAATATTTAATATTTAATTTTTCCAATCTGGAGTTTTCAATATTTTGGAGTAAAGTCGGTTATCGAACATTAAAATTGCATATGTTTTTTTGGAAATTTTGATGTTTCACAAATTACTGTAGATAAGTAAAATTCTCCCTTTTTAAACTATCAGTATGAAAATTTTATATAATTACAATTAATCAGTATGTGTAATTTTGCGCAGTTTATTATTGTGATCAATACTACATGTGCAATACTATGTTTCGAAACGCATTTTTTATAAATGAAAACCAACAGCAACATTTTTACATTTATATTACTTTTTATTACATTTATCATCAAGACTTTTCTTTTTTTCTGGAAATATTCAAAAATACAGCTGATAAACATAGATATTTTTATTATTATATTATTATATTTTTAGTATATTGAGTACATACCGTCAAATAAGTCAATTCCATTTTGAATAGTTGCAAAAATCTTTTTTATACGCTTTTTTACTATGTTCATACAATTATTCACATGGCATCACTTACAGACTGACTGCACGCATCATATAATGCGCATAACAGCGCATAGCAACAAGCGCGATGCAGAGAGGCCTCCAATGCTCGAGCTTCTCATTATAGGGAATCTTGAGTGTATAGAGATCCATAGAATGAATTATAAAATTGAATTTACTATGTATCCCACGAGCATTTTTATAATATACTGAAATTGTTTTAAGGCGGTCCGCTCATGGTTTACTTTCAAAAATTTGAATTTTTTTTTTTTGTTTCAATCATTAGATTTGTGTTCTGAGAATGTTGTCTTAAAGTTTTAAAGTCTGAATCCGTATAGTTACAAAGCTATCTAATCCTCGTAAATCTATTTTTCTCATTTAAAAAACTTTAAATCCCGTTTTCTTTTTATTTTCTTTCTTAAAACGGTGGGCAGGATTAAAAAAACTATTAAATATATTTTAATAATTTTATTTTTTTATTTTGTAGATAATTGAAATGCCCACAAAGTAGACCTATAACATCTATAAGAATATCGTTTGAAATATATTTCTAAGGCAATAATAGCTAGAAAAAATCTAACTTTTTTTAAACAATGGTTTTGTTAGTAGATTTTTTACTTTTATATGATATTATAGGTGGTCTACTTTGTGCGGTAAAGTCTACCGGTTAAAAATGTGTTTCCCTTTTTTGTTTCAGATGAAAACTTCGGACTGCATCATGCCCACCGTTTCAATTGTCTATGGTGAGGCGTTGCTGGACATGTTTAATAAGTCTGCCATTTTAAATTTTTTTTACCCAAAAAAATGTATACTCAATTTTGAATATTCAATAAATAAAATGGTGTAAAATGCTTACGTTTTTGTTTTTTTATTTCTAAAAAAAAAATTTCCTTAAAACCACCTTTTTTTTCGAGTAATCCATAAGCGGACCCCCTTAAAGTGATACAGAGCTACTGTATCTTTGCTGAATTTGACACTACTGTAACTGTACATAAATTCTTCTCTCCTCTGCCAGATTGATTCTCATATCCTGTAGGATATCTGGAGGTTTTGTTTTCCTGATCATATTGTGGTGTGTCTTGAGCAAGTTCCAAGCCTCTTTTTCTGACTGCAATCTTAGTCGAACTGGGCGGAAGATTATCTGAGAGCGCTTTCCAAACCGATAAATACGTATATGCTTAGTATATAATGTTGGATCAATTGCCTTAATTATTTCTCATATTTTATCAGCTTCATTAATTCTCGAGCAGTTATCTTGAAAGATGTTAGCTTCAGAAAGATTTAAAATCATCAGATTCTTCTTACGTGTTTCACGCTCCTCGATTTCTTTGTTACAAGTTTTGAACAAAGTTTGGTTTCACTGTCAGACGAGTTATTCTAGTAGGATATACAAGAACATGGTATATTTTATTAAGACCAGAGGGAGAAAGTTTTATGAAAGTCGTGATGTGAGATTTGACGAAAAACTGATATATACAGATAAGTATAGAAGAGATAGTATACAAAATTAGTAGAATATTTTTGATGAAACAGTCAAGAATAAACATATTGCACTATCTGATAAGAAAGATGAGCAGAGTATTGAAAAGACATGAGAAACGTTGGGAGTGAGCAAAAGGAAAAAAGGTCGCCCGAGAAAGGTGGAAAAGATAGGTTTTAGTCAAAAAAGTCTTGGAAAAGAGGAAAACGACTTGAGTAGATTGACAAATGATACACGTTTGATACAAAACGGATAATTTTTACGAATTTCGGACTCCACATTGAATCCTCTATTTTGAATTCCGAAGTTTCGATAGCAGATTTGGAATCAGTGACCCAATAAGCCGATATAAAATAATTTTTATGAAAAGGGGATGATTTCCACAAATTTTTGACGCCATATTGGATTCACTATTTCGAATTTTATAGTTTTGATAACGGATTTGGAATCAGTGTACTAAAAAACCTACAAAAAATGAGTTTGGTGTCTTGCTGATAATTTTTGTAGTTTTTACCAGTTTTGATAAGCTTCTGTGCCATCGTGCACGGCCAAAAAGTTACCGCTAGGGTAATCAACGGGAAAAAAGTTAAGGAAATTTAAATGAGTTATTGAGTACAAGATACAAAAAGGAAAACAAATATTTGAAGAATTATATTAGTCAATTCAGAGTAAAATACTTAAATAAAATGAACATTCTAAAACTTATACTAGACTATAAATAGTAAACATATCTAGTGAATAATATTAAATAGTTGAATATACGGAACAAAATAAATATTTAGAAAATTATAATAGGATATTGAGTACAAAATACATGTAGAAACACAAAGGGACAAAATCTTTAGAAAGTTCTGAGGGACAGTTAAGAATAATTTTCTGAATATTCCTTGCTATTACAAATTTCACTGCTGATAGTCGATTATAATTATTTTCAAATTCCTTCCTCGCGTATTTTACTCTGAATAGTTCATCGTATTTTTCTACATATTTTTTTCCTTGTAACTGTCTCGATAGTCAATTAGAATTCTATAAATATTTTTTCGTTTCACGTATATTACTCTCCATAGTCTATTATAATCTTCTAACTACTTTTTTCTTTTATGGATTTTATTAGATGCACAACTGAGTTCTCGCCCTCATTGTTTGGGTAAAACTCTCTCAAGTTTCACTGTGTTTCATGGTCGAAGATTGCGTTGTAGTGTCACGTACCAAGTAAAGGCAAAGGTAGATTGAAATATTGGTGATAAGCGAGGCGGTTAGCTGATCAAATCAGGTTGGTAAGGCCTGATAATTTATTTTTATTTGTGGGTACGTTATTCACAAAGATAATAAAATATTGAATTGAAACATATCATAATTTCTCAAATAATAATTAAGTTGAACTTTGTATAGTTTACAATACGGAACGATACTTATATATTAAAACGTACGTGTCTACCTCTCAAATTAGAGGTAAGAGAAAGAGAGAATCGTCGTTCATATCTGATATTATTGCAAGCCAACGAAACTAAGTCTTGCAGGATGTTTGTAATTCTATTGAGTTTCCGTGTGATTGCAAAACAACGATAGATTTCGCAGAAAGTAATGAGGTGTAAGGGATGCAAATCACAAAGTGGTGTGGTCAGTTTTCCACGTACGTATCTTGCTAAATACGCTTAAAATGAATCTGACAATGTACATTTTAACAAGATAGGTTAGTTCGTCCCGTCGAACGTACAACTGTTCGGAAGCTATAGATGATTGACTGAGCCGTTGTATACTTATGGAAATTTACGGTGACAGTGTCCCAACACAAGATGCTTGTGTGCGTTGGTTTAGACCAGGTCTATCCAGCAAGGGGAAATTTTAGGGATTTCCCTAGCATCTCCTCACTTTCCAGATGTCATTTTCTCTCTTACCAGTTCTGTAAACTCGAATCTAAGCAAGTGCTTTGGATGCTTCCAGGCGCATTCTGAAATAAATATGTATTTTTTATGTAATGGACATTTCTTTTTTTCTATTTTTAAAATTTTCGTTTCTAAAGATCCGCAAATTTGAATAAGCTCACTGTAAAGATTTATGACTAAAACCTCAATAGAAAATTGTACACAAGAAAAGTGTCTACACAAATCTTATATTTATATATAAATATAGTACGTATCACTGTTAATTTTTATCCTTATTAATGTACTATTCGAAATAAAGATCATTCCTTTTATTTTATTTGGAACAGGAGGAAGGTCTTTAACGCTTTATTTCCCTCACAAATGTATTCAAAACATAAAAAAATTTCCAATGAATAAATTAAATGGATTTATTTATTTTTACAAAAACATCCTTGAATTTTGAGCACAAAAATATATTTGCATTATCATTTATAATTTAACACAAGGGAAACAATATTAAATATTTCTGGGCTTTTTTGTAAAGAAAAAATTATTCTTCCTCATTATTGACTACTCTAGTAGTTAACAAAATATGACCTATGTGTTCATAGAATAATCAGATATATCATTTTAAAAGTAGTTTTCGATTCTGAATCCAAATCTGTCCTCTGTTTTTCCCTTCTGGCATTTGTTTGCTATCACTCTTAGCTTGCTTTACAAACAAATTGCGCGTAATTTCTTTTAGAGTTGTTAATTTGGCATTAATTTTAATATGGAATGTGAAAACGAGCATTTTTGTCATATTTTGCTTTTTGATTTCCGTAAAGGAAAGAACGCAGCACAGACTGATAAAAAGTTACGTGATTTGTATGGTGAGGAAGCCTTAAAAGACAAACAGTGTCGAAATTGGTTTGATAAATTCCGTTCTGGGGATTTTTCACTCAAAGTTAAGCAATGTTCAGGTCGGCCAAATGAGGTTGATGATGAGCAAATCAAAGCCATAATCAAATTGGATAATCATGTAACTATACGAGAGATTGAAGAAATGTTAAAAATACCAAAATCAACAATCGACCGTCATATACAACGTCTTGGGCTAGTTAAAAATCTTGATATTTGGATTCCACATGAATTGGAAGAAATTCATTCAATAAAACGCATCAACGCTAGTGATTTGCATCTTAAACTCAATTACTACTATCCATTTTTGAAACGAATTATCACTGGTGATGAAAACTGGATTGTTTACAATAAAGTCGTTCGAAAACGATCATGGATCATCATCAATGATGATGAAACTGTGAAATCGCACTTGGTTCAGTTTTTGCCGATAAAAACCAGAAGTTCTATGAGCTTGGAATCATAAAGTTACCAGAAATATGGTAAAAGCTTTTTGATCAAAATGGAAAATATATCATTGATTGAAGTTCATTCCTTGTATTTGAAACATGTGTTTAATTTGTCAAGTTGGAGTAGTTTTTATAGCACGCGCGATGTATGGTAACTGCTGTTTTGTTCTTTAAACAGCTCTCATTTTCCTTGTGATTTCGTACATTTGCCGATTTGATTAGTGTTTGAATGCCTTTTTCTTTAACTGTGATATTATCGGAAAGATTTAAAGCCTTTTTACAAATAAAACAATCACTCATGGTTGGTCGGCTGCACGAGATGCATGTCAGCAAACGTTCCAAAATAGACTGATTTTTCGAGAAAACCAGACTTTTTTGTCTTATCACGCTAGATAAGATATGAAAAACGATCATTTGGCGTGAGCTACGTCACACACATTCCACAGTAGGCAGGTGAAAAAAGCGAGCCATTTTCCGCCAGGCGCCAAGGCGCCAGGTACAGCGCGCGCCACTGAGTGCTACGAGCTACCGAGGATGCGCGCAACTTTTAGACGCTACGGTAAGTAAACAATTGCTCTTACAAAAAAAAGTTTTCGACGAAAATTGTAGAGGATCGTGTGAATCACAACTTTTGCCCGAAAAGTTTTGCGATAGCACCGAAATAAAAAAAAGATATTCGATCTAAAAAAATGTTCAACCCTCTTTTAATTTTTATAATCGATTTTTAAGTAACAAATAAGCAAAATACGAGAAAACGTAAGATGAACTAATTTGTAGAGCTCATTTTTCTCGTGAAAAATGGTATTAACTGTTTTCTTGATAAAATTAAAAATACGACTGTTAATCGCGATACAAGAAAACACCCCTTAATTCAAGATGGCGGACAACCTGCAAAGGGTTGATGGTCGAAAACTTGGATTTAAGTTTCCTATATGGTACCCTAAAGATGGCAAAAAAAAATTTTCTTACCCAATGAATTGCAATAATACCTATTGGAATCGGACTAAATATACACGGAACGGAAATTTATCCCTAGATCAGGTAACGAAAGAAGACAATAGAAGCAATAAACAATACCTCTATAAACATATTATAACCTTACATGTACAAAGTCCGCAAAGATTGCATATATGAATATATGCTATAAGCCGAATCATCCCAAATTTTTGTCAGCCAGCTCGAAGTCGAACCCAAAAGCAGGTAGTCGGTAATAACAATAGAAGCAATAAACCGTACGTGCGGCGTCCTCTTAATTCAAAATTAATATTATCCTTCAAAAACCCATGAGATTGAATATCATAAAATTTTTTCGCAAAACACGTCATATGAGTGTAATGTTACATATGAGAACGCGAATTGTGGAATGCTCGTAAAGTGGCAGTAATTTTAATAATAAAGTAATCTGAAGTATTGAATTCAAATAAAACATACTGTTTTGGGAAAGTAATAGAGTGAAAATTACGAAAATTGCGTATGTTCTAATTATGCTTTTATGAGCAATTATTTCCAATTAAAGCACAAATTCGTCATAACTATTTAAAAAACATGTTTCTTTGCATGCAGAAACACTATATCACACTATATGTCTATGCATTTCTGGGTGAGTTACGTTACTTTACAAATAAGTAACTTTTCAAAGTTACAGTTACTAGAGAACAAATAAGTCGAGCCACCAAAGTTTTTACAAACTGGGTAAATGATAAAGCAAACATTGGTGTCATGAAATAGATTGCCGATATGGTACACAAAATTTCCCAATCGTAAGCAATAAATTGACTTAGTAGACGATCGAAAAAAAACTATGACGTCCTCCTATTTTTGAACTTTCAAAGCTTTTATTGATAGAGAAAACCTTAACGAAGCGAAAGAATCGTGTATAAGAAAGCTCGCGTCGAATGGGACGTTCGTTTTTTATGCAAAAAAAAATATTTAAAATTTTGTGGAAATAAGTGTCTATATCTATATTTATGACGAATTTGTGCATTCATTCAAAATCATTGCTCATGAAAGATTAATTAGAACATACCCAATAAAACATTGTGTTTTATTTGTATTCTATATTTCAGATTACTTTTTTATCAAAAATATTGTCACTTTACGGGCATTCCACAATTTGCGTACTCATATGATGTGCTTTGCGAAAAAAACTCATGATATTCAATCTCATGGGTTAATGATGGATAATTTCAATTTAGAATTAAGAGTACGCCGCACGTACGATTTATCGCCTCTATTGTCATGACTTATAGCATATATGCATATATGCAATCTTTGCAGACTTCGCACATGTACGGTTAAAATATGAAAAGAGTTTTTTACCAACATTTTTCGTTAACCTCGAAGTTATAAAATTTTCGTTTGTCCCAAGGGCTCTATGCATGTAAATTTCATCCCGAACTGAGGTATAAAAGTCCTTCGGTTGATAGAGGTACTGTTTATTGCTTCTATTGTCTTCTTTTGTTACCTGATCTAGGGATAAATTTCCGTCTCGTATAAGAATTTCTTCTAATATTTTGTCTCACAATTCGTCATAAATTTAGGTTTGAGACGTCTCAAACTTCTATATCATGCAAAATTGGGTATTTTAATCTGAAAACTTTTCTTGTGCTAATCCTGCAGTGAATATCAATTTCACGTGGTTTAAATTTTATATTTTTTGTTTAAAATCTCGAAGTTGAGATACTTTCAAATTTCACACATCATTTTTAAAAGGGACGTTCCCGTAGGTGGAGCCGTTTTCAACGTGATTTTCTTTTATAACACAAAATATGACTCACGGGTTTGCTTTAATTCACGGGAAATTAGTATCAGCAACAGTAGATGGCGCGTTTTACTTTCAAATTGCGTTAAAACTGCTCGCAAGGATTTTCTGAAACAGAAAATGGTAAAAGGCCAATTTTTCACTTATTATTTTATCTTTAGGTTGTTGCTAGTTATTTTGTTTCAAGCGTTTCGGAAGAGGAGGACTTTCACCTGAAAATAAAATTTGTTTCGAGCAAAAAGCGTCACCATTATCTTTTATCAAAAAAAAACCCCACGTCCCATCGTTTCAAAGCAACTTAAAAAAAAAAACTCAAAAACTATACGCTCAAAACTGCGCTGAAATATCAGTTTTGGCCAGCGCATTTTTAAATGACATTAGGGTAGTCGTCCTGGCCAGTTATCATCACTTATTTCAGAGACAGCTCTTCCCTGAACGCAAGCTATTTTACGAAAACTTCTTTTTCCTCCAGATGAGGCACTTAGATCTAGATAGGAAAGACAGCAACAAACAACGATGTCTCTTTTCTTTAAAGAAAAGGCTTCAAGGCAGGTTTCCTGCTGGAAAAGGCAGGGTTGTATTTTTAGAGACAGTCCTGCGATTCCTCTTTTGAGTACAAAGCAGAACAATCTCTCAAAAGGTAAAGATTTTGTTGGATGTAGTGTGAATTGCGGTGTCCCCTAAGGCTTTAAAGCAATCACACCATGAGTAGAGGAGATTTTACAGCAGTTCTGATGTCGCGAATGATCGCCTTCAAAGGAACTGATGTGGAGGAATCTGGATAAATAAGAAGTTACTTACTTGCGCATACCTCACTTTAAAATTTTTAATTATCCACGAAACCACGACTTTTACTTCCTAACACTCTTTGCTCCCTATCTCGGAGGATTGGGCCGCATAGGCTGAAAAAATTCTCTGAATCTATTGCCTGGGTGATTTTATAACGCACCCAGGCAAGAGACGAGCTCTTTTCCAAATTTTTGCCGCGCGCGAAAAACAACTTTTAATCTACCTAGAGACAGGTGTTCCATACGAAGTGATTTCATTTGATTTTTGATTCGCTGTAATCGCAAATGGGGAGCCAGATGGAGACATTAAAGGAAGTCCATCCAAAGTGATGATATTTTTATTAAATAATCGATATTTTGGCACATTATTTAGTCAGAATTGTGCGCTTCGCTGCACGTTAAAAAGAGCTTTTCTTCATATTTTTACTGTCACTAGTTCCCAAGAAAAATGCTTTGTATTCTCATGCACTCAGGTATAAGAGGAAAAGAGCAAACACGAGTATTAGCATGGGAAAACAAATCAAGCTGACGTCGCTTCGTAAGCGGCCTTAAGGGGGGAACCTAGTTTAGAACGCCGAAAATTGCATGATATTCGGGCCAGTTTTTTAGGCTGCCTAACTTATGAAATGTTTCAAGTACTGTTGAAGTAAGTCATAGATACACAAATCTTGCAGAAAACATTTATTTTTATTTTAATCGATAATGTTTAGCGATAAAAATTCGTATTTGTTTGGGGCACTACTCGCTTGAAGATTCTCCACTGCGTACATGATAGCGATCGTCCTCTTTATCTGAAACATTGAAACCAAAATTTTTTTTGCGTTTTAGGAGTTTATCTTCTATTTAAACCTAAGAAATTTATTGAAATGTTAAAAATTGCAAATTTTATGAGTGTTTAAAAAAAATTCGCGTTTTACTGACGAAATTTTGAAATAATTAACAAAAAATAGTTATTAAAAAAAAAAATTTTATGTGATTTTTTAGATTCTCATAGAAGCTTACACTTTCAGCTATAAAAAGAAGTTTCGAGAAAATCGCGTTCAAAGTTTTTTCCAAAAGTTAATTGTATATATTTCAAACTCACCAACACCAAATGCTAGTCTGCTATTCCTGCTCCATACATTAGTCCTTCAACTTCTTCGTAAAACTCATTTTGAGCCAAAAGTGAGATGACTTTCGAAAAATTGATTTTTTTTACCCTCTAAACCAGGTTCCCCCATTAATCTGCAGTCAGAAGGCTAGATATGAATATAAATATTTTCCCCAATTTAAATGCCCTCGTTGGTTGCGTAATTTCGTGTTAGCGCTAGCTTAAAGTGACTAATTAAAATTAATAAACTATTTACTAATTTTACGTCTACTAATTAACGACATTCTTAGACTCACTTAAGGCAGCCTCACCATATGTTTCTACAAGCAATCGATGCGCCTCAGCTGCATATTTCTTCAAATTGAAGAAGTAAATCAAAAGTTCCCTCAAATGACGCTTATTCAGCACAAAACTCGACATTTTCACACACAAAAGAATATATTATACTAATAAAAATTCACTTGCCCAAAGTTTTTTAATGCGCTGAATACGAATCCAGCGTCAGAATTACTCCTATACCCTACTTTTTTGACATATCCTAACCTAAAAGCACAAAAAACACGTTTTTCTACTATATTTGAGCTTATATTACAGAACAAAAAAATTTTTTTTTTTACATCTAGAGCTTTGACAAATTGTTTCATCAATCCTAATTTTATATGGAGAGGTGGTAACAAAATTTTATTCCTATTAACAAGACTTTCATGGACAACGTTGTAGGAACCAACTTCCCACCTTGTTCTCTTTGGCCATTCTTTTTTTATCCAATGCTGATCGCGGGCCCCACTATCCCAGAGACAAAGAAAGCAAGGATTTTTTGTATTGCCTCACTGTAAACCAGCCAAGATATTAATCATTTTGAAATCACTACAAATATGCCAACTGTGAGATTTATTGTCCAATTTGTTCAAGAGAAACTTGAAACTTTCGTACGACTCTTTCAAAATCGTAGAGTGTCCGAGAGGAACTGCCACAAACTCATTCCCGTTGTGCAATAGTACTGCTTTAAGACATTCAGTGGAGGAATCTATAAACAACCACCAATCCCCCGGCTTGTATTCTCCTATTTTATACAAACTAATCAGGCCTTTGACTTCATTACAAAATACAACAGAATTCTCTTTAGAAAAAAATGGCAAAAATTTCTTTTCTTTGTTCCTATAGGCAGTGATTTTAGTTTTACGTAGTAGCAGATTTCTTTCACTAAGTCTTGAGGCCAGAAATTCTGCTTGACTTTTGAGAAGACTTAGATCCCGGATGAGATCATCCAAATCATCTTGATTGTTTAGTTTAGGATCTCCGTCCTATGATAATTCCTCATACTCTTCAACATCAGAGTTTTCAGTTTCAGGACTAGGTACGTTTTTATTGGCGTCAATAAGTTCTGAACTTGTCAGAATATCTGAACTGTGTAACTTCTCATTTCGACCTTTTTTTGCTGCAGTAATACTAGATACAAGAGGATACACGATATTTTTATGTATTTTTTTTATTGTAGCCTTCCAAATTATATGCACAAAAATAACAGTTTGTAGTATGATTTTGAGGATCAGGCCACATAACTGTCTCAATAATAACATCTACCTGAATATTTTCCCAATTATATAAATTATATCGACAAGAACTAAAAATAGATTTTGGATACCATGCCTTATCGTAGTTAATCTTACTTTTAGTATAATACTTTGAAATTTTTTGCTTAATTGAATCATGAAAAGGATCACCGAAGATATACTCGCCGCTGAAAAAAACCGCCGAAGGAGTCTCTCGCCAACTATCCTGAAAAAGTTTAGCGTTTGCAGGTTATTGTGCTCTTGGGTTAACTTGTCTGGGGTTTAACGTTTGCAGGTTATTTTGCACTTAGGTTAACCTGTCTGGGGTATAGTATTTGTAGGTTAGGCGCTTCTAGGTTAAATGGCTCCATCTTAATGTTATACAGTTTAATACCGAATGTTCAGCCTAAAATGTTCGATCTTTCAGTTTTGGGTTAAGAAATCTGGGAAAGCTAAAGTTATAGAATGATTTGGAGGTCAGATTCGGATTCGGCGATCCAAAAAACAGAGAAATATGTTACTCCCGCTCTCTGAAGTAATTTTTTTAATTTTAGTACTACTGGCATGAAAACGCTAAAGTACCTAACTTCATTCAATGATATCTCAGCGAATAAAACATATTTTTGAAATCGGTAAATCATCAGGGCATACAAAAATCATCCATAAAAGACTTAACACGGAATTTTTAGATGAAAATGCTGAGTCAATACATGGCAGTCAATCATAAAAATCATTAAAACAAAAAAGCCTCATAATTAAGTAAAAAATTGTAACATCAATTCCCCACGTTCACTTAGAACTTAAATTCACGAGAAGAAAAGACGTATTGTCTTATCATTAAGAAATATTATTAACTATTATTATTAAGTAGTTAATAATATTTCTTACGGGGGTCTCCTTATCCAGAACTTTCGAAAAATCGATTTTTTTTTTGTTACAATCGATGGAACTATTATCAGATAATATTGTCGCAAAATTTTACAGTCCATATCGGAATAGTTTTGATGGTAGAGTTTTGAGCAGTGGCTCTGCGTAAGTTGATTTTTCACCGTCTGAAGTATTATTATAAACTTTTTTTTATTTGTAGATGATTAAAATGCGCTTATAGTGAACCTTTAATTTACATAATACAGTATTTATTTTCATTATATATAACGCATTTTCAACAAAAAAAAGGGCGAAAAATTTGATTTTTTTGAAAAGTAACTTAAAAGCTCAATTAAAAAAAAAATTTTTACAATTTTTTAGGTTCACTATAAGCGGAAGACTCTTTTGATTAAAAAAAAAATATAAGTGTGTTTCAGATGAAAACTTTAGACAATATCATGCACGCGATTTCAATTGTCCGTGGCGAGACGCTGCGCGGAATCTTCGATTAGTCCGGGATTTTTTGTCGTTTTCAAATAAAAAAACTATTTTTACAAGTTCAGATATATATATCTAAATATATGCGGGAAATCGTTGACCTGTGTTATTATTTTCTGCTTAAAAAAAAAAATTAGGAAAAAGTACCTTTTTTTTGGTTCTGTACCTACAGACGCGACTGCACGCCGCATCCGTGTGAAGCGAGTAGGGAGAGACAACGGGGCGCGCTGCTTTTGTTACTTGTCGTTCTTGCGAGGAGAAGAAGGAGAAGTAGGAGGTGTCGTTCTCGCACGCAAGAACGACAAGGAAGGAACAAAAGCAGCGCTCCCCGTCGTCTCTCCCTACTAGCTTCACACGGATATGGCGTGCAGTCGTGTCTGTAGGTACCCCGGTTTGCAATCTGAGCACACTGTATGATTGGCGTCTGTCTATCGCTCATGTGATATTGTAACGTGTGAGTGACGTAGAGAGTCAAAGGTCGATTTACGGGAATCCACGATTGAACCTGGCGAGGCTCGAATTTAAGAAAGTTAGTTAGTACCAAGATCTGGAATCGTACAAATCGCTTTGTTAACCCGTTAAGGGCCAAAGTGGCATAAACGATACACCGGTCTTTGAGGCCGTGTAACTTATGCTATCCGCGACTGAAAAAATTGAGAGGGACATATTTTTGAAGTTCAAGACTTGCCCTTTCCGATGGTAAATACAAAATTGATCTGAAAAATTATTAATTATAAGGAACCTCTACGGTTCCTTCATAGGATCTTTTAGAGGATCCTTTCAGGAACCTATTCAAGGATCCTAATGATTCTCATGCATGATCCTGTGTAGGAACCTGAACGGGACCCCACGTAAGGATCCTATACAGAAATTTTCCCAAGGGGTGTGATTGAATGCAGGCCTGCTACAGGCCTGTTGCAGGTCTCTAAACGAGCTGCAGGCCTGCTGCAGTTGTAAACGATTTTCACCCGGAGTTGCCTCTCGATACCCAATTTTTCTCAACATGGCCTCAATTTCATCAATCGAATATACTGCAGTACTTTCGAGGTTATTGAGAATTTTTTTCTTGAAAGCAATAGACTTATGGCGAAAATTACCCAGAATGAAAAGTTTTTAAAATTGGTCAAAGAATACATACAAATTTTTTCCGGTTTTGAGTAATGTTTCAATTTTGCAAAAATTATGCTATTTGCAAAATTGAAAAGTGTCTCGAAATGTTTTGAAAAAATTCAGACGTATTCTTTGAGTGATTCTAAGAACTTTTCATTTTTAGTAATTCCCTCTGTTTGTTCATATTTTCTGACAAAAAAAAATCCAGAATGTATCCGTAAAAATTTTGTAATTCGGGCGCCATTTTATAAAGACCAAAGTGAAAAATTAATCTGAACCACACCTTCTTAAAGTTGAGACATTTATTGCACCGGTTAATAATGTTCCAGGTCTTTGAAAGATCGGGAAACCTTTCAAAACTCGCTTTCAAAAAAAAAAAGATCGAAAAAATCGTGCTTTTTTTTTTAACTGAATTTTCTTATAATTAATAACTTTCCAGATCAATTTTGTATTTACCATCGGAAAGGGCAAGTCTTGAACTTCAAAAATATGTCCCTCTCAATTTTTTCAGTCGCGAATAGCATAAGTTACACACCCTCAAAGACCGGTGTATCGTTTATGCCATTTTGGTCCTTAACGGGTTAATTTCATGCGACACTAGATACTCAATGAGAGTCGCTGAATGTGAGATGATATAAAACGATAAAAGTGAGTGTTATTGTGATCGCCCTTATTAAAAGTCCATGAGCCACCTGAAAATCATCCAAGGAGATGTGGTAATTAAAGATCGTTCTGCAATGAAAGATCTCGATCGTTGGATCAAAAACTTAGCGAAACGTCTGTGAGAACCAGCCATGGATCACATTCATATCAGTAACGTCTTATGGATGCTGCCTACTCTTTGGAATAAAAATCATTCTATGGAGAACGTCATTTGAACAATTTTGGTATCACTATCTCGATGGCTTCAATTCATCATTGGATTGTTATCAGTAGATCTATGTATTGGACTCTTCTTTATTTTAATAACTTGCAAGTTTGTATGATTTGATAATCTATATTGTTATGTGAATGCTTGTATAAATTATTTATTCTGAATGCTCGTATGAATTATGTATATCTATAATATTTAAAATGACTGACTAATTTTAGAAATACCGAATTATGCTTATTTAATTTTTTTATTATAATTGGATGCGTGATGATTGGATTATGATAGCTGGCTCAAAATTGTGAACGCTGGTGTCCGGCATTATTAATTACCTAAACAACAGAAAATTAATTTAAATGGAATTATTATATAAAATATATTGTAATCATTGATTTACGTGAGCTTGAATTTCCATTTGGTTACCTATATCAAGAAGTTGATGCTTCTGGAGTTGAGGCGAAACGTTGGTTAAAATTTTTATAAACATCTATGATTAAATGTCGGAAATGTACCCGTTTGCTTCTTCAGAAATAATTATAAATGAATTGTGTACAGAAAGATTTTAGGACATCATGTAGTATTTTCTGCGCATGCTTATTACAAGAGGCAACGTTACGTTTCAGAACGATTTAATGTAAATTATTATTATTATTATTAATTATGATATTAATGTACCTATTAATTGATATATTTATTTACTTTCAATAATATTATAACGATAATGATCAATGTATGTGTATACATATATATTCAACTTCCAACACTCTCAATGATTTTAAGAAAATAAAATTATATATATATATACTAGGCTGTTCAAAAAGTTTTGAAAGCGACATCTATAGAGCAGTAGAAGAACCAAAATTTCTACGCCATTTTAAGATTTCATCTTTCATATGAACATACCCAAAGTGTCATTCCACTCTGTCAATTCATTGTTTGTTTACAAGCCATTTGAAGTTGACGTGTCAGTGTACTTTTTTACAATGGAAAAAACCGAATATCGTGCAGTGATAAAATTCTTTGTTTTGGAAGGTTTATCAGCAACGGAAATTCGTACAAAAATGGTGAAAGTGTTAAATGAAGCTGCTCCTTCATTTCCAACTGTGCATCGATGGGTTTTAGAGTTTAGACGTGGTCGAAAAAGCGTTGAAGACGATCCACGCTCAGGACGTCCAAAAAGTGCATCAACACCAGCGTTCATAGCAAAAGTACAGGATATGGTTTTGGAAGATCGTCGATTGACCGAGAGAGATTTAGCAGAGGCCCTAGACATCTCACTAGGCAGTTTGAGTCATATTTTACGTGAAGTTTTGGGTTTCAGAAAGCTCTGTGCACAATGGGTGCCGCATTCGCTCACAATGGAACAAAAACACGTTCTAATGCGACTTTCTGAGCAACATTTGGAGCGATTTCCAAAGGATAAAAAGGATTTTTTGCGTCGATTCATCACTATGGATGAGACTTGGGTCTTCCATCATGATCCTGAATCAAAACAAGAGGCTAAGGAGTGGTGTGAACCAGGCACTTCGGCACCGAAGCGAGTTCGTGTCCAGAAATCGGCGAAGAAGGTGTTAGCATCAGTTTTTTGGGATGCAAAAGGGATTTTGTTGGTGGATTATCTCCAAACTGGCAAAACAATAAATTCTGAATATTATTGTAACCTTTTGGATCAATTGGATGCAAAAATTCGTGAAAAAAGACCCGGTTTGCAGAAGAAAAAAATCCTTTTTCATCAAGACAATGCACCCGCTCGAACAGCTCAAAAAACCATCACTAAAATAACCGAATTAAAGTACGAATTGTTGCAGCATCCACCTTATTCGCCTGATTTAGCTCCCTCTGACTTCTGGCTGTTCCCACACCTCAAGAAATTCCTTCGTGGGAAGCATTTTTCATCAAACGAAGAGGTTGTCGCCGTCGTAGAGGAGTATTTTGCAGGCCTTGCAGGAAGTCACTTCCATGATGGGATAAACAAGTTGGAAGACCGTTGGACCAAATGTATTGATCTTATGGGAGATTATACTGAGCAATAAAAGTGATTTCATTAAAAAAAAAACGTATTTTCATTTCCGCTTTCAAAACTTTTTGAACAACCTAGTACTTACTAACACACAAAATAATATAACTGAAGTAAGGAGATTTTCTTTCTAATTTGCATAGAAATTCTCTAACAAACTCGGTTAGGTAGAAACACAATACCATTTCATTCAGTGTATTCTACTTTTGTAGCTTTTAAAGTTAAAAGTTTTTCCTTAACAATAGCATCTGCACATGTTCTTTCGGCTAATTCTCCAATAATAGTCTCGCATATCGCTTCAAAGATGAATTGCTAATCGATGGGATGTTTAACGCTGATAATAAAGTTTTAACACCTGTTGCACCCATTCCGGCATCTAATAATCCCGAATAAAAAAAAATTGTTACAAATTTTTTATACTTTAATTCTTCATATAAAATAGAATGACATTTACCAACTTCTAATTACACATTTGAGTCATAATAAGTACCGCTTTTTGTACATGTTTCTACTGTAACCATATTTTTACATATATTATATTGAATAAACATCCTATTTGCGGTTCCAAAGTTTTTATCTTCTATAAGAAAGCGTAGAGATATTAGAATATTACAGACATTGCACTATAAATCATCAGCTAACTTATCCAAAGCAATAATTCTGCTACCGTGAAACTTTTTATAAGGAATTTCTTCTTTTTTATTCTAATTTTTGATCTATAAAAACGTAATGATTCATAACAGATATGTTCAGGTTACAATTTTAAGTTATTAAATATCAATTAATAATTTTAAATTAATTAGTTGAGTTTGAAATTTCTGTCACTGCCTACACTGAGAAAAAAATGCTATTGAATCAAAAGCATTTATTTCCAAAAGCATGTATATCATAGATTGAAATCAATATGCTATAGAATTAGTAACATATTTATTGGTTCTTGTAGTATATTTTCATGAACTAATAATATGCATGCTTTTGGAAAGAAATGCTTTTGATTCAATAGCATTTTCTTCTCAGTGTACATTATCGGAGAATCACTAATCGCGTATCAGATAGGATACGTTGCCGACAGGTGTCCTCGTAGACAATTGCAAACTCTTATATCGCAAATAAATGAAAATTAAATTCAAATTTAAAGAATTTGAATTAATTAATAATGTTACATATTTATGGATATATATTTTTGTATGAAATATAAAAGATAAAGAAAATAGTAAAACTAACCTCACTTTTATCAGTCTCTGTACTTGCACGCCTTACTTGTTTTCCCTTAGTTGCTTTGATAATTTTTTGTATTTTACGTTTCACTTTCTTTTTTGTAAACTGACCTTTCATCTTTCCAACTACAACATGTTCATTGTACGGCATTCTTATTCAAGAATGTTGTTACAAGATAAATAAACGAAGTTCGCATCGGGCATAACATATGTTTGCGGCGTTGCCAGATGTATTGTATCACTAATGTCCAAACATTTGTGGTATCCACGTGCAAAATAAAAAAATACTTATTTTCTCACTTATATTAGTATTGGTTTTTCTTAAAACACGTTTGAGATTATTAATTAATGAATTTTGTTGAATTTCAAATTGTAAAAGTTACTGAAATCGTAAAGTGCTACACGGAGTCCCTTGAATAATATGGCACGCACCGATCAAGCCACTTTGACGGAAAATCATTTATTTTCCAGTCGTCTATGTGTCATTCTCTTCGTTTTTTGATGCTAAAGAATTAACAAAAAATTTAGGGCCATGGATCAAACGGATAACTCTACTAAATTATACACCTGGCTTCGCCTGGAGCAACACCCAGTCAGGGGCAGCTTGACGGATGGTGGAAGTACTCACGTGAGCTACGGTGGTGGGAGTACCCCTCCAAGCACCGCGGTAGGGAAGCTGCGGCGCAGTGGCCATAGATGGTCCGTTACAATCTTTGTGAATAACTCAGGGCCCATAGAGCTTATAAGTGACAACGTACCCATAAATAAAAATAAATTTTCAGGCCTTACCAACCTGATATAAATGGCTAACCGCCTGCCTTACATAAAAAAATCCAAAAAATCCAAACTACCCTCGCCTTTTGCTCAGGACGTAACATAGAGACGAATCGTCTTACAATTTTTGTTGGCCAGATCGAAATCGAGCCTTGAAGCAGTTGGTAGATCAAGACAATATAGGCAATAAACCGTATGTTATAGTATATTTTTTTATTTTGTTGACATAAGACCAAAACTCAGAAGGATTGTATATGAGTTCGATTTTGACTATATAATTTAGGTGCTATTTTTATTTGTTGATTAGTATTTTTTCTATTACTCTGATATTTATGCAAAGTATGTGGATTTTTACATCTGTTATAATCTTTGTGTGATTTGATATTCTAAGGCAAGTTTTATATTATATTTCTCGTGTACATATACAATAAATCTTTTCATTTGAAAAGTGACTCAAAAATTTTGATGCCTTTCAGGACCACTACTTGGCCTAGTTGTTGATGTAGATCCATAATAAAATCAAAGATAAGTTCATATTTTATATCATTCATAGTAATATAAAAGTTACCTACGAAACATAAAAATTTTAACACATAAAGAATTCATTTTGGGTACTAGTGTTGTAATGTTTTCAACGTTTACGGTAATAGATTTATGAATGGGTTTGATTACTAGTACAATACGAACTTCTTTTTTATCAGTTTTATCAGAATAGTAGACATTAAGTATATTGAGATCAAAGAATCCAGCAGTGTATATCAGTGTATTATATTCGAAAACATGCTGGTTCAAATACTACCGACCTCATCATTTATCTTTGAGCGAGTTTTCTCGAAAGTAGTGTTTTTTAAAATTATTGGCACGATTTCGACGGAACTATCGAAGATATTGGAAATCTGTAAATTGTTTCGTATTCAAAAAACGTCTCACTACGATTAGACACGAGCTTTTTAAACAAAAATTTTTTTTCAATTTTTTACAGCTTTTTTAAGCTAGAAAAACAGGGTAGAAAATAGAACTTTTTTTTCAAATCGCTGCTATTTTATTACGAGACGACGACAGGTGAATTGATTTTCCCATTCTAACACTCGTGTGTTCTCTTTCCCTCTAATCTCTGATTACATGAAAATGCAAAAGGGCATTTTTCTAGCAAACCGGAAATAATAAAAATGTGGGAAAAGGTTTGTTGTAACGCGTGGGGAAACGCGCACCATTTCGACCGGGTAAAATAGTAAAATGAGCATTAATGTATAAAAAGATAATTATTTTTATGAACTTTTTTTCTGCTGTTACGTCCTAAAACGCATAGAATTCATGTCAACCGTGTTGACTCTCGTTTTTAGGTCAACGCTCGCGCGCTATAACCTAGGATAGGACCTAAATGACGTGGAACGATGGCTAGTAATTAACCGCGGACGTAAGGGTAGAAAACTTAGTTAATTCGAATTCCCTAAAAGTCAAATTTGTTAATAAATTAGAAATGTGGTAGAAAATGGGAGAAATAAAAATTGAAACTTCCTGGGATAATAATAGGTATGATACGATAATTTTAACGCGATCTAAATTTTCATAGGGCGTTTTCCTACATCTACCGGGTGATACAAATTTTTCTAGTCTAAATCTATTTGATGATTACTAAAATTATTAAATTATGTATTCTATTTGATGGGGACGTAACACCCCCACCCTAAAACGCTTACTAGTAATTTTAATTCTAGGAAGCGGACGCTGCGTAACTGTCCTTGGATTGTTGACGTGTCCTCTTGGGTTGCCTTTCATATAACTTGCTATAGGCTACGCATCGACCGTTCGAGTTTCGATATTTTGGGTATATACCTGAAGAATTTTCGTTCAGCCTTATCTTCTGAATCTTGTGTGCTTGTAGACTTAACACACTGTTCTGTCCTTGAAGTTGTGCTGGGCAATGGTCGAGTTTGATGCTCTGTTGACAACAATTCTACTTGTAAATTATATGATTTAGTTGATTCTTGGTCTGTAGATTTCTTGCTTATTACAATGAGACATTGTGTTAGGGAGTCCAAGATGGCTCCAAACATGTGGATAGACCATCCATAAATACGGTGTAGTAAGAAACCGTTGATGATAACTTCAATCGCCATTTTCATCACTTGGAGTATCAACAGGATTGCTATTAATCCGGCACTGGCTGTACCGAACGTCATGAATTCTTCCCACATTCTTTCCCAGGTTGATTGCACGATTTTCTCCATAGTATCTTCGTTCATCAACTTCATTAGTGTTCCACCATGGTCACCTATAGTGTGCCCATGTATTTCTCGTGCCACATCGTTTAGCAAAGTTGCCCTCTCGACTGGAAACATAATTCTATCTCTCAGTTCTTCTAGGTCTTTCTCTGTGAAAATTCCACTAGTAGCTAACGATGCCGGGTTGATATATTCCCATGTTGGCTGGACTGAAGGTTGAATTGTGATGGGTTCTACACCTTCAGTTGGTTTCGGTCTTGCTTTGATTATGTGCGTTCTAGGTGTTAAGAAATAGGTTGAATTTCCCTTCTTAATCTTAAGCTCTGCGTAGCATTCATCTCCGTGTTCAATCATTAGTTCAACTGGTATACACTTTATTACGTGTACCACTTCTCCTGCAGTTACTGCCATGTACCCAGGTCCCTTCATCAAGTTGTAAGCGAACTCGTCCGGTGTCTGTGTAGCTATTGCAAGTGCATTCTTCATAGTTTCTCGTTCCAGATTACATCGCTGCAGTAGGACGTCTCTATACAAATTTCTTACTTGAGTCTTAATATGCTTCTCTACATATACAAACTTGGAATTAACGTATGCAAATATATCGAGGTTGTCTATATCGAGTTTATAATTTTCTGCGAAAGATTCGCCCTTAACGGTCTAAAAAATAACTAACTTAGGATGTTCGGTTCGCAATAGAGTGTATCCACAAACATTTACTGAAGACTTAATCATTAACGCAAATGTTATTTCTTCCGTAACTAAAGAATATACAGTTTGAGCCCGATGACTAACTAAGTCATCGATTTTATTTGCGTAACCTTCATAAAGAATACTATACTGATGAAACTTGCAATTACTTGCAGGAACTGTGTTCCAAAACGTACGACCTCCTTCAACATCTACACAAGTTGCGTCTGACACGGTGCAATGTGTACCGGAGCGCAAGTATATCAAATTATTATTTAGATTTATTCTTGCTTTTTGCTCTTGCAAGGTTATTTTTAGTATTCCCTGTACGACTACGGACTCCCAATCCCCATAAGGATCCGAATATGCAGCTCCGTTACACGTCCCTTTATTATCTACGTAACCTGCATAAAGCATAGGATGTGACGTTGTACTATTTATTTTAATCCCACTTATTATGTGGTTATTGAATTCAAGTATTCCGGTTTTGTAAAGTTTTTTGCAAGCTTCACTACTTATATCATATATATATTCGCGTTCACCGTGTTTCACAATTGAAATGTGTGAATACATTCCACAATAATAAACTGTTCTGTGTATCTCGAGTTTACATTGGATTGCTTGGGTTTCTGTGAATTCGTTAACCTGTAATAACTGAACGTATCTTCTAGTGACATTGAGTGAACTTGAAGGTGGTTGACACTGCCCTACATCTAGTAGCGATATTGTAGTAATATTTAGCGAGCGTGATCCACAATCGTACCCTACTAAAGCTGTAGCGGTATGGACCAGCAAGGCAAATGCTAAAGACACGAACATCTGTAATCAGAACATGAATATGGTCATTCATCTTCTGAGTGTTTTTTTCTTACTTTTGTTTTAATCTCGCGATTAATGTATGATACCTTCAATCTATTAGCATGTGCTACCTTACTGTTCCCCTTAAACTGAATTTTGATATTATTCTTATTTATTACTTCTAAAATTTTATGCGGACCCGTATAATGGTCCCCAAATTTGCCAGGTTTCGGCCCCTTTGACAAAAAGACATAGTCACCTACCTTAAAATTCTGACTTCAATTTCTTATCATAATAATGTTTAGATCGTTGTTTAGCATTTATGAGGTTACTATAAACCATTGTTTTTATTCCCGTTAGGCGGGTGACTAAATCTTTAATGTATCCTTGGTAAGTTGGTAGTAGATCATCCTCTCGAAGTAGTTCAAATGATGGCGACCTAGCTAAGCGTCCAAAAACTACTTCGAAAGGTGTATGTTTTGTGCCTTCATGTACGCATGTGTTATAATTAAAGATGGCGATTTCGACCCATTGATCCCACTTACCATCCTTTTCGGAATATTGTTTTAAAAATTCACCTAATGCATGGAGAACGTTCTAAAAAACCGTTAGATTGTGGGTGAAAAGCAGTGGTTTTCATTCTTTTGATCTTGAATCTTTTTGCTATTTTCTGAATGAGGCTACAAAGAAAATTTTGAACTATGTTATAAGTACGCTCGATTCTTGGCGTTAGTTTGTTTCCTGATTGATAACTATCCTTATCAGTTACATTTTCTTCAAATTCTTCTTGGTTGAAGGTATCTGGAGCTATTACTTCTTGTCCTAGCGTCGCAGTCTTATCCAATTCGATATCGGTCGAAGATGAATCGATCTCTGAATCCTCCTTATCGTTGTTAAAATTCCTTAAGTCTATTTCATCATGCACAGGGTCATTGTTTATGGGGTTTGTTGAATAATTCTTAAATACCAAATTCCCGTCAGGTACCCTAATTTCTGCCTCGAAATCACTTTCTGTACCACTTTCGGCGTAATTAACCTTTCCTTTACAGTTCCGTTTTAACTTGCGTTTTTGTGATTTTCTGGGTGTTTCTGCCCTTGGGATTGAATGCATATTATCATTATTTGTTTCTTTCGTTACATTTTTCTCCTGATTCTTCATCAAAGCTTGTCTTCGAGTTGTCACATAAATTTGTTTCGATACTACCGGGTTCCTAGATAAAGCGTCGGCATTTGCGTTCGTTCCTCCCGGTTTATATATGATTTCGTATTCGTATTCTGATAACTTAAATCGCCATTTCTGTACCCTGGTATTCAAATCGGCAGTTTTGAACCATATCAGAGGTTGATGATCGGTTACTATTGTAAATTTTCTACCAAATACATAAGGTCGGAATGTTTTAACTGCGTGAATGACAGCTAAAGCTTCCTTTTCATAAGTGTCATATTTTAATTCTGGTCGTCTAAGTACTCGCGACGTATAAGCAACAGGTAAACCACTTCCAATCTTTCCTTGCGATAATATTCCGCCGACAGCGTAACCGGATGCATCTGTAGTTATTAAAAATGGCTTAGTCATATCAGGAGGTTGTAATAATGGTGCTGTACATAATGCCTCCTTTAATTTTTCAAATGCTGCTTGTGCATCTTCTGACCAATGGAAGACCTCATTCTTTTGTAATAACTTCGTTAAAGGTTTAGCAATTTTCGCGAAATCCTTAATGAATCGCCTGTAATAACCCGCTAATCCCAGGAATTGTCTAACACCCTTAACGTTCTTGAGTCTGGGAAATTCCTTAACTGCTTCGATTTTCTTAGGGTCTGGGTTTAGCCCTTTTTCGCTGATAATGTGTCCGAGATAAGTAACTTCGCGTCGTAGCAGTTCACATTTCTTTGGTTCCAGTTTCCAACTGGCCTTTCGTAGCCGATTCATAACTTCATCAAATAGTTTCTCATGTTCCTCGAGAGTTTTCGCGTAGATAACTATATCATCTATATATACAAATACCCCCTTTCCTATCATTCCGTCAAGTGTAATATTCATTGCTCGTTGATATTCTGGAGCTGCGTTTCGAAGACCAAACGGCATTCTAACAAACTCAAAATGTCCACTAGGAGTTGAAAAAGCAGTCTTATGGGCATCGGCATCATCTAAAGTGATTTGATGAAATCCTGAAACGCAGTCTATTACGGTATAGAAGCGTGCTTCGCCAACTTGATCAAAAATGTCAGTTATGTTGGGGAGAGGGTAAGCCATTGGAATAGTTTTTTCATTAAGTGGTCTAAAATCTAACACGACACGCCATCTGGGTTTACCGCTTTGATCAGGTTTTTTGGGTACTACCCATAGGCTGGTATTATAAGGTGACCTTGAAGGTCTTATGATTCCCTTTTCTAATAATTCGCCTACTTGTTGCTCTACTTCCTCTCTCAAGCTGTGAGGAAGTCGATATTGCTTAGTGTGAACTGGATGATCGTCAATTGTATGAATTCGATGTTTAGTCACATTAGTTGCGGACAGTTCATCTCCTTCTAACTGAAATCTATCTGAGTGTCTTTCTAATAACCTATACATTTGTTCACGTTTTTCATCATTTAGATGATTTGAATCAAAAATTTTCTTTAGCTTGTCGAGACGAGTTTCATTAAGGTCGTCCTTATTTGAGACCTTATTTTTTTCAGAATTGAGCACCGAGAATATCTTTAAATGGCCCATATTAAATACACTTACTTCTTCTGGAATGTCAAGATCTTCCACGATTGCCTTATTTGCAAATTGGAGGTGTTGTCGTTCTCCTAGGCTGATTTTATCATCCCAAATCCCAGAAATGTCATCGTCTAAATCTTCGGGTTGGTAATGACTTGTATTTTTAACTGGAACTGAGGGGTTATCAAACTCATTTTCTGATGCGAATGTACTCTCCCTTTCTATATAGTAATTTCCTTGGTCATTTAGTTTTCTGTTCTTAAATAAAGAACATTTCTCGCCAACCCTTAAATATTTATGTTTAAAATTTATAAGGGCATGCGAGTTTTCAAAATATTCGGAACCCAATAATCCTTCACAGGGAATAGGGAACTCATCTGGCACTATTTGAAACCTAGTTGGGTAATCAAAAATTGCAATTTCGCCCGAGCCCAAAGTAGGAACCAATTCGCACTTATTCCCTTCAAATATACAGTATCATTGATATTAATTTCACAGTCATGTGGCAAGGAACTTATTTTTATTAGATTTCCATTCCGATCCTGTGTCCAACAAAAATTGCCCTATGTATGTTAATTTTTGGTTCAGAGCATCGATAAATGGTAGGGTATACTCCCGATAGAGTTGTTCGACACTAAATATTCCGTTTATTTCTTTACCCTTGTTACTGTCTCCATTTTGTTTAAATCGCATTGTGTGATTTTTTGAATGTAAATTCTTGTTCTTGAAATCAATAATTACTTCATTTCCGTAAAGGAAATTTATTCCAAAAATACCGCTATAAGGTATCTGTATTGTATCTTGAATTACATGGAATCTTATTGTTTGATTAAACATTTTTAAATCAATACTTCCTGTTGTAATAAAAGGTTCGTTAGATATCCCCTTAATCCATATTTTTTCGCAATAATTAATTCTAACATTATGCGGTAGTACCCCGATTTTTATTACGTTACCCTGCGAACCTGAGTCTATCATTAGATCTACTTGTCGTTCTAAAAACGGGTATTTGAAGGATACAAATGGGATGAAATCGCAAGATTTGTTTAGTCTAATGGTAAGAGTTCGCAAACTCGATCCTCGGTTTGCAGAAAATTTGTTGAGCGCACCTGGCGTTGAGGGATCTCCGTACTTGCGCTCGTTTTCGGGAGACCTTGTCCGTTTCCCGCCCTCATTCTTTCGTTATACTGGCGTTTGTGGCATTCCTCAATGGTGTGTCCCTTGTTTTTACAGTACGTACAAATTTTATCCACCCTAATTCAGCATGTGGCAGCAGTATGGCCAGATCTTTCACAAAGTTGACAATTTAAATGTGATCTTGCTTCTATTTGCGGGCTCAGATTGTCAGTAATCAATTTGAATTTAAAACATCGATTTTCTCGCAAATTTGACATTTCATTCAATTCCTACATTGATTCGCTGTATGACCCCCTTTACTGCATACTTAACATACTATCTGGTTGTAGTTAATCTCACTTACCCTGTTCCGTCATTTTTCTGCTGTATGTCCAGATTTATTGCAGTATTGACAAATAATGACTGGTTGAGGATTGACCGTACGTATTTCATTCTTATGTTCTCCTTCATTATAACTTTGGGATAGATATGCTCCTCTTCTGATTTCCCGAGTTAGAGGTGTAGCTTCGCCTTTAGGTTTGCCTTCTCTTCTTAAAGCCTTCCTAGCCTCTA
Source organism: Diplolepis rosae (assembly GCA_030998225.1). Taxonomy (NCBI): domain Eukaryota; kingdom Metazoa; phylum Arthropoda; class Insecta; order Hymenoptera; family Diplolepididae; genus Diplolepis; species Diplolepis rosae. The sequence continues at coordinate 374,778 of JAPYXD010000190.1, read as the reverse complement.
CTAATCTCTCTGCCTTAATGGCATTTTGGACTATGTGTTCCATATCTCTAGCGTTTTCTAATCTTTGCTCTACTTCGGGTTTTAAATGAGAAAGAAAATGAAATAATTTAAAAAAAATATTACAGAATAAAATCTTACGGAAAATATTATTTCTGAAAACGAAGTAAAAGTGGAGTCAACCAAGAAATGCACCGGATGTTGCATCTTCAGAGTAACATCTGCACTCTTATCTCAAGTACTTAGGTACTTTATTGGGGACAAAGTTCAATTTCATAGGGCGTTTTCCTACATCTACCGGGTGATACAAATTTTTCTAGTCTAAATCTATTTGATGATTACTAAAATTATTAAATTATGTATTCTATTTGTTGGGGGCGTAACACTGCCACTCCCATTGGTCCCCTATTTTTGATGATCTCAAGTCAGGACAATCATGTGTGCCCCCTTCTAGTGAATTTATGGAAAGTGGGGAATTCATGACCGCGAATCAAAGAAAAACCGAGGTGAAGAGCACGGTGAAAATTACCTAACATCACTTCGGTCTCAGCTCCTACAACAGGTAGGTTCGAGGGGCCACTTAGAAACCTGGGAAATAGTTGCAACTTTGAGTTGCTCCGAGTTTCCTCAGGAATCACCGCTGGGTGCCAAAGGAGATAGACTTAGTAATTGTTTCACTGCATTTTAGCATCAGCGAATCAATTATTTGAAGAGCTTCTCCGTATATATACACCTGCCCCCCGTGTTTATTCAGGAGTTTGTTGGTTCGCGTGGTCGCGTTTTATCTTAGAAAGAAAGAAAAAGGGGAATTTAATTATCTTTTTTTAAATAAAGCCTAAAAAAGGAGGCATTTTTTTCACGTATTTTTCGAAATCTCGAGTAGTGATTCCCTTTCCACCTGACATGGGCAAGGGATAGCTACTCGTCACTCTACATAGCTACACCGAAATCAACGAGCAACAAAATCGACTTCTTACCCACCGTGGACTTAGTCGTTTTTTTCTCGTTGTTCCAGAGGAAATCACACCCATCTACCTTTTGGAGCTAGTAATGTGATTTTCGTTCCTCTCTAAGTCCTTTTGAATTATCCATTAAGATTTCGAAAAACACGGGATTTTGTAACTTTGAAATGTAGTACAGAGGTTTTTTTTTTTTAAACTGTCGCTCTATATGATGTACTCAATAGAATGCCAAGAAACTCACAAAAAAATTATTTTCAGGCTTCAAGGAACACCCACAGATTAGAACGTGTTTTTTTTTCATTTCGATGCGCAATTGCGCGAATTGGGAGGTAAATAATAAGTTTTTTAAAAATAGTTTAGGTTAAAAAGCTCACGAACCAGAGAACCAGAAAAAACGAGGATTTCAACACGTTTAAGTTCTCTTTTTTTGAGTAATAAAACGTAAGTTTTTTTTATGTCTTAAATCATAAAGCAAGAAATTTCATCGAGCGAAGTCTTCCCCCTTCGTGAAACCAAATGAATAAACTTAAAATCTGTAAACATTAGCCAAATTAAGCAATAAAAATAGCATAAATAACTTGAATTTTGTTATCATCAGACATCCATGAAGATAAACCATTTGAATTCGTCTGTACTCTTGTTGCTCCAGGACTGTCCTGTCTAGCGGTGAAATCATTTCCTGTTGACGAGTTTGTTTTGGTTGATCCCTGAGATATCTCAGATACGAATGTAGTATATCAACGTTAAATTTGAGATAGATTTCCCATTTTGGTACATTGCTTTGACCCAATTCTTAACCATTCCAAGTTTAATGTGTAGCGGCAGCAAAAGACATTTTCAGGATTTACTAGAGGATTTTGATCAGCATTTCTTTGCTCTTGCTCGAGAAACTCCCATTCGAAAAACAACAATCTTTCCGTCATTGACGTAAGTCACAAAGGGACGAAACACAAACTTTCAACGTAGACAAGTGGGACAAACCAACTGAACGGAAGGGGTAAGATTCCCCCTTTCTATTGATGGAACAGTGGCAATTGGTGGAGAAGTATGCGTGCACCGCGCGCTATTTAGACTTCTCAAAACATTGACACACCGAGATTCATCGTCAAGCGAACGATGTCCACAAACGCAGTGTGCTGTCGCCACCTTGCTTACGCGTTGTCAGACTGCGCAGGTTTGTGCTTCGTCCCTTTATCTTTTACGTCCTTGGTTTTCATATATTCTGTTTGTAACCCTGTTATAATAGCAATTACTTTGAAGTAAGCGCCAAAAAGCTTTTCATTTGAATCAATAAATAAACGCATTTGCTGGCTTTGTGCGCATGTTGAAGATTTTTTTTATCTTCAGATAGGTTTAGATCTCTTATGAGTTCGTTTAATTCTGCCTGATTGAATAAAATTAGTACTTCTTTTGAACGCTCAAGTTATGGTTTATGTTTATCTTGAATATATAAGAAATTTTTCGTTTCAAATTCGTTTATTAAAGCTGGTTTGAATACAAATTCATAAAACATCAGCATTAGCAACCCGCTGCTCATTCTTAACGCTGAAACCGTTTACGGCTGTCGTTTTAAAAAATAACAATCTTAATTGTGATTTTTTTGGATTATCACAAATTATTGGTATATTAAATTTGAGACGTCGATGATTCCCTGAAGATACAGACTTCTTTTAGGATACACAAGTGTTACGTACGGCTATTATTAATTTAAATAAAATGCATAAAAAGTAAAAATAATTACCCTTAATATGTTTTATTCATTAGTATAATGAGTACGTGGAGGTCGTCCAAACTGCCGAATTTAGTTAATATAAATATTAGCTAAATTTGTTTATTATTATGTGGGGTCGTTGGTCTTCTACTCTCGGGCTGAGAGTGTATTCTACACGCCTACGCTTATCACTTTTAATTTTTAAAAGAAAGAAAATGGGAATAGGTGCTTCAAATAATTTCAAATCAAGTGGCTAAAATTCACATAAATAAAAAGACAATTTATTCTTAAGAAAAGCAAAATAACAGGCCGATGTGAACACTTTTCTAGTAGAGTTTTAGAAAAACGGAATAAATATCAATGAGAACGATACAATGTTTGGATTTTGCACATTACCGCATCCTTATGTTTATTCGAGTTCCTTAATCCTACCGGATGTCCTGGGAGCAAAAGCAAAGAAGGAGGATACGTTCTGGCTGCTGAAGTCCTGGAGATCCGGGCCAAATTCGATTTGAGATTGTTCCAAAAAGGAACCACCCTTGTCCTTACGCGACTCACCCGCGCACACACCCTTTTTCTTTGCTTCAACCTTATAGCTTTAAGGTGAGAAAGAAATGGATAGCTTTGAACTAGAAGGGAGGCAGTACTTTTAAATTGCCTGTCCTTCGCCACTCCTGTCTCACAATACACCTATTTCTGGTTATAAGGAAATAACTCCTCGTCGTTTTGAGATTCGACGAGATATAGATTTCCTTAGCTAGTTAGTATTTAACTAGCCTTTAACTAGCCAGGTTTTCAACGTCAGGCTGTACATGCACAGTTAACTCTCGCGGCTAACCGACCACAGACGCACTCAAAATACTATTTCAGCGCGAAGCATAGTGGTAAAAATTTTACTTGTATAATTTTTTAGGGCGACGACCCCGTGAACGGCTTTCGTCGGAGGAAAGATTTTAGAAGTATTTACGTCCGCCCAAGTACAATCCCCAATTTGTGGCCCTGGCTAGGCCTTTTTACAAATCTAAGTCAACTATCCAGGTGATAGGACGTACTTGTTCCGAACCGCGGACGGGCAAAGTAGAAAAACTACATTCTCTACTGTCCGAGTAGTTCTGGTTAGTACCAGGTTGCTCGAGTAACTGCGAATTTGGCATGGCGTTGATCTCTTTTACTGATTCATTGCGAGGTGAACATGGTAGGGTTTTTTGATGATTAAAAAATCTATGATTGGACAAGGAAATAATGGTAGGGAGGTTTCAGGAATTTAGATGGACTTTGTACCATGCTGATTCAGTTATTGCACCATTTCCTGATTTTTAGATGTCAAATATTTCTCCCCTATTTCCACACTTATCGTGAGAAAGGAAATGCGCTCATCGAATTTTAGTATTTGATGCATTGTCATCAAATTGTAGAAACGATTTTAGTTTCTCATATATTTCATACTAAATTGAAATATATGTTTAATTAGTGTAGGCTTATAATCATTATATGAATTATAAAGCCTTAACATAATTATTTTAAATATTCAGATGAGTCTTTAGGTTTTAATTAACAAGCACGTGGCCTTTGTTGTTGGAAATCAGCTGGCTAAAGCATCTAAGCAAGGATAGGCACACGAGAAGGAAGTGTGAAGATGGAATGTATGCTAGCCTCGCGATGTGATATGAGGAATGTGTATGGGCGAACGAAGACAGGAATTGACAAACGGCAGAAAGCTATGATGGCATACAGTGCATGAGTGTACGCGCGCTGGACATCTCTCCTTCTTCCTTTTTCTTACGCTTTCTTTCTCTCGCGCGCTCTCTTCTCTTTCTTCTACCTTCCAGTAAAAATATTGATAATAATTTCCTAGACTTACATTCGCTTGAACATTATTTTAGGTATTGAAATTACAATCTATGCGATCATGTGACAGGCCACTCGCATGATACTATAGTTATAATTATTCGTAACAATATTAATGGTCTTAATACTTCAAAAGTGAATTAACATTATATAAAAGCAATATTAATATTAATAGCAACATTAATATTAATAAAATAATGCATTAGGAATTTCCTGAATTTAGATACTCCTGAAATTGCAATCTGTGCGATCATGTGACAGGCCACTCGCATTGAAAAATCGTAGTTATAATTATTCGCGTTTACCTGTAAACATAAACTTTTTTCAATGCGAGTGGCCTGTCACATGATCGCATAGATTGTAATTTCAGGAGTATCTAAATTCAGGAAATTCCTAATGCATTATTTTATTAATATTAATGTTGCTATTAATATTAATATTGCTTTTATATAATGTTAATTCACTTTTGAAGTATTAAGACCATTAATATTGTTACGAATAATTATAACTATAGTATCATCATTATTATTATTATTATTATTATTATTATCATCAAGTATCATTAATATTAACACACATCGATATAATGCATAATATAACGCAATATGGGCGTGATATATAACATTAATAATATAATCACAATGATATTAATGGTGATATTAATATCAATGTAATAATGTATTAGAAATTTCCTTGCCGAATCAACCATTTACTAAAAGTTCCTTGACCCGAGCAACGATAAGCTGCATCAGCGACCTCGTCAAGGTGCTCTGTTACGGGCGCTTCGAGTGGCATGCGAATTTATGTAGAATTTTATATTATAATTTTTGGAAAATTTGGCCGCCTTGACACGCTCGTAACAACAAGTATAACAGCAATATTCAGGTACCCATGTCTTATTCCTATTTCGTAATGTTGTACCAAAAAATATCTGATACCCCATTTTAATGTCGTCATTAAGGTAGTTGTCGTGCCAAAAATCAGGTCTCTGGAAAAAAAAGTTTTTCTATAATTTCAAGACTGGAAATTATATCATCAGCCGTGTCATATGTAAGGAAAGACACTCTTTTTAATGAAAAAATTTAAAAATTACGAAATAGTATTTTACATGCCTAGGCGCACAATGAGGGTTATTGCGTAACGAGCGACAAAGCTCGCAGGAGATTGAAGCCAAGGCGTAGCCGAGACGAATCCGAGACAAAGCTGAGACGAAGCCGAGGCGCGATCTGTCCTTCGAGCATTGTCGCGAGTCTCGTAATTTCCCGAATTGTGTGCATTGGTACGTATTCTATTTTATGTTACCTCGGTGCGGATACGAGTTTTTATGCGCACACTCGAATCTAATCTAGTATTGTAGTTGTTTGCGGCGCTAGTCATTACACTTGATATTTCGCGACTAGTCCCAGCCATTTTGATTTTATTGACCTTGTGTAGTAGTAGCTTCTTGTAATAGAGCATGTGCAGTTCAAATGTACAAGGCTTTGTCAGTAGGGTGCTAACGCTGTACGAATAAGAAGAATATTCTGCTCCGCTGTATGGCTATAGGCGCAATGCGCAGTTCAATTTTTACATTACACTCCTCTGTAGCGCAATACACAACACTGCGCTACTCTCAACTGTAGCGAAAAAACGAGTTTACGCTCCGGAGGCACATAATTGTATTTAAACAACTCAAATGGGTTAATTTAGAAATTACTCTGCGTCTCAAGACCAGCTTGTATGACCAAAAATGCTAAGTTGCATTGGATATTGGAATGCACTGAGGTTACGAGCGCTAAAAAGTCTGCATTTGATTCACTTCTAAAAATCAATTGATATTGCATAACATAGATTTTGTGCATTAATCAAAACATTTTCCAAAAAATATTGCACACTCTGGACTGCCCACAACACTGTAAATAAAACACGCGTTATTACGTCGCGAATTCTCCCGTTCTAATTTTGGGGTAAACTCCCTACACCTGAAAATAAGCATGCATGAAAATTTTAAAAATCCAATAGGTCCCTAAAAAAACTTCTAGATGCTCTTATTGGATCACTCTTTAGTACTCGAAAAACTAAGCGACACGTATTTTGTCTTACATGCCCAAAATGGTTTTTAGGGGAAAAATCACCTCCGAAAAGTGTGGTACCAACTTGAGCAATGTCCTCACAATAAGAGATGAAAAATGTGATTTTGTCAACTTGATCAAAAAGATTTTACATGTTTTTGAATTTTTACGAGAAATTAATTTATAAGGGGTAATCACCCTTAAGCGCGTATTATTATATTTCTGCAAAATGAAGTAAGTTTCGGGTAAAAAACCAAGCAGAAAAATTTATTCACAAGGAGGGTAGAAAAATGTAAAGTTCTCAATTGAGTGAAAAATTTTAATAGGGGTAAACTCCTGAAAGAAGTTGAGATTATATAAGAATATGAACAAATAACTGTAAATAGAAGCTGAAATATCTGAAAAAAATATACGTTACACACAATAATGAAATTAAGTTGACGTGTTTTTGCATTTTCCCGAGAAATCACTTTATAGGGATAACAGTTTATGTAGTCTTTTAAGCATGCCGATAAATCCCTTGAATATATCTTCCAATATCCGAAGATCGCTCTCGGGGAACATGAAATCGAGTGGAAAAAGAGCATTAAGTACCTAGGAGTGCAGTTGGATCTAAGGCTTAGCTTCGGCGAACACCTGCAGATCGCGACTGCCAAAGCCATCCAATTTAGCTACTGCGGATCCCTTGTGGACAATGCAGAGCACACACTCTTTTTCTGTGCCAGGTGGGGCGTGGCAAGAGAGTCTGTCGGTCGGGAAATGGGCGCACAACTCACCCCTGATACGATGGTCTCTCTCATGCTCCAGTCTGAACAAAAATGGGTACTTATCGAGTCTTTCGTCGCCGTGGTGATGAAGACGAGGGAGCTCGATGGGTGTGTAGAGCGCGGCAACAACGGGGGCCAGTAGAAATCGCATCGGGGCCTGCACCCGCGGTCCTGCGTCTTGGGCGGACTTGGCTGTCCGCGTTGTTCCGGGAAGGAATCGCTTTATTCCTTCCCTGACTGGCGCGGCTAGTCGGTCTGCCTAACGGGCGCGTGGCTGCGGGTGGAAGTTCCGGGCGAACGGATGACGGAAGAGTCGTACGCGACTTTAAGCTGGAACCAACCACCCGTGAAGTTTAAAGCCGTAAGGCGGTTCCGCGGGCGGTGTATTGGTTCGGGAGAGGGTTTTTTTTGGTTTTAACAGGTATGGCTAGTCCCGTCCTGGGAGAGTCCTGTACAACATCTATAAAAGATTTCGCCATTTTTCCTCCTCACAAAAAAAAAAATCCCTTGAATGTAATAAAACTTTTGTTAGTTGTATTCCAAAACCTGAAAATACCTGAGAGTGAAATTAATGATGCAGAACAGCATCTGGCAGATCATTTTCAAGAAATATAATATAATACACTTATGCAGAGTACGAAAGATGACGAAGATGTTGACTTCGATTATAAACAAAGAGTAGTGGAATTTTGGAGAAGTGGAACAAGAAAGAGTGATCGTGATTTAAGTGATATTCAACATCGGTTCGGAAAAGTAACATCTGTACGTTAATTGAGGCGATGGGCAGAAAAAGTAATTAAAGGAGGTAAATATATGGAAAAGTTGCATCGTATTACGGAGTAAAGATTGAACAATTTTGAAAGTGCAATTGATGGTGGTAATAGTTCACGATCTAGACCTATGGAAATGGAGTCTACATGCTAAAAATGTCTTTGATTTTGAAGATTCGCGATTTAAAGCATCTGACCGGTGGCTGTGGAGGTTTAAAAGAACTCGCCGAATAACATCCAGAAAAGTCAATAAATTCATTGCCAGAAAAACATTAGAGATAAGGAAAAGTTTAAAGTAAATGCGGAGAATTTTTTAAGGACATTGCTCGAGTTAGTTTGATTGTGAAAGAGTCTGTTGTTATATGGGAAACAGTTAAATAGGTATTTAGTAGTATTTAGTAGTAGGTATTTAGTAGTAGTAGTTTGAGAACGTTATTTGAAATTCAACCATGAATTTTATTGAGAAAATACTAAAATTGTTGATTGTTTTTCTGACTATCGAAAAAGATTAACATCTGAGATGATCCATATACAATCTAATAAATTCAGTATTAATAAAAGAGAAGATATATTCCCTGTTCAAAAAAACCGTTAGAACATGGACTTCTACCTGTGTAGAAACAGAGTAAACAGAGTTGTACACGGTTTTGCAAATGGCTCCTGCCGCAGGTTTTATCCGGTCCTAAGAAATGTTCCAAAGGGTTTTAAATAGATACAAAAATTGTGCGACTATCGGGTTCTACACGGGTTGGAAGTAGGTTGTACCCGACCCTAAGAAGGGTTTTAAATGGTACAAAAAATTGTGCGCCAATCAGATTCTATATGGGTGTCAAAGGGGGTCTAAGAAGGAATTTAAAGGGTTTTATCTGGATGTCATGCAGGACCTGAAATTTTTCCGCGTATATGGTCTTAAACAGGTGTTAAGCAGGCCGTATCCGACCCTAAGAAGGGTTTTGTATGTCTATAAACTAAACATTGTTACGCTAGGCCCTTTTAGACACGCAGAGCGCACTTGACCAAATTTGTCAATCTACGTCCCCGCTCTGACCCGTTCAGACCCTGTTAGATGCCCATACTTCCGATTCGAGAGATCCCTGATAGAACTACATGACCCGTTTAGACCCTGTTAGACGCCCATACCTGCGATTCAAGAGATCCCTGATTCAACAACGGTAGACCCGTTTAGATACCCAGAGTGTACTTTTACCAAATTTTTTTATCTCTGTCCCCGCTAAGGACCGTTCAGACCCTGTTAGACGCCCAAATTTTCGATTCGAGAGATCCCTGATAGAACCAAAGTAGAACCGTTTAGACACCCAGAATACACTGACCAAATTTGTCCCCGCTATAACCCGTTTAGATCCTGTTAGACGCCCATACCTTCGATTCAAGAGATCCTTGATATAACCACGATAGACCCGTTTAGACACCCAGTGCGCACTTGGCCAAATTGGTCAATCTATGTCTCTGCTATGACCCGTTCAGACCCTGTTAGACGCCCATATCTGCGATTCAAGAGAACCCTGATTCAAAAACGGTAGATCTGTTTATATACTGAAACATTTCGACCTTTTCGATCATTAATTTATCAATTTTCAAACATTTATAAATCTATTTTTCTTCTGATTAGGTCAAAAGTCTCGCTCTTTAACTTCGAGATTCAATTTCAGGTTTGCAACATTTAATTACATAGATTCTCCAAATTTTTAAACAACATTTGCCCTATTTTGGGCCAAAATTACCTTCGTGGTTCATGAATGGGTCACACGAAGGGTGAAAATTTCGCGAATTTTTATTCTTTATTTAAAGAGTAAGAACGGCAAAGAAACTCACGATTTTTAGTTTTCCCGAGTGAGTGAAAGCAAAACGGAATAATCGTCGTAATGTCGCCCGTGTTTGATATACTTCGAATCTAGAATTCGTAAAAAAAAAATGTTGATTATCATTTGCTGCGTTATCTCGCACATGAGTGCTCTCAAAAACACGGTTTAATTTTGGGAATTCCCTACTCCTGAAATAAAATTTGGTTGACTGGCAGGCTCTTTTGACTTCAATTCTTTTCATGCCCCTTTCCATCTACATTTTCCACCCTTAAGGCGTTCAAACAAAGCAAAGTCTTTGCCAATTCAGGCCTAATTAAATTGAGGAAACCTTTCAATCGGTAGCATCAGAGGTTTTGTGGTGCCTAAAAGCACTCAGGCTTACACTCACAGAAACTTTCATCATTTGCCTTAAAAGATACGTTCAATTCCTCAGTTTTTGACATGAACCCCCCCCCCCCCCCGCCTGACAACGCGGTTTCGCGTGGATTTGTTCTTAAATTCTCGGAGGGCAAGGAAGCACGTGTCTCTGGTAAAGTGCCCTTAGGGGCTACTGCACCAGATCCACAATTGAATTTACTAAGAAAATAGGAGAAAAAGGATGTCGTCTCGGTAAAGTGCCCTGAGGGGCTACGGCACCTGATTGACAATTTGGTTCATTAAAGAAAAAAAAATATTAAAATGAAGAATTATTTCCACACAGGTAAAGTGCCCTAAGGGCTACGGCACCTGATGGACAACTAAGAGACACAAGGATTCCTTAAAATAGGAGTGACTTTCCCAATTTCTCACACGGGGTGAGTCAACGGGTACTCGACACTCAAGAATTTAAGAACAAATCTATATTTTTCCAATAATCTAATCCCTCGTAAGACTCCAATACCGAATTTAATAAATCAAAAACGCGCCAAAAAAAACGAAAATGAGCCTGCTAATCCCTTTCTATGCAGAGGACGGGGGAACATACACTATCAAATTCTCTAATAGTCAGGTGCGGTGATGCACGAGTCACGAGTCCAATTAAATCAATAAATTAAGAATTTCTTACACGGTCTTTTCCCCCTTTTCGCGACCGTTTTGAGATTGGAAATCGGTATCACAAGAAAGATAATATTCTCGTGATTATAATGATATCCTTCAAATTTCAAAAAGTCGCATATTTCGTCCCGTGGGAGTGTTTAAAAATTGATGTGCACTCAAAAGAGAAAGCACACCGCGCGACGATTACGAGAAAGCCTTTTCCCCATTTTTTTCCCGCTGGTGCGTGCTACCTGCGTAGGCGCGGGCTCCCATTGGACAAGTTTCAAAATTCAAATATACCAAAACCATTAAAATGAAACCCTATAAAAATGGCCAATGGTCTGGAGCGAGCCTTTACCATTTCAAATAATCCATATTGATTTATTATTATTTGTAAGTTATATCAAAAACAGTATCCACTTATAATATTCAATATTTATGGTAATCATATTCGTATGCTCATTCATTTTTATTTATCATTTGCGTCCACTAACATGACGAAATTATCTTTTATAAGATCCATTTATCTATCTGTTTGTTTGTTCCTTCAATTTTTCTTAGTTATTTCATTTAATCATTAATTAAAATTCCTATTCATGCAAATGAATAAATAATCTTGTGATAAATGATTTTAAAAAGTATGAAATAACAGTGTGGGACGCCCACCCATCCAGCGAACCATACCGCAAGCTGCTTGATCTGAATGAGCGGTCGAGTGAGAGCATGCACAGGTTAGTGTGGCGCTCGCTGCGGATACGAACGAAAATATCCGTGAAAAGTAGACTGCCTCGTTCTCGCCACGCTCACTTCCGGTTCGGAAGTAAATCATTAATTGCTGCTCGAATACTTGATCATACCTCGCAATTCTTTTGTGCGAGTCTCATGGGAACTTACTTGTTCCTAAAGTGGCCTTAGTTTCGCGGATTTTACCCCCGTTTCGTCGCAAAAAGGCGGATATTTGAGGCTGGGCCGTCTCAATACCCAGAGTGCACTTTTACCAAATTTGTCAATCTATGTCCCCGCTAGGGACCGTTTAGACCCTGATAGACGCCCATACCTATGATTCCTTAGATAACTGATACAATCACGCTAGTCCCGTTTAAACACCGAAAGTGCCGTTTGGAAGAATAATTTTCATTTACTAATCCCAGACGGTAGCCAGGTATACCCTGTTAGGTCCCGTTTTCCAATTAAAATAATAGAATTTGAGTACCAAGTACCCATGTAGAACTTGCTTACATCCCGATAGCATTCCACAATTATTTTATAATTTCCCGGTAGAACCCAGGTAGGTCCGGATAAACTGCCAGAGCTTACAATGGGAACCTATCCGGGTTCTGAATGGCGTTTCACGCGATTCCAACTATGGTGCTAAGGGTTTCTTTTAAGCTGGGTTCACTTTAAATAGGATTTATTTCCCATTACTTTGTAAAATAAAGTCGTGATTATTTTCTGTTAATTTCAGTTTATATTTCAAATTCTGTGTGTATAATAACTCCCATTAATATTTAAATTTCACCGTTACAATTTAATAATTTAGTAAGCAAAGTTCCGTCGACTCTGACATCATGTCATTTTAATGCATTAACTAAAACCATGGTTTTTACTATTATTTTTTATACATATATGACATTTATTATTAGCGTAAACGTAAACCTCGCTACAATTTCGACATAACGAAAAATTTTCTTCTTCATATTGTACCTTCATCGATCGCAAATCAATTTATTTTATAATGTTAATTATTATTTTTGTAAAAGGGCTTATTTAACATTTTTTATTTTTCCATTACAGGGGACTACTTCGACATTGATGTTTCTAAACCATGGGAGTACAATGCTACATTTCCTATACGCAGTATTGTATTTCCTCACCTTACTGTTGGAATGTCGTATTTAATTCTGAAGATCATTGCTCCCTGCTACTTTTACCTTTTTGGAACTTCTCTGATGTCGCCGTATTATTTCTTATTATTTCCTCGTCTTTTGATGTGCAGTATTTCTTTCGTCTCAGATTATTGCTTATATAAAATTTGTCGAATTTGGAATCGAAATTACAGTGAACGATTGATCCTTTATGCAAGCTCTTATATAATGATGTGCTATGTGACACGCACATTTTCAAATTCAATTGAGTTCATTATGACGTCTCTACTATTGTACTATGTGGCTCGATGCATGAAGTTTTCAGAAAAGGTAAGCAGTGCTTTTCTTGTATTCTGATGATATTTAAAAATTTCATGTCTCTATATTATATTACTTATGCAATATGTATATTTCTTCCTCATAAAGGAGGCTTCGCAAAAATGAAATCGATGTCAATTTATTAACCCATGTTGAAATAATTTGACTTCAGGAGCCTCAAAATTATGGTTAAAAAGGGTTTTTGATGTTTATAGCAACATTTTTCAAAATAGCATTATATTCAAAACCTAATTCACTGATATACATTTATATTTCGAAAATATAATTTTACGAACGACCTTTTATAATGCAAGTAGAATAAAAAAAGTGTTAAACAAATGGATTAACTAAAACCAAAGAAAGTCATAGGCCGTGGAGGCTTCAAACTGTCAAATGTTTAGTTCCTTAGTACTAAATATTTTTATACTATTATGGGATTGATATCCTCTCTTTCTTCTGCCTAACACAGTTAACACCATAATGCAACCTTTTAAAAGTTTTAGTTTTTTGGTTCTAAATTTTCAGAAGAAAAACTTATTTATACAACAATTTGAGATAAAATCAAGCATAATAAAAATGTGGAAAGATATAAGGTACTTTAAGGTAAGGTAAGGTACTTTACCCGTGCTGTAGTCTTATCTCTACCACTTGCAGCGCAACGAAGGTGATAAAAAAAAACAAGTGTTTGTTCCTGTTTAAGTTGTCCTAGTCGAATGCGTGAAAATTTAGTTTCGTTGCTTATTAGCCACTAGTGTCTATGATCGCGCACCACATAGCGAACAGACCTCGTCGTATTGTCTAACAATTAGTAGATTGAAGAACAATCGAGGCAAATTGCTTAAACAAGAGAAGTCAGTGTGCTTTTGAACGAAGCACTTCTCTTTGCCGAATTTTCTTCAATTCTAATTGGTATATTTCGATAAAAATTAATCCTCCTTGTTTTAAGATTTGAGATGGAGCAATTTTCTGCGACCTCTCGCACTTTCCTGAGCCGATTTTCCGTGTGCATGAAGCTAAAATATTTCGTCATCCTTAAAAAGTCCCATCGTCAAGAATTTTAATTTTCAGGAAAACAAGAAGTTTTGACCTTAGTACGCTGCGATATCTTCACGTGTTCCGAGTAGAACTATTACAAATTATTTTTCCGAATATCTCGTTGGTCAATTTATTTCTAAAATGTTGGTTCAATTTGGAAACTGCAGTGATGTCCTTAGCATGAAATTCACATATATAGGTGTTACATCCCAGTAACTTTAAAATTTTTACATTGCCCCTGTGCAAGGGCAACACCCCACACACCAAGGAGAGCGAGGAAGGAATTATTTAAATATAATAAGTGTTGCTATAGTGAATTATCATATAGACCGGGTAGCTGTGCCCATGAGGTAAACCAATGTATACCTCACGTCGACGAATCGGTTTGACACATGGTAATAAGTGATAAAGAAGAACAGCGCTCTGTCTATATGATAGTTGCACTCGTGGTAATGAGTCAGTAACTCTCATCGCCGATAAAGTATTATATTAACATTATATCACAACCATTATTAATATCTCGGGTAGTAACATAGTATTGATCAATAATATCGCCATTATGTATTGATTGCCAATGAGTCGATCACGATCAATGAATGAAAATCGATCATTGATTATGGATCATAGATAAGAAATTGATTGACTGATCATTGGCAACCAATTAATGATCATACTTCATAAAATAAGTAACACAAATTGTAAACAAATAAATGCAGAAATGAGTAATTAAAAATGCATTTATTTGGAAACTAGATATAAAATTGAGCAATAGAAGAGATGAACTCATGAACCCTTGCAGAGATCGTGCCTGGCCACCGATTCGCAATTCGTAGGTGCCTTGCCACCGATTTGCGATTCGAACGTGCCGTGCCACCGATTTACGTTGATCTGCTCCCACTAATAGAAGCATCAATAGTATATATACCCCAGATTCACCTCTGGAGGTTTGTCATTAAGTTCCGAACAGTTGTACGGTTGTTAGGTCTGGACCGGTAATTCAACGTCGTGAGCAGACCCTTCGATAAACGTAAGTCTCATTGGATTTCTATGAGCAACTCAACATTCGGTACTTGGTAAATAAAATCCTTGGTCCTTAAGTGGTGCAAGTCCGGAAACCGTAATGCTAGATAGTTCCTTTGGATTACATGTATCGTCGTATCTAGTCGTGTCGGTTAATAGTGATTTATTTCTGAAATCGGGACGAACTAACCTATCTTGTTAACAAGTGCATGTTTGATTCATTTCTCGTGTACTCAACAAGATACGTAAGTGGATAATTGATCACATCAGTTGCTGGTGGACTTGAAACCCTTACACCATACCTCCTGCAACATTTATCGTTGTTTTGCTACTTCACGGAGACTTAAACGAAACCCAACTATCCTGCAAGGATTTGTGCCGTTGACTTGCAATAATAGGAGTAAAAAACGACAATTCTCTCTTTTGCCCTCTAATTCAAGAGGTAGACAAGTAAGTTACCAACTAAGTATCATTCTATGTGAAAACTTGTGCAACAACTTATTTATTTATAATAAATTATCTTATATATCTATCAATTCAGTGTTTTATTATCATTGTGAACAACTCCGGGCCCATAGACCTGACAAGTGACAACGTACCTACAAACAAAAATAAATTATCAGGCCTTACCAACCTGATATAATCAGCTAACCTCCTCCCTTACATCCAAAATCCAAACTGCCCTCGCCTTTTGCTCGGGACGTAACATAGGACATAATTTCTCAAGTTATTCCACCCCAAAAAACGAAGTCGTCTGATCGGGCTTAAAGTTTGGCTGATTAGTCCTATTTAATGGTACTCCCTACAAAAATTTTTTTTCGTTTTGACAAATATTTGCTGAAATAGGGGGGGGGGGGGGTGAAATTTTCTGACTTTTGATGGGAAGCCTCTTCTCCAAACGAATATAACTTATTTCGTTTTGCATGAAGCAAAATTTTACTTCATATGTTTTCTTCAGTCTTTTTCGTGACCTTTGAACTGTTTGTAACCATTTTTGAATAAAATCAAAATTTTACCTCCATTTTCGGGAATCAAAAAAAAAAATTTGACTTTTCTCAAATTTGGACCTATTTTATTTTCTTTCAAATCATCTAGTTAAAAAGCTGTGACTTTTCCCTATAAAATAGCAAAATTTCAGCATAGCGTTTTTATTTGTTTCCGAGCAATTGTGCGATGAATAACATGATGCTCTACCGGAGCTGAGGCCGCGTGACCGTTCGCTACCGTCATAGCGCCGGGCAACCCGTAGAACACCCTCAAGCTAATTTTTTACGTTACATAATATCATAATAATCACTTGACAGTGTTTGTTTCTTTGTCCATTCGTTTCTTCGTCCATTTGTTTCGTTGCTTCGTCACTTCTACCACTAGGTTTCCACTATTTTCGTTTCCCATAAGAGAAAATACTTTGACTCAGCATAATATCCCAGCATACGAGTTGGGTACATTATTTCCAGATTTTATCTAATAAGAGTTTCTTGAAGCAGGTTTCTCTTCAGAAATAATTCAATTTCATGATATAATTTTGTTGATTCTCTCGAATTATTCTAATTTCAAAAATAAATTATATCTGCAGTCGCGATATTCCATTTTTCCTCCTTCTGTTTCCTCTTCTGTTTTTCTTTTCCTTTCACTTCGTATATTACTTTCTATGTAAGCTTCCTCCTTAAATTGCGATGAAGTATTTTTTTAATGATGTCTTCCAAAAAAGATCGCGAAATTTAGAAGGATAAATGCATTAATCTGTTCCAAAAAAAAAACATAAGGGAACAACCCTTCTGTCGTGTTTCTGACAATTTACGCGTCAATTTCCAAAATTTACGAGAAGGTTCACAAATTAGCAACACATGCAGATTTGAACTTACCAACTTAAAAGGAAGATCATTCTTGATTTGCGACAATACTACAAGGATTGCAAATCAAGTTCAATCAGATATTGACACTGTTGTTGACGATGATGATGCAGATAATGATGAATGTTATCCAGTTTTTTCAATACCTTTGAAGGTCAATGACACAATGATGAAGTGTGATGACGAGTATCATAAAGCGGGTGTTGAAGTACTTGATCAAATTATCGCAAAATTCAACGTCTCTAAAAGTAGACAAGAAAAATTTCAACTCCTTTCATTTGCACCAAAATCTTGGGGACGCAGAAAACTAATAAAGGTGTTTGGTATGTCAGAGCGGCAAGAAATTAAGGTGAAACAATTAGTTTCAGAACATGGAATTCTTATGCTCCCGAATCCAAAAAAGGAAGAGCATTGCTCCTGGAAATTGAAACTCTTATGAAGACTTTTTATTCTTCGACATTAGTCGAATGATGCCAGGAATGAAAGACTTTGTGTCGGTAAAAAATGATGATGGAACTCGTTCACATGTCAAAAAAAGAATTCTACTATGTAATATCAATGAGCTGCATGCACAATTTACAGCAGAACATGAAGGTCTGAAGAAAAGTATTGGATCTATAACTTAATTCGTGCGGTTTGCTAAGAGATGGCGTAACTTGATTATTATTCCATCGTTCCAATATTCCGAAAATGGGTTGGAAAGCTACTGTCATTGTTCGTCTTTTTCAGTATGTATCATTCATTTGAAGCGTAAACAACAATAATTTTTTTTCACTCAAATATATCGAACTTTGTGCCTGAAAAAGTATTTTTACGGGGAGTTCTTCTTCATCAGTTTAATATGAAGAAAACTGCTGCCGAAAGTCATCGTATTGTGGTGGAAGTTTATGGTGAACATGCTCTAGCTGAGCGAATGTGCTAAAAGTGGTTTGCACGATTTCAAAGTGGTGATTTTGGCTTGGAAGACGAAGAACGTCCTGGGCAGTCAAAAAAGTTTGAAGATGAAGAACTGGAAGCATTACTCGATGAAGATTGTTGCCAAACACAAGAAGAGCTCGCAGAATCTTTGGGAGTCACTAAATCAGCCATTTCAAAACGTTTAAAAGCAGCCGGATACATTAAAAAGCAAGGAAATTGGGTTCCACATGAACTCAAGCCGAGAGACGTTGAAAGGCGGTTTTGTGTGTCCGAAATGCTGCTAGAGCGCCACAAAAAGAAGTCATTTTTGCATTGGATTATTAGTGGTGATAAAAAATGGATCCATTAAGACAACCCCAGGCACATAAAATTATATGTGAAATCCGGCCAACCAGCCAAATCAACGGCAAAGCCGAATATCCATGGCGCGAAGGTAATGCTCTGTATTTGGTGGGATCAGAAGGGTGTGCTGTATTATGAGCTGCTAAAACCGAGTGAAACCATCAATAGAGAACGCTACCGAAGACAATTAATCCGTTTGAAGAGAGCAATAGCCGAAAATTCCCGGAATATGCGACCAGACACGAGGCAATAATTTTCCATCATGACAACGCTCAGCCCCATGTTGCTATTCCCGTTAAGAACTATTTGGAAAACAGTGGATGGGAAATTTTACCCCATCGCCTTATAGCCCAGACCTTGCCCCTTCTGACTACCATTTGTTCCGGTCGATGCAGAACGCCCTCACTGGAATACGGTTCACATCAGAACAGGGTATCAAAAATTTACTTGATTCATTCTTGGCCGCCAAGCCGGCACAGTTCTCTTGGGATGGAATTCACAAATTGCCAGAAAGATGGGAAAAAGTCATAGCTTCAGATTGGCAGTACTATGAATAATACTATTGTACATGTTTTTCTTAAATAAACGTCCAAATTTTGAAAAAAAAAACCCACGAATTAAGTTATAGATCCAATATTTCAAAATTTACAAATCTCAGACTTCGTCATTGTGTTCTGGCAGGAAGCAGTGACAGTCATAATGTGTGCGTTTGTATGCGCCATGAGAATATCAACAATCACATTATCATATCACATCACAAAATGATGACGGCGCGTTTGCTAGGGAATGTAGTATAATTTTTGAATTTGAATTTTGTAATATTATGAGTTACTGAATGAGTTTTTTATCACTTATGTTTAAAATTTGTCATTTTTTGCATGAATACGACGAATTGTTAATTTTCCCGATTACTGCAATTCTACTTGTCCAACGTCAATCTCTTATTTCATGCTCTATAAACCTAAATCAATGCAATTGTCACTGATTATATCAGAGAAAATATATCAAGTAATGAAACCGTGCCCTGCTTTGTTTTTACTGAGGAATCATTGAATGCGCCACGTAAGCGTCACTTTTGAATTCACGAACAATTAAAGTATAACGATGGATCTTTAATTTTTACTTATGGTATACATAATATAAATATATACATTAACAATTACAATTTATAATAATAATTACGTAATTTCTTTTTAGTGTTGTTTAATCTAAAATATAACAAGTTCATCGATCGTTAAAATATATTGCTGGTTTTATTACTCTCACCTGAAGATTTCACTGATTCGATGAGTGAGTTCAATATATTTTACTGATTCATCAGTCGCATTTCACTGATTCTCAGTGAATGATTTACTATTTTTCAATCATTTACTATTTTATTCCAATTCAGTATTTCTCAATGTCATTCAATGTTGTAAACCAAATTTTGCAATTTATCACGTTACATAATCAAGAATATTCATTATTTGTAAACTTTATCTTATTTAATTCACTTCATGTCACACCTCGACTAAATTGTTCTATTTGTAATTTTTTTTCTCTAAAAATTGTAATTTTGCAATTTCGAACCTTTACATCAAAATGTTGTAGTTTTTAGTAGTTAACATCATCGGTTTTTGAGTACGGATTTCAATTTTCATTAATCTTCAGAGTTAGGAAATTTCATGACTTCCAAATTGTAACATCAAGAGTTCCATAGTTTTAATTCCGTTTACTCAGTATACGAACAAACTTGGATTTTTAAAATCAAATTTTACAATCATTTACGTCTGGAATCGACAATTTTCATTAATTCTATAGTTGAAGCTCAAAATACGAAAATGAAAATTTACAAAGTACAAATTATTTATTATTTCTTTACTTAAACTTCCATGATTACAATTTTAACTTTTTTTCATGAAAATTGTGATTTTAGAGATTCCTTTTTATTTTAATTCAACATGATTGCATATTTGATACTTTGAAGTTTTCAGTCGTGAATTTTAACAATTTATAGGTTACAATTTTTATTTTTTCCAATCCTTAACATTGAACATTTCTAAGACGTTTACATTAAGTTATTTAAAGTTCCACGCTTTTTATTATTGTTTTTGTTGAATAAATAAATATTCTAATTCTCTAATTTAAATTGCATAATATTTAACATTATTTGATTAAAATATTTTGAATAATTTTTGACATGAAAGTTAAATATATACGCTATAGTCAAAGTGCCGAAAGTAACTTTTTCTTCATATGCGTAGTATTAAAATTTTTCGGTTATTGTGAAAATTCTCTTTAAAAATTTAAACATTAATGTTAAATGATAGCGAAAAGTAATATTTCAATCCATAGAACATTTAATAATACATTATAGTTTATTAGACATAATACCTCAAAAGTTATTGCAAAATCATTTAATAATGGAAAATACCAAAAATAAAAAATATAAAATTTCATCTTAAAATGTGCTCAATTGCTCAAATCCATGAAAAACATCTAAGTTCAGAAGAATTCACACGCTCGATTTCCTTTTAATTAACAGTGTAGCTTTTTGAATAAGTACCATGTTTTGAGGATTCCATGGCATCCGGGAAATCATCGTATGAGCTGTATTCTCCTTCACTATATTTGAATCCATCATCTTGATCTACAGAAATTGAAATATTTATTGAATGCAGTCTACAAGTGATACATAATTTTTCAAATACTTAAAAAAATGTTCAGTAAACATACCGTTTTCCGAAGAATCCATTTCCATGTGCAAAAGTCACGTTATAGTATATTGCATTACAAGGGATGAAAGACAGCGATTGCAACGGGTGTGAAGTTTGCTGCCCGAGCGAAGCAAGGACTGCATTCACGCTCGTTGAATCCCTTGTGTTTTGTTTTGAGTAATGCATATGAATTTTCATATTACCTGTTCACTCAAAGTATGAGAAAATCGATATTTCTCACATAATTATTATTTCTTCTTCAACAACGGATTGCATATAATGAAAATCATCTTGATAATATAATAAAAATAATATGGTAATTGTATGTTTCAATTATTATAAACAAATTAAATTAACAAATAAGCAAATATCGTAATTTTGGTTGAAAAAGATTTGTTCTTAGCTAAAAATGCTTTAAGTTATTGTGACTGTGATTGTTAGTTATAGACGGAGAGCTGGCTACAGAGCGAGCGACATGCCTCGGTTCACGAAATTTCTTGCCTGGAAAAGGTTCGATTGTTGCTGGCAAAGCGAAAGCCGGAAGCTTAGTGTGTGGGCGGGCGATCAAACGTGTAGATTTGTAACGAAGTGTACATCCCTGTACACACGTCACAGCTTCCCCCGGTTACGCCAAGCAGCGCGCGCAGCGGTCCCCCCACCACGTACGAACGAGATATAGGGAAGGACCGCAGCACTGGAACGGCAATTCGCCCGGGGCGGCGAGCCGGGTCACGCCGGAGCGTCGCACTGGACGGACGGCAGGAGATGCCTCTTCTGATGGGTGCTCCTATAGGACGGTATCTTCGTACCGACCGACCCCATACCTGGAGGAACCGGACCGAGCGTTGACGGATGGGCGCTCCCATGGTCAGCTCTCTGTGTGAGTGCGCACTCAGCGTCAGGTGCTCCTGACTGAGTGCTGCTCAGGGTCCTCCAGGAAAAGGCCTCCCAGACGATGACCCAACAGACGGCTAGTGGCCCCCCACGTCGAGTGCCAATGGATGGGCGCTCCCATGATTGGTCCTCGGCGAAGCGTAGACCTCGGCGCCAGGTGCTCCTGACCGAGCTCTACCTGGGGCGGCCACTGGACGTCATCCACGACGACACGACGGACGGACTGGTGGTTCCCCACGTCGAGTGCCAATGGATGGGCGCTCCCATGATTGGTCCTCAGCGAAGCGTAGACCTCGGCGTCAGGTGCCCCTGACCGAGTTCTACCTGGGGCAGCCACCGAACCTGACCGAAGGAATCCAGACGCACGACCGGAACGACCCGAACACTCCCGAACGTTAACTGACCGCACTACGAACACGTCCCGAACACTCCCGAACGTTAACTGACCGCACTACGAACACGACCGAACCGACCCTAAGCCGGACAGCTGACCAAGACCACGACAGACTTACGGACATATGACCCAGACGAAAGGTCAACGCGCCCTGGTCAAGAGGCCGGACTCGACGATTTATTATGTACGCACGACGACCTAGCGCGGAAAATGAGTGTTATGTACCGGGTTTTCAGAAGAACAACGTTGTGAACTGCGGCGACCAGATGATCGGTCCACTACGACGAAGCGACCGCCAGGCCTGTGCCCACACGTACGCGCACACCACCGGCGTATTTCTCACATCACACACACACACACCCATTTCACTCATTACGCACACTGACACCGGCACATTTCTACCTGTTATGATACATTCACACTCACACTATTTTTTCCATCTGTAACCATTTATACTTTATTTTCTCTAAATTGAATAAATCCATTTTTGTTATTTTTACATAAATCTATCCAGACTCGATTCATTTCATCACCTACTCCCCCACTCGCACCGAACCCTGGCTGACTGAAGCGTCTGGCAGCAAGGGGGAAAGTAGGGATGTTACAGATTTCCCGACCAATCAAACTGTCGATGAACACGGCTGAAAATTTGCATAGGTATCGAGGAGCATGAGAGAAAGTAGGGAAAAAATTGTCAGAAGAGTAAGCGGAAGCTAAAGGGTTGTCAGAAGCTGCCAAAGTTACAAAAACTCGGAAAATTTGCATATCAAGAAGCACTTTTGAAAATTTGTTGTATAAAATATGGAGTGATGCTAAAGTATCGGATCCAATCGTATTTGAGCCCGATACTTCAGGATGGTCATTAACTGGATCTAAATATGACTTTGTATGGTTTGAAGGCCTACAGTGGCCACCATCAGTGAAAGATATCATTTTGGATAATGTGGATTCGGAAGGTAATTTTTAATTCGCGACTCTTGATTATATACCTGATTTCTTTAATTTATTTAATTATTTTTTTTTGCACTAAAAACATCTTTACATTTTTGTGAGAGAGTTTTGTAGTCACTATGTCTATGCAAAATTAACAATAAGCAATTATAATTATTATTGATATTATTTACTTCCAAATATCACGAAATTTTCATGTATTTAAAAAAGCTTTTTTGTATCCTTGAACTTCGATAGACTGAATATGGTGAATAAGTGAAAATCGCTAATTTCTTTCCCACTTGTTGCTAAAGCTATCAATTGATCTCATACCTGTAAATTAGTACAGTTGATTGAATTGAATTGAATACTAACAATAAATAATAATAATTGCTTATTGGTAATTTTACATAGAAATAGTGACTGCAAATCTCTCTCACAAAAATATAAAGAAGTTTTTAGTTCAAAAAAATTATTTCACAGGCCAAAGTGCCGAAGTTTTATATTTATTTATTTCATTTTTTTAAACAACAATTGTTCTATTGTTACAAATATAATTGAACGTATTATTTCTAAAAATATCTACATCAATTCAGATAATAAAAGGAAAACCTAAATTGAAAAAACCACAAATTCCACATTTTTGCAAAAAATTGTTTATAACAACTTCAATTTTTAATAATTTATATCTATTCTGACTAAGAATCACTGTCACAATAACTTAAAGCATTTTTAGCTAAGAAAAAAATATTTTTTAATCAAAATTACGGTAATTGATTAATTTAATTTTTAATTAATTTAATAAATTTAATTTGTTTATAATAATTAAAACATGCAATAACCAAATTATTTGTATTCTGGGACTAATATTGCGTTGATTCAAGATGATTTTTATTATATGCAAACCGTTGTTGAAGAGTGAATAATAATTGTTTAAAAACTATCGATTTTCTCATACTTTGAGTACAGATAATAAATAAACAAATGAAAATTCAGAAATATATGAGCAAGGTGCTATTTGGAAATTAGTGCACTTTCATTTTAGAAAAATAAATCGTAAAATGGGGGTAAAATTGAAAGCTGTAGACTTTTTGAACGAAAAATATGCGTTTGGTCCCACTGTGCGGCGCGACGTTCCGAATGTGGAAACATAAGCGCGCGTAATCTTCAGCAATCAAAGCTGAGACCTTTGAATCGCGAATAACTTTGGTGACATTACTTTTAGAAACAAAATGATTTGTGTTCATAATTTTTCCATGAAAGTATTTTTAATTCAAGAATACAATTAATATTTTTATGTTATAGAACAATATGGTAACTATAATTATATAACATAATATTAAACAGTATTTTTTTAATAATAATATTCTATATGAAATTTTTGGAAACACGGATATACACATAAACCAACATGGCAGTTCTCACATTTGTTATATCGTGTTTGACTAATTTTATCGTTTTTTGCGCATACCACATATTTTCTTAAGGGGGGAACCTGGTTTAGATCGCCGAAAATTGCATGATATTCGGCACAGTTTTTTAGGCTGCCTGACTTATGAAATGTTTCAAATACTGTTGAAGTAGGTCATAGATACACAAATCTTGCAGAAAAAATCTATTTTTATTTTATTCGGTAATGTTTAGCAATAAAAATTCGTATTTGTTTGGGGCACTACTCGCTTGAAGATTCTCCACTGCGTACATGATAGCGATCGTCCTCTTTATCTGAAACATTGAAACCAAAATTTTTTTTGCGTTTTAGGAGTTTATCTTCTATTTAAACCTAAGAAATTTATTGAAATGTTAAAAATTGCAAATTTTATGAGTGTTTAAAAAAAATCGCGTTTAACTGACGAAATTTTGAGATAATTAACAAAAAATAGTAATTAAAAAAAAAATTTTATGTGATTTTGTAGGTTCTCATAGAAGCTTACACTTTCAGCTCTAAAAAGAGCTATCACTCATAAAAATGCGGCAATTACAACATTCTTAATCGTGTACGCAGTGCAGGAAAACGCTGTTTCGAGAAAATCGCGTTCAAAGTTTTTTCCAAAAGTTAATTGTATATATTTCAAACTCACTAACACCAAATGCTAGTCTGCTATTCCTGCTCCATACATTAGTCCTTCAACTTCTTCGTAAAACTCATTTTTTTTACCCTCTAAACCAGATTCCCCCCTTAATGGATTGTTTCTGGATTACACGCAAGCGTTTACGAATTTTTTTTATGCGTGAATCTTACGAGTTTTTGTGTTTTTTCTATTAGAGGTGAAAATTTCAAAATAAATTTAAAAATAAATTAAACTGCAGATAATCGAAACTTTTGAAAAAAGGTAGATATCATGACAATATTTTAATGCCCGAGAAAAACTTCAACTACGTTCCATAAAATATTTAAAATATTTAGAGATTCATAAGTTTTGTATCGGTATGGAGGTTAATTAAAATTATGAATAAATTTCCTTGCAAGTCTTATTGAATCCTAAGAAAATTCCTGCAATTATAGGATGATTGAATCCCACTCTCATTAAAATCGTAATTTATACATTTTGAATTTTTCATTATGAACAATGTGCATATTCTAGTGACTAACATCATTATTGAAGTTTTCTGAAACTTCGATAGGATGTATTTTAGTAGGTCTCGACCTTATAACAATCGAATAAGTTTATTGTAAGTTTCTGACAAAGTAACGTTATAAAAATGGCATTGAAATTCGAATTTCAAGAGAAAATTAAAAAATTGTTACGACTGTTTTCAACTCCTTTTTTTAAAACATACAAAAATTGACAAATAATCATTTTTTGCACGAATTCAATACTTCTCATTGAACAATGCAGATATTTATTAGGCAATTACTTCTCATGAAATTTCGTGAAGATTATTGAATAACGATTTCAACAAATTGTCACGTCCCGGGACTCTACCGCCTCAAGTAATAAACAGATTAAGGAACCAATGAAGGGATCAAGACAGCATTACCGCGTGCGTGATTTTATCGACGCAAGTTATAGCCAGATCTACAGATCAGCAGAATGATCATTATGGAATTAGCATGTGTCGTTATAATACCCACAAATGATAGAAAATTGACTGACCCAAAGAAAAGGTGAATGAAGCCCTATAGTACCTACGCACTTATCACATACATAAGAGTCACTACATGTAACTTGTCATAGCATGTTGCTCGTCATAGTTGACCTTTCAAAGTCCTATAAATAGCGAAAGTTCCAATAGAAGTCAGTCCAATCTAGTCCAGTCTCATCAGATTCTTTACCGCAAGTTGTTCCAGTTGTAATTCAGTAAAATCGACGCCGAGTTCAACGACAGTAAAAAGTGAAGATGAATCGCCTTAAAAAAATCTTGCGTTTCTGACGTAACAAAATCATAATCAATTATCAATAAAAGTAATTAGATGTATACTTCGTTTAATCAGACACGATTGGTAAATTTCTTATAATGCACAATACGTTCCAAAACGTCTGAACGCAAAATACGTGGTTGTAATATTAGCGCGTAAGGAAAAACCGTTCGGTTGGGTTTTTCCTCACAACCCGTTTATGTTCGATTTTTCACCTGAGACAACTCGTGTACATTTATGTACAAGTCTTACAAACTTAAGAAATATGTCAAGCTTTTCCTCCCAGGCGTTCATATAATACACTTCTTATTCACTAAGATACAAAGATCTCACAGAGAGTAAATAAGAGGTTTTATACACTGAGAGAAAAATCAAGCTTTGAAAGGATGAAAACATCTCACACTTCAAAAGCTTGGAAGAACCATTCTGTTTTAAAAGGAAATCATGCTTTCAAATCATGGAAAGTGTCCATGCTCGAAACGCAAGGCACTTATACTTTTGCAGCAGGAATATCCTTTAGAGGTATGAGTAGCGTAGGGCAGAAGTATGAAACAGCTTACCGTCCTAAAGCAAGACTTTCACGGTTCTAAACTGTGAATCTCTTGACCTCGAGTGTTCAGGCCACGTAGTCACACTCACACTACAGTAAAAAGTAACAACCTGACAGTGGCTATTGGCGCTGTGGGCTGAGAGAACAGAGAGGGGGAACGCTCAAGATTCACAGTTCTAAACGGTTGAGCTCATAGCATAAAAGGTTCGACCTTTGAGTGAAGATAGGTATAAAGGAGACATCGAGGGCGATTGAATGTTTCAAACCTTCCGGGGAAGGACGCCAGGGGTAGGTAAAGTTCTATAACCCAACACGGGGATCGACACTTTCGAAAGTCGCCAAAATCTCATTGATAAGAAGTAAGTTGTAGAAGTAAGGCCCAAACTTGTGTTGGTGAGTCTGCTGTATTCATTATGGGTCAGGTAGTCCTCGTCAATTTAACCCTAGCTTGTCGACAGAATTTTACAACATAGCTTTTTTCCTTCTACTTCGCTCTTTACTAGTCTTTTCCTAAGATCGGATATATATTTATAATATATATATATATATATATATATATAATAATACATTAAAAAAATATATACAAAATATTTTATATCATAAATTTCGTATCATAATATATAAAAAATATATGTATAAAAAAACCATGTATTGAAATTAACAGAATGGTATGTTGTTGGAAAATTGGCTTTAGGGTCCATAAAATGATTAAGTCAAATTTAATCAAACGTTTCGGCTCTGATCGGAGCGCTCATCAGTGATATTTATTAAAATCTAGAAAATACAAAAAAGTTGCTGGCAATAATTTCACATATTTTCTCTGAGTTACTGGAGTGCTTAAAATATGTCACAAAAGGAGTACTTGATATATTAAATACAAGAAGGAAAGTTTGGATATATACATTGGTGCGAAGCTGAATATGGATAGCCTGGTATAGACCATTAAGGATATCTCTTGACTAGTTTTTTTCGAAACTATTTTAATACTATTTATAAGCTATGTATAAAAATATTAACATTTTTGCATTTCTTGTACATACCGGTGACTACGATTAAAATACGCAAAACTGAATTGGTTGAGGCTATTAGGGATTTGATTGAACTATTTTCCTAAACCATTTTAAACTGTGTTGAAATATGTATATATATTTTGAACTATTTGTCTGAAAACTATTTTGAAAGCATTCTTGAACAATTTGTAGCAATGTGATTCACAAACGTGAATTGGTTGAGGCTATTAGGTATTCGTATGGACTATTATTCCTATAATATTTTAAAATATGTTGAAATATATGTATATATATATTTTGGGACTATTTGTCTGAAGACTATTTTGAAAGCAATCTTAAACAATTTGTAACAAAATTAATATTTGTTTGAAATATTTTTCCAAAACTATGTTACAAAACTATGTTGAATTGTATATAAATATCTTCGAACCATTTGTCAGAAAACTATTTCGAAACCATTCTTAAACAATTCATAAGCAATATTCACATTTGTTTGAACTATTTTTCCTAAAACTATTATAAAACTATGTTGAAATATATATATACATATATACACACATATATACACATATATATACATATATATATATGTTACGTCCCGAGCAAAAGGCGAGGGTAGGTTGGATTTTTGGATGTAAGGAAGGAGGATAGCTGATTATATCAGGTTGGTAAGGCCTGATAATTTATTTTTGTTTTGTGGGTACGTTGTCACTTGTCAGGTCTATGGGCCCTGAGTTGTTCACAATGATAATAAAACACTGAATTTACGAATATATAAGGTAATTTATTATAAATAAATAAGTTGTTGCACAAGTTTTCATAAAATGATACTTAGTTGGTAACTTATACTACTTCCCAAGATGAGAAGGCGATGTTGTGAGTTTTATGCGGTTATGAGCCGAATATACAGGTTTTGAGATGCCTATATATGTAACTTCCGCAGTTGATTGTGGACGTTTTACGCTAATATACTAGGTTTTGAGATGCCTAGGTATACAACTCACGCTCCACATTCAGCGTTATAGTTAAATATAATAAGTTTTGAGATGCTTATTTATATTTATGTTATGAGTTTTATGCGGTTATGAGCCAAATATACAGGTTTTGAGATGCCTATATATGTAACTTCCGCAGTTGATTGTGGACGTTTTACGCTAATATACTAGGTTTTGAGATGCCTAGGTATACAACTCACGCTCCACATTCAGCGTTATAGTTAATATAATAAGTTTTGAGATGCTTATTTATATATATATAACTTACTTGCCTACCTCTTAAATTAGAGGGCAAAAGAGAGAATTGTCGTTTATTACTCCTGTTATTGCAAGTCAACGCGCACAAATCCTTGCAGGGTAGTTGAGTTTCGTTTGAGTCTCCGTGAGGTAGCAAAACAACGATAAATTTTGCAGGAGGTATGGTGTAAGGGATGCAAGTCCACCAGCAACTGATGTGATCAATTATCCGCTTACGTATCTTGTTGAGTACACGAGAAATGAATCAAACATGCACTTGTTAACAAGATAGGTTTGTTCGTCCCGATTTCAGAAATAAATCACTATTAACCGACACGACTAAATACGACGATACGCGTAATCCAAAGGAACTATCTAGCACTACGGTTTCCGGACTTGCACCACTTAAGGACCTGGGATTTCATTTACCAAGTACCGAATGTTGAGTTGCTCATAAAAATCCAATGAGACTTACGTTTATCGAAGGGTCTGCTTACGACGTTGAATTACCGGTCCGGACCTAACAGCCGTACAACTGTTCGGAACTTAATGACAAACCTCCAGAGGTGAATCTGGGGTATATATACTATTGATGCTTCTATTAGTGGGAGCAGATCAACGTAAATCGGTGGCACGGCACGTTCGAATCGTAAATCGGTGGCACGGCACGTTCGAATCGCAAATCGGTGGCAAGGCACGTACGAATTGCGAATCGGTGGCCAGGCACGATCTCTGCAAGGGTTCATGAGTTCATCTCTTCTATTGCCCAATTTTATATCTAGTTTCCAAATAAATGCATTTTTAATTACTCATTTCTGCATTTATTTGTTTACAATTTGTGTTACTTATTTTATGAAGTATGATCATTAATTGGTTGCCAATGATCAGTCAATCAATTTCTTATCTATGATCCATAATCAATGATCGATTTTTATTCATTGATCGTGATCGACTCATCGGCAATCAATACGTAATGGCGATAATATTGATCAATACTATTTTACTACCCAAGATATTAATAATAGTTATGGTGTAATGTTGATACATAATTAATATTAACATAATAATGATTATAATATTTAGTCATTATAATTAGTGAGGCTGTGCCGATAACTTCTCATTCTCTCATTAGGTTATTAGCACAGCGTTACTACTTTATCGGCACGCGGTGTGAGTTACTGACTCATTACCACGGGTGTAATTACCATATAGACAGAGCGCTGTTCGTCTTTATCTCTTAATACCATATGTCAATCCGATTCGTCGACGTGAGGTATACATAGATTTACCTCATGCGCACAGCTACCCGGTCCATATGATAATTTATCATAGGAACACTCTTATACTTGAATGATGTCTTCCTCGTTATCCTCGGTGTTTGGCGCATTGCCCTTGCACAGGGGCAATATAAAAATTTTAAAAGTTACTGGGATGTAACATATATACATACATACACATGCATATACACATACATGCACACACATACACATACATATTCTGAACTATTTGTCTGAAAACTATTTTGGGTGCATTTTGGAACAAGTTATAACAATATAATTCACAGCAAAATTGGTTTTTTTGTTTGAAATATTTTTCAGAACTATTTCAAAAACATGTTGAAATATGTACATATATATTTTGGGACTATTTGTCTGAAAACAATTCTGAAAGCAATCTTAATCAATTTGTAACAATATTAACATTTGTTTGAACTAATTTTCCAAAACTATTTTAAAAAACTATGTTGAATTGTGTATAAATACCCTCGAAACATTTGTCAGAAAACTATTTCGAAACCATTCTTAAACAGTTCATAAACAATATTCACATTTGTTTGAACTATTCTTCCTAAAAACTATTATAAAACTATGTTGAAATATATATATATATTTTGAACTATTTGTCTGAAAACTATTTTGGGTGCATTTTTTAACAAGTTATAACAATATAATTCACAGCAAAATTAGTTTGTTTCAAATATTTTCAGAACTATTTCAAAAATATGTTGAAATATGTATATTTTTTGGGACTATTTGTCTGAAAACTATTTTGAATCACATTTGTTTGAACTATTTTTACTAAACTATTTTAAAACTATGTTGAAATGATAATTTGTGAAATATTTGTCAGAAAAAATATTTCGAAAGCATTCTTAAACAATTATTCACAATTGTTTGAACTGTTATTCCTAAACTATAATAGAACGATGTTGAGATATGTATATATATTTTTTCCAACTATTTGTGTGAAAACTATTTCGAGAGCATTCTCGACTATAAAAAATATAAATTCTTCAAATACAAGTTAAATGGGAGGGGCTTGATATAAAGCATTAATGTTATTTTTAAAAAAAAAAATTTTGGACTGAAGAACAATTTATAAACATTTTCTAAACGATTATTTAAAATGTATAAAAAATTAATTTATAAGTCTATTTTTGTATGCAAACTTAACTGTAACCACAATAAGATCTTTGGTGCAAAAACTGAATTTGGTTGAGGCTATTTATCAAAACTATTTTAAAACTATGTTGGAATATATATATGCATACACATATACACACATACACATACATACATACATACACATATTGTTATTTCCCATCCATACCCGTATCTGCAATAAATTCTTTGGTGTGAAGCTGAATAGCAATAGGTTCATTTCGAACATTAAGTTTATGTTTTGAGCTACTTTTCTGAAAACTATTCTGAAACTATTATCAAACAATTTGTATCAGTATTCACAATATGAGTGTCTGATCTATACCGATTTCTATAAATAAATTCTACGATTGCAGGTTTAATGGAAAGAGCTTGAATTTATACGATTAATATATAAGTCTATTTGAGATATCCAAACTTTCCAATCTCATGAACGCAGAAACAAAGTTTTAATGACTAACCTTTCAAGTGGATGGAGAAAAATTCAATAATTTGCACAAAAATCCTAAAATTGAAAGTTTTTTCCTCTTTTTGTTGAAGGGCTTCTCTGAACAAGACATAGCAACACGAGATTCACTCTGAGAAGTTTAAATTATGACTGATTTTAGAGTTTTGAAGGGGTTTGTGGACTGGCCAGATGAAATGGAGAGAAAATTTTTTATGTGCAAGTTTTTCTTTTGAATTTGAAAGGGAAAAGTGAGAGGATAAACAAGGACTAACAGAAAACACGTCGTCAAGGGAAGATCGTAAACCGTAACCGGAGTCATAGCGGTACGACAAATATGGGAATTTTTCTTGTGGCCATATGTATATATTCGAGGAGAAACGTGTGTAGAAAGAAATGCTATACTTGAAAAGAGTATTTTGTATGAGAGGTTTAGGTTAAGAAAGGGTTTATTTGTTATTTTTCAAAAATTTTTTCAAGGTTTGCTGCTTAACAATGGGTGATAAAAAACGGATAAGTTTTCTGTGTCAGATCATTGGTTTATTGAATTGGGGTTACTAGCTATGTGAGTCATTTCTAAAATCATTCGTTTTTTATAATTTGAAGATTTATCTACTATTTGAACATTATCGAAACTGAAGGTGTGATCCTGTTGCCAGGCATGTTTCGTCAGGGCAGTCCATTTGTCAGGGGGGTTATAAACATCCCTCTTGTGTTCATGTAATCTAGTTTTCAGGGGTCGTTTTGTGGTGCCTATGTAAGTGGCTGTACAGTCTGAGCATGGAATGTTATAAATTACGTCAGCAGTATCCAATTTGGAGATACTGTCTTTCATGGATTTAAAAAAGCGGGATAGGTCATTAACGTTGCGAGATGCAATTCTGATGTTAAAAGGTTTAAGGATGCCTGATAGTTTTTCTGAGAGGCCATGTGCATAAGGTAGTGGCATATATTTTGGAGATGTATGTGTACCGGCGTTGGTACTGTGAATTGCTGGATTTGGATGTGTAGTCTGTGTGTGTGAGAGAGTTGTAAAAAGCGGATGATGTGGCTGTGAAATACTACCTGGCGCATGGAGATGGCTTAGCTTTTTTTTAATGCAAGAATTTATTATACTTGGAGGGTAACTATTTTTTTGAAGGATAGATCTAATTTTTTCAATATTTTCTTTATGGAAGTCTTTGTGAGATAGTTTGATACCTCTATCGATGAGATTGTTGATAACGTTGATTTTATAATTATATGGGTGATGGGAATGGAAATTTAAGTATTGGCCAGAACAGGTTGGCTTTTGGTACCAGTTGATTTTTATAACATTTCCATCTCTGATGACTAAAATGTCTAGAAAAACTATTTTTCCTTCTAACTCCTCTTCAATTGTGAATTGGATTTTGTGGTTGTAACTGTTGAATATGTTTTTGATTGTTTCAATTTTGTTAAATGGCACCGCTGTTATTATATCATCAACGTACCTAAAATAAAACGGAAGCTGAAAGGGAAGAGAAGCAATGCATTTGGATTCGAGGTCGTCCAGGACGATATCAGCTGCAATCGGAGAAAGTGGTGAACCCATGGGAAAACCAGACTTTTGTTTGTAAGAGGTACCTTGGAAGTTGAAGGCGGAGTTTGCTGAACAAGTTCGGAGACCAAGTTCAAATTGATACCAAGGCATTTTTATATGTGGATGGATTTGGCCCCATCTTTTTTTGATACCTTCGATGGCTAGACCAATTTGAACGTTTGTAAAAAGTGAAATTGCATCTAAGGAAATTAATTTGTAACCTGGAGGAATTGTAATGTTTTTTATTTTTAGGGCAAAATCAAAACTGTTTTTGATACGTGAAGTAGGAGGTGTTATATTATTAGAAATGATTTTGTTGTAAAAAGATGCAAGATTATACGTGGGACTGCCGCAAAAGGAGACTATGGGTCTGAGGGGGATGTTTGGTTTGTGTATTTTTGGCAATGCATAGAATCTTGCTGGGACCGGGTTATCTGCTTTAAGTGATTTGGCCAAGTTGTCGTTAATATAATTTTTTGCTTTCCAAATTTTAATAAGGTTGTTGACTTTATTTTGTGTTATGTTTGTGGGGTCTTTTTTGAGGGGTATGTATGTTTTCTTTTCTGCGAGCATGGTCTTGACTTCTTCTAGGGCCAATATAAGGTACAATACTTTTAATTATTGAAATTAACAATTTTTTTGTTGAAATTTATTGCATATTTATTGACAAATTGTTTTCAATATTCTTTCATTATCTTGATTACAATAATGAAGACATATAGAAAAAGGAAATAAATTATCAATGATGATATTTTGAAAGTTTAATATTCATACAATATAATTTTCGTTTATACAATACGGTTACAAAGTTAATATTATTCTCTATAGGGATACAATAATAATTGCTTTTTTAAAGAATTTATTTTTACTTTTGACCACCTTTTAGAAATTTTGAACCACTGCGTTGCAACGCGTTCTAACCAGTCGCTGTGCCGCAACTACCGAAGGAAACTTCATGTCAAATACGAAGTTGCAAAAAGTAGCAGTCAATTTATTGAAATGTCGATTATGACCTTTCGATTGCCGTACCCCTTCTTGCCTCAAGAATAGGTGACTAGTGCATTCTCGAGGCGATTACCTTCAGCAACTACCGGTGCATCGAGTTTAGTATACAGGAACGAAGTCACTAAGTGAACACAGGAAGGGGCGGCAAAGGAAGAAGCGCCTCCTGAAGGACAAGACGACTCAGTTTAATACACAACACATACACTACCGGTTAGAATTGTGGGACTACCTGTTTTTCGATGATTGCTTAGATTATCTTAATTTGAATACTGTGATTGATGAAATTTGTACTCTTAATAATGTGAAACCCATCAAAATTATCTTTAAAATTAGTCTGGAATGAAGTCGTTTCGTTAAATTTTGAAGAAGTTATTGCAAAAAAAGTCCAAATTTCAATGTTTTCTTAAATTTTAAATAACTTTCGAAACAATCAGCATTTTTTAGTGTTCTTAGGCTCATTTTAAAGCTCATTTTAAATTGTCATTATAAATATAAAAAAATTTTCTTGCATAATGCAAGGAGTTGAAATTTTAACAAAAAAGTAGGGAAATTTCGAAAACATTTCATCTGTAGGTAAATCATAATAAAAATCAGATGAATATATATTTCACGTGCCGCCGGCACGCAAACTCGTTTTTTCGCTACAGTTAACATTAGCGCAATGTAGTATATTGCGCTACAGAGCAGTGCTCCCAGATCGTGGATGAAATTTACCCTCTCCATACCTACCAGTTTGGAGCCGCAAAACGAAAACAATGATTACCACTGTCTGTGACGTCACTGCTTCGGGTTATGCCGAAAATGTACGAAGACAAACGATTCGAATTTGTAATTTCTCGTCGTCCTCGCCTCGATCGGCTATTTGAAGGTTTGAGATGATTTCTGTCAATTTCTGTTTACAAAACTTGACAAGTTGACAGAAATTTTGAAATTTTGAAATATTCAATGTTTATGAATTTCAGGAATTATTAAAAATGGTTTGTGAGTGTGCGATTTGCGGGTAATATATTATAAGGCACTAGAGGTTTGTAAAGTTGTAATATATTGAATGTATTATGTAAAGGAATTTGAGGTTAGGTTACTAATGTGTCATTCTCAGGTGGTTTCAGTTTACAATATTGTTAATTTAGAATGCTACTAATTTATATGAATTTTTAATTTATAAAAATATTAAATATTGTCACTGCATCATTACTTTTGATATTTACCTTTCTTCTAATGCTATTTTCTTGAAGCTGCAAGTAGACTAAAAGTTATTTATTGAATAATAAATTGAAAATAAATAAAAACTTAAGTTATTTCTTCGTATATATACTTTCTTAAATATTGATTTGTATAAAATATGTGACCACACTTTTGAGAAGAAAAGTTATTAATTCAATATGCTTTCTCACAAAAACTTTACAAACCCTTTAACGGCTTAAAATATTTATTTCCTTAGACTTCACTTACAGTTCATCATATAAATAAGTAATTATTTACAAAGAGAGCAGAATTACATTATAAATGGACTGCTTTAAACTAAAATCTTACAAATTATGATAAAGGTAGTTATTGTGCCAAAAATCAGGTCTCTCGGAAAAATTTTGTTTCCAACTTTTCAAGAATTGAAATGATATTCTTAGTCCTGTCTTATGAAAGGAAAAGCATTTTTTTTTATACAAGGAAAACTTAAATCTGAGGAAAAAGAATCATTTAAACAATGTATTCTGTGACTGAATTTTTTTCTACTGTCGCTTCTTACCAAACTTGTTAAAAATTGTAGAATTTTAATCAGTCACCCTATTGAAAAACTTGACGTAAAAAATGACGCAAAAAATGGCGTAAAAAACGACGTCAAAAATGACGTGGAAAACGACGTCAAAAATGACGTAAAAAACGACGTCAAAAATGGCGTAAAAAACGACGTCAAGAATTGGGATAGTTTTTTACGTCATTTTTGACGTCGTTTTTTACGCCATTTTTTACGTCGTTTTTACGTAATTTTTTACGTCATGTTTAAGTCATTTTTTACGTAATTTTTAATGTAAAGTTTTTCTTTAAGAAGACTAAACAATTTATATTTAATCGCCTACCGTAAAGGAGTGACATAAAAATGTAAGAGGATAAATAAATAGTACAATATTTTATGGTTAACTTTAGTTTACTGATTCTATAAAAGTATATTCAATGAAATATAATGAATCGACTATATTTTTCTAATAAGAGTATAAATTAGGTACCACACACAAATACTCAGTGCCATTATTTACAACATGCACGCATACTTTTTCAATATCACTTGTCAAGACAAGAGATTCTTGACGTAAGAAATGACGTAAAAAACGACGTAAAAAATGACGTAAAAAACTATCCCAATTCTTGACGTCGTTTTTTACGCCATTTTTGACGTCGTTTTTTACGCCATTTCTTACGTCGTTTTTACGTCATTTTTTACGTCAAGTTTTTCAATAGGTTAAGGTTGCCTCAATCTCACAGTATATCACATGACGATCTTGCATTATAAGTTTTTACACGGCATTAATATTTTCTGGCTCAGCAACTGATAATAACAACACAAATAACGCTCAACTGACAAAACGTTCTAAAGGTGTTTATGGTAAAAAATGTCAAACTTTCCAGTGCAAACGTCAGATGGCGCCTGAGGACACTCAGTGTTTGCCAAGGTTCAAAATATAAATAGTACCCCTCGTACTCTTTTGATTCACAGTTATAGGTTGGGTGCGCTACCTTAACCCTATTTATTGCCAAACAAAATATATATCATTGCATATGCGATGTTATGGCCGTTGCTTGGCACTAAAAGGGTTAAACACTGCTCTTCTCCGAAATAGCAAAATTTATAATAAAAGAGAATTTTATATTTTAATATCATGATAATAGATATTTTTATGTGTGTGTTACAGGTGATAACTGAAAGTGATCGTCTCGCTGACTGTCATTCGGCTGCAAAAACTGGTGCAGAACGTGTAAAATATTATAAACTTCGAGTTTCTTTACCGTCACATTCTTTGAACGATTGCTTCATTCTGGCCACACTAACTGTTGCTGGAATTTTTAATCGTCCTACATTTATAGCATTTGCACTATCACCGATATTTTTTTGGTTACAAAGAGGTCTTGGCACAAGAAGTATAGGCTTATTAGATTTTCATATTCGAATTTTAACATTTATCCTGTGCTGCATTCCAACGACACTCTTTTTTATTATTAGCGACAGTGTATATTTTGGATATTTAACGCTTGGTGAAATAGTGGAACACAATATTGGAATAAATAATTTTGTAGTGACACCACTTAATTTTATTAAGTACAATGCGGTGACCAAAAACTTACAACATCATGGATTACACCCAAGATTTTTGCATTTTTTAATCAATATTCCTCTGCTATTCAATATACTAGGAATTTCAGGACTTTTTCTGGCTTCGAAATTAACTTACAGGTAAATAATTTCTTCTTTAATTTTGGATACAAACTTCAAGGAGGTTGGTGCCGTGAAAAAATATACTTCGTTTAATGTTCTTTTAATGTTCTTCTTTTAATGTTGATTCCCATAGGTTCCACAACATATTATGATATTTAAGAATTTACGAGCACATAGTAGGCAAATCTAGATTGTGTATTGTCTATACTAGGTGAAGTACAAAGAAATACTAATAAAACTAAATTAAAAAAATAATTGATCGTGACAAAATTCTTTAATATTGGTACTAACTGATTCTAAAATTTCTCTGAGTAAGTTTTTTTTCGCGAAGACAATTAAATTAGTCTAAAAGAGAATTTTTTTAATTTTTAATTATTTGATTCACCAATTCAATTTCAATCATTGAAAAATTTATGGATTTAATAAATTGAAATTAAATTGGTCGGCCTTTTGATTTTTTTCAACATTAAAGTAAATTAAATTCTGAGTAGCTTCGCGGTCGGAACTTTTGTCTCCTCAACTTTTATATCAATAATTGTTTTATTCAAAGTATGGAAAAACTGAAATTTTTTACATAACAATTTTTTACGCTTCAATAACTGCTAAGGTAAACTGTATATTCTCTTAAATGAATGTTTGGGGACTCACACAATACAAATTACTTGTTTATTATTCCATTTGATTGTGATAAACCAATTTCATGAACAAATTGAGAAATAGTCTCATTATAGGTAAAAAATATTTTCATTTTGCTAAAAGTTTGTCCAGTAAAGTCGTGCGCCCGTTTATACTTTCTGTTTAATTTCTCTTTAATTTCTCTTGTGATTTGTAGTGAAAAAGAAGTGTTCCAGGGAAAAAAGAGTATCTTCCAGAATGCAAAAGTCAAGGAATAAAAAGAGAAAGCAAGTTTTTAATCCGAAAATGGCTGAGACAGATGAAAACAGTTTTAGTCCCTCCGCCAAAAAAATAATAATGCAAGAGATCTTTGTTACACGCGATTCGTCCGTTGAATATCGCATTTTGAATTTTATTACGGTGTTTGCAGCAATTTCTAAATATGAAAAGTTAAAACCAGCTGTTTTTGAAAATCACTCCAAAAATCGATCCGTGCGGCTCAAAAATTGTTGAAATAGCTGTATACATCGTTGCAGGTGTATTTAACGAAGGTACTTTTTTTTTGCCAGAGGAGAAAGAGAATGCATTTACGCACGTTGTGTGGGACTCAGCGGGAGCAATATCCACCAAACCCAAAACTCCCCTGTTTCCTCGCCAGACAACGACCCCGGAACTGCGTTAGCATTGCTTCAGGGTCGAGGTCTATAAGCGCTTTACGCCGGGCCTCGTTGTTCTTCTATTTTTGCCTGCTTGGCTCTTCTGGTAATCATCGTCAGCTTCTACTGTTTATCTGTCATCAAGATGGCTTCGGTGCCAGATTGTCTTCTATCTTCTTCTGGCGTAGGGTCGTTTCAACAAAAGCGGAAATTTTTCTCCCAGGACTCCTCACTCTCCAGCATTACCTCGATAATATTCGTCGTTTGCGGCTCCACAGTATACACAGCTGGGGATCGAAACTTTGCCTATCTTGTGGAGATAAGCACGGAACAAACCGTGACCCGTAAGGAACTGCGTCAAGTAGCAATCTACCTCTCCGTGTTGGCGGTCTACCCACGCACTCAGCCTAGGAATCAGCCTTGCAGTCCATCGTCCTCTCAGTTCACTGCCCCATCGTTGTTGCCATATCGTCATGGTATTTTTGCTGGCCCCCGTTTTCGCAGAAGGTTTACCTACTTCTCGCGTTCTCGAGTAGATGCTCTTCCTCTGCGATGCCAGCACGTCAATGAGTATCACTCCTGCTATTACAAGAGCCGCAGGTACTGAGACAGTGCGGTAGAAACACGCGATTCTCAGGGCACCTCTGTACTGCACTCCTATTATGCGCTCTCTGTATATTTCAAGGCTAACTTCGTCTTGATATTCTCCGTTCCAACCTGCATGATAATGCGTTTTGGGATCCGCTTTCCAGTAATCAGTAGCAATTCTGTTTTTTGCGTCGCCAGATCTAGTCCGTGGTTTTCCATCCACCTGTTGACAAGGTGCATGACCTGGTTCAGCTTCCACTGCGCTTTTTCGATGTTCCGTGCCGATGTCACTGCTACGATGTCATCCACGTAACCGGACAGGTACGTTTCCTCCGGCATCTTCATATGTAGTATGTCGTCGTATGAGATGTTCCAGAGATTCGGCCTAAGGATGGATCCTTGAGCGGCTCCAGCTGTTATCTGGTTCCTCCAGAGGTTGTGTACGTCAGTACCCTGTCCTTCAGATAACTTTTGAGAATCCGCAGAAGGTATACAGGTATCTTAAACTTTTTCAACGCCTTGATCATGTCAATCCACCTAGCGGAGTTGAAGGCGTTTTTTACATCCAGCGTTGCCAGGAGAACGATCTGCCTGGAATGGTGGTTCCCGCTTTGCACAGCCTGCACGTTTTCCACTATCTCCTGTACTGCTTGCACCGTGGAGCGCCCTTTCCTGGACCCGTATTGTCTCGGTGATAGGTCACCTGCATCGTGGATGGCTCTCTCCAATTTGGGTTTCAGGAGCTTTTCTAGGAGTTTCCCCGTTGTATTGAGAATACACAGTGGTCGGTTTGCTGACGGGGAGTTAATGTCACCTTTACCTTTGCTGATGAGTACCAGCCTCTGTGTCTTCCATTGCCAAGGGAGCTCTCGCGTCCTGAGACACGCGTTGTAAATCCTCAGCAGTACCTGCGGGTGGGTGCGGGCCACGGTGCTTCCACTGGGATCCCGTCTGGCCCTGGGGCCTTTCTGTTTTATAGGCCTTTCGCTGCAGTGTCTAAGTCTTCTGCGGTGAAGAGTGGTATCTCGTCATCCGAGACCGTCACGCTTTTGTCCTGCCTTACCTGGTGGGTGGGGAAGAGTGTATTAACAATGCTTTTGGCCCGAGTTGCTTTTCGACGGCATTTCAAACATTCTCGTCGGATATCGGCTATTTCTTCAGACCACCAGTATACTGAACGTCTCTTGCCACTCTTCCTCGTCCGTGGCATAGATTTGTTGCAGGCACGGTGGATTAGCTGTGGCGTAGCTTCCACTATGGCGTCGACTCCACCCGGTTCTCCAGCCTTCGCATACAGGTTGTGTAAAGCGCTTTTCCCTTTCCGAATCACGTTAGTGAATTGTTCGTCGTTAAGTTTTGAGGGATTCCAGCGTGATGGCACCTCTGGGTTTGTGGGTTCATCCCCAGCCTGTAGCTAAGATACTGGTGATCGCTTCCAGTGTAGTCATCTATCATCTTCCACTGTTGCATCGCGGATGGTGTCTTAAAGAAGATCGAGTTTACCCTGGAAGTCAGAGATGCTACCACTCGGGGTTAAATAGCAGCTGACGAAGGTGGCGCCTTTGCTTCTCAACCACATGTATTTATATCATATTTTCTTGGGTATTCTCTGGTTGGTTCCCCCCAAAATCCATGGAACCGGCGCTGACCATCTGGGCTTTCATCTGATCGGAATCAACGGAGAATTGTTAGAGGCTGCCAAAGGGATGGTGGGTATATTATATGGCCCTGAAATAGACGACTCGATATAAGTTGAAAAAAAAAATCTTTTACTATGTATAAAATGCTTCTGAGACTTTGAACGCGTTTTTTTCAAAACTATGTTTTTATAGTCCGTGTGCAAAATTTCTCGAATATGGCTGAACCGATCGGTCTAAAAATTTTACACAAGCTTTATAAATATATTTTTTAGTAATTGAACGAAGGTTTTCCCTGACCAATAAATGTTTCCCATTTAATGAATAATTTGAGGATAACATTTTGATATAATGCTTATTTCTTCGTTCAATTACGAGATAATACATTATATTAAGAAAATTTTTTTGATTTTCAATTTTTTGATTTCAGATAATCCAGTCACGAAATATTGTGCACATCGCAACACATCGGTTTTTTAGGAGCACCCGGAGATTATCTACAGCGGCCTTGACACTCATCATTTTTGAAAATAAAAAATATTAGAATAAAGTTTAAATTAACCATTATAAACATAATAATTTTCAAGTTATTCGATTAAAATCTCTATCCAGAATTTTTTCTTTTTTAAACACGCTTTTTCTGGCCACCTGAGTGCGTATAACCCCATAAATTCGTTTTCACCATGAATACGCGTCAATTCGAGCTATTCATTTGACAGCTCCCCTAAATATGGGCTGAGAATTCGTGTCAGGTTCAGGGGATACGTTCGATTGGCTCCCTCAAATGAAGGCCACCAATCAACAAGCGACCGCGCGACGCATGGATCGACGACCATGCCGGGAGAAACGCGTGTGGCAGGGGAGCGTTTTTCTCCCTTCAATATGTGGGATGCTTTCTTTTGTCAACGCGCACGAATCTTTTAACGTATCCACCAGATGTAGAATGCACTTTTCAGGGATGGAGAGCATATCATTGTGACCGCAGACATGTCAGCTTTTTTTTGATATTGGAATGCAGGCTCAAAACCGTCTGTAAAGAATTGAAAGTATCGCGTGAAACTCTTTTAATTTGTCGATAAAACCATTCTAGATTGCGTTCGATAATGAAGTCGCGCGCATCTAATCAAAATGGAGTTTCACCAGAGAGATGGAAAACCAAAGTGATGAGCTTAGTCGCCGATCCTCGAAATTTAGTCCGGTGCCACACCTCTAGGAGGTGAGGACTTGTCACCCAGGGCTACCTATAAGGTAGAGAAGTTTATTCAAATTTGTTTGTGGTCAACCCAGGCTGTAATTACCCGTGAACTTACAATGAGTGAGACACGGGGAAAGCAACCTATCCTCACCAACTCGATAACGTTGAGTAGTATTGGAGTGCTTAGGGCACTTTACTGCCACAACGCCTCTCTTTTTTGCTCCAAAAGGGTCAACCACAAACCAGTGCTGCATTTGTTCTCAAAACATGGTGGAGAGGAAAAATGATGACCTTATCGGGAGCATTTACTCGTCAAGTAAACAACTGACTCGATTAACTCATGTCCTATGTTAAGAGAAAAAAGTAAGGTCGGTTGGTGGCGCGTTTCAGGCTTAGTTTACTTGATTTTCTGGCACAAAATGGTCAATTTATAAATCCAAAAGGTCGAAATGCATTTATTTTCAGGTTTAGGGAATTCTTACCCAAAATTAGAAGGGGGAAAATTACGGCACAATAACGTGAATGTTGATTTTCAGATTTTCGGATAATTGATGCGCTCACTCAGAAACGCACGAAGTTTATCTCCGAAAAATAATAAAAGCGTGAATTTTTTTGTATGTTCACTCGTTTAAATGAAGAGTTTAGTCGCGCGAAATTTCCCCCCCGTGTGGATATCAATTATGAATTTTAATAGGCGATTTTCAACCGAAAAAGGTCTAAATTGTCCTAAAAAATATTAAAATTTAATAATTTAAAACCGCAAAAAGCGAAATGTTTTACTACCTTATGATAAATATGCTGAGGAAGACTTCTCTAAGAGAAGATTGTTCTAATACAGTATGTTCTTGGAATAATGTGATAAATTTGTTCGTTACTATGCAGATTTGACTTGAAAACTGGGTTCTGCGGCTCAAAATCGATAAAAATACAATGCTGGCTTACAAGTTGAAGCTGGAAAATTTTGTTTTGACGTCATGTCCTAGAATTGTAAGTTATATAACTGATCTGGCTCTATTTTTTAAATCAGCAGCTTCAATTCCGTAAAAAAAAAGTTTTATTATTTGATTTTTTTACTCGCAGACCCTGGCAAATTTTGATTGCCAACCGGACGGTTTTAAGTGATGCATAAACAGCAAATTGTTTAAAAAATATTTTCATGTGGTTAACAAAACACGGTATATATGGCGTTAAAGGCTCTCGTACCATCAGGATTTTTGTGGAATCGTTCATTCTCTTATTTTTGACTAGGGCAATGTCATCAACTTATTTATTAGGACATGGATTTCAATTTAATTATTTTGTTTCACCTTGCACTAAGAAACTATTTATTACTCAGTTATATGTTCCAAACATCTTTACTCATCCAATATATACAATGTGCCGATAATTCTCGCATAGTAGAACATGACTTTTATCACAAACCACTGATATAAAATCTTCATCATTTTTGTGAAATGCCAACCTTGGGGTCCACCTGTATGGTCTTTTTAAAAAATCGATTTTTTGCTCACATTTCTTGCATCTTTGGGATGTAAAAAATGTTGGCGTAAAATTATTTTCATGGATTTAACTTCATGCGGATTAAATATATCCGAACCTTTCAAACTTTAAAGGCATTTTTCTGGAAACTACA
This sequence comes from Diplolepis rosae, assembly GCA_030998225.1. Classification (NCBI taxonomy): domain Eukaryota; kingdom Metazoa; phylum Arthropoda; class Insecta; order Hymenoptera; family Diplolepididae; genus Diplolepis; species Diplolepis rosae. The sequence continues at coordinate 330,211 of JAPYXD010000190.1, read as the reverse complement.
ATATGTTTTTGCAAATTGTGGGCAGGATTTAAAAAAATCTACGAAATAGATCAAGTGGAAATTTTAATGTATTAATCTACGTGTGTACCGCGACCATTCAACAGAAAATAACGAGATTTTTTCTTCCGTGTTTTAGAAAACTGGTTCTAGCGGAATTTTGCCCACAAGTTCAACATCACTTTTTGAGCAGGCCACTTACAACGCCCAAAGTAAATATCAGGCTTTAAATTACACTTTTCAAAAAATTACTCAGTGAAATAAAAAAATAAACGTGCAAAATAACGTATAATTCGTAAAAAAAATTTTTAGTATTTCTAAATCCTGAAAAAACGCTTGAAGTACCGCCGGCACACTGATGAATCCCCCCTTAAAAACACTAAATCCAATGATTCATCACAATATATCATGTAGTTTGTGTTTGCGGGTAATTGCTGTGTCATCATCTCAGAAGCTAAAGAAAAGCTTTATAAATATTATAGGACATTTACTCCATCGAACACAACAGTCAAATGATAGATGCAAGAATTTAAGTTTGTTTGTACGAGCACAAATGATGAATCACGTTCAGGGAGGTCTTCAGACGCGATTACAACATGAATGATCAAAAATATTCTACGTTCAGTGACCAATGACCGTAAATTAAAGAACATGCGAAAGCTATGTGCACGATGGGTGCCACACGTGCTCCCTAACCAGCAAAAGTTGAAAAGAGCTGATGTTTCTCAATACAATTTCGACATGTTCAAGGATAATCTAAAGAATTTCTTGCGCTGTTTTGTAACCGTTGATGAAACATGGATCCATTACTACACACCAGAGTCCAATGAAGAGTTGGAACACTGGATAGAAGTATGGTGGAAGAGCATTGAAGCGGTCGAAAATGCAACAATCGGTTGGCAAGGTTACGGCAACTGTTTTTTGAGATGTGCATGGTATAATTCATATTGTCTACGTGGAGAAAGGGAAAACAATCGCTGCTCAATATTACAGCGGATTATTTGATCGATTTGATTTTGAAATTCAGGCTAAAGGAACACATTTGGCAAGCAAATATTACGTCCAGAAACGTACATATTCGAACATCAGAAGATGTTATTCGCTTGATTTTTAGGTCAACGCCCACGCGCTATAGCCTATAAAAAACGACTGTGAATACGTGCTAGAATAAAAGACCTAGCCCAGGAAAATGGGGGAAAAAATCTGACATCAATTAAGTTGACAAATCCTTCCCGACGAATGAAAGAGGGAAATGCTAAACACCCATGGTGATTTATTTAAACAGAAAGTCCGTAAATTCGAAAATAATAGCTTCGAAATGATGAGGATATCCAGTGCATTGTTTGAACAAATGAAATTTAAACACTTCAGAAGTAATAGCTTGGTGGTGGTAACACACTCAGCCTATTATTTAAAGAATTGTAAAAAAACACTTTGTGGATAATAGCTTAGTACTGACGAAACACACCCAGCTCATTATTTATGCAATGGGAAAAAACACTTCAAGAATAATAACTTGGTAGTGATCAAACAAACCCAGCGTATTATTTTGAACAAATTAAAACAGATTTCAACAAATTTCAAAAAGTTGCTGAGCTAGGATTAAAAAAGAGTAGAGTGAGATGCGATTTGTAAATAAATTTAAAATTGGATTTGACTTGAAAATTGAAAAAAATCAAATTTAAAGTAACTTAATTGTGTATATGGTAGTTTATTCATCACAGTAAAGAGTTAAAAAACTTGTTTCAGAACTTAAAGAAAACTAGTTTAAGTATCATAGATACCTTGTGCTAGTCCCATAAGACCCCATCAGTAAGAAAGAGAACGCACGAGTCTTAATAAGGTTTATACACGGTGTTCTAGTGCTTTCTCTACTTTTTACAGAATTTATTACAATCATATGTCTTACGTTTGTATTTTGATATCTTTAACTAGATGCATTTAAGTTTCTTATTTTAAAACTCATTCCTACCTATTAATTATATCGTTTGCATCTGATTCCCTTTTCACTTATTTTCTATCCTATATATTTCTTATAGGAAGTGTACGTTTTATGTGCTATTTAATTGACTATCAATAATAATCCTTTAGCTGTAACTTTACATTTTAATACCAAAGATGCGGCCTCATCTCAGGTACATGTTTGATCTCCAGCGTCCAAGTCCCAATTCTACTCTCCGGAAGAGATGATTTCCGAATCTACCGGGTGGTAGAAAATTTTATGTGCCTCCGGCGCGTAAACTCGTTTTTCGCTACAGTTAAGAGTAGCGCAATGTTGTGTATTGCACTACAGAGCAATGAAATGTAAAAATTAAACTGCGCATGCGCCTATAGCCATGCAGCGGAGCACAATCTTCTTCTTATTCTTCTTCTTCTTCGTACAGCGTTAGCACACTACTGAAAAAGCCTTGTACATTTGAACTGCGCATGCTCCATTACAACACACTACTACTACACAAGATCGATAAAATCAAAATGGCCGGGACTAGTCGCGAAATATCAAGTGTAATAACTAGCGCCTCGACTATGCCTTGGCTTCGATCTCCTGCGAGCATTGTCGCTCGTCGCGCAATATCCCTCATTGTGCGCCTAGGCACGTAATATACTATTACGTACATTAATTTTCGTATCAAAAAAAATTACGCTTAAATATGTGGGATGTAACACAAAAAAATCCTCTTTTATCAAGACAATGCACCAGCACACAAAGCAGTTGAAACGATGACCAAATTGACTGAATTGAAGTACCAATTTGCGATTATTGTCTGTTCCCAAACTTGAAGAGATGGCTGGCTGGCAAGATATTTTACAAAAGCGTATTTTGAGGAGTTGAGCGCCGACTACTATGAAAAAGGGATCAAGCTTTTAGAAAATCGTTGGAAGGGTCCAATGTTGATGAATAAATGCAAATTCTCTTTGAAAAAAGTTGTTTTATTGTTTATGTGCCCGACTTTTTAAACGTCCTATTAACCCATTAACGCCCAAAATCACAAACTTTTAAACTCATTTTTGGCCCTTGTTACCAAAGCGAAAAAGGGTATATATCATGACCAAACCTTGTATACATAATGTTTTTGGGTCTCCTCTTTCAATTTATGAAGTCAAAATTACATTATCGTGCACTGGAAAACAATATGGCGGATTTAATTTTAAAAAGTACCGAAAATTTGAAATTTTTTTTATTCATTTTTTTTTCAAATGGATAAAGCATATTGATCTATTTGAAACTATGGACAAAGGTGGACAAAATAGTTGTAGTTTATAAAAATATTTTTTGGTACAGCTCCCTATGTTTTATCTTTTCCAAAATGGCAGAATACTATGGAAATTTGGAAAAATACTTTTCATGACATTTCTAAGATAATTGGATAATACACGGAATTTTATTGATCAAACTGTCAAAGTTTGATTAATTAATTATGTACAGACTTCTTCTACCATATGTAATGACCTGATTTATGGCGGATTCAATATGGCGCTTGGAGAACTTGGGAAATACCGAGTTTTTTCAAGATTATCGTTGATGGAAATTCCTGAACCTTTATTAAATTCAACTTTCCTATGTTTCTTGGCACATTATATGAAAATCCGGTGACAGTGTTAGAAAATTCAAAATGGCGGATCCAATATGGTGGTCCGAATATTGAAGATGTAATAATATGCTAATGAAAAAAATATGTTCGTATTTTATGTAAAATATGTGATCAAAAATGTCTCTAGACATTTTTTGATTGAGATCGCTAAATCAGCGGAAAAAATTTGTAAAGTTCTGAATTCATATTTCACGATCTGCATATTCTCCAACGCTTGATGTATGTGGCTAAATGAAGTTGGATGATGGATTTAGTAAATGAGTAAATTGAATCAATATGATCTATTTTAGAGTGAATGAGTGAATTGAATCAATATGATCTATTTTAGAAAATAAGAAAAATTCTTATTTTGATCGTAATAAATATCAATTCATTTGGTTAAAAAATTATATACTTTTTTTTGTCACATCAGACATACCAGTAGTGGAATTTTGAAGCGAGAAACTTCTGTATGAGATTGAATTCGTTAAGTAGATCAAATGTTCACTTTTGACCATCACCTTATGAAAACTAAGCCAAGTAGAAGTCGAATAACTTCATTTAGCCACATACATCAAGCGTTGGAGAATATGCAGATCGTGAAATATGAATTCAGAACTTTGCAAATTTTTTCCGCTGATTTAGCGATCTCAATCAAAAAATGTCTAGAGACATTTTTGATCACATATTTTACATAAAATACGAACATATTTTTTTCATTAGCATATTACATCTTTAATATTCGGACCACCATATTGGATCCGCCATTTTGAATTTTCTAACACTGTCACCGGATTTTCATATAATGTGCCAAGAAACATAGGAAAGTTGAATTTAATAAAGGTTCAGGAATTTCCATCAACGATAATCTTGAAAAAACTCGGTATTTCCCAAGTTCTCCAAGCGCCATATTGAATCCGCCATAAATCAGGTCATTACATATGGTAGAAGAAGTCTGTACATAATTAATTAATTAATTAATTAATACACGATAGTGTAATTTTGACTTCATAAATCGAAAGAGGAGACCCAAAAACATTATGTATACAAGGTTTGGTCATGATATATTCCCTTTTTCGCTTTGGTAACAAGGGCCAAAAATGAGTTTAAAAGTTTGTGATTTTGGGCGTTAATGGGTTAATTAACCTACACCTGACTTTCTGCTAAATGAGATCATTGTATTATAAATAAATCTGATGAGTTCTGCTATCTCGTGTCGTTGTCCGTTTATAAAGCTACTAAATGTTAGATTTGGATCATTACGGAAATCACCAGCTTTATTTTGTCCTCCATATCCTTCATGATCATTTGAGATGAAGAAAACTGGACCGAAAAAGTGACCCAGTTTTCGGAAATTGCTTAAAATTACTGCACCATCCTTTTAAAGCTAAAAACTTTCCGTTATTGATGTTACATTTTTTATTTCAGCGCTATAAGGGGTCGATGGCTGGAACTTCCTCGTCTAAACAGTATCACGTGCTTGATGGTCGCATCTTTTATCATTCCTGTTTCGCTGATGTCGATATTTCCTCACCAGGAACCTCGATTCATAATTCCTGTTTTATCACCGTTAGTATTCCTGTCTAATTTATTTTTGAAAAACCCATTTGAAATACCACTACTCACACAAGTTAGGAATAAAAAATTGAAAGAAGGCAAAATTAAACAAAGACGAATTAATAAAGTCAAATTTCTTTGGTATATTTTTAACATTATTTTCACAATTTTTTATGGTTTTTGTCATCAAGGTGGAGTCTTACAATTAACATCGCACTTAGCTTCTGAATTAAAAGCCAAGCCACATCTCACACATATTCATTTAGTAACATCATACACATACCCAATGCCAATAAGTCTTTTGCACTTGAAAAATACACAAAAAACTCTTACAAATGATAATAAGTATAAATACAAGCTAATTAAAGACTTTTATATTTATGAATTGGGAAATATGGATTCAGCTCAAGTATATGGGAAAATTGTCACGACTTTATACAAATGTAAGGAAACATTTAGGATGAAAAAAATCCCATATAGAATTTATTATGCTTTACCTATCGATATGTTAAATGAATTTGAAAATTTAATGTTGAGAAATTCTAGTCATAAGCTGAAATATAGTGTAATTAAAGGATTTTATCCTCATGTTTCTTTTGAAAATTATTCAGCTTTATCAACTTTTCCGATACTTATTAGTTCAAACGTGAAATATATATTGCAAAATTTTAGAGAAATTTTCTTGATGTTTCTATACAAGTTTCAGCTTTTGCTATTAAAAATTGAAGTCTAAATTGAAATTGACTCCTCACTTGAATATCATATTTTTACAGTGAAAGGACCTCGCACATTTTAAATTACAATTCAGTCCTGGTCAAATTGGCTAAATTTGCACAAAAAGTACGTATGGCATATTTGTCTCCTATAGACAGTTCTCTCAAAAATTACTTTTTTTTGTAGTATTTCCTTAAGTGTGAGAGAGGAAAACAATCATTGAAGAGAGATGGGTTTTTAGGTTTCTTACCTGAAATACCTGACTTTTCTGCGAAATGATTGTCTCTCTCCCTCACCCGCAATAAAATATTACAAAAAAGAATGTCATTTTTTGAGAAAACTGCACATAGGATACAATTATGCCATTATTATTTTTTGTTTAGAATATCATGAACTACACGTTCAAAATTCAACCAATTTGACTGGGGCCGGATTTCAATGTAAAATTTGCGGAGTCCTTTTAAAAAAAAATCTAAGAAATGTAAACTCATAAAAATATATCAAAGCTAAAACGATATTAAATGAATTTATAGGTAAAAACAAAGTAGAAAACTCGAAAAAATAGTTGTATTTTTTAAATCACTATTCGAAGAGGGTATTAAGAACTTTAACATAAAATATAGGGTCATTAAGTATGAAGTTGGAAGTTTCTTATGTGTAGATTTTGAAATTCAGTATCTTTGACATTTTGCCATTCAATATCTTTGACATTTTGCATTGAAATTTGTTCTTGTTTTATACATTATGATGCTACACTATTATTCATTCGACTACACTTTGGAATTCACAAATATCTTTTGAACAGCATTTTGTGAAACCATGGATAAGTGGAGAATTCGTGCAATCTTCGAATATGAGTTTCGTTGTGAAACCAATGTATCGGAGATAGCTCGTAAAATTAATAGTGTGTTAGGAAAAAGTTCAACAGCCCATAGCATAATATAGGTTTGGTTCAAAAAATTTCATTCTGGGGATTTCAGCCTTAAAAATGAACCACGTGGAAGACCCCAACCCAAAGTTAATAATGATGAACTGAAAGCTGTTATAGAGAGTTATTAATCTCAAACTACTCATGAGTTAGCATCGGAATTTGGTGTTTTCATTCCAACCATATTGTGTGATTTAAGTCAAATCAACAAAGTAAAAAAGCTTGATAGATGGGTTCCGCACGAATTAAACACATATCAGACGGAAAAATGTTTCGATGCTCGCGTTTCTTTACTTTCGCGGAATAAATGAGAGCCTTTTCTACATCGTATCGTTAATTATGATGAAAAATGGATTTTCTATGATAATCTTAAGCGTTCAGCAAGCTGGTTAGATAAGGATGAAGCACCGAAACGCAGCCCAAACCAAACATTCATCAAAAGAAGCTTATGGTTATTTCTTGGTAGAGTAACCACGGTTTAATTTATTATAGTTTTATAAAACCTGGTCGATCGATCACAGCAGAGACCTTCTGTAGCCAACTGGACAACATAATGAAGAATCTGTCAGAAAAACAATCGAAATTAGTGAACAAAGATAGGCCATTTCTCCTACTTAATAAAAATGCTCGCCCACCCGCTGTAAATGGGACCAAATTAAAAATACTGGAACTGGATACGGAAACTATCGATCATCCTCCGTATTCACCAGACCTTGTACCAACTGATTATAATTTGTTTCAGAATTTGTATAACTTCAAACAAGGAAAATTACTCTATTCCCAACAGGCTATCGAGAATACCTTGCGCACTTTCATTGGCTCTCGCTCTCCAGGCTTCTATGCGAAAGGCATAAATGAATTACCATTGAAATGGCAAAATTTTATCGATGCCTTAAAAGCATACTCTACATGATTGTAATGTTATTTCATCCGAAGAACAATAAAGAAAACTTTTGAATCCGAAGCTCCAACTCCATACTTAATGACCTAATATTTACGTTAGAAGACAAGCCTACTTCTGAATAGTTCGCGAACACCATATCGCGGAAACGGGCCTTGAAAGTGTATGATTTTTCGATGCGTAAAACATAAAAAGATACATGTGTATAAATTAAAAACTTCTTGTATTAAATTTCAACTTTAAAAGAATATGAATAAAATTATTTATAGTGAATTAGTTACATGGGTGCATATTAGGGTGTTTTATAGTACATGTTTATACTTGTATATTACTATGTGCTATAAAGTTTAAAAAATCAATTAACTGATTTGTGTAAGATGGCATTTACTTATTACGTCACCGGAATTTCAAATTTCCCTCCTCCCCTGCATTACATACCTTCTCACGAAATTCATCTACGATAAAAAGGGATTGATTATAAAGTATAGAATAGCATTAGAAATTTCGATGACATTAAATACAAAACAATTCCGTTCTGCCTTGTCAGTACTCTTTTTCGCATAAAGCATTACATGGGATTCAACTAAAAATATCTTAAAACAGCATAAAGGCCATGACCAACCGGAAAAATTGACTATATTCTTACCTTACTGTCATTTCAATTTATGTAACCTCTCATTACTATCCACAGGTCTGGATTAAGGGCAGAGTTGGAGGGGCTGAAGCCTCAAGGTCTTCAAAAATCATATTTTTGAAATTTATCTCTATGGATTTTCATGAAAATATATATCATTTTTAAACAATAGCAACTAATATTTGTAGCCTAGATGATGAAATCACGATTATTCAAATAATAATTGAGGGTGTGGATCAAATAACTTGCTAAGCGCTCCAGATCATAACAAAGTATAGAGTCAGGACCTCTTGGCGAATGGAAATTTGAAAAGTCCAAAAATTAATTTTTTCAAATTATAGGCTTGTTGAGAATGCTGAGATAGAACTTTTTCTATTTTCTCATCCGATGATTATTTTTAATACTATGCATGAGAAACTAAAAAATTGTTGTCTCTACATTGAGTTGGTTGAACATCATTGAAACGAAACGAAAAATAAGCTACAAATCGTTTATTGTTTAATAATATTAAATTGCAGATAAACAGGTCGGTAATCACGTTTTTTCAGTTTTGTGGGCAAAAAGTATCAAAGGAACTTGAGGGTTAAAACAACTTTCAGTGAGACATTTGTTTCTTACTATTAAAGGAAAATTCTTGCAAATTTTCAGATTGGTTCATTGAAAATTAGCGAAATTGTGCAGTTTATAAAAGAACATGTGACGCCGCCATTAATAATAGCACTATATTTCTCTATATTATCTATATTCAACTATATTTATATTTCAACGTGGAGACAACAATTCTTCAGTTTTTTATGTATAATTTTGAGAATAATCGTCGGATGAAAATGTTTTGGAATAGAAAAAAGCTTGTTGTTCCGAGCGTTCAATTAGGCTATTTCACAATCACTACCAGTTCCAAAAGTATTGAACCCGGGAATACTGGGTATGCACTTAACAGACGTCCAATGCTTTTCTCAATGCAAAATTCAAAGTTTAGTAGCTGTGAATAAATTAATTGTAAAAGTTATTTTTTCATTGGTTATACGCCCCAGAATAAGTTGAACAAATAATTTTTTTATAAGTTAGTTACTTCGATGGTCACCAAGAAATAACGCGTGCTCTGTTTATTAGCCTGAAAGTGATATTTGTAGGTTACGTACGCAAAATTTAAATAGAAAAGTATTGTGTCTGCACTGACTGAACTAAAGCAACAAGTATTTTTGTGGTTCCACCTGTATATAAAAAATATAATCGCGGACATTTCAGTGATTGAATACATTTCGAATATATAATATATAATTATTTTGCCTTATCACGCAGTTTTCACACTGGTGATCAAATAAAAACGTTCAAAAGCTTAGAAGCTTTTAAATTTTACAATACTGGATTAGTTATAAAATTGTGGTGTCAAAAAAAAGAATTTTCTTGTCCTTGGAGAGGTAAAAAAAAGTATTTACAAATTTTTCTAAATCATTTCAGTCGATTATGTCGATAATTAGAAGAGTGTATCATTCACCATGATAACCGAACTCTACCATATTCACAGAAAAAATTGTTCAAATATATATTGAAAATTCCATCTGGTCTTAAATGACGTTAATTCGAAATCACAGGTTGAAGGGTCGATATGGTAGAGTTCGGTTATCATGGTGAATGATACACTCTTCTAATTATCGAGATAATCGACTAAAATGATTCAGAAAAATATGCATATAGTTCAAGATATGTGACGTGCCACGAGAAAAGGGGACTAACGCGGAAAACTATAATTTTACAGGGCGAGCGATAAAAGTAGAGCCCTAGCTCAGAAATGCTGCATTGACGGCCCTCTAATAAGCTACTTTATAGGTATAAATAATGCTTGCAAATTTTTTCTGATTTTTTTGCTAGATAGAGCAACTCCGAAACTATCGATAGAGACTAAAAACAGATTTGCGATATTTTCCGCGTTAGTCCCCTTTTCTTGTGGTACGTCACATATATTCGTTGCCAAATTGGCGTAAATAAATTCTGTGAGAAAAGTTTTGTAGAACTTTCGTAGCTCAGATGAGAGCATTCGACCGGCAATTGAAAGGTCCTGGGCTCGTTACCCAGCGGAGTGGAAGCGTTCCTTTTTTCACAGAAAAAATTGTTCAAAAAAAGTATGACAATAATTTAACTAATTTTCTTTACATGCCAGACGTTTATTCAGCAACGAATTATATTGTAACGATAAATTGGCAGCATGGCCTGTGCTTTCCGTATTTAAGACAGTCAGTCCGGAAAAAATACGAAAAATAAATTGGGGAAAATAATAATAAATTAATTATGGAATTTTGAAATCTTTCTTCGGGAAAAAGACGCTTTTGACTGCGTTGGGATTCGAGCCCAGGCCTTTCGATTGTCAGTCGACTGCTCTAACCAACTGAGCTACACAGGCATCCAACATCTTCTCCGCAGGAAGATCTCCTTATATCGCCTAGTGACACTATCTTACTGCTGAAACACATAAAAAATAGAGAAAGCAAATGTTTCGGCCACAAATGGGGGCCCTTTTCAGTGACAATTAGCTTAATTGTAACGTTTAAATATTTATTATCTGAGTCATGCAAACTAATGATTATTGTATATATTTTTTCTTTTTTTCTTTTGCTTATTAATTAGAAAGAGATAGAGTAAACATGCAGAAAGACTTATGTGTAAGCGAGTTCCTAGGTGTGGAGGAACCAGGCCGTTCCAAAAACTGTTCCAACAAGTAATCCTCTCCCACAGGAACCGTGAAAAATGCGACCGCGAAACGTGCTCCCTCAAGGGTACATATATAACCACAATTATTTCAAAAGAGAAAGAAACAACACGATAGAGAATATAACGTGGATCCTTGGTAAAGCACGCACAGCAAACCACACATATGCACGAGCACGAGAAGTAAAGGACACTGAAGTTAAAACAATCAGAACATTACAATTGGTACGGAAGAATTTATTTTTTTGTGTTTATATATGTGCCCTTGAGGGAGAGCCTTTCGCGGTCGCATTTTTCACGGTTCTTGTGGGAGAGGATTACTTGTTGGAACAGTTTTTGGAACACCTAGGAACTCGCTTACTCATAATTCTTTCTGCATGTTTACTCTATCTTTTTCTAATTAATAAGCAAAAGAAAAGAACAATAAAACAAAGGTACAATAATCATTAGTTTCCATCTCTTAGTTAATAAATATTTAAACGTTACAATTAAGCTAATTGGCACTGAAAAGGGCCCCCATTTGTGGCCGAAACATTTGCTTTCTCTATTTTTTATGTGTTTTATCACATAAAAAAATCCGTAACAAAACTGACCCCATGCCAAATTAACTATTACAAAATTATTGTTGTGGGTCAATAAAACAATGAACATGTATGGAAAGATGTCACGATATAATTCATTTATAAAATTTAATTAATTTAAATTACAGCTTAATATACTTTGGCGTTCTTTTTCAAATGAATACTCAAAACCTAATTTTTAAATAATTTTATGTGCCTCCGGCACGTAAACTCGTTTTCACGCTACAGTTGAGAGTAGCGTAATATCGTGTATTACGATACAGAGGAATTTAATGTAAAAATTGAACTGCGCATGCGCCTATTACGATACAGCGGAGCGTAATCTTCTTATTCTTCTTCTTCTTCGTATAGCGTTGGCACCGTACTGACAAAGCCTTGTACATTTGAACTGCGCATGCGTCTATTACAATACGCTACTACTACACAAGATCGAGAAAATCAAAATGGCCAGATGTATTCGCTAAATGTCAAGTGAAATGGGCAATTTCGACCTTCTCAGATTGGATTCGAGTGTACGCATAAAAACTTGTAAATGAGCCGAAGTCACATAAAATAGAATATGTGCCTATGCACACAATTTGGGTAATTACGAGACTCGTTTAAAATGCTCCCGGGACTGATCGCGCCTCGGCTTCGATCTCCTGCGAGCATTGTCGCTCGTCGCGTAATAACCCTCATTATGCGCCTAGGCACATAATATACTATTAATTATAGTATAAAATTTTCTGATTTTTCTTTCAAACTTACCATCACAAGACTTAGCTTATTTTCCCCAATAGATTTCTAGTATTTTTTTCGAACTAACTGTGAAGCGAAGGATACCGCTGCCGTGTGACTTCAACATTCTCTAAGACCTGCCATACATGTACCGTTAGCACTTAAAACAGAGTCATCCTCCTTAATAATTAGACATGGTTGCATATTTCAAGCGGTCATTTGTTGATAGTGCTTCACCTATGTCAAACAAATTTTAAATTAATTCATACAATCCAAGCAACCAGTACTCATTCCATATTAAGTGGTTATTTATTAGTTTCATAGTTACTAATATTATTTACATTATTGTCATACTTATTTTTTTACCTTTCCAAGGACAAGAAAATTCTTATTCCTTTTTGACACGACACTTTCATAACTAACCCAGTGTTGTAAAATTTAGAAGCTTCTAAGCTTTTGAACGCTTTTATTTGATTTTATTTGTTTCGTGAAAGGCATAATTTGTCATTTAAGTTGAAAGGTTGCCGGAAAGCATATTAAATAAAGCGCATTCCTTGGCACTCTAGACAAAAACTGAATTGTTTTGCATTTGGAAACATTCATCTTGATCAATGCCATTTTATGCATCTCAATCAATCTCTTCTTACCGGGATTCTCCTTGATGTAGCGTCATATCACATACCTCACTCAACAATAAAAAAATTAATTAAAGCAAAGATAAAGCAGAGTCCAGAACTATTTACATCTTTAAAACCGAAAAAAATGTGCAGGAGTTTGAAATATGTTACGTCACGTGAGTAAGAACTTTTCCCCTCTGCATCACAGGTCGACAAACAATCCTCTCCGCTCTCCCCCCATAAGTTTGTGACGCATTATTTCAACACTTTCTAAGGTTTCTTTTAATTTTAATAAATGCGCTTTTACTGACTATCTTCTAAAAAGGACTTGTAAATTTGTTAAGCACTTATTGTAACTTTTCGCGTATAGCTATAATACAATCATGTAACAACAAGCAATCCAGAATGTATTAGTCGAAACTTAAATAAGAAAATCGTATAATACGTGACGTGGGTAGAGAAATTTTGTGGGCCAAGTGAACGAAATTTTGAAGGGTTCGCGAAGCCTTTAAGAAATTTGAAGATTTTAGAAACAACTTGTAAATAAAATAAATCGTTTTAAACCCTGTCAAATCGTTTTCTACCGCTTCTGACCAAGCGAATGCATAATTGTCTTCTGTAATTAATGTATCAAAAAGTTCGTATGCAATAAAAAATTGTCTTATGCTACACTAGTGTTTGCAACATGTATAAATTTAGCTTAATTCTTAAGCACCTTCACTAAAATTTACTTGTCAATTTTTACAATAGATCTATAATATATCCATATAAACACTGGTAATTTTATTTCTTTTTTCCTTATTTTACCAATTGTGTGATACTATTTACAATATTTATTTTGCCTTACTTTTTACGTTTGTTTTTAATATCTGCCATTGAAAAAAATGGTAATGTGAAAATAAAAAGAGTCTGACCCTATGCCAAAATAAAAAAACAAATAAATATTCTATGAATTATGGGTCAATACAAATGCAGATATGTTCTAAAACATGTCACATCATACTATTTACAATGTTTTCGATTTTACGCTATCGAATATTGTGCATTCATAAATATTTTACGTAGCTTATAATCCATGTTTCGTGATCCCCTGAATCCACAAGAAGGTTTTTTTCAATCCTGTCTGTCCGTCTGTCGTTGTCGTAGTCTGTAGACACGATACGCTCAAAGAATTAAAAGATTCAAATGCGCTTTGGCACACCCTATCAGGGCCAAAAAATAAATAACACGTTCTCCAACGAGATATATTTGATCAAAACTTCGAAAATTAGAGCATTTTTTCTATTTTTATAACTACTATTTGAAAAATTCAAAAATCTTAATAGTAATTTCTGACAGTACTCAAAATTAAATTCCATTTTCCAGTCAAAATATGCGAGACGCGAAAAAATGTTATAATCCAGAATTAATTACTTAAAAAAGATCTACATCTTACGTACGGCTATCATTCAATTGAATAAGACAAAAACAAAGAAACGTATCATTGAAATGTTTCATTCAAATGATTAAATAGTACGTGGAGGCTGACCACACTGCCAAATTAAAACAATATAAATATCGTTTGAATTTTTGACTGAGGGTATATTTTTCACACGTCTACGCTTACTATATTAATTTTGAAAAGAAGGAAAAGGTGTTTTAAAGTAATTTGAATCAAATAGGCCAAAAATTACCATAATATTACAATATTTATTCCCTAAGAATGAAAACCAACTGATGTAAACATGTTGTATGTTTAAAGGAGAAAAAATATATTGGAACAATACAATGATACTTTATGTACGTTACCGCATCCTGGTTTAATCCTATTAGCCCAATATTACCGGATAAGAAAGATATAGGTGGCTTTGTTCTATGTTGTGGCTGTATTTAATTTTTAGGTGGTTGAACAAATAATTCGCCTGAGATATTTTTGCTTTAAACTTGATTAAAATACAAGGTCTGTCGCGTAAGTTTAAACGATTTAATTAAACTTAAATGACAACAAACTTTCATGTCGGTCCAGATGAACTGTGAACAAATAAAACGTTGAAATTGTGCGCGAATTCATAAAAAATGAACAGAAATCTTCGTTGAGTTACATAGAAATGGAGTTGAATGTGTCCAAAGTTTCAGTTCATACCATTTTGACTGAGCATTCGGGACTGAGAAAGGTTTGTGCATTGCAAGAGGACCTTGATTTCTTTGGGAAAGCATTGGGACTATACGATTCGAGTTAAGCAACACAGGGACTTGCTTGCCTCCTCGAAGCTGAGGATCGGTGACGAACCTTGGATTTTCGAATACCTTGTGCGATTGATGAAACGTGAAACATACACCATGATGCGTTTCAATTGAAAAGGTCCAAAAAACATTCGAAGGAGAGAATTGCGCGAATTTCGTGAATGGCCGTGAAGACTGTTTGAGACGTTCTATATTCTAGAGCGCTAGAGCTTGGTTGACATGCTTCTGAGTATTGGAAGTTGAGAAACGATAACCAAGGTAGCCTCAAAAAGCGATGAATCGCTACCACACGACCAGGGCCGCAAAAGAAGAAAAAACTAAGGGTTACAAAACAGCCTTTTCAAGATTTTAAAATTTTCAATTTTTCCCTTAAAAAAGACAAATATTCAAGGTTATTGGCATAGTTTATTGCCTATCTTAACAATTTTAGAGTTAAAATCGGCAGGAATAACGACTAAAATTAGTAAATAAAATTGTATGCCACATAAAAACCCTCAAACAGTGTTTCAACATCATTCAAATATCATGATTGCAGTTTATCTAGAATTATTCAAAAACAAAGTAGATGATTTTTTATATGATCCGAACGTAAGTATAAACTTGATCCAGAAAAAAAATTAACCTCCTTTGTTAACGTAAACTATCTTGAAATTCGAAAAATACATAACGCTACCCTTACGATTAGCATAGTAAAAATTCCAGTATTAAACCGAGAGATTGAATTTAACTTCATAAGTCTGGATATAGGTACAGGCATATCTGGAGCAATCGAAAAATCATTGCCAACTGTACTGAAAATAAGCATCTCTGAAAACCTTTAGAAAAATTGAAACTTTGGAAAACCAAATTTAGTAATTTGTTGGAAAATCAAGGTTTACCACCAAATATCCAATTTTAGTATGCAAAAATATTTGAACAGGTTCATTCTTGCCTCAAATGAGCTTCAGAATCTCATATTTCCGGGAAAACTTCCTTAAGAAATTCCATTTAATATTTGAAGTGAGCAGAAAGTCAAAATGCCACACAATAAACATAAAGCTACTCAGGACAAAACACAAGGCGGAGAGTTCATAGGAAACATCTCACGCACTCTTAAGGACGCTATGGTAACGTCAATGGCGGAATGTTTTGCTATAAAACAGGGAGTAATGAAAATCCTTACTTTCAACAGAAAAAATATGCCCGCTAGAGACTTTATTCAAGACGCGCTTAACGATGAATCTAGCGTACCGGCAAATTGTGAAAGACAATATATAATGTCAGTGTTAGCTTGATTAAACGGTGCTGCAAGGTATAGCACACACGAAAAATCATTTTCTAATATAACAGACCTAATTCAACATCTCAAACACGGATTTACCCTATCGACCTTATCCGTACTATCCAGGTACGCTCATGACAAACAACCCCTGCATCAAACTCAGTCGAGAATCTCCAGTAGTAGAATTTTCGACAAATAACCTTCTACATTCAAAAGTGAAATTTTTAGTTGATACAGGTGTAGACATGAATATGTTCAAAGTAGAGGCCATAGATAGAGAACTTCTGGACGATAAAAATGAGTCCATACAAATTACAGGAATAACACAAAGTAGGATTTCAACCATAGGAACTGTAAACATGCAATTAATGGAATAAGAAAAAACTTTTCACGAAGCACATACTAATTTCTCAATTATCATGGATGCAATATTAGGACAAGAATACCTCCGACAAAAAAGGTAGAAATATCCTTTGTAGAACACCACGGATTACAAGGGACCAATGTTAAGTCTCATTTAGGTAAGAGCCAAGACTCGACGAGTTATCCCAATAGCAGTATTAAATTCAGAAACAAAGGAAGAGTTTCTACCCTTGATAAAAGAATTAGAAAAGATTAAAAGATGGCTGATGGGAGAAGCAGCCGTGAATAAATCAAATGGAATTTGCCACGTATTCGCTATCAACACCATTAACCACAATATCGAGGTAGAACTACTCCCGCAAGAAATCATTCCCTTCAAATAATATGGATTGTCAGGAGAGGATTTTGACAAGGATTCTACAGACGAAGATTACTCACCCTCAATGAATAAGGCTGATGAAGTGATAAAAAGTCTCCGCTTGGACCACTTGAACCAGAAGTAAAAGGATCATGTTTCTCAATAATTTATATAAAGTTTAGTAACGGTGATAAATTTATGTCACTGATAATATGCTGATAACGTCTTACCATTGCATGGCAATCGGCATAGCACTACTGAATTACCGACATGTGGTCCAACTCTACTACTCATTACTACATAGATAATTACTGTAAGAACGGAGAGACGCTTTTCTCTATCATTCATTACTAAGTGTTCAACTGATCTCTCATCGCAAGGTAATACTTCATTTTTTACCTTACGTGAGTAATTATTTAGTTCATATGGTAATTATTGCGTAAATTCTATAATATCATAAAGTACTCAACTTATTTACATTGTTATATGTGCCCTGAGGATTATTTTGGCTGAAAATTTAGCTGATTTTCCTATCTAATAGCGCTGCTATCAAGAGTAGGACTTCAATCTCAAGTCATCATGAAGAGTGAACACTCCGACTCTTCTAGTTCGGGGTGGCAGTTTGAAAGGTCCTGCCGCGTCATGATATTGAAACAGTGGTTTGGGTAGTTAGAAGTTCAGACAGGCTTCTGGTTCCTGCAGGTGATTTCGAGGTTGTTCGGCGCTTGAATGACAAGTGTTTGGGGGTATTCTTGCGCGTTTCTTCCGTAGAACTCAAGGCGTTGCTTTTGAATAATGAAGCTCTTCTTTTATCCCACGACTTGTGTGTTGGTTTCGTTCAGCGGGAATTGTAAGTAATGTAATTCGCTTGTGTACTTATCTCTTTATGGCTCGAGGTCGAGGATTGTCGATCTGGACTAGGAAGCTATAGTAGCCCAGGAGGCTACGCTACTCCGAGCCAGAGGGCTTATGGCGTTGGTGGATAGCCAAAGCCCTTCTGAGCGACCGTGTCTTTACGTGCCTCCTTCATCTTCTTTTTCCCTGGGGTGAGTGTCATGATTTACATCAGCCTTTCATTTATTTTATTCATATAATTTTGTTAAAATAACCTTTGCCCATTTCATAGCAGTGTTTCTGATGCTTCTGGACGATTCTGCATCTGCGGGCGCTTTTTCACGTTCATCTCCAACGAGTTAACTTGTAGGTGCGGCACGGCATTTTCATATTACGATTCTTCATTCATATTAAGTTTTGTTTCGTCTCCAGTCCTTATAGTAATACATTTTTTTTCAGTGCCGAAACCCCAGATCGTCTGGATCGTGCAGGATCACAATAATTCCGGTTGGTTAAGATTTTTTGCTACTTATATTTTCTTTTTCATACAACTTCTCCTATTTTTAATAATTAGTGTCATATCTTCTAATTTCAATTTCAATAAACAAAATTGTGACCTAATCATGCTTGAGAGATTGAAGGGTTGGGTGCATGTTCTCAATAGTTTTTAAAATATATTTTTAGTTTAAACCCTCTCGGTCAGCCTCTCTTATCCTTGTGTACTGCTCTTCCGACTATTACTAGTATTACAATCAATAGTTAAGATAATTAGGATGTTTAAAATCCTGAGGTGAAGATTTTTGTATTCAACTTCTGCAATCATTTCCATAGGCACAATATGCTGTGGAAATAATTGCAGTGCAATTAACAATGTTTTAACATTTATTGCTGCATATCCATGCCAAAAAGCATTGCTATATAAGCAAACTAAAAGCGCCTAATACTTAAAAATGATTTATTTGACCAAAAAACGGTTACTTTAGGTGCAGAAGTAAAAAATACAAAAAACCAGTCCAATTGCAGGATTGATGTTCAATTGACATGTATGGTAAAATAGAAAGTACTTGTAAGCATATATTTGTTTGGAGAATTTTCGCTTTTATATGCAAAAACAATGACCTTGAATTTTTCCTATTTGAGAATTGAGGGTTTTATAGTCGCAGACACATTGTGAAAATATTTTTTTTAGAAAGTTCGTGCCTAATTGCCCTTAGTTATGTTACTGTTTTTTGGAAAAAAAATCCAGGTTATATGAGAAAAGAAGGTTTTTATAGTAATACACACTTCACTATCATAGAGAGAAGAAAGAAGATCAAAAGTATTATTTTATATCGTATACATATTTTGCAGTTTTTTCACCTAGTAATAACGTATTACGCATATATAAGTTTGTTCCTCTAAAAATAATTTTTTTGGTAGAAAAAGAACAAGGTGGAAAAATAAGTTGAAAGTATGCGGTACTGTCATTGCGAGTAATGGATAAACATGAAAATAATGGAAGATAAAAATTGTAATTCAGTACTGTATGGTGACGTTATGTTCCGCAATACCTTAGCACAAGCTTTAAAATAATATTTCAATTATTTTTCTTTTTAGAGTGACTAGTATAACTGTACGCCAAGCAGTACATTAAAGTACCACAAGTGCTTCTTGCCAGAAAAAATACTTCTTAACGCAGATCGGCTGCAGGTATAAAAGTCAATTGAACATCAATCCCACTGTTCATTTTACAAAGATAAAGTAAGGTCGAAAAACAAATTTCTCCCTCTAGCTTCCGTCCAGTAGGTGCAATTGGACTGGTTTTTTGTATTTTTTACTTCTGCACCTATAGTAACCGTTTTTTGATCAAATATATAATTTTTGAGTATTCGGAACTTTTAGTGTGCTTATACGGCAATGCTCTTTGTCTTATTCGTAACAGAAGAGCCCATGAAATCAATATCCTAAAATATAGGTAAATTATAATTGTGACTATTTTTTTTAAGGATAGATATCTATAGACTTCTGGTGCTAGATAAAATGTAAAAAATACTATAATATAAACAATATTCAATTTGAACAGTTTCTTATGTCTATATTCGTACAGGTGTATTAGGCTTGAACACTAGAAGTACCACGTCGGTCATTTTTGACCCATTATCTATGTGTATGAAAATTTGATTGTTAGTAAAATTATGTCACGTCCCGTGACGTATTTAAGTGTATTTAATACTCACAACCTAGATTTAGTAAAAATCGATGAGAAAATCATAAAAGAAGAATAAAAGTGGAGAGAAGTTAAGAGGCTCTTCTCTTCTAGGAAAACATGACTACGTCACGTAAAACGCTGACTGTTGATTAGTAGAGAAAAATATAAAATAAATTTGTTAAATCACAAAAGGATCTAGCCTTGAGGCTAACCTTGGTGATTAAATAAGCAAGTTATTCCTTTTGAAATTTTATGATTTATAAATTGTGATGAAATAAAATAAGGTTTGAAATCACGCAGGGATCTGACCTTGAAGCTAAACTAAATGATCCAGTAACCTATTTTGTTTGAAAAAATTTCTAATTTATTATTCTAATTTAAATTTAAGTTCAAAACAAACAAAAAACAGCCTACGAGAGAATGAGACCATTTTAGATTAGTCGAATTGGCATCATTGATTACGATCATTTGAATAAGGCAAAGTTCGAAGTGCTTGTGATCGTATTTCAAATTTTGTTTACAAACTTGTCCAATCTGAAAAAATAAACTTTGCATAACTCGAATCTGGTCTGTTCCTTGTGATGAATAATTCTATTCAATTATTCAAAACCGAATTATAATTTAAAATATTAATGAAAAAAGTATTCTAATTTACAAAAAAGTGGGCACATATTTTACGAGTTCGTGACTTGAGCGCTTTTTGATAAACGCTGCAACTCATCATTCCTGAGCTAGCGAGAGCAGGTTCGAAACAAAGGCGAGTTTTTACTAATACATCCAAATTTGAATAATTATGTTTCGAAATCACTCGAGAGGAGAGAATGAGAAGGAGCGCGAGAAAGAATGAATATCAGCGAAGAAAGGGAGATAGAGAGACTCACTTCCTTACAGCGCTAGCAAAAAAAAGCTACGTGCTTCGCTAGTGTCTAATTTAAATAATTAAATGATTTTATTGAATCCCAAATCAATATAAATTATTATAAGCTCGGACTATTAGATTCTTTTTTTTTAATCTTAAACTTATTGGAAATTAAAAAATTTCCGCAATTTGATGACCATGTTATACGAACAACCTGGCACTAACCAGAACTACTCGGATAGTAGGGAATATACTTTATAACTAGGAAGCTATCCAGAGGGACGGAATGTAAGGAAAGGATGCCGAGAACTAGGGTAGAATCACTTGGTACAGGCACTTAAAATAGTTAAAACAATTTATTCACCTACACTGCCAACGGCTGACTCGAGTCAGAAGAAACCAAGAAACGGACAAGCTGCGCGGTAGGCAATCTAATATGCTTTTTGGACGACCAAACTTTCTGCTATTACGAAGTGAAGTCAAAACGGAACAGCTCTGGCGCCGACGACAATTAGGCAACTCTTCGGCCGACCAAACGGAACCAACCACCTCTTGTCTCCTCGAGGTTCTTCGGGTGATACCGACTCCGCTCGGGCCCATGACAGCTCTTTCACATATCTTGCCCCGTGTCCTCGCTTAATGGTAACATTTATGTTACACCCCCCCCCCTCCCCATGGAGGTTGGGGTTTATCCTCCCAGACGGTTCCCCCTGATCGGCAACATATATATATAAAAGAACAAGAACGAAAGAAAACAAAAATCAAATAAAAGGTGACATCAAGATAGTTTCCGGCGTGGTCGGTGATTGAATCTTCCACAATCATCATCTAGCACCACCAGCATTTTGGGATCGTAATCGTAATTAAAATAGTATATTACACCACAAGGACAGAAAGTTGAGATTCCTTCATTGCGCGCCATAATGCCCGAGACGAAGCGGCACGAGCGGAGCGAGTGCTGCTGGTCGGGGGGGGGGGGGGGATCAAATACATCTATAAATTAAGGTTTAGATACACCTTTAGTTACTCTTTATGGTTACTCTTCAGTTTCAAAGTTTTTATTAATTTCTTCTTCATCTGTCGATTCATCAGATGATATGTCATTCATTTTTATTATTTTTTTTTTACACTTCAGTCACTACTATTACTTTCTAAATAATATCCACTAACTGCCACAAAAAAACATTAGCAGAGAGCGGACAAATTTTGACGTTTGAGGTTATTGACGTTTTTACTCCCGCTATTATAGAGGTCGCGCATATAGCTTGACCAATGCATGAAAGTTAGACCTTTGCCGTAAAATTGGTGCCGCAATCATGTACTTTCGGCCGAGTTAGTAAGGAAAATTGATTTTTTGGTAGACCAATTTCGATCTTTGAATCGATTATTTGCTGTTCGATTTTCTTGAGAAACAATTCTTTACCCCCAGAATCGAAGAACCGATTCTCTTTCTTTCTTCTGGTTTTCTTCCTCTATCGGGCCCCTGCAGTCACGACCCTATTGATAGAGGAAGAAAGCATGAGCTCGTAGGTCGTGTGGTGAGGATGGACTTTGCCCACGTTCTGGAGACACTGTGCTAGAGTGAGAAAAATTCATAAAAAAGACACGTGATAGAGAGAGATAAGGTATTATTTTCTGTCTGCATGCAAAGGAGGTATGAAAGCACCCTAAGGCAGCCATATTTATTAACCTAAATAAAATCTTACGATAGGTAGGTGTAGAATTATTTAAATGTATTATATTTTACATAAATGTTTTGATTTAATTTACATTTCGTTACATTTTCATCGTTCAAAATTCATTTTTGTAGGACATATAACTGCACGATAAATATTTCCTCTTTTTTATCAGAGTTTTCCTTCGTTTTACTTAATGTTTAACGTTTTCTGTGCTTACAAAAATTGAGTTTTGCTGGTGATGGATTTTCTGTGTTGAGACTGTTGAGCAATATCTATTTATTATTTAGGAGTTTTACAGGTACTGAATTTGGTTTGTTGGAAAAAAATTGAAGAAAAAATAGGTCTATTTGCTACTGTCGCATTATTATATTTTTTTCTAAAATTTCGAACATGATAAAGTTTTGACTGTACAACTGTTTCCTGAAGTGGGAGTTAAATTTAGTCGTCTAGTCATGTCAAACCATTTATCCATTGCTTATATATCTGTATTGCTACTCATACTTTCTAACTTAAAATCATTTACATTCCACTCCCCTACGCTTTTTCCTTTAAGGTTTTTCAATTCGTAAATTGTCGATGAGGTTTTCTCTTAATTATGTATATAGGGACCTTCGTATTTATCGTACAGTTTTCTTGACTTACTATCCATATTATTCGATAATTTCCTTGCTATTTTTAATACTCTATCACCTGCTTTAAATTATATAGGTCTTCTGCTCAACTTATAACGAGTATCCTGTTTTGTATTCGCTTCGACCAAATTCTTTTGCTCTCTCGTCTTTATCACTAGCGCGACGAATGACTTGATGAGTATCCAGATACGCTCAGACTGGAGCATTAGAGAGACCATCGTTTCAGTAGTGAGTTTGGCACCCACTGCCTGACTGACGGTCTCCCTTGCCACGTCCCAGTTAGCGTAGACGAAGAATGTGTGCTCCGCATTATCCACAGGGAAATCGCAGTAGCAACACGTCTCATCGTCTCTCTTCTTGAAGCGCCTTAGTTACGCTTTGAAACAGCCATGGCCTGAGAGCACTTGTGCCAAGTAAAAACCGACCTCTCCGTGCTTTCTGTTCAGCCAAGTGGCAAGCTCCGGGATCAGACGGTAGGTCTCTCTCCCCGTCTGTTCACCATGCCTTCCTTTGCCAATAAATCTATAGGCGGAACGCTCGCCAGGACCAATACAGCACTCGTCGACACAGTTCTGTATGCACCTCTCTGAGCTTAGAACAGTCTCCTCTGGATAGCATGGTTTTGCAGGGCCCCAGTCCAGACTAAAGCTGCATGAAGCAGCTTCGAATGCACCACACTCTCCACCAGTCCTCTCTTTGCTTCCGTGGGTCTACTAATGTTAGGCATGAACTGAGCCAAGTTTGCTCCACATTGGATGGCCTTGGCAGTTGCGATCTGAAGGTGTTCGCCGAAGCCGAGCCTTCGATCCCACTGCACCCCATGTACTTAATGTTTGTTTTTCACTCAACCTCATCTCCTATCCGCAACAGGTAGTCTGGAACCTTCTGCATCATCGCCTCGATGCAGATCTTCTATCTCGCGGTATAGAACGCATTGCATATGTCAACGCTGATCAATGCGCAGAATCCTTTACGTTTACCAGTTCCTTTTCTTACATTTGTGGAGATGTTTACCACAGCTTGGATTGTGTCACAGTGGACCTGCCTTTCCTGAACCCGAACTGGTTCTTCGAAAGACCGTTCTCCCTGACCAAGATCTACTTGACTCGATCGACATTGTCTAGGCTCGGGGTCTTTCTTCTAGTAGGGGTTTTTGATGATTAAGGAAGTAATGATTAGACAGAGCTAATAATGGCATGGAGGATTTAGGAATTTGCACAAATTCTGATGTGTTTATTGCGCCATTTGCTAATTTGTAGATGGCAATTATTTCTACCTTCTTTCCACACCTATCTTGAGAAAGGAGATGTGCTCATAAATTTTTCGTATTCGATGCATGGTCATCAAATTGTAGAAACAATTTTAGTTTTTAACATATTTCAGAGTAAATCGAAATATATATATTTAATTAGTCTAGGCTTATAATCTTTAGGTTGATTAAAGCTTTAACATAATTATTTAAGTATTCATATGAGCCTTGGGTTTGAGTTACAAAAAGCACGTGGCTTTTGTGACGGGAGATCAGCTGGCTAAAGTATTTGAGCCAGGAAAGGTGTATAAGGAAGAGATGCAATTATGAGATGCATGCTAGCCTCGTGATGCACAGCAGAGCGCATCAAGATTTTCTAAAAGAGACCGATATATTGGGCATGTGCATGGGCGAACGAAAGAAAGAATGGGAAAACGGCAGAAAGCTGTGGCGACAACCAGTGCATGGGTGTACGTGTGCTGGAGATCTCTCTCTTCCTTTCTCTTTTCTTTCCTATTCATCCATTCTATCACGATAACATAGTTGCGAGTCTGCTATCGCTTATTCTCTTTCCTATTATGTTCTTTCTCTACTCATCCTAGTTCTTATATCATCGCTCTTGCTTTACAACTCATTCTTCGCGTTTCTCTTCTTTCATAATTTTACAGTACATAGCGAACGAGTGCCTATGCACTCTCGCTATCAATTAATCTACACGGAGAAAAATATTTAAAGTAATTTTACTCAACTTCCGATCAAATTTGGGACATATGGACAAGTTAGAAGTTTTTTAGTATCACTGTAATTATTTGTGATATATTAAATGTTCAAAAATGAATCAAAGTTGAGTAAATTTTAGGAGTGTAGGGTGAAGCATTAAATCGTGCATTAAAGATTTCTACAAATATATATTATTACTCGTATTATAATTATAAAAAACCAATCTTTTATCAAATCACAAAAATAGTAGAGCTTTCCGTTCATTCTACTCTACGCTTCAATCGAGAGTTGAGTAAACCGTCAATCGCAAGACTTATTCCACCAGCTATATCTATTCACGCAGGAATGAATGAAAGTAATCTGCGCCTTGGGCACACATAAAATATTTTTAATTTGAAAAACCTGTTGAATTTTCAGCATACTGATGTTCCAAGTTATTATACTTAATAATCAAAATCAATTAAAAACATACAAAATACAATTACAGTTTATTTTAGTACTCTCTAAATAAAAAATAGTGGATTACACTTATAAACTAGTGATTTTAAAAATTCATTGTACTGCATTCGTGTTTGATTGTGTTTTGTCTGTTCGTTTCACATAATCTAGTTATATAAATTCTGTAAGATTAATAAATTCGTGATACAAAATTTGTTCTTAATTAATTTATAAATACTTCTTTCTTTTTCACTCGAGTCTTTTAAATTAAATTCATTTCATGAAAATTTAAACAACAAAAGTCTTGATAATTGCATTACATTAAATTTGAAAAATCTACACTGGATATAGATTGCACAAAAATTTATTAGGGACAATAATAATTTGGAAATCGAAATTGCAAAATCCACATTTTAAAAATATACAACACAGAAAATAAAAAAAACCTTCTTTTAAATGTTTTTACACAAGATGCTTTTTGATAATAATGCAATTTTTTAATGTACGTTTCAAACTTTATTTTCATTAAACTTCATACGTACTTATAATAAAAATGTATACTAAATATTGATTAATAATTATATTATATATATCAACAATCATAATTATAATAATTTATTTATTAATTATATTAATTTAAAACAAGCGTAGTTATTAGGTTTATATATGTAAGGTTATATGTTTAAGTGTATTTGTGATTAAAAATATGATTGGCTGCGACTGAATGGTGTGAATGTATGTTATTTGTATGCTGTTTATGTATGTATGTATCGGATGACTAATGGCAGGCTCGAGGTAAGAATTTTTTTTTATTTAAGAGAACCATACCATTGCCAGTTCAAATAATACGCCCGATGCTCATTTTACCCAACTACGGTTTGAAGCACCTCAAGCATCGGTGATATACTTATACATTTCATGCTACTGACGCATGTTGGTGCCCTGTCGTCGATAACGTTTTACTCAACTCCCTACTATTCCCTATGTAACGCTTATTGTTATTCACTTTGGGTGAATTAGGTATTTATGAAATTCATTTTACCCGACTAGGATTTAATAGATGTTCAAATATCCTTATGTCCCAAGTTTAATCGACAGAGTTGAGTAAAATTACTTCAACTACTTTTCTCCGTGTATATAATAAAACTTCAATGCACCTGGAAAACAAAAGGGCGAAATAGTCTTACTTATAAAAGTTTTATTCAAACTTTCAAAAGCTTGATTTAAATGTATTTAAATAACTCGAATTAATTAAATTATAAATTACTCTACGTCCCAAGACCAGTTCGCATTACCAGAAATGCTGAGTTGCATTAGCCATTGGAATGAGATCAGGTTACGAACGTTCAAAAGTGTGCGTTTGATTCACTTCTAAAGCAATTGATATTCCATAAATTAGATTTTGTACATTAATTAAAACATTTTCCAAAAAAATATTGCACAGTTTGGACCGCCCTTAACAAACCTCACTGGAAGTTTTAGTGTTTTCGTCCCTGACAAACAAGGGTGGTCTAGAGACAAGTACGAATGAGAATAAGGAATGATAGCCGTATGTTGTTCAGGTGCAGTCGCTTCTTTTTGATAAGCTCTGAGAGAATCTATAATCTCCAGTTTTGTAGTTCAGTACATAAGAAGAAGAATCCTACACTAAAAGTTTAATTTCCTAAAGGAAAACAATATGAATAATACAATAATAATAATAATATGTAAAAAAAAAAATGTTTTGTCAGTGAATGTATCTTAGATTCGAGAATTTTCAATGGCCATGTTTTATGACTGGTTTCATTTGGACCCTAATTGAGTTCTAATGCTGGTTGGAGAGTCTGAGATGGTAGTTGAATTACTGAGGCCGTCGCTGGTCGTTCCCTTGGTGGTGCAACAGGTGTGACTGCGCGGGTGGAAGTACCTGTCTCCATAGTCGTCTGTGGCAGAGAGTTTCGAGCGAGAGTTGGTTCCTGTTCTTCCTTGATGCTAACTAGGCTGGGGTCGTCACCTTGATCGATTTTCGTCTTTAGTAGGCGTCGTCGCTTGTGAATGGCCATCCTTTTCAATACAGGATAGGAACTGTAAATCAGCAGTCCAACAGATAAAAGGGCCAGTCCAAGGTAGGACCCGTGGATCATCCTTATTTGGCTGCTTCCTGCTTGTCGGGCCAGGCTGAAGTCATACAGTTGTTGTTCTAGATGCTCTAAGGATTTGTCGTTAGTTTCAAAGACTTTGTCCTCAGGTGTTGTCTCCTTCGTCTGAGCAGACATTGATTTCCTTGTAGTTATGTTCTGAAATTTCCATTCTCGTTGACAGGTAAGTTTCCTTTACAGATCTGATAAGCTGGTAGTTCAGTACATGCTGCAACATCTCGGTGGTTCATTGAAACATAAGTCTTCTGTGATTTTTCCACGGCGATATGGGAGAATTTTGGTAAAATGTATGCCTTCCCAGTGTTGTTTCCTAAGAAGGCCTGGGGCACTTGAAGTGGATGTAGTCGATCTGGCAGATAGTTAGCTCTTCCCAATAACGGTATGTCCAGCAGTATCTTAAGGACTCCCCCTTTGTATATTGGGGTGACGGTGGATACGCTGGTCAGTTCCTCGATGTCCGCAATAGGTCAGAATATTGGGAAGGCCACCTCTGGGCGGTGATCCTGGATGTCTCGGTAAATTAGTTCCAGTTGCCTGGGAGTCAATACTCCTGGATGCATTTGTTTCTGTCGGGCGGCGTGAAGGACATTCAAGATTTTGTCGGTTGCCCTTATGTATTTTTCTACAGCTGCTTTGTTCGCTCGCGGGACTAGAGTTAAAGCTTCGGTGTATTTAAGGGGAGGTTCTCCTCTTTTTTTTTTCAAAAAATCGATATTTTTTTTTTTGTTATCAAATGAAAGGTATGAATGCCTAGAATATTTGTGCAAAAGGATTTTTCGATCCGCAGCATATTTATCATATTAAAGCGTCTTTGATGCGCCGAACATGCGCGCGCGGAGGAACGCTCAGGTGCTATTCTACTGCGCGGCCGCGGATGTCCATAAATGACTGTATATGTATCGAAATGAAGTAGAGTCGGTATTATTTACGTTTCAGAGCAGCACATGCAAAAAACAATTGATGCGTCAAAAAAGGCGACAGACGAAAAATCGATTGATGAATATCTTAATAACCGTCAACAATGACAATGACCCATCAACAAAAAAATATAATCCACAATTTCAAAAACCAACTGTTTAGGACGAGACGAGTGCATTATATACTCAAGTGGCAACGCCTAGAAGCTACCAAAATATGAAATAAACGAAAAAAAGTGACTGAAAAATTTACGTTTATAATGTCATTTCGACAAGATTTGTTTAAAAAAATGATTTCGTCAAAATTAATATGGCACTATTGTAAAGAGCAGCCTTGAAAATATAACAAAAGGTGGGGCGAATTTTTCGCTTGCCAATTGCAAGGTTTTTCTTGAGTACTCAGTGATGATGGTTCTCTTGGAACGTGTATGTGAGACTTACAACTTTAAACGCGCTTATCTCGAAATCCTTTTTGTTTATCCTAACGTCAAGCATAGCTCATGATCTACTGATCCGATTTACTTCATCTAAAATGTTCCTGGAAGAGTATGATTTTTTGTATGACTTATACCTAAAATAAACATAAGCAATTGTTAAGTAATAGTCGTTTTATAAGAAAAAACTTTAATAAAAAGAGGGTAAAATCGAACTTTTTCTTTGATTATGCATGAATTGGATATTTTTTAATGAAAATTCTTTAGAAATAGGTATAAGTCATAGGGAATTTTATAAACTTGACTATAAAAAACAAATTTATGATTTCAGTTCACTACAAGTGGCTACAACCTTGACGTTATCGAACAACGTCTCGCTTTCAAAGGATGACAAGACCCGCCATTTTGGGGCCACCATATTAGATTTTGTCATAAAGAATTTTCTTTTTTATTTTAAAAAGATGGCTTAATAAACCATCATAACCGTTTTTTCGTATGTCTTTTCATTATCCGACGGTAAATTATCAAATTCCGCTTCATTTTGGGCTAAAAAGAGGAGAACCTCCCCTTAAGCTCAGTGATCTTCCTGGTTGCCTGACCAAGTTTTTGATTACGATTGGTAAGTTAGTTCTTGAGCGATTTGAGTTTTTCCTGATGCTGTTGTGCTTGATTGTGCATCACCTCTAATTGGGACCTGACCAAGTGGGTCTGTTGCCCTACTAGGTGCAAAATGTTAGCCTGCGCCTCATTCAACTCTTAGATTTTTGCCTCAGTCAGCTAACCATCGTCGTAGGTCAGGAGTCCAGCTCAGGTCCAATGATTCTGCTTAGGAAACCTAGTAGTTTACCGTCCTCTGTTTCCAGAATAAGATTATTATTTTTTGTGAAACCGGCGACGGTGTACAGTCTTGTCGCTCGGCTGTCGAACTTTCCGTCCCTAATTTCTTTAAGAGCGTAAACCGTATCTCCGATTTTCGCGTTGAGTGGTCGAATTTTCTTGTATTGCTCTTTCGAGCGAGATTTCGCTTTGGTGAAATTTTTGTAGGCGATTTTCTGGATTTCAGTTATTGTTACTATCAGGTCGCGTAGGTAAGATCCATAGGTTTCCAGTTCGGTACCCTGAGGGAACGAGCTGGGTGTCCTAGCAACTCGTCCGAAAACTAACTCGTAAGGTGTGAAATTGATGGCCTCATGTACTGACGTGTTTAATACGAACATAGCGAAAGGGAGCAATCGATCCCAATCGTCATAATCAGCAGTATAATGCTTTATGTAATCCGTCAATACAATATGGCTTCTCTCGAGTGATCCGTTAGTTTGTGGCCGGTATCCGGAAGTGGTTAGTTGTTTCACGTTGAATAATCTTTCCAGGTGCTTCATCAATTTGCTTATAAAACTCCCTCCCCTGTCTGTTAGGATGTATCTCGGGGTGCCATATTGAGAGAAGAGAGATGTCGCGACCGCGTGAGCAATAGTAGTCGTTTCTAGGTCAGATATGGGAACTGCAATGCAATATTTACTAAAATTATCCTGCATTGTCAGGATGTGTATATTCCCGTTTGGCGTTGTGGGCAATTCTCCGACAGTATCATGTGATACCTTCTCGAATGGCTCAGTAGGAGTGTTAGTGATGAGCATTGGTTCACGAGTACGAGCTCGGACGAGTTTTTGTTCAATGCAGCTTCTGCATCCTCGGATGAACTCACTGATTTCCTCCCGTAAACCAGGCCATGTATATCGCTCTCTAATACGGCAGTAAGTTTTTGTAATGCCCTTATGGCCACCTATAAGGCTGCCATGATATTCGGCGATAATTTTGGGTCGGGTTTCTACAGG
This sequence comes from Diplolepis rosae, assembly GCA_030998225.1. Lineage (NCBI taxonomy): Eukaryota > Metazoa > Arthropoda > Insecta > Hymenoptera > Diplolepididae > Diplolepis > Diplolepis rosae. The sequence continues at coordinate 299,159 of JAPYXD010000190.1, read as the reverse complement.
CGGAACTTCGATTTTTCCGTGGCAGAGCGTAATAGTGATGTTACCACCCCGGGATATTTCTGCCACAAGTTCCGTCATTTTATTTTGCGGTAACGATCCCAGCAAATCTCCTGCATTTGCCATACGGCAGGTGATCTAACTGTCCCTTTCTAAGGCAGTTCGAAGGTTCATTAGTCCTTGCGCCACATCCTTCCAGTCGACATTGTCGACATGTCGTCTTTTTATGACAACGGAATATGTCTTATGTCGACCGTGCGGAGTGACAAGGACTTGTCCCTTCTTAGAGCGGCATCCCCAGAGGTCCTGTAGGTCAAGACGCTCGGTAGCCACAAGAAGTTTCGCTATGGGGTTTGTAGGCTCGCAATCTTCGGATATAAAGTGAGCATAATTGTCGTGTCTGAAAGTTAAAGGTTCTGTCCACTGGTGGATGACATTACACAGTGTGTCTCAAAAATAACTGAACTTTTTGGATATAGAATAAGATACACATTATATTATTTTTGAAAGTTATTATTCATTCAAAATAGGTTCCATTAGACTCAATACAACGTTTGGGACGATCAACCAATTTATCCATAGACATTTTAAACTCGGTTTTTGGGATGTTCTTTAACATCTGTGTCACAGCTGATTGAGTGGTTGGAACCTCATCGTAAAAAGCTCCTTTCATTGCAGTTTTTAGTTTTGAGAACAGGAAATAGTCACACGGTGATAAATCAGGCGAATACGGAGGGTAGTCCATAACAAAAATCTGTTTTGGTCTGTATTTGTGGGATTCTTGTAAGGTCCGTTAGAGGTAGGTGCGTCGTCCACATACGGTATCTTGACGTCGATGATGGAGCTAGGATGGGATATGGGACCTTGGACAGGTTCGTGAAATGGTTTCATTTGTTCCGATCTTCTTGGTTTCATTCCTGCTCCTCTTCCTATTGAGTCTTTTCTGCCGTCATCTGTGTCAATGACTGACCTTCTGAAGGGCGTCGATCTGGCTCCTGGCGTCGCAGGGGCTACTGGTGTCATGAGCAAGGACCTTCGGGGGGGCTGTTTCCCAATTGTTGGGGACTCTGAGGAAGATTTGATTTCCTCAGGAGTATCCTTAAATTGGACCATGCTTTTCCTCTCCACCCCGGAATTTTTGTCAGAAAATTCCGTTGACTTCATTATCTGCCCAGTGGTTCTAGGTTCGCCTGAGGGTTTTGCTTGGCTTGTAGAAGAACTGGGTGCGGTTTCCCAATCTTAGGGTGTGCATGCTTCCTTGCTTTTTTCCTTTTCGTATTTGTCCAAAAATTTCTTCACTCTATTGGAGAACTCGACATCGTCATATTCTCCACAGCGATCGAGAGCTTCTAAGTTTTCCAGGAGCTATCGGTCTTCTTCGCCTTCGGAGACATAGGTGCACGGAGGTCGATGATCGTCCTGCATATTTTCATGATCCCACCATAAAGACGCATGAACGATGTTAGAGCTCTCGAGCCCTCCGTTTTCCATCGATTTATCCAGCTTTGAGAAAGATTTCTGCAGATCTTCTCTTAATTTGTTCTGTGGTTCGCGTTGCCTGGGGATATCCTAATCGGTTTCGTTGCTGCCTTCACTGTCCAGTGGTTGTGGGATGACATCAATGATCATTTGTTCGGGAGGTGACTCTTCTCCTTTGTTCTCGATAGATGGTAAGGCTTCAATACCCTCTCTGGCTAGCTTATCGGCCATTTCGTTTGCTGGGATTCCTTTGTGGCTTGAAACATGCTCCCAAATCACGTCCAAGGGTTCCAGGGCTGTTTTCGTCTTTTCAAACTGGGATCGATTCCCAACTGTTTTATTCTCGTACGCTTTCAAGTTGTTTGCCTCCCATCTTGGAATCCCTTCTGTGGTACTGTTTACTAGAAACTTGGAATCAGTCTTTATCCTCAGCTTCTTGATGCCAGGCTCATGAGCCTGTTGAGCTGATGCGATTAATACTTCAATTTCGGCTGAGCTGTTTGTTTGGCGTCCCTGGGAGAGGCGTGAAACATTTAGCGGATGATTGGGTCCAAACCAGACTCCTATTCCTGCCCTTGGTTCACCACGTCCATTGTAACTGCACGCTCCGTCGACGTAAACATCTACGTAAGTGTCCTGTAATGGGGCTGACCAAGGGCTTGGACCCGGAAGTCTAGGGGGTGCACTTTTAGGGGCAGCGTTGTCCGTTTTTGCTACTAAGGTTGGCTTTAAGTTCGCTAAAACACTACGGGATTCGCTTGGGGATTTTCGGGAGCCGAATCTTTTCTTGGCCTTCCCCGTCGTTTAGGCATGGCTCCGGCTGAGGTGGATGGTTGCGGAGAAACTGTGGGTTTAGTCCTTACTGCGTTGAAGGGGATGGATCGGGGTACAGAAGGTTTTCCTTTGTTCGCGAATTTTACACCAGATCCCGAAGTGGGTTGGTTCCTTGTCTGAATGGGTTTCCTCGTTTGAGTTGTGCGTTCAGCGGAACCTGGGGGCTCCTGACTGGTGGAGGTAGGTTCACCTTTACTAGGTTCTGTCTGCGATGCTCCGGAGCGCGTTATAACCAACACTTTTCTGGTGTTAGAGGGATTTTCCACGGAATTCTGGATGTTTTCAGAAGGTTTTGGGAGGGAAGAGGATTTTTATGATTGGTCAGGGTTGTCAGAATCGTAGGAGTCCGTAGAGTCAGTAGATTCTGAGTATTGTTCGTTAGCCACGGGGTTTCCTGACAAGGCTTCAACTCCCCTATTCAGTTTCCCTTGTTTATATTAAAACTTATATTGATAATCCTGGAGTCTACGTCGCCAACGCAGCAACCTTGCTCCTGGATTATTAATATAAGTAATTCAGTAAACTGGTTCGTATTCGCAGGCCAGCACGAACTCCCTACCATACAAATATGGGCGAAAGTTTGTGACAGCATACAACACCGCCAAGCATTCCTTTTCTGCTTTCGAGTAGTTTTGTTCGCAGGAATTCATCACTTTGGAAAAGTAGGCGATGGGCATATCTACTCCGTCCTTTTCTTGAGTTAACATAGCCCCGACAGCATGCTCAAAGGCATCTGTGGTTAGCTTAAAGGGCTTGTTAAAGTCGGGGTATTGGAGCACAGGCTCGTTGCAGAGGTATCTGCGTATTTTTCGAAAGATTTTCCGTTGCGAGCGTCCCCAATCCCATTTTTTGTCCTTCTTCAGGAGATTAGATAAGGGTTTTTCTAGCTTTACTTAGTCTTTTATAAATCTCCTATAGTATCCTGAGAGACCTAGGAATTGTCAAATAGCCCGGACTGTCCTCGGTTGTGGGAATTTTCTAATAGCGGCTATCTTAGCGGAGTTAGGTTTGACTCCATCACGGTCGATTATATGGCCTAGATAAGCTACCTCGGTGCGTAAGAATTCGCACTTGTCCGGTTGAGTCTGTAGATGCGTCTCTCTCAGTCTATTGCACAATCTTCTGGCTTTTGTGTCGTGTTCCTCTAAGATTTCTGAATGAATAACAATGTCATCCAGATAGAAAGAAAATTCGGTCCCATGCATGCTCTTAAAAACGACGTCCATGAGGCGTTGGAAGGTTGCAGGAGCATTTTTAATCCCCATCGGCATCCGCAGATACTCTAAGTCTCCACGAGGGGTCGAGAACGCCGTTTTTGGTCGATCGTCGGGATGGGTATCTACTTGGTGGAAGCCACTGGCCAGATCAAACACAAAAAAGAACTGTGCATTCACCCAGTTGGCCAAAATATCTGCGATGTCGGGCAGGGGGTAGGCATCCCCGATTACTTTTTCGTTGAGAGCTCTGAAATCAATAACAACTCTCCACTTCTTCTCTCCCGAGGCGTCAAGTTTTTTGGAACAATCCAAAGTGGAGAATTGTAAGGGGATTTAGATTCTCCAAGAATTCCGCTATTGTATTGCCTTTCGGTCTGTAGTACAACTTGTTCTGTCGCATCGTGAGGATTCTTCACCAGCGAATGTACATAAATCGAACGGATTGACCTCCTGGGGAGCAATTTCTATATCTATGTCGTCTTCAGTTGTATTGATGGCAATTGCGTGACAGACGCCATTGTGTGTCGAGACTGCTGCTTCCCCAAGGTAGAGCCCTTCAGGGGTATCCAGTTTAGACAGGAAGCCTTCAGCAAAATCTGGGTTTGTGACGCTTATAGCAATAGGTTGCCTCGTTCTAGCTCTAATACCGATGCCATAGCTGCACTAGCATCTAAATTCATTGATTGATTAGGAGGCGCCATATTAGGGTTGGGTCCGGATAATGAATTAGTGATATTTGGGTATGCTTTAGTAGTTGATCTATCATGGTCGTTACCGATTGGCTCCCTCGGATTACAGATCCGATTATCGTTCAACATTTCAAAACGTGCAGAGGATCCGGAAAATTCGACGTGAATTTTTGAAAGGTTGCAAATATTCATTTTTAAATAGGTTTTTGTGTTCCTATGGGTGGACACACTTACGAGTACAGTGATATGCTTATAATAGATTATATATACACAGTCACATATGCACACACACAAAAAACAATATACAGAAGAATGAGAAAAAAATGTATTTGATAGTGGCCTGTTATTAGAACTAGGAATCTTCAGCTTGTAGTGAACTTCGTTTCTTTTATTATTATTTCAGCTGAGGCAATTTCAAGAGCTCAAAATTTTGTCCACACTGAGAGTCGAAAAAAAGAGAAAGGTTGAGTTTAAACCTTGTCTGACGTATTAAATTTCGACAGTGCAGGAGTCGGATTACTCTGACATTTGTTCAGTTTCTGATTCTGAGTCAATTATAATATTTTCAGCATCAGAAATTTCGTTCTCCAAAATACCCCTATTTTGGGCCCTTCCGATATTAACTTGGTTAATATCACGTGGGGGATGATTCTCTTCTCTAGAAGCTTGCCTTCTTTGTTCAAGGGCCTCACTGATTTCCAAATGTATTATTATAATTTGAGGGACTTCGCGCGTGATTTCAGGTGCAGGCAGTTCTGTTTGTCGGACAGGTAAGACCACATACACTGGAATGTTTCTTTCGACAGGAAATACTAGATTTTGATCAGAGTGAAAGAACCACTAGAATTTTGATTGAATAAAAACTCACTCAAAATTCTGTTATATTATTCTCCTTCCGCGGGTATATAAGATTTACAGGAAAAATTCGAAAAACCTAACAAGTATTTGTTGTAGGCCTGAAATTGATCGTGAATTATGAGAGAAGGTAAAAACAATAAATGATTCAAAAAGAGAAATATGCAATATGTGTGTGGTAAAGACTAATAAATGAGTACCTTCACTACTTGGAGATGGACGCTTTTTGAGACTCTCGTTTCGCCTGCTGGAATTTCTTTAAGTCAATTTCTGCCTTATCGAGCAGATTTTCAATAAAAAAATGAAAATTCGTCAAAATTATTTATCTCTCTGATTTCAAATTCCTGCGGATTAAAAGTTTGGGTTGGAGCCTCGGGTGTTGTGCTGCTAAGAGGTTCCCCAGAATCGCGAGAAGTCACTCTCACTTCATCCAACATCTGGTCAAATTTTTCTCTTCCTTGTCGACCCGTTCACGATCTATGTTTGCGCTTGCAATCTTGATTAGTGGTAGGTGGGGACATATAGAAGAGTCCAGGAGAAAAGTTTGAATTCAAAAGATAATAATAACAAACATTGAAGTTTAAAATTCAGTCTCTCTACTAAAGAGCACAAGAGCTTGAATTCCAGAATTGGCTTTCTGCTAAAGAGCACAAAAGATTTAATTCTAAGATTGACACTCTGCTAAAGAGCACAAGAGTAAATCCCTTATGAAAGAAAATATAAATCAAAATTGAAGTTTAAAATTCAGTCTCTGCTAAAGAGCACAAGAGCTCTAATTTCAAAATTGGCTTTCTGCTAAAGAGCACAAAAGCGAATTCTCAAAAATTCAATTTTTGGGAATAGAAGGGATTCTTTTCTTTCTGTCGAATTAAGGCCTTCTGCTAAAGAGCACAAAAGATTTAATTCTAAGATTGACACTGCTAAAGAACACAAGAGTAAATCTTTAATGAAAGAAAATTGAATAAGAATGGAATAAAATTGATGTTCAAAATTTATCCTTTCTGCTAAAGAGCATAAAAGCCTAAATTTAAGAATTTACCTTCTGCTAAAAAGCATAAAGAGGAATTCTCGAGAACACAATTTTGGAAAATAAAAGGATTTTATTTTTGGAAAGGAGAGTTAATTTAGAACAAGAAATTTTGACAGATCAATAACAGCATGAAAAACATAAATTATTCAAATCAGAAATTATATAAGCAGTTGCAAGTGGCTAGTGAATGTGACTTCGCAACGTGTAACGTGGCTGGGTACAGCGCGAGACAAAAAATATCCCACCACTGCCACCATCAGTTACCCGCTGCCACCATCTGTTTGTTACGTACGAATAATTAAATTTAAATATTAAATAAAAATATCAAATTTAAATGCTCCCCTCTGACTGAGGAGACTATACTCTGTATACAAAAACCTTTTTAGAAGAAAGAGAAGTGAACCGAATAAAAACTTAAGACAATACAAATTTCCTGTTCTAAGGTTTATTTAGCCACACAGACAAATATAGAATAATAATAAACATATATGTTAATATAATTGAAACGATACCTATTTACAATAGACTTATCTTAATTCTACCAGTCCTGGGAGATTGTGAGAGAGGGAGGTTTATCCCTGAGCTCTCCTATTTTTCCTTGACTGGGCAGGAAGGTTTTTTTTATTAACTGTTGTTCGAAATCACAACTTGAGTCCTATTTGCGAGTCGCGCATAGCACACGCGCACACAAATACCGTTTTTGCCACCTTCTGTTAGGTTTAATAAGAGAAAATAACGGTTTGCTTTTAACCAGAAAAGGGTTGAGTGCTTTTAAACTCGCCATTTTCGCCGCTAGAATTTTCCTATTAAATCGAATTCAAATATTTTATGAAAAATTATTACTACCGTTTTGAGATTCGGTAGTATTAATTTTTCCACGATTTCGCGCACCTTTTTGCCGTTTTTGATAAACGAATTGGACTTTGAAATAGTCCGCCAAAGACAGATATATTAAAAATATATTTTCGTATATTTCAATATATCTTATATGTATTGCTTCCGTCCAGATAAAGGCTTTTGTCTTTTACGTCCGCCCAACACGTTTTGTAAAATGTAAAATGATCCTCTACCATTTCAAATAATCAATATTAATTTATTATTATTTGTGATTTATATTAAAAACAATATTCACTTGTAATATTTAATATTTACAGTATTTACAATGTAATAATAAATGTATTTATTTATGGTAATCATATCTGTATGTTTATTTATTTTTATTTATTATTAATATTTAGTATATTTCAATATATCTTATATGTATTGCTTCCGTCCAGATGAAGGCTTTTGTCTTTTACGTCCGCCCAACACGTTTTGTAAAATGTTCCGATAGGCAATTTTACGAGTTTGACTTAACTACCGAATCCGAAAACTGTCGCTCCAGACCGCAGACAGGCACGACGAAAGAAAAGTATTTTCTTCATTACTCTAAGGTCTGATCGGTATCGAGACGTTTAGTTCATCGCGAGGTGAGCATGGTAGGGTTTTTTCATGATTAAGGAATTAATGATTGGACGGAGGTAATAATGGCAGGGAGGATTTAGGAATTTGCACAAATGCTGATGTGTTTATTGCGCCATTTGCTGATTTGCAGATGGCAATTATTTCTCCCCTCTTTCTACATCTATCGTGAGAAAGGAAATATGCTCATCAATTTTTAGTATTTGATGCATGGTCATCAAATTGTAGAAACAATTTTCGATTCTAGTATATTTCAGAGTAAATCGAAATATATATATTTAATTAGTCTAGGTTTATAATCTTTAGGTGCATTAAAGCTTTAACATAATTATTTAAGTATTCAGACGAGCCTTGGGTTTGAGTTACAAAAAGCACGTGGTTTTTATTGATCGGACTGGACTTGATTGCGGTCAGTAATTGAGGCGCGCGCATATTAATTAGGGTGAGAACTTGCCAGAAAGGTGGAAAACCGAGGTAACGAGTTCGTTTGCAGATCCTCGAAATTTATTCAAGGCGCGAAGCCCTTCAAGGTGAGAGCACTGCCCAACGCCTTGAGGAATTTAGATCGAGGCTCGTTCGTGGATGCTATGCATTGTAGCATCATAGCGTCCACACTTCAAGAATTTGATCTCACATGCTCCCTGTCCCACCTTAGCTAGGGATCAATGGGTTCTAGTTTTGGTCTTTGGTTTTTAAACATAATTTTAAGTACGTTTTCATTCTGGTTTTTTTTATATACTTGGTTAGCTCGACTCATGCCACAAGTAGTGTGAACTCACATATCGAGGGACACATCGAACATAGTACTCCCAATTATTGAATAAGACAAAAAAGAATAAATAAAAGAGTACTTTGAAGGTGTCGAAGCGTGAATTTGGGAATAAAGATTAAAGTTTTTTTGTATATTTTAAATCTTAAAGATTACGAATTATTTATTTTTTCTTTTACCTTATTCGACCTGCGTAATGGGTTTACCCCCTATATTATTCAATATATATATTCAATAATATAATAATAATAATAATAATAATAATAATGCACATTATTTTGTCTTTGTAGATTACTGTGCGCAGCTCGCATGAATTTCGAGCATTTATTACTCGAATTTATAAGTTCAACTATTTGAACAGCCACAATTGCCAAAAAACTGGTCTCTTTCAAGTGCATAGCACCAGTTATTTCTCTCCTTGTAGATTCTAATCTTTTGTTAAGGCCCTTTTTCAGTTCTTTTTCTAATTTGCTATAATAAAAAATGTCTGTCATTACTGTTTCCCTATCTTTGTGGTTTTCTTTATCCACGTCTCTAATTCTATTGTTTCTTTGGCTAGCCATTTCCGATTTGTCGTTACTGTACTGAGTTTGTAGGGTAAGGTTTTTTAGGATTTGGAATCTGTTGCGTGTAGGAATGCTGAACAAGCTTGGGATATCTATAAGGGTTTGCCTATCTGGTGTAGTTTTCTATGATTGGTTTGGGTAGGGAATGAGGTCTTGTCTCCATGTGATTGGGAGTTGATGGGCTACCTGGTAGCCACCAAGTTCCGGTATCGTAATTTAGGGTCATTTTCAGGCTCTTAATCATGTCTGTCCCCAAATGCTAGTAGATTTCAATTCAGAGACTAGTCGAAACGACACATGCTTGATGTCTTTACCAATCATAATTGGAATGACTACTTGTCCTATTATTTTTAAGGTTTCAACATTTGCAGTTATAACAGTTGAACTGTATTAAATTTTGCTTCGCGCTCGCATTCTGCGACTGCGCACCTTGTTTCGACCAATTCGGGTTATCTTGTATTCTCTTGTTCCGATTTCCGCCTTTCTGGTTTCGGTTCTCGTTACTTGCAAATTGTTGTTTGTTGTTGCAAATTTTTGTTTCCATATTGATAGTCAGTCTCGTGGTATTCCTTCCTGTTTTTGTTATTTTCTATCCTAGGTTCCGTTATTTGTAAAACTTGTCCCGTGATTTTGGACTTTGCTAACTCGCTCTCCCACTCTTTACCTAGATCTTCGAGTTCTTCAAATGTTTCGAAATCGTTGCGTTTAATATACATTTTATATTCAATTTTTAGATTTTCGTATGCGCGACGTAATTCTCATTATAGCTTTTTTCTAGGGTGATGTTTCGTAAAAAGTTTTCTAATTTCTATTGAGTAAGAGTGGATATCTTGAGTCCGTCTTTGGTTGCACAATTTTTTTTTTTTTTTATTTCTTCCATAAATGTTTCATCTATACATGTGTTCGTAAATTCTTTTAAAAAATCTGATAACGTTCTTCACGAATTTTTATTAGTTAAGCACCAATCTTTAACGTTCTCAATCAATAATGCATCCAGGTTTTCTAAAATATCCCTACTACTTATTTGCTATCCCCTTTTAAATCCTTTAAGGTCATCCAAAAAATAAGCTGGGCTGTCTTCTTTGTTGTTTCTAAATTTGAGTGGCCAATTACTTATTATTTGAAACGGGGTTTGGGTCATGCCAAAGGGAAAGTGTGTTGTTGGCACTGTGTGATTGTTGTCACTTAGGTCTGAATCGCCCACTATATCTTGATTGTATTGGTTTACCTGTGAACGTCTGGTTGAGCTATTAAGAATCATTGATCGGCGAGTTCTATTTTGATTTAAATTTTCTCTAATCTCTACTGGTTCGCTATCATCCGTATCAAAATTTCTGTGGTCGTCTTTTCTCCTGGTGTCGTAATTTTCCGATTGTTTCTGCCATAATTCGCGAGGTTTCTTTTCTGGATCAAATTGTACCGATTGTCTATTTAGTATTTTATTTCTATTTCCAAAATTTTCCGATTGCGAATTTTTATTATTTCTGAATTCTCTTTCAAATGAGCTGTGGGCTGAAGTTTTAGCTGTATTATTTATTCTTTTGTTTTTGCATTTTTCTTCTACTTCTTTAATAAATTTTTCTCGTTCCTCAATTACTTGTTCGTCATAATGTCTTATTAGTTCGTTTGTTTTTATCAGGAATTGATTATTATCTTCTAGAAAAGAGTGTTTGAAATGTTTCATAACCTGTTATTTCCTTATCTAGCTGGGGATTGGTTGATTTCGAAAGGTCTGGAACAGGCAGATCTATTCCGTCCCAGAGAAGGGATTTGTTGGGCTTATTTGTTCTTCTATTTTCGTTTGTTGTTTGGTATTTGTTTTGTTCGGTTTCCGTATTTATCCGAATAAAGCCTCTGCCGCGTCCTGCAGAGTGTTTTATTATTATATGGATTGCTCCTGTGCTACTCTGAGTTAGCGGTCGTCCTACTATTACGTTGCTAAAATTTACTTCGGGGTTTGGAAGCCCTCTTGTTTCCTTGAAATTCACATTTTCCTGAGCGGTTGCTATTTCTTGCTCACGTTCTACTGGTCCACTATTCGCCATTTTGTTTTTAATTCGGCCTGACCTAAGTATCATAATTCAAAATAATTTTATTTTTAATCCAATCACTTTGATTCCCCATTGAAATATTTCGATTCTTGAACCTTTATTTTATTTATATTTAAATACTTTGAACACGAATTTTTGTCCTAATTTAGTCAAAAGTCTCACTCTTCAGATTCGAGTATAAATTTAAAGTTTTCAATTTTTAATTACACCAGTTTTCCAAATTTTTGAGTAACAATTTTGCCCTATTTTGGGTCAAAATTGTTCCTTTAAAATCTACGTGTGGGTCACACGAAGGGTGAAAATCTCGCGAAACGCAATTCTTATTTTAAAGAGCTAGAATACCGAATAAAACTCACGATTTTTAATTTTGGAGAGAGCTAGTGCCGATTTTACGAATCCTTGTTTTCGCAGCACGTAATTTTGAAGTGTCGTATCTAAAATGCGTTAAGAAAACTTTCATTAATATTTTGACGTAATCTCGCGCAGTTGCGCCATAAAAAAATGACACGTTCTAATTTTTAGGTTCGTCCTAACTCCTGAAAATAAAAGGTTTTTGACATTTTGGATCTGGCAGGCCCTTTTTTTGACCCATTTGATTACCTCGAAAATTTTTCAATTGTTCCGTTTTGCACCTCACCCTGAATTTAAAATATTACGAGACATCAGTATAAGTCAGTTCCAAATTTTGGAAATTATGAGCATAAGCTCCTGACGAGGTCATTATTTGCCCTTTTCCTCCCACCAAAATAAACCATGACGATACTGGACCTTGGTTAACCCTATTGGAATTTTATAAGGAAGATAAAAGGAAACGCCGTGGCAGTGAAGCGCCCTCAGGGCTCCGACATTGCTCGGCACCAACAAAAGGTTATGTGGATGGGAGCTTTCTCCGAGTCTCACTTTTTGTGAGTGCACGGATACTTGCTTCCCTGGTTGACCACTATCCAGTATTTTTTTACTCGAGCTTGTTGCTCGCTATTTTTTATTTAAATAAGAAAACCCCACGTGAATTTAAAAAGCCAAACCTACAATTATTTTCCAACAAAAACTAAATAAAAAATGATCCAAAAGATCCCTAATTGCCAAGGGGGAACTGGAAGGCATAGGCGACCTGGTTCTCAAAAGATTAGGTGCGGTGATGCTAAAATGCACCACACCTAATCTCGAGCCTCGAGTCTCGTAAAAATGGTATGAAAATGCCCTGGTGTTGAGCTGTGCTCTCACATTTTCGGGCTGCGCGCCTGGAATGATTTTCGAGGATCGGCAATCAAGCACGTCGCCTCGGACTTCCACCTCTTAATCAACTCCCCCCTTAATTAATATGCGCACGCCTCAATTAGCGACCGCGATCACGTCCAATTTAATCGATAAATCATTAAATTAATACACGATGTTTTCCCCCTTTTGACGACCGTTTTGGGGTTGGAAACCGGTATCAGAGGAAAGATAATGTTTTCGCGATTCTGATGTCTTTCAAATTCCAAATGGTCGCATATCATGTCCGGTGGAGGCGTTCAAAAATTGGTACACGCTTAAAAAAGAAAGCACGCCGCGCGACGATGACGAGAAAGCCTTCACCCATTTCACTTCCCGCTGGCGCGTGCTACCTGCGTAGGCGCGGGCTCCCATTGGACAGCAGAATGGGAAGGTGTGAACCCTGTGTAAATATTTAAAAAATAAATAAAATTCTAAAAAGAAAGATTGGGTATGTTACTTATAGATAATGATAAGTTTTAAAATGAAAATATACAAAAACCATTAAAATGAAACCCTATAAAAATGACCAATGGTCGCATGTTGTTAATTCATTAATGATTTTGGCATTTTGCTCATGATCTGGAGCGAGCCTCTACCATTTCAAATAATCAATATTAATTTATTATTATTTGTAATTTATATTAAAAACAATATTCACTTGTAATATTTAATATTTACAGTATTTACAAAGTAATAATAAATGTATTTATTTATGGTAATCATATCTGTATGTTTATTTATTTTTATTTATTATCTGCATCCATTAACACGACGAAATTATCTTTTATAATATCCATTTATTTATCTGTTTGTTTATTTATTTGTTTATTTAATTATTGATTATAATTCCTTCCCATGCAAATGAATGAATAAACATGCAATAAATAATGCAAAAAAAAATGTAAAAGAAATAACAGCGTGGGACGCCCACCCATCCAGCAAACCATGCCGCAAGCTGCTTGACCTGAGTGAACGGTCGAGTGGGAGCAAACACAGGTTAATGTGGCGCTCCCTGAGAATACGAACGAAAATATCCGTGAAAAGCAGACTGCCTCGTTCTCGCCACATTCACTTCCGGTTTGGAAGTAAATCACTTTTTTTTATATATTGATTTTATTTTTTTTTTAGATTTAGAATTTTAGCATTAATTAATAATTATTATATAAAGAAAATCAAAGGCATAGTTACAATACAAATCAGAAAAACGAATTGATCGGTTCCGAGCAAAGGATCACTTCGTTTGGTGGGGCGTTGAGACGGCCCAGCCTCAAGTATCCACCCTTTGCGACGAAACGGGGTCAGCATCCGCGAAATTAGGCTAACCTAGTGAACAAGCAGGTTCACACGAAGCTCGCACAAAAGATTTGCGAGGTTTGATTAAGTATTCGCCCAGTAATTAATGATTTACTTCCAAACCGGAAGTTATAAAAGATAATTTCGTCGTGTTAATGGATGCAGATAATAAATAAAAATAGACAATCATACAAATATGATTACCATAAATAAATACATTTATTATTACATTGTAAATACTGTAAATATTAAATATTATAAGTGAATATTGTTTTTAATATGAATTAAAAAAAATAATAAATTAATATTGATTACTTGAAATGGTAAAGGTTCGCTCCAGATCATGAGAAAAATGCCAAAATCATTAATGAATTAACAACATGCGACCATTGGTCATTTTTATAGGGTTTCATTTTAATTGTTTTTGTATATTTTCATTTTAAAACTTATCATTATCTATAAGCAACATATCCAATCTTTCGTTTTAGAATTTTATTTATTTTTTAAATCTTTACACAGGGTTCACACCATCCCATTCTGCTGTCCAATGGGAGCCCGCGCCTACGCAGGTAGCACGCGACAGCGGGAAGTGAAATGGGGGAAAGGTTTTCTCGTCATCGTCACGCCACGTGCTTTCTCTTTTAATCGTGTACCAATTTTTAAACGCCTCCACCGGACATGATATGCGACCATTTGGAATTTGAAAGACATCATCAGAATCGCGAAAACATTATCTTTCCTCTGATACCGGTTTCCAACCCCAAAACGGTCGTCAAAAGGGGGAAAACATCGTGTATTAATTTAATGATTTATCGATTAAATTCGACTTGATCGCGGTCGCTAATTGAGGCGCGCGCATATTAATTAAGGGGGGAATTGATTGAGAGGTGGAAGTCCGAGGCGACGTGCTTGATTGCCGATCCTCGAAAATCATTCCAGGCGCGCAGCCCAAAAAGGTGAGAGCACAGCTCGACACCAGGGCATTTTCATACCATTTTTACGAGACTCGAGGCTCGAGATTAGGTATGGTGCATTTTAGCATCACCGCACCTAATCTTTTGAGAACCAGGTCGCCTATGCCTCCCAGTTCCCCCTTGGCTAGGGATCAATGGTTTAGATTTTATTTTACTTCGTGAATTTTTGAGAATCAAATTATTTTTTTTTATTTGGGTCGTTCTAAATTACACTGCAACTCGGTTAGCTCAACTCATGCCATTAATAGTGTGAACTCTCATATCGAGAGACATATCGAACGTGGCATTCCCCAATTAAATAAACCAAATTTCAGGAGGAGTTTAGAAGGTGGCGAATCCCCACGGGGAGCTTCGCTTGTATGGTAACCTCTTTTTACTATTTTCTTTTTCCACTGGGTAAAGCCTGCCGAGTTGCGCGCGTCAAATATAAATTTTGAATATTTTCAGGGAGGTGGCAAATGATAAGTGCCAGGCCTGTGTCACAAATTTTACAGTGCCCTGTCCACGCCTGATGCCTGCTTTTATTAAAATTAATTTCAAATAGAAGGGAAGAAGCGGTTTAACTGAGAAGGGAAACTGGAAAAATTATGCATGCTACGAATAAAAAAACCATTGGTCGAAACCTTTCAATTTCAGGAGTAGGGTCAATACTCCAAAATTAGAACGTGCTATTTTTTCTTGGCGTGATTGCGTGAAATTATCCAAAATAAAAATTAATCAAAATTTCCCTACTTTTTGTAGATTCAAAATCTCAAAATTGCAATCACGGACAACTGTCACGAGGACGCGCCCGTTTTGCTTTGTTCTTTCGAAAAACTGAAAACTGTGAGTTTTATTCGGCATTCTAGCTCTTTAAATTAAGAATTCCGTTTCGCGAGATTTTCACCCTTCGTGTGACTCACACGTAAATTTTAGGAAGGCAATTTTGAGCCAAATTAGGCCTAAATTTGGTTTAAAAATATTGAAACATCAATAAAATGAAACGAGAAAGAGTCGAAATGTTTCACTATATATGGTTATTATTTTCCATTCCGTAACGTGCGTAGTTGTTTGGACTCCGCAACAAGACACGTCACTCCATCACAACCTATAGGTGTAACAATTCCCCGTTACTGTACTTAAAGCTTTTTCCAAGTCGACTGTACCTATGGAATAAAATTTCCTATATGTGAAATAATATTTTAATTTATATTATCTAAAAGTTCAAGTGTTTACGTTTTCGTCAAAAGTCTTACGTTCGCCGAGGGGTCTTTTGTTTGCGAGATACCGGTCTACTATATTGTATTTGATTCTTCTAGGTTAACAACCACTTAGTCGTCTTTCTCCAATTTTTATTCTTCGGGATTCATTTTCGTTTTTGGTTCGTTACCTAAATTTAGCCGTTTTACTACTATACACACTTTTAAAATCTAGTGCAATATTAATATTAAAATTAAATATTTGCCTAAAATAAGTAAGCAATAGACAAATGGTTATGAAAATTATAACTTATAGCCAACACAAGCGTCAGAGTTCCAGTCTGGTAGCACTTGAAAAATCCTTTTATTTTTGATCCTATCCTCGGCAGGTTTCCAAAAGTTCTTAGGAGAAAGGTTTACGGGTTCTTTTTGTTGGACGCCAGGTATAACTAGGTAGCTATTGAAAGGGGGGGGGGCTGTAAAGTAAGGATTCCGAGAACTAGAGTAGAATCACTTGACATAGGCGCTTAAAACACTTAAAACACTTTATTGACCTACACTGCCAACGGCTGACTCGAGTCAGAAAAAACCAAGAAACGAACAAGCTGCGCGGTAGGCAATCTAATATGCTTTCTGGACGACCAAATTTCCTATTACTACAAAGTGAGGTTAAAACGGGACAGCTTTCGCGCCGACGACAATTAGGCAACTCTTCGGCCGACCAAACGGATCCAACTACCTCTCGTCCTCTCGAGGTTCTTCGGGTGATTCCGACTCTGCTAGGGCCCATGACAGCTCTTTCGTATATCTTGCCCCGTGTCCTCGCTTGATGGTAACATCTATGTTACATCATTTCTCTACTTTGCTCGTCCGTGTTACGTACGAATAATTAAACTTAATATAATAAAATATTAAATCCGATTACTCGCCCGCTTGAGGTTCCAAACTGACAAATTTTAAATTTAGGAAATTTTAAATTAAATAAACCAAAATTTGTTTTTAATCTGGGATCGTATTTGCCCTCTCCTCTGACTGAGGACCCTTTGCACAAGAAAACCCCTTTTTCTTGAAAATAAAACTGAATGAAAGGATAAGCTCAAAAATTACCAATTTTATTTTTCCACACAGGTGTAAGTAAAATGAGGTACACACATATAAATACATATATAATTGGAACGATACCTTACATTGAGTTCTTCTTAATTCTACCAGTACTAGGAGGGAGAGAGAGAGAGAGAGAGGTTTACCCCTGGGCTCCTTATTCGTCCTAGACTGGGCGGAGAGGTTTCCTATTGTTGCTCAAAACACAACTTGAGTCTTATTGGTCGGTCGCGCACAATATGCGCACACAAAAAAAAAATACCGTTTCGCCACTTGCTTTTTGCCGTTCTTTCCAATAAATTTTGGGCTTTAAAATAGCCCGCCGAAAATTAATAAACTATGTTAAAAATATAGTTTATTATTTTATTCTACTGCTTCCGTTCAGATGAAGACTTCTATCTTTTACGTCCGCCCAAACGCGATCCCCAATTTGAAGCCCTGACCCAGATATTTTACGAATTAAATCAACTGGTCAGGTGATAAGACGCGATTGTTCCGAACCGTGGACGGTCACGATGAAAGAGAATTATATTTCTTTACTATTCTGAGGTCTGAACCCGGTCAAGACACTTAGAAGACTGCGAATTTTGGATGTTCTCGACTCGGCTCATAAACTCTTCACCAGGTGAGCACGGTAGGGATTTTTGCCTATTAAGAAGATTAGGATTGGACGAAATAAAAGTGGTGAGGGTGCGTGGGAAACCATATAAATGCTGATTTTGTAATCCGACTTTATGCTGACCATTAGGTGCCATTGGATACCTTCATCCTTGCCATTATGGCAAAAGTAAGTGGCTTGCAACTATCATTTGATGCATATTCATCAATAATTTTAGAAACGATTTTTGTTTCCCTCATTTCAGTTTGGATTGAAATATTATAGCTTGTCTGAATTTTAATTGTTATTTATGATTATTGTATTGATGAAATTGTTACTGAAACAATTCCATTGTTCAGACAAGTTTTATTTGATGTCTTAAAAGCACATGGCTTTTGTTATGGTAGGTCAGTCGGCAAAGCATTTAGGCTCGGATGAGTGCGGGGTATGGGAAGGGGTAGGTGTATGCTGGACCTTACGCTGAGCGCAGAGCCGGTCGTGGCAGTCATAGAAGCAGATAAAATATATGCGTATATCTGCTTTCTTTAGTGCGCGCCTGGGCGGACGAAAGATGGAAGCAAGCAAAAGCAGAAAGGTGGCAATGGCGCGTTTGAGCTGCAGGGAAATAATTCCCTCTCTCTTACATTTTCCCTTTTCTTCCTTACATTTCCTTCATCTTCCCTATTTGTCTATTCTCTTCTTATTCATAAGATGATTTTCGTGGTGGTAGGCATGCAATACGCTTACATGTATATATACATAATCATACATATATGCATACACATGCATACATTACGTCACATTAATTTTAATGCATACAATATAGTTTGATTCGAAATAAAATAAAAGTTATCCCGTTCAGAACCCATATCTAAAAGCCTCTTGTACATGGCTATATAGGTTTTGAATGAGAATAACTAGTCGTCCTGAAATTCATAAATTAGGATTTTGACGCTCCTGAAAAAAAAACTCCTTTGAGTTGTACATTATTTAATTGATTCTTCTTACTCTTTATTCGTAGCGGTGGGACGAGCGTGTTATACAGCATCTCGATCCACTTCTACTTTCCTCGCGCTTTCTCATTCTTACATCCTTGCTCTCTCTCATTCTTCACTCGCATTTGCCTCGAACCAACTCGCCACCCCAGAAATGTTGAGTCGCGGTGGTTATCAGGAAGGCTCAGGTTACGAGCGATTCAAGTGTAGACTTGCTTCATTGTAACTCATGAACTAATGTCAGCATTAGGAATAATATTTTATACCGACATTAGTTCAGAAAAAAGATTTTATTTTATGGACTCGCACGTAACAAACCACACCGGAATTTTTATGTTTTCGTCCCCGACAAACTAGGGTGGTTCGAGTCAAGTATAACTGCATTTATTCCATGCTTTCAGGTGGCATCGTGCGTCCGTACCTTTTCTTTATATCTATTTAGGAAAGTGAGGAGAGAGAAGAAAAAAAACTTCCCTTACAATGGTCTTAGTTTTAAAAATATTTGTTCTACACGTATGGTGCCGTGAAGACATAATTTGTCGCTTGCTTCCTATCGCATTGGACTTCTCAGAAATGATATAGGCAGGAAGCTGGAGTGAGCAGCCCCCCTCCCTTTTTCATAATTATAAGAGAGGCTGAAGTCCCATAAGGTATGCTGCTCTTGACCACCCACTTTTCGTCAGTCGTTCATTACGATTTTAATCGTTGATCCGATTCATTCGCGCGTCGCGGTAGTGAGACCAGTGTGCAGTGGCTAACTAGGATTATTAGTGCGGGCTAAGGTGTGAAAACTTGGTGAGAAGAGGAGTAAAAACAAAACAATAAAAAAAAAATCAGCGAGAAAGAGGAAACGGGATGTCGACTTCTAAGGTTGCATTGCTGCAGGGCCTGTTGGAGAGGGTCGACCAATCGTTGGAGGATGAAGTCCGGAGGCTCAGGAAACCACCCCCTTCCAGTCTTCTGCCCTTAGTCCTGGCTCATCAGAAGGCCGCCTCCCTGGGAGGATCACTAAGAGATGGGTGAGTCCTGTATTACCATTTTTCCCTTTTTTGCTATATTTAACTGTGCATCCCTCGGACTTTGTCAAATCTTTTCGGCCGCCGTATCGGGCTACTAGATTAGCGACGTGGCAGACTCTGATGTCGTTTTTATTTATTATTATTAATATATATATATACATTTTTGTTGTTGACCGGCTTAACTGCCCGTGATGCTCTTTTAATAATAATAATAATAAAAAAAAATAGTTTGTCGGCAAATGTTTGTGTTCCGTGTGGCTGACCATCGTATTAGTCGAACAGCCTTTTTATCGAGTTTGTGTATACGTTCTCCCTTATATGATCGGGTGTGAGTATTCTTCAGAATTGGCCTATGCTCTTAAAATGAAGCTGCTGAAATTGCACTGAGATAATAATTTGATAAATACAAACAAAATTCTTTTGAATAATTATTATTCAAGATAAACAAATTTGTGCATTTTGATAGAAAAATTCTATTTGTTCTTCCCAAATTGACACATTCAGCCTCTTTCTTTTGACGTGAATAAAATCTTTTAAACAGTGTGGAATTATACAAAACAGATTGATGGAGATCTAGGCATATATATACAAACGGAGATTTATTCATAACTCGAAAGAATACCATTTTAGCAAACTGGACTTTACCTTGTAAATGGAATATTTCTCTATCGCCTTATTTTTTATTATAATTATCTTCCTTTTCATTTTCTGTTTATATTATCCTTCCCTGTTGAGGGGATCCGCCACCTTTAACTTTTCATTTTCCAAAAATCCTAAATTTTTTTTTTTTTTGCGAGATGGTATTAAGGTTTGTGGCGACTGCATCTAAGGGATACAGTTCTCTTTCCCAATGTTTCCTTAGGTCGAGATGGATCCAGGAATACACCTGGATGGAGTCAGAGGGCGCCTACTTTTGTAGAGGGTATTGGGCCAAGGTAGGTACTCCGTCTTCATGTTGTTCATTCATTCTCGTGACGCATGTTGCCGAATCTTTTCTTTTACGTTCTTTTCCTTTAGAAGATCTTAGTTTGACTCTCTCTATGTATATATATTCTTAATTAATGCCCCCCCCCCCCCCTTTTTCTTTCTTTCTAGTATCCTTATCGTCATCCCATGGTGGCGGACTTGGAGATGTCGAGCATGGAGATGTGGCAGGGGGCGGGTTGGTTCAGTCCTCCGACTTCGACGTGGTTAGTTGCCTTTCCTGTCATTATACTAGTATAGCAACATATAATCACTGAGATTTGTTAACGCGCAACCATGGCTATTCGCGTGGGAAACCACATATATTCGTGCACATATTCATCCCCCTTCCCTTTTTTTTTTGTTTTGTTTCTAGTATCTTCAAGGACCTTCCTGGTGTCCCTCCGCGCACTGGGTATCAACCCCGCAATAAGGCCTACACCTTGGTGTGGGTCCAGCGCCATTACTTTGTGGGCCCCGACGAACCGCGAGTCTCGTATAATTGGGAGTTGGTAAGTGGTATTCTTCTTCCTTCCTTGAGGTAGTGTTACAAACGAGAGAGAAACACAATTCTAATAATTAATAATTTCCAGCGTTATGCAGTTGGTCTGGAGCAGCATTGGGAGAGTTGGCGTTAGCCAATACGGAGCGGGTTGCTACTAACTCCGGCTTCCTGCGCCCACCCGAGTATGAGTATGAGAAGGAAGAAAGAGAGAAAGAGAAAAAAAAATGAAAATAATAATGACAGTACTAACAATAATATAATGAATATTATAAGTACACATATTGTATGCGTACGCGAGGCCAGTATCTATGAATAAAATGATTAGATCTAAATTACACAATGTTCCGATTGAACAAATTTGACTGCAGTCCAACAATCAATTGGCTTTACTCCTATTATAATACCTAAATACAATTGGATACCCATTATAATAATCATAATAAATAAGATAGGTAAGGTGAATTGGGATGCTAGGGTTTGGAGGTTCAGACATTCAACCTGTGATGGTCAGGGAAAGGTAAGTTTGAGATAGAAAGCGCTGGAATAAGGAGCGATAGTTCACAATACTTAGTTCGTAGTAGTTTGAAATATGTCTATTATTCCTTGCGCAAGTTAAGCAGGCTGAAGTTTTTGGGGTGGTAGCTGGACTACCGCAGTCATGGATGATTTCTTCCTCGGGGTCACTGAAGGGATGGCAGCACGAATCAGGTCAGTCGAGGCTCTGCATGTCTTTGTTGTAGAATCTCTGGAATCCCTCCTTTCTTTGTAACTTCTCGTCGACAAGTGCAAGACTGGGGCTGATCGTCTGATTGTTATCTGCCGTCGTGGGGATGTTCTGCTGTTTTCCTTTGATGGTACTGAAGTCAATATCTTGATCAGCTTTCATCCTTGGTGAGAGTCGTGGGTGGTAGGCAATAATTTTTTTCAGTATTCTGGTATAGATAAGGTATACCAGCAGTCAGGTGGATATGATTCCTAGGCCGAGGTAAGACCCGTGGATCAGTTTTGTTTGATTGTTTCCCACTCGTCGGGCCAGGCTGAGCTCATACAGCTGTTGTTCTAGGTATTCCAAGGACTTGTCCCTGGCTTCAAAGGCTCTATCCTCGGGCGTGGTTTCCTTCGTCTGATCAGGCATTGATTTCCTTACAGGTATGTATCCTTGAAGTTCCTGCACAGCTGGTGATAATTCGGAGAGGTTTAGGTGAACCAGCGGAGTATAGATGATTTCGGTCCGCCCTTTTTGATTTATCGTGCCCGGCAGGATCCCTCCTCTTATTCGGAGGTCCCATCCTGGAGCCAGTTGAACTATGCCCGATCCCCTCAGTTCGGTTTGGTTGCTGCTCTGGTGAAGGCAAACTATTGTAGCAATAGTTGGTTCTTGGAGAGAGTATAACCATCCGCCCAGGGTGCTTAATAATTTCCAGTCGAGTTGGTCTTTGTATGTTATTTGGACGTCGCAAATTCGGAAGGTGGACAACGATGGACTCAACAGAAGCTCTGCCTCGCAAGTTCTAAACCTCCCATTCTCATTGATGGGTAGGTTTCTTTTACAAATCCTGCAAGACGATAGTTTCGTACAAGCTGCAACATCTGGATGGTTCATTAGGACGTAAGTCCTCTGTGATTCTTCCACATCGATATGGGACAATTTTGGTAACACATATACCTTCCCAGAGTTGTTTCTTAAGATGGCTTGGGGCACTGGAAGTGGGTGTAGTTGATACACCTGGTAGTTAGCTCTTCCCAACAGCGGCATATCCAGCAATATTTTAAGGATTCCCCTCCTGTATATTGGGGTAACGGTGGACATGCTGGTCAGTTCCTCGATGTCTACAGCAGGTCCGAATACTGGGAAGACCATATCCGGGCGATGATCCTGGACATCGTGGTAGATTAATTCCATTTGCCTCGAAGTCAATAGTCCTGGATGCATTTGCTTTTGTCTGGCGGCGTGGAGGATGTTCAAGATTTTATCGATTGATCTTATATATTCTTCTACAGCCGCTTCGTTCGTTCGCAGGACACGGGTTAGGAAATCGGTATATTTCAGCTCAGTGATTTTCCTGGTGTCCTGACCAAGTTCTCGATTAAGATTGGTGATTTCGTTCTTGAGTGTTTCGAGCTTCTCTTGATGCTGTTGTGTTTGTTTGTGCATGTGTTCTAGTTGGGACCTGACCAAGCGGGTCTGTTGCCCTACTAGGTGCGAAATGTTGATCTGTGCTTCATTCAATTCTTTGATGTTTGCCTCGATCATCTGACCATCGTCGTAGGTCAGGAGCCCGGCTACGGGTCCAATGATTCCACCCAAGAAACCTAGTAGTGGAGTCGCTCGTCGTCTTCGCATTGCTTTTGGCAGGTGAGAGGGAAGGAGCTTTTCGGCTCGTTGCTCCATCATTGTTGTTTCCCTCATAAGTTCTCCTTGGAGCCCTTCGGCCAGTTTAAGCTTGGATGCAAGGGCATGATTGGCGATGACTTGGTGGCAGTGCTCCTTGTATCCTGGTTGGCAATGTGCGGCTAAGCTGTTCATATTGTGTTTATAGGATGATAGTGGGTTCTGGATTTTATTGATGTCCATGAAGATGGTGATCCTCCAGGTACTGGTTGTCCACTTTATGGTCCCCAGGTATTCATAGTACACTCTGGTACTACTCTTGAGTGTGGTGACCCGGAATGTGTCTTCGTGGTTCCCTTGGCTGATGGTGACAAGAGGCAACAGAAAGGCAACCCATCGACATCCCATCTTTGTCATTGAAATTCGGAATCTGGAAAGGAGGAGCATTAGATTGTTTCTTCACAGCTGGCATAGCACTACCTCGAGAAAGGATATGCATTTCATACTTTTAGAATGCCGGAGCTCTATTTGCTTTACCGTGAAAAAAAAATTATTAGGTTGGAACCTCATGGGATCTAAATAATGCATATTCTTCCTCGGGTTTTCTTCCCTTAATCGCAGGGTTTCTAACAGTGCGCAAGCAGGAGTTTGTCTTTGTGCTTCATGATCCGTTCACCGCCCTCTGTTTCCAGAATAACATTATTGTTCTCTGTGAAACCGGCGATAGTGTACGGTCCTGTGGCTCGACTGTCGAATTTTCCGTCCCTAATTTCTTTAAGGGCGTAAACCGTATCTCCAATTTTCGCGTTTAGTGGCCGAGTTTTCTTGTCATATTGCTCCTTCGAGCGAGATTTTGCTTTGATGAGGTTCTTATGGGCAATTTTCTGGATTTCGCTTATTCTTACTATTAGGTCGCGTAGGTAGGATCCATAGGTTTCGAGTTCCGTACCCTGAGGAAACGAGCTGGGTGTCCTTGCGACTCGCCCGAAAACTAACTCGTAGGGTGTAAAATTCGTAGCCTCATGTACTGACGTGTTATATGTGAACATGGCGAAAGGGAGCAATCGATCCCAGTCGTCATAATCGTCAGCATAATGCTTTATGTAATCCGTCAATACAATATGGCTTCTCTCAAGTGATCCGTTAGTCTGTGGTCGGTACCCGGAAGTGGTGAGTTGCTTCACGTTAAATAATCTTTCTAGGTGTTTCATCAATTTGCTAATAAAACTCCCTCCCCTGTCTGTTAGGATATATCTAGGCGCGCCATATTGGGAGAAGAGTGTTGTTCCAACTGCGTGGGCAATGGTAGTCGTTTTCAAGTCTGGTATGGGAACTGCAATGCAGTACTTACTAAAATTATCCTGCATTTTCAAGATGTGTCTGTTCCCGTTTGGTGTTGTGGGCAATTTTCCGACAGTATCGAGTGATACCTTCTCGAATGGCTCGGCAGGGGTGACAGTGATGAGCATTGGCTCGCGGGTACGAACTCGGATGAGTTTCTGTTCAAGGCAGCTCCTGCATCCTCGAATGAACTCGCTGATTTCGTCTCGTAAGCCAGGCCAGGTGTATCGCTCTCTGATGCGGCGGTAGGTTTTTGTAATGCCCTTATGGCCACCTATAAGGCTGCCATGATATTCGGTGATAATATTGGGTCGGATTTCTACGGGAGGAACTTCGATTTTTCCGTGGCAGAGAGTAATAGTAATGTTGCTACCCCGAAATATTTCTGCCACGAGTTCCGTCATTTTATTTTGCGGTAACGATCCCAGCAAATCTACTGAATTTGCCATACGGCAGGTGGTCTGGTTGTTCTTTTCTAAGGCAGTTCGAAGGTTCATTAGTCCTTGCGCCACATCCTTCCAGTCGACATTGTCAACATGTCGTCTTTTTAGGACCACGGAATATGTCTTATGTTGACCGTGCGGAGTGACGAGGACTTGTCCCTTCTTAGGGCGGCATCCCCATAGGTCTTGTAGGTCAAGATGCTCGGTAACAACAAGAAGTTTCGCTATGAGGTTCGTAGGCTCGCAATCTTCGGATATAAAATGAGCATAATTGTCATGTCTGTAGGTTAGAGGTTCTGTCCATTGGTGGATGACATTAGGTTCATCTGTGCAGATGCTAATTGGTTTTCGGTCTGTATTTGTGGTGTCCTCGTAAGGTCTGTCAGAGGGAGGTGCATCGTCCAGATATGGTAATTTGATGTCAATGGTGGAGCTAGGATGGGACATAGGACCTTTGGCAGATTCGAAAAATGGTGGTGCTTGTTCCAGCCTTCTTGGTTTCATCCCTGCTCCTCTTCCTAGTAAGTCTTTCCCGCCGTTATCTGGGTCGATGACTGACTTTGTGAAGGGCGTTGATCTGGCTCCTGGCGTTGCAGGGGCTGCTGGCGTTGCAAGCAAGGATCTTCGAGGGGGCTGTCTTCCAATTATTGGGGACTCTGATGAAGACTTGATTTCCTCAGTAGCATCCTTAAATCGGACCATGCTTTTTCTCGCCACCCCGGAATTTTGGTCAGAAACTTCTGTTGACTTGATTATCCGTCCAGTGGCTCCACGTTCGCTTGAGGTTTTTGCTTGGCTTGTAGGGGAGCTGAGTGTGGGTTCCCAATTTTTTGGTGTGCGTGCTTCCTTGCGTATTTCCTTTTCGTATTTTTCCAAAAAGTTCTGCACTCTGTTGGAGAACTCCACGTCGTCATATTCTCCGCAGGGATCGAGAGCTTCTAAGTTTTCCAGGAGTTCTTGATCTTCTTCGCCTTCGGAGACATAGGTGCACGGAGGTCGATGATCATTCTGCATGTTTTCATGATCCCACCACAGAGACTCATGTGCGACGTTGGAGCTCTCGAGCCCTCGGTTTTCCATTGATTTATCCAGCTTTGAGAAAGATTTCTGTAGATCTTCTCTTAATTTGTTCTGTGATTGGTGTTGTCTGGGGGTGTCCTCATCAGTTTCGTTGCTGTCTTCACTGTCCAGGGGTTGTGGGAGGACATCAATGATCATTTGTTCGGGAAGCGACTCTTCTTCCTTGTTCTCGGTAGATGGTGAGGCTTCAATCCCTTCTCTGGCTAGCTTATCGGCCATTTCGTTTCCTGGGATTCCTTTGTGGCTTGGAACATGTTCCCAAATCACATCCAAGGGTTCCAGGGCTGTTTTCGTCTTTTCAAAATGGGATCGATTCCTAACTGTTTTATTCTCGTACGCTTTCAAGTTGTTTGCCTCCCATCTTGGAATCCCTTCTGTGGTACTGTTTACTAGAAACTTGGAATCAGTCTTTATCCTCAGCTTCTTGATGCCAGGCTCATGAGCCTGTTGAGCTGATGCGATTAATACTTCAATTTCGGCTGAGCTGTTTGTTTAGCGTCCCTGGGAGAGGCGTGAAACATTTAGCGGATGATTGGGTCCAAACCAGACTCCTATTCCTGCCCTTGGTTCACCACGTCCATTGTAACTGCACGCTCCGTCGACGTAAACATCTACGTAAGTGTCCTGTAATGGGGCTGACCAAGGGCTTGGACCCGGAAGTCTAGGGGGTGCACTTTTAGGGGCAGCGTTGTCCGTTTTTGCTACTAAGGTTGGCTTTAAGTTCGCTAAAACACTACGGGATTCGCGAAACACGTTATCGTTTAACACCGGGCCTCACTAATTCCTGTTTGTCTTGAAAGTCTTTTACCAATGCAACTTTGGTCAAGATTGGTTGCTTTCGGTTTACTTTGGGGTTTGTGAGCTGCTTGGGGATTTTCGGGAGCCGAATCTTTTCTTGGCCTTCCCCGTCGTTTAGGCATGGCTCCGGCTGAGGTGGATGGTTGCGGAGAAACTGTGGGTTTAGTCCTTACTGCGTTGAAGGGGATGGATCGGGGTACAGAAGGTTTTCCTTTGTTTGCGAATTTTACACCGGATCCAGAGGTGGGTTGGTTCCTTGTCTGAATGGTTTTCCTCGTTCGAGTTGTGCGTTCGGTGGGACCTGTAGGCTCCTGACTGGTGGAGGGGGATTCACCTCTACTAGGTTCTCCCCGTGATGCTCCAGAGCGCGTTATAACCAACACTTTTCCGGTGTTATAGGGATTTTCCATGGAATTCTGGATGTTTTCAGAAGGTTTTGGGAGTGAAGAGGATTCGTACGATTGATCAGGGTTGTCAGAATCGTCGGAGTCCGTAGAGTCAGTAGATTCTGAGTATTGTTCGTTAGCCACAGGGTTTCCTGACAAGGCTTCAAACCCCCTATACAGTTTCCCTTGTTTATATTCAAACTTATATTGATAATCCTGGAGTCTAAGTCGCCATCGCAGCAACCTTGCTCCTGGATTATTAATATAGGTCATCCAGTGAACTGGTTCGTAGTCGCAGGCCAGCACGAACTCCCTTCCGTACAAATATGGGCGAAAGTTCGTAACAGCATACAATACCGCCAGGCATTCCTTTTCTGCTTTCGAGTAGTTTTGTTCGCAGGAATTCATCAGTTTGGAAAAGTAGGCGATGGGCAAATCTACTCCATCCTTTTCTTGGATTAACATAGCCCCGACAGCATGTTCAGAGGCATCTGTGGTTAACTTAAAGGTCTTGTTAAAGTCGGGGTATTGGAGCACAGGTTTGTTGCAGAGGTATCTCCGTATTTTTCGGAAACTTTTTCGTTGTGAGCGTCCCCATTCCCATTTTGTGTCCTTCTTTAGGAGATTAGACAAGGGTTTTGCGAGCTTCGCGTAGTCTTTTATAAGACATCACGGCCGATTATATGGCCCAGATAAGCTACCTCGGTTCGTAAGAATTCGCACTTGTCCGGTTGAAGCTTTAGATGCGCTTCTCTTAGTCTATTGAACAGTCTTCTGGCTTTTATGTCGTGTTCTTCTAAGGTTTCTGAATGAATAACAATGTCATCCAGATAGACAAAAACTTCGGTCCCATCCATGCCCTTTAAAACGATGTCCATGAGGCGTTGGAAGGTAGCCGGAGCATTTTTAATCCCCATTGGCATCCGCAGATACTCAAAGTGTCCACGGGGTGTCGAGAACGCCGTTTTCTATCGATCGTCGGGATGTGTTTCTTCTTGATGGAAGCCACTGGCCAGATCAAATACAGAAAAGTACTGTGCATTCCCCAAGTGGTCCAAAATATCTGTGATGTTGGGAAAGGGGTAGGCATCCCCAATTACCTTTTCGTTAAGGGCTCTGAAATCAATAACAACTCTCCACTTCTTTTCTGCCGAGGCGTCGAGCTTTTTTGGAACAATCCAAAGTGGTGAATTGTAAGGGGATTTAGAGTCACCAATAATCCCGCTATTGTATTGCCTCTCGGTCTGCAGAATGACTTGGTCTGTCGCATCATGAGGGTATCTATATTGCTTCTTCGCAATCACCTCATTGTCCAGTGTTGGAATTCGGTGTTGGATCAGATGAGTGCTGCTAAGTCTCTCGCCATTTAGATGAAAAATATCAGCGTAGTCATCTGCCCATCTAAGGACGTAATTCCTCTCTTCATCATTTAGATGAGAAAGGCGCAGGCTCCTCTTTACTCTTTGCGCACGCTCTGCATAAGAGCTCAGATTTCCCCGTATGCCTAGAGTAGAGTACTCAGGTCCTGAGTCAGAGGATTCTTCACCGGGGAATGTGCAGAAATCGAACGGTATAACTTCCTGGAGAGCAATTTCTATATCTATGTCGTCTTCAGTGGTATTGATGGCAATTGCGTGACAGACGCCATTGTGCGTTGAGACTGCCGTCTCTCCAAGGTAGAGCCCTTCACGGGTATCTAGTTTAGGCAGGTAGCCCTCAGCAACCTCTGGATTTGTGACGCTTATAGCAATGGGTTGCCTTGTTCTAGCCTTAATTTTTAAAATTCTAGAAAAAGGTTTGATCTCGGTTTTAAGTGATTTTCTCGCTTCCTGTGATTCCCGGTCGATGAAAGGGATCGGTGTGATAGGGTTGGAAGCGGTCACAAATGCGTTGTGGAGGAAGGAAATTTGAGCCTGTTCCTGCCTCAAATAAGGTCTCCCGAGAGTTACATCTGGTGAAATGGGGATACTATTTTCCACAACATGGAATTCCACTAGGGTGTTAAGTATTGAAAGGTTGATAGTGCCTATCGTAATTACGGGGTGGTTCGTTATTCCGGTGATCGGAATTGATCGTTTCGGGTCGAGAATTAGTTCTTGACGCAAGGCGCTTAGTTTGATTAGATTAACGTTCGAACCTGGGTCCACAAGAAAACTAGCTTTGCTGTTGCGGAACTCAGAGGCGCTCAACTCAACTACGGGTGAGTCTTCGGTTTTGGATCTTGTTCGAAAGATCCTACTGAGCTCTCCTGGAAGTGGACTGCCTTGGGACGCTCTCGGTGAGGTTGGTTCGTTGCCGCGTCTGAGCGACGAACCTGTTGGGAGTTTAAATTCTCCGGAGGGCCTGGTGAAGTCGATCTAGGAGGCGTCATGGCTCCTGACGGCCTACTATACCCGTGCCATGGTTGATTAGTCCCATGACCGTTCCTGTTCGGTTCTTCAAAGGGGTACTGCGGCATAGGTGGAAGGGGTGGGTATGAGTAGGGGTATTGGTAGGTTGGAGGGTAAGGTGGGGGATAAGAGTAGGGGAACTGTGGTGGGTATGAAGGATATTGTGGCGGATATTGGTGAAATGGTTAGTGTGGGGATGTCGGATTGCGTAGGTTGGAGACTTCTGATGAAGCTTCGCCTTTTGTCCTTTCTGCCTTATCTGGTTTGACCATTTGTCTTGTATAACGGCTAAGTGATCGCGCTCCTTTCGGAATTTTCTCGTTTTGTCGCATGATATGGTAAGATGACGCGAAGGGCCTTACTCTTTCCGTTTGCCTTAGTCTTTCTTCTATGTGAAGGGCATGTTCGAGGGCCTCACCGAGGTCCTTCGGATTTCTGGTGTCTACAAATGTAGACATTTCGTCCGGGAGACCCTTAATGAAGGCGTCTAGTGCACAATCCACCACTGGTTTCATCATGATGGTGCTCTCACTTATTTCATGAGGAGTGCCGGCATAATGAACCTGTGTATACTTATCCTCGATTGCATGTTTTGCCCCACTCAGCAAACCCTGTACCCGGTCGTAATAATCGCTCACGGTTTCCGTTTGTTTCATCCGCAGGTTTACTATGGACTCAAAGTACCATTGATATTTTTTTGAAGGGGCGAAACGTTTTTTTAAATATGCCTTTAGGTCGTTTACCCGATTAAATCTTTTGTCCCTAACGCTTTCTCGCGCGACGCCTTTGAGTTTGCTTAAAACAACTTTTATGAAACCGGGTTCTGTGGATTCCGTAATGTATACTGCGCCATTCGCGATGTCCTGTAAGAACTCTTTCAGTGGATGATTTTTACCGTCAAATTGCGGTATGTGGTAGGTGCTTTGTTGGAGAGTCATGCACTCTAATACCGAGGCCATTCCTGCGCTAGTATCTAAATTCACTGATTGATTGGGAGGCGCGATATTAGGGTTGGGTCCGGATAATGAATTTGTGATATTCGGGCATGCTTCAGTGGTTGATTCGTCAGGGTCGTTTCCGATTGGTTCTCGAAAATTACGGTTTCGATTGTCGTTCGACATTTTGCAGATGATTCGGAAAATTCGACGTGAAGTTTCGATAGGTTATAAGTTTTATTTTTATCCTAAATAGGGCTTTGTGTTCCTATGTGTGGATACTTACGAGTACAGTGCTTAATAAAAATTAGAATACATATATGCAACAACAAAAAAAAACAAAAAATATATACAGAAGAAAAATGGGATTAGATAATGGCCTATTATAAATCTGGAAATTTTTAGGCTCACAATAGGAAAATGTCGTCTTTATTATCCCAGCTGGAGCAATTCAAGGGACTCAAGGTGTCGAACTTACTAGGAATTATCTAGTGATAACAAAAAGGAGTGAAATCGAACTTTCGCTGACGTATCAGATTTCGACGGTGCCGAAATTGAATTATTCTGAAATTTGTCCTGTTTCTGATTCTGAGTCCAATACGATAATTTCAGTGTCAGAAATTTCGTTCTCGGAAATATTCCCATTTAGGGCCCTTCCAATAGGAATTTGGTTGATTTCGCGTGAGGGATGATTCTCTTCTCTATAAGCTTGTCTTCTTTGCTCAAGAGCCTCACCGATTTCCAGATCTATTATTGTGGCCTGAGGGATTCTTAGCACGTTTTCCGGTGCTGGCACTTCAATCCGTTGAACGGGTAAAACTACACACACAGGAATATTTCTCTTCACAGGGAATATCAGGCTTCGATAAATTGTTGATTGGGTGAGTGTGTCAAGGTGTTTTCTCCCGGAACGCTTTTTCTTCTTGGGTGGTTCCAGAAGAGTAGGATTCTTTTGACAGGACATAGAACAAGGAGTATTCGAACTCTCGACGTGGCCAACAGAGTCTATGACTCAACGTACGTACCACAGAGGGGACGAAATTCTAAGAAGATTCAAATCAGAAATTTCTAGTTCGAATTTTCCTCTCCCTATTCTATGGAAAAAGGGTGAATAATCAATTCAATCGCTCAACGGTGACAACAGAGTCAGTGACTCAACGTACGTACTTCAGAGCGAGAGAACCACTAGGATTTTGATTGAATTAATGATTCAATCGAAACTCTGTTATATTATTCCCCTTCCGCCGGTATGTAACCTTCAAACACTGTGTTTAGATATAGAGCTCTTGAGAGAGAAAAAGAAGTACAATTGGGATGAAATTATTATTAATTGTCTTTGTATAAAAAAAAATGAATAATAATAAAAAAAATTAAACAAAACTATTATCAGTGTAGAGGTCTGTTAGATTTTGATCGAATAGAATTTTCATCTAATGGGACATAAAATAGGGAGTATTCGAACTCTCGACGTGGCCAACAGAGTCTATGACTCGACGTACGTACCACAGAGGGGACGAAGTTCTAAGAAAATTCAAATCAGAAAATCTCTAGTTTGAATTTTCCTCTCCCTATTTTATGGAAAAAGGTGAATAATCAATTCAATCGCTCAACGGTGACAACAGAGTCAGTGACTCAACGTACGTACTTCAGAGCGAGAGAACCACTAGGATTTTGATTGAAATAATAGTTCAATCGAAACTCCGTTATATTATTCTCCTTCCGCCGGTATTAAAAAAAAAATTTTTTTTAAAGAAAAATTTGGAAATCCTAACAAAAAATATTTATTGTTGGGCTAAGATTAATGGTAGAATATACTAAATGGGTCGAAAGAAATGTGTAATATACGTGTGTCAACAATAGAGAGCTAATCAAGTTTATTATTTGGAAGTGGACGCTCCTTGAGACTCTTGTTTTGCCTGCTGGAATTTCCTCAAGTCAATTTCCGCCTTGTTGAGTAGATTTTCAAAAAAGAATGAAAATTCGTCGAAATTATTTATTTCTCTGATTTCTAATTCCCGCGGGTTGAAAGTTTGGGTTGGAGCCTCGGGTGTTGTGCTGCTAAGAGGTTCCCCAGAATCACGATGAGTCACTTTCACCTTATCCAACCTCTGGTCAAATTTTTCTCTTGTTTGTCGACCCACACGCGATCTATGTTTGCGCTAACAATCTTGATTAGCTATAGGTGGGGACATATGGAAGAGCCCAGAAGGAAAATTTGAATTCAAAAGATAATGATAACAAAAATTGAAGGTTAAAATTCAGACTCTCTGCTAAAGAGCACAAGAGCCTGAATTTCAGAATTAACTTTCTGTTAAAGAGCATAAAAATTGAATTCTCAAAAACTCAATTTTTGATTGGAAAGAAGGGATTATTTTCTTTCTGTCGAATTAAGGCTTTCTGCTAAAGAGCACAAAAGATTTAATTCTAAGATTGACACTCTGCTAAAGAGCACAAGAGTAAATCTTTAATGAAAAAAAATGTGAAAGAAAAGAAAAGGAAAAAAAATTGAAGTTTAAAATTCAGTCTCTCTGCTAAAGAGCACAAGAGCTTGAACTTCAGAATTGGCTTTCTGCTGAAGAGCACAAAAGCAAATTCTCAAAAACTCAATTTTTTGGA
Source organism: Diplolepis rosae (assembly GCA_030998225.1). Classification (NCBI taxonomy): domain Eukaryota; kingdom Metazoa; phylum Arthropoda; class Insecta; order Hymenoptera; family Diplolepididae; genus Diplolepis; species Diplolepis rosae. Next base: position 266,007 of record JAPYXD010000190.1, on the reverse strand, counting down.
ATAAAGGGGATTATTTTCTCTCTGTCGAATTAAGGCTTTCTGCTAAAGAGCAGAAAAGATTTAATTCTAAGATTGACACTCTGCTAAAGAGCACAAGAGTAAATCTTTAATGAAAGAAAATGTGAAAGAAAAGAATTAAAGTTTAAAATTCAGTCTCTCTGCTAAAGAGCACAAGAGCTTGAATTTCAGAATTGGCTTTCTGCTAAAGAGCACAAAAGTAAATTCTCAAAAACTCAAGTTTTTGGAATAAAGGGGATTATTTTCTCTCTGTCGAATTAAGGCTTTCTGCTAAAAAGCACAAAAGATTTAATTCTAAGGTTGACACTCTGCTAAAGAGCACAAGAGTAAATCTTTAATGAAAGAAAATGTGAAAGAAAAGAAAAGGAAAAAAAATTGAAGTTTAAAATTCAGTCTCTCTGCTAAAGAGCACAAGAGCTTGAATTTCAGAATTGGCTTTCTGCTGAAGAGCACAAAAGCGAATTCTCAAAAACTCAATTTTTGGAAGAGGAAAGGATTTTTTTATTTTTGGAAAGGAGAGTTAATTTAGAACAAGAAATTTTTACAGATCGATAATAATGTGAATAATATAAATTATTCAAATATAATATAATATAATTGGAACGATACCTTACATTGAGTTCTTCATAATTCTACCAGTACTAGGAGGGAGAGAGAGATATTTTACGAATTAAATCAACTGTTCAGGTGATAAGACGCGATTGTTCTGAGCCGTGGACGGGCACGATGAAAGAAAATTATATTTCTTTACTATTCTGAGGTCTGAACCCGGTCAAGACACTTAGAAGACTGCGAATTTTGGATGTTCTCGACTCGGCTCATAAACTCTTCACCAGGTGAGCACGGTAGGGATTTTTGCCTATTAAGAAGATTAGGATTGGACAAAATAAAAGTGGTGAGGGTGCGTGGGAAACCATATAAATGCTGATTTTGTAACCCGACTTTATGCTGACCATTAGGTGCCATTGGATACCTTCATCCTTGCCATTATGGCAAAAGGAAGTGACTTGCAACTATCATTTGATGCATATTCATGAATAATTTAAGAAACGATTTTTGTTTCCCTCATTTCAGTTTGGATTGAAATATTATAGCTTGTCTGAATTTTAATTGTTATTTATGATTATTGTATTGATGAAATTGTTACTGAAACAATTCCATTGTTCAGACAAGTTTTATTTGATGTCTTAAAAGCACGTGGCTTTTGTTATCGTAGGTCAGTCGGCAAAGCATTTAGGCTCGGATGGGTGCGGGGTATGGGAAGGGGTAGGTGTATGCTGGACCTTACGCTGAGCGCAGAGCCGGTCGTGGCAGTCATAGAAGCAGATAAAATATATGCGTATATCTGCTTTCTTTAGTGCGCGCCTGGGCGGACGAAAGATGGAAGCAAGCAAAAGCAGAAAGGTGGCAATGGCGCGTTTGAGCTGCAGGGAAATAATTCCGTCGCTCTTACATTTTCCCTTTTCTTCCTTACATTTCCTTCATCTTCCCTATTTGTCTATTCTCTTCTTATTCATAAGATGATTTTCGTGGTGGTAGGCATGCAATACGCATACATGTATATATACATAATCATACATATATGCATACACATGCATACATTACGTCACATTAACTTTAATGCATGCAATATAGTTTGATTCGAAATAAAATAAAAGTTATCCCGTTCAGAACCCATATCCAACAGCCTCTTGTACATGGCTATATAGGTTTTGAATGAGAATAACTAGTCGTCCTGAAATTCATAAATTAGGATTTTGACGCTCCTGAAAAAAAAACTCCTTCGAGTTGTACATTATTTAATTGATTCTTCTTACTCTTTATTCGTAGCGGTGGGACGAGCGTGTTATACAGCATCTCGATCCACTTCTACTTTCCTCGCGCTTTCTCATTCTTACATCCTTGCTCTCTCTCATTCTTCACTCGAATTTGCCTCGAACCAACTCGCCACCCCAGAAATGTTGAGTCGCGGTGGTTATCAGGAAGGCTCAGGTTACGAGCGATTCAAGTGTAGACTTGCTTCATTGTAACTCATGAACTAATGTCAGCATTAGGAATAATATTTTATACCGACATTAGTTCAGGAAAAAGATTTTATTTTATGGACTCGCACGTAACAGTCCGCGGTTCGAAATGATCGATCTTCGATTACTAGTTGTGGCTAACTTGTAAAATTGCCTAGTAATATCTGTTTCGGGAAGTCGCATCGGGCGGACGTAAAAAATAAAAGTCTCTATTCGTGGAAAACAAAATATATAAGATATATTAAATTATATAAAAATATATTTTTTTTATATCTATCTTCGGCGGATCATTTTGAAGGTCTAATTCGTTTGATCGTGAAAGGATGGTTACTTATTTCACTAGTTGAGGATAATCAATTGTAAAAGACCATGTAGTGTTAAATTCTCAGGAATCGCATCGAACGTGCAGTTTTCCTCAAACAAAAAAGCGACACAAAGCAGCAAGAAATCGCAGAATAATTAATACTACCGAATATCGAACCGGTAGTAATAGTTTTTCATAAAATATTCGAATTATATGTTATGAGAAAATTATAGCGGTAAAAAGAGCGGGTTTAAAAGCACTCAACGCTTTTCTGGTTAAAAGCCAACCGTTATTTTCTCTTGTTAAAACTAATAAAGAAGTGGCAAAACGGTGATTGTTTTGTATGCGCGTATGCTCGTTTGCGCAACATAAAAGAACTAGAGTGGCCCTTCAGGGCCACAACCGAAATCTAAGAGAACTCTACGCCCATTCTGGGAACAATAAAGGATCAAAGGAATACTCCTTTCTTACTCCTTTTTCCAGCTCAACCTGATCTTTTAATTAAACATTTCTCATTGCTTAAATCATTTGGGTCCAGTTTTTGCTTTCGAATAGCTTCTTTAGTCAAAAGAGGGAGACAAACGATTCCCACAATTAAAAACAGATTCAATTAATTTTTTTTTTTAGTTTGGTAGTTTGGAGCCTCCGCGGACAATATATATCACAAAAATTCTGGAAATACTTTCCTACACATTTTCCAATCATTTTAAAGTGAAATATTCGTACGTAACACAAGCAAACCGTAAATAAATTTGTTTTCACCTAAAATATTTCACAATGAAGCAACTAAAATGTTTTATTCACAAATTCCACTTGAAACTCAAGTAGATAATAGACGGGTTATACACGGCTCTTGTAACCTGATCATCTTTGCACGATTAGGTTACAGCCGGCTCGAGGTCGGCAAACCATCAACGTCTCCGAGATTGAAGCCGCCGTCGTGGCCGCTCACAGAGCTCAGGATGCTAGGATAAAGAAATTAAGAATCATCACTGATTGTAATTATTTAGTCAGCAGCGCAACGGAATGAATCCCAAAGTGGGAGAAGAACGATTGTAAAACCGCCGAGAATAAACTAATTAAGAATCGAATCCAGTTCGATAAACTAAAAAGGCACTTGAAACATTGAACCATGCCCCAGGGCATAATTGTATTGAAGGCAAAGAAGCAGCCGACAACCTTGCCCGAGAAGGAATCGATGGAAAATTTGGGTCTAATTTCGAACTTAGAAAAGATGCCGACAACTCTAGTGGACCAACACAGGTAATTGCTAACATTCCGGCATTACCTAAAGGCAGTGACGAGAGCGACGCTAACCACGATATCGATATGGAAGCCCTCAATGGATGCGATCTATGTGTCGGGCCAAAATCGTAACTAAACTTTTCGCTAAAAAAAAAGAGTATTCACGTTAGGTACTCAAAACTTTACACACATAATTCTTTATGAAAAAATCATGAAAAAAATTCTAATTCGCGAAAATCGTGCTTGTTTTGCACATTTTTTTGTAGGTACTACATTAGTATACGTAAAAAGTTACATTTTTTGCAATTGTTTTTTATAAAAAAATATCAAAAATTGTTTTTTGCCAAACGCGCACATTCAACCCCAGCGGGACTATGTTTTCTTCAAGCCATCAAAATTCCATCAAAATCCGTCATGTCATTCTTGCGCAATCGTCACAAAGTTTTGGGAAAACGCGGTTAAAGTTTTTGTAAACAGAAAAGTATTTAAAAAGTAGTGCGTGCGTGCGTGCGTGCGCGCGCGTGCGTGTGTGTGTGTGTGTGTGTCGAGACCTACAGCAGCAAGCTGAAGAAAAGGAACAGTGTTGCCGGGTCGCGATACTGTTACGTTTATCTGTTTGAAAGTGACTGAAATTTAAATGTTCTAAATTAGATTATCTATAAATCTGCACGGTGGAGAGATTTGATGTTTTTTTCAAAAATTTATATTTTCAAGCAGCGCAAATACCGACATTTTTTAAATTTCTCTACCAGAGCGTTTAATTACATTAATTGAAGAGTTATATTCAATAAGGCGACAGACGCTCAAAAACCTGTAAAAGTATTGTCCGCCTCGTGATGTCATAGTCAAAAATTGAAAATCGAAATTCGAAAAAACCAAAAACATGGTTTTATAGCTCGTGAAAAATGAATGTTAGTTTCCTCCTACAGTTTTTTTTTTATAACGTTGCAAATTTTCGAGAAAATTATTAAAAAGTGTGTTGGTTTTAAAGCATAGAAACATAGAAACAAAAAAAATTTTTTGTTCATTGTTAAATGGTTTTTTTTAATCCGAAGAAAAAACAATGTTTTTCGAGCTTCGGACCGAAAAAGTGAGCGAGGAAGTTTGAGCTACAGTAAACTTCCCGCGAACAAGTTGATCATTAGTATATGGAGCAACTTTTTGGAAAATATCAACTCAATTGAACAATTACTTTCGAAAATACAATGAGTTGAACGCAAATGCGAATTAGGTTTTGACGCGATTTTACCGGTTTTGTTACGAGCAATGCAGGCGCACCGATGAGTAGAAGCGAAGGAAGATAGAGAAAGAGAGTAGGAGTGGCATGCGATGAAAATGAGCGACAAAACCTAACTCGCATTTGCGTTCAACTCTTTGTATTTTCGAAAGTAATTGTTCAATTGAGTTGATATTTTCCAAAAAGTTGCTCCATATACTAATGATCAACTTGTTCACGGGAAGTTTACTGTAGCTCAAACTTCCTCGCTCACTTTTTCGGCCCAAAGCTCGAAAAACATAGTTTTTTCTTCGGATTAAAAAAAAATCATTTAACTATGAACAAAAAAATTTTTTGCAAGCACTGTCGCCTCCGCCAGAGATTCACGAGTAGAACGCAAAAAAAATTCGCAATTCGTTAATTAATGAATTTTTCGAGGCTAGTGGATTGAAATAAAAGATGGTTTCTATGCTTTAAAACCAACACACTTTTTATTAATTTACTCGAAAATTTGCAACGTTATGAAAAAACTGTAAGAGGAAACTAACATTCATTTTTCAAGAGCTCTAAAACCATGTTTTTGGTTTTTTCGAATTTCGATTTTCAATTTTTGACTATGACATCACGAGGCGGACAATACTTTTACAGGTTTTTGAGCGCCTGTCGCCTTATTGAATATAACTCCTCAATTATCTCTGCATCGGTACGGTTGAAAAATTTGAAATTAATTCAGCATATAAATGATTATTCTATTTAAATATCAGCTCCGTTTTTAAAAAATTCTACCAGAGATCGATTTTTTTACAAACAAGCTTAAGCAGGATACTCGCACACGCGCACATCCATGAACTGTTCTTAACTTCTTTGCCTTATTAATTTTATAAAAAGTAAAAGAGGGATGGTTCTTAGCCGGAAAGAAAACAGTACTTTTGAATTGTTTTCTTTCCTCACCTTTAACCTTTTGTAATCTCAATGAATGGAAGAACATTCGATTCAAATGAGGCTGTCAAAAATATGTCAGTTTTTTGCCTATAAGAAACAAACTTTCTCCGAAAGCGGAATTATGAAGCTGACTGAAATATGGCAAAAGGTCATCGAAGAAAATGGTCAATACATAATTGATTAATGTTTGTTATTTGTATTAATAGACTTGCTTTGAAAATCATGAAAGAAAACGAAATGACTTTGTTGCCAACCCAATATCTGAAGATTAGTGCTACAATTGCGCAGGATTAATAACATTTAAATAACGTCACGTTTTTATTCGCGTTCATTAAAGATTTATGAATTATGTTAAAGCAATCCCTGTTACAGTTCCTTTAAAAAAGGATAGCTCTTAGAAACCAATTAGGTCAAATTAGAGTAATTCCACAAAAATATTTTTATGGTTTCCTTCTACTTAAGTCCTTCATAGATCCTGTTGAAAATAATTTCCAAAATGAACTTAATTTTAAAAATACTATTTACAATGCCCTCATAACCAAACATGTTCCAAATTGAAATTAAATGATTACATGATGTTAATTAAAACTTATATAATAATTATATACTTTCCAGAAGGTTTCTACTGCATTTAAGGCCCTGTGTTAATGTCTGACTTCATTAGTTGTATTTGACGGCTTTGTTGACAAAAGAATAACTCAAACGAATTTCCCAGAGAAAACAGCAGTTCAGAAGAAAGCAAAGCATTTTGGCTTTTTGTAGAAACTTCATAAAAAATTTTATTTTATTGATTAAAAGCGCAGAATGTAATAAGTGATGTCAGGCCGTACTACATGGCCTTAAGTGATAATTATTAGCAGAGTGACGCATGTTTTTAGTGATTAAATAAAGTTCTAAAACGTAATATAGGCTCAAAGTAAAATAAAATGATAATATTTATAAATACACGTGCATATATTACATAAGATTATTATCATATAAGACAGTAATATAATAGTTAAGTTATAATTTAATATTTTAAAATCAACTGCATGCATGTCACTTACTTCTTTCATTTTATTGCACTACTCCATTCTTACACGATGAATCGCGATCGATTGTGTTCTAAAATAAGATTAGAATAATTCCCAACTCCTTCTCTTATTTTAAGTAGTTTTTTTACCCAATTTAGTACATTTATTAGTTAAACATTTATTGCTTGTTGTATTGGATTTTCAAAATGTTGTACTTCATATGAATGATGCATCATTCATATATGCAAGCGATCAGACTTGTCGATAATATCGGTTGCAACATTACCAAATTAGCTTTTCGAAACTTGCCTGGTTAATGTCACAACTAGATACAAGAAAGATAAAAGTTTCAGTACCTTTGGAAGCTTACGTAGATGGTGGTTAGAATGAGATGGAATGATGATCCGCACAAGAGTTGAGTGAGACGGAGAGATTGCCTTCACAGGAGTAAGTAAAACAGAGCAATTTCTCTTTCGTGAACACTGAGTCCACAGATATTTTAAAAATAGAGAAAACAGACGAGAATTTTTATAGTTCCCAAACTAAAAAAATCGTTGGGAGTTCCTAGTTTTAAATTTGAGAGTAAAATAGATGGCCTTTCCGGTTTTTTACAGTTGTTTATTTTTATAAAGACGTCAACGTTTCGACCAATGTTTTGCTCCTTATCAAGACTATAAAAGGAATATACAAAATGAGGGTTTACAATATCAAGAAGAAGAAAAAACAGATTTTAGTTAAGAATAAAAGGTTTATACAGTAAAAATATTTTATTTTTATGATAAATATAAGAAAATAATAAGAAAAGAGAGAAAAACATACCGTGGATAAAATTTTTAAAATTCACTTCTTCACATCAGAATAGTTTGATAAGTAGGATGAAACTTAATTGTCTTATATTGAATATATATTTTAAAATTCCATGTTAAAATGTAAAGTTATCTTGCAAAAAATAAACTGAGATTTTCAATGTCTGTTTTGAAATCAGCTGAAAAATTTTCTTTTTGAATGTAAATCATTTCCAAAATTAATCGTTTTTTAAAAATATTTTCAGTATCTAAAATTGTTGTATTTCTGAAATCAAAAGGATTTTTATAGGAAGTAGCATGTTCTGCAAGTGCAGTTTTATTTTCTTTATTTTTAACCGATCTAGCATGTTCAAGTAATCTATTGTGTAAGAATCTGCAAGTTTATCCAATATATGTTTTATTACATTGAATGCAATTAATTTCATAAATAACATTTTATTTAAATTTTTCTTGGGTTCTATCTTTAAGTGTAGAAAATAATTTTTTTTGGAAAGAATTTTCTAAAGTGAAGATTATTTGAAGTTTAATTTTTTTGAAAATTCTGCATAACTGTTCTTGTGTGACGTCCTGGCACTTAACTTCCCCTTAATATTATATTTAAATTCCCCTCCTTTTAGATCGATAAAGAAATCTAGAGGATTTCTAAACCGAAACTGGGATGAGGATAGCTAGTGTCACGTCCCACGACGTATTAGAATGTACTATGGGCACAGGCTAGGTCTAGAGAAAAATCTGGGAAAATCACTAAAAGAGAAAAAATCACCTATTAAAAAGAGAGGTATAACTACGTCACACGCAGCGGGAGACTGCGCAATGCATGACGTCACCAAAAAATGTAATATAAAAAGGACACGCCACGAAGGAAAACCTAGACTTGTGAGCAGAATTTAAGTAGGGCATTTTCTAAAAACTAAAAAAGATTCTCAGCGTCAGATAATTGTACCGTGCAGTTTGAAAGTATAATGAAACTAATTTATGAATTTTTCGAATGATCATTGCTATAAACAAATTTGTTTTATTGTTATGAACAATTTATAAATAAATAAAATAAATAATTTTAATTTACATAAAGGGCATATGCAGTTGGTAAAGAAAAATATTTTATTATTTTAAGAAATTTATTATTAAAAATTATAAATTTACAATCAATTGAGCAATTATTTATTTAATTTAAATATTTGAATTAATTATATCTTTATATCATTATTTTATTTCCTAATGAAGAAATACAAATTTTATATCAAATTATATTGTTATTAAAAGTAAATAAACAAATTAAAGATTAATTTTACTAACCTCATTTTATTTTACTTGAAAAACAAATTTTATATATATATTTTTTATTGTTCTTAACAATTGATAATTGAAAATAACAATAAACAATCCAAAACAACGCTCAATACAAAATATTGTAAATTCAAAATGACTCAATGTCAAAACCAAATATCCCTTTAGAATCTACCCCAAAAGTTATAACACGTAGTCAAGCTAAACAACATAGTCAGCTTGCAATATAGTAGATTTGATTTGATCTAATTAATAATCAAAGTATGTCATGTGAAAATTCAGAAAAAACTAGCGGGTTTCATTTAAGTTTCTGTACAGGTTTAAGCATTGTAACAGGATCTAGTAATCAAGATCAAACTCTAACGAACGAATTATCTTATTTTGACGAATTCAATTTGCTAAGCTCAACAGTAATAACAATAGACAATAAAACTTTGAAAGAAAGATTACAAAACCTCATTGACACGCGAATCTATAATTAGTAACAACGACAGCGACGACGAAAAAAGCGACACAGAAGTCATAAATGAAGATAATCCAGTAATAGTAAATAACGAAGAAATGGCCGTAGTCATGCCCAACAGCCAGCAGGTACCTTATGCGACGCGCTAGAGGTGGTCCCATTGTTCGACGGAAGTAACCGCCCATTGTCACATTTTATTGAGGGTTGCATGGAGGCAAAGGCAATGCTACCGACACCTGCAGCTCAAGAAAACCTCGCAAGGTTATAAGGAGGTAAATTAACTGGAGAAGCTAGAAAATTCATTTTTGGTTCAACTTATGCAACAATAGAGGAATTAATAGAAAAATTGAAGAGTATATGCCCCTGCGAAAAGCGTGTACCAGTTACAGGGAGAATTAGGTAACACATTTATGTGGGAAAAAGAAAATGTCCTTTCCTATGCCGCCAGAATTAAAGAAATTGCAACAGAATAGAAGATGATCACAGACTCAATAATGGCGGTCAGGTAGATAATGCTTTTAAACAAAATTTAGAAAGAGATGTAATACAATGTTTTATATGCGGCTTGCGGCATCTCGAGTTAGAAATTCGTGTAGAAGAAAAGGACACTTTTAGGGAAGTCATTAACGAAAGTATTGATATTGAACGAAGATTAGCTGCAAATTCCGCTATTCCGCACTACGAAAAAATAAAAATATGGAATATTTAAAAAGTGACGAACTAACAAATAATAAAAATAATAAGGTTACTTGGTTTAATGTAGCACGCGAAGATAAATTTATTTGTTTAATTAGTAAAAAGCCAGGTCATGCAACTGAAAGATGTTTTCATTTGAGTAAAGCCCAAGAGGTAGTTCTTAAAAATAAACAACAAAATTTTTCGTATCCTAACCAACAAAGATATAATAATTTATGTGCCACTGGCGCGCAAACTCGTTTTTTCGCTACAGTTAACAGTAGCGTAATGTAGTATATTGCGCTACAAAGGAATGAAATGTAAAAATTGAATTGCGCATGCGCCCATAACCATGAAACGAGCTCAATCCTTCTTCTTATTCTTCTTCTTCTTCGTACAGCGTTAGCGTCTTACTGGCAAAGCCTTGTACATTTGAACTGCGCATGCGTCTACCAAAATCCATTACTACTACACAAGATCGATAAAATCAAAATGGCCGGGACTAGTCGTGACATATCAAGTGTAATGACTAGCGCCGCAAACAACTACAATACTAGATTAGATTTAAGTGTACGCATAAAAACTCGTATACGCACCGGAGTCACATAAAATAGAATACATGCCAATGCACACAATTCGGGAAATTACGAGATTCGCGACAAGGCTAGCAGGACTGATCGCGCCTCAGCTTCGTCTCGGCTTTGTCTCGGCTACGCCTTGGTTCCGATCTCCTGCGAGCATTGCCGTTCGCCACGCAATAACCCTCATTGTGCGCCGAGGCAGGTAATATACTATTAAATGGTCAAAGAAGTAATAATAATAATTTTTCAAGAAACAATTGCAATAATTTTCCGAATAACAATTTTTTAAGTAATAAAAATTATAATTTTAATAACAATAACAATAATAATTTGCAAAATAGAAATAATAATTATAGAAAAAATAATAATCATTTTTCACAACAAAGATACAACAATAATAATAAATTTTCTAGACAGTATAAAAACTTCAACTTAGGACAGTTTCAAAATCGAAATAAACCATATGAAATAGTATATTACATTACAAGGGGCGAAACAGAGCGATTGCATGAGTGTGAAGTTTGCTCTGCCCGAGTGAAACGAGGGCTGCAATCACACGAAATGCTTTCGCTGAGTTTTCTTTCGAGTAATGTATACTATTTTTCATAGCAACTCTTTTGAGAATCTGATTGGCTGTAACTGTGGAGCGGGTTGAAACAGCGACTTTCAACCCTAGGGTTGATAATCGTAGTTTCAACCCGCTCTACAGGTACCGAAAATCGGATTTTCAAAGGAGGCGCTATGAAAATAGATTTTTACAGAATAATAACACTGAACAAAATTTAAATTATACTGAAATAATTTGCAATTGAGGAGTTATATTCAATAAGGCGACAGGCGCTCGAAAACCTGTAAAAGTATTGTCCGCCTCGTGATGTCATAGTCAAAAATTGAAAATCGAAATTCGAAAAAACCAAAAACATCGTTTTATAGCTCGTGAAAAATGAATATTAGTTTCCTCTTACAGTTTTTTTATAACGTTGCAAATTTTCGAGTAAATTAATAAAAAGTGTGTTGGTTTTAAAGCATAGAAACCATATTTTATTTCAATCCACTCGCCTCGAAAAATTCATTAATTATCGGATTGCGAATTTTTTTTTGCGTTCTACTCGTGAATCTCTGGCGGAGGCGACAGTGCTTGCAAAAAATTTTTTTGTTCATAGTTAAATGATTTTTTTTTAATCCGAAGAAAAAACTATGTTTTTCGAGCTTCGGACCGAAAAAGTGAGCGAGGAAGTTTGAGCTACAGTAAACTTCCCGTGAACAAGTTGATCATTAGTATATGGAGCAACTTTTTGGAAAATATCAACTCAATTGAACAATTACTTTCGAAAATACAAAGAGTTGAACGCAAATGCGAATTAGGTTTTGTCGCTCATTTTCATCGCATGCCACTCCTACTCAAATAACTTTTTGAGAACTGACAATTCCCTAATCAACTCATGCAAATTTTATAATGTAACTGACGAAGACAGAGCAGAATGTATTCAAAAACTTCTTCGATTAGACCTCTTAAACCAAGATGAATATGAAAATGTAGAAAAATTAATTAAAAATAATGCAGACAGATTTCAAATCCCAGGAGAACCACTTGAAGCTACTAATGTATTACAACATTCAACTCCTACTGTAGATGACGCTCCAATTTTTTCAAGACAATATAGATTTCCCCCAGTTCATAAGGAAGAAATTACAAGACAGGTCGATGAATCATTAAAAAATAAAATATTAAAGCCCTCACAATCACCATATAACACTCCAGTGTGGATAATTCCTAAAAAAAACTGATTCTCAAGGAAAAATAAAATGGAGAATGGTTCTTGATTTTCGTAAATTAAATGAAAAAACAATTGGCGATTCGTATCCTCTACCTAATATAAACAATATACTTGATTCTCTAGGATCAGCAAAACATTTTTCAGTGTTTGATTTAGCTACCGGTTTTCACCATATAAAAATGAATCCAAAAGACTCACATAAAACCGCGTTTTCTACACCTCACGGTTATTACGAATTCGATAGAATACCTTTCGGTTTAAAAACTGCACCAGCCACATTTCTGACATTAATGGATTTAACATTAACTGGATTAATCGGAACAGAACTTTTTGTATATCTCGATGACATAGTTAGATATGCAAATACTCTAGAAGAGCACGAAATTAAATTTAACAATTTAGAAGAAAGACATAGAAAAGCAAATCTTCACTTACAACCAGACAAATGCGAATTTTCACGACTCGAAGTAGGATATTTAGGTCATATAATTGATAAAAATGGAGTGCGTCCAGATCCAAAAAAGATAATAGCTGTAAAAAACTTTCCAGTCCCAAAAACACAGAAAAATGTTAAACAGTTTTTAGGCTATGCAGGATATTATAGACGATTTATTGATGGATTTTCAAAAATACCCAGTCCTTTAAATCAACTTCTGAAAAAAGATATACCTTTTAATTGGACAGAAAAACAACAAGCAGCTTTCGATATTTCAAAAGCAAAATTATGTGAAGAACCACTTTTACAACGACCTGATTTTTCTCAACCTTTTATACTCACAACAGATGCCTCAGGATTTGCAATAGGAGGTATTTTATCACAATGTAAAGTAGGTAAAGATAAGCCAATAGCATATGCTTCACGTAGTCTAAGTGAAACTGAGAAAAAATATGATACATATGAGAAAGAAGCCCTTGCTATAATATTTTGTGTAACTCATTTTCGTCCTTATTTGTATGGGAGAAAATTTACTTTAGTGACTTATCACAAAGCTCTAGTTTGGTTTCAAAATTCTAAAGACCCTTGTTCACGAGTTTCACGCTGGAGATTAAAACTCGCAGAATATGATTTTGATGTAATTTACAAAGCAGGAAAAATGAATGTAAATGCAGACGCTCTCTCGTGAAACCCTATCGATGATAACAGAGAGAAATCAAAATATTTACAAGCTGATGACAACGATACTTTTATGACTTCTCAAGAAAAAATGTTTTCCAAGAATACTTTTATAAGGAAAAAAACAAGAAAACTCTAAAAATTATATTATATATTCTAATGATACAAGACAATTTTACCAAATATTCTTTAGCAATACCTATTCCTAATCACCAAGCTAGTACGATAGCAGATGCTTTCGTGATAAAATTTATTTGCATATTTGGATCACCGAAAGGAGTACTTACTGACCAAGGCAGAGATTTTTAAAGTAACCTCTGTTGAAAAGATTGGCAAAACGTTTCAGAATTAAACAATTTCGTACAACAGCTTTTCACCCTAGAACGTTCACATCATGTTTTAGGAGAATATCTCAAACAATTTGTTGCAACGAATTCAGAATGGGATGATTGGCTTGAACTAGCAATGTTCTCGTATAATACTAGTGTAGATGAAGGCACAAAATGTACACCCTATGAATTGGTTTTTGGTCAAATAGCTCGTGAACCTTCCAGTGAACCTTTATCATAATGTCACGTCCCGCGACGTATTTGAATGTATATAATACACACAGGCTGGTTTGAGTTAGAAATCTATGAGAGAATCGATAAAGGGGAATAGGGAGTAGGGGAAGTAGGGAGCAGTATAGGGCCCCTTCTCCTCTAAGAAGATATGACTACGTCACGATTTTCGCTGACCGTCAATTTGTATAGAAAAATATAAAAGAGGCCCACACCAAGAGAAAGCAGTCAGTAAATTCTTCGTCTAGTTCGACACTTAAATTTTCCTTCGGATTTATAACCGGTCTCGCGACAATAGTCCAGTGCGGTATTTCAATTTAACTTCGGAAATCTCTGAGTTTGAGATTAATAAAATTCGATTGGGACAATTTAAAATCCAAGTTCGGGAGTCGTAAAAGTCATCGTAGACTTGAATAGATCTTGTAAAGATCTTCGAACAGTGTCGTAAATTTGAATCGCCGCCCTTTACGGAATATACCTGTGCGGCCTATAACTCCGTCTCTCTCACACACTTGGAATACACCTGTGGGGATCCAGTACTTACAACTCACCGCCGTGTGGATTAAACCTCAACACAACTTACGAATCATAAAGGTACCGAACCTCTCTCTCTCTCTATCTTTATTCTTTGTCTCTTTCTCACCTACGTACCAACCAGCCTGTGCCTACATTATATAAGAATTGTCTTAACGAATGTATATCCGGAAATTTTAACCAGTAAAATAAATTCAATTTGTATTATTTTCATAATCATTGTGTCTTTCATTGACTTATCCTCATCCCTAAGCGAGGATCATTCGATCCTAACTTAAAACGAGGAATCTTCGATCAAAGTAAGTATTTACGTATTTGTGACGTAACATACTTCCTTTTTTCTGGTGCATCGGCCGGGAAACACAAGTCAATTGAAAATTAACGCATTGATTATTTCTAGTGAATAAATAAATGATTATGAAATATTATTTCAACTTGTAACTTGAAATTTCAATAAAATAGATTTGTTAGATCACAAAGGGATTTGACCTTGAGGCTAACCTTAATGATTTAATAATCAAATCATTTCTTTGAAATTTTATAATTTATATAAATTGTATAAAATAAAATAAGTTTGAAAAATCACGCAGGGATCTGACCTTGAGGCTAACCTAAGTGATTAAGTAACTTATCTTATTAAAAAATTATTCTAATTTGTTAACTAAGTTTTGATTTAAGTTAAAACAAACAAAAAAAAAACAGCACACGAGAGTATAAGTCCCTTTTGGGTACGTTGAACGGTCACCATTGATTACGATCATTGGGTAGGGCAAAGTTCGAAGTGCTTGTGATTGTATTGTTTATAACTTTGATTTTAACTCTGTTAAGGAACAGAATATTTTTATTTGCAAAGATTGTCCAAGGATCTGAGCTTGAGCCTAACTTGTCCAGTCTAGAGAAGAATAAATTGTGCATAACTCGAATCTTATCTGATCCTTGTTATAAACAATTTTATTTATTTAAACAAAAAAAAAACAATTTATAATTTATTAATTTAATAACATAGATTATTATAGTTTACAAAAGACACACGTGGTTGGTACAAAATAAATATACATATATATATATATATTGTTATAATTTTAACAAATGTTTTATTTAACATTATAATTTTACAAAAAATTTGAGCGATTATTTATTTATTTGAATGTTTTATAGAATTATATTCTCATTTTGTTATTTTATTTCCCAATAAAAGAGTACAAATTTTAATTTTGTTATAAACAAATAAAAATAATTAAATAATTATTATTAATATCATTTTTATGATTGGTTTTAAACTAAAATTATACTTTTACTAATTTCACTTTATTAACAAACAAAATTTTACATGTAGTTTTTTAAAATTGTTATAAACAATTGATAATTAACAATAAATAATCTAAGATAACGCTCAATAAAAGGGAAACTGTAAAATTATAATGACTCAATGTCAAATTCAAATACCCCTGTAGAATCCGCCCAAAAGGTTATCACACGTAGTAAAGCCAAACAAGATAACCAACTCGCAAAAATTGTGGATCAGAATCAAATAGATTCCTTGAAACTAAAAAGATCAGGTAAAATCAAGGGAAATTTAGTCGATAATAAATACAAAGATATTTCAAACCCTTTTCCTGCTGAACAAGAATTAGATGACACTCTTCAGCTAGACGATTCACGTTTTGACAAGACGCTAATTAATGATCAAAGCATATTAAGTGAAAATTCCAGTAAAACTAGCGGGTTTCATTCAAGTTTTTGTCAAGATTTAAGCATTGTGACAGGATCTAGTAATCAAGATCAAACTTTAACGAACGAATTATCTTATTTTGACGAATCTAATTTGCTAAGCTCAACGGTAATAACAATAGAAAACAAAACTTTGAAAGAAAAATTGAAAACCTCATTGGCACGCGACTCTCTAATTAGTAACAACGATAGCGACGACGACAAAAGCGATACAGAAGTCATAAATCAGGATAATCCCGTAATAGTAAGCAACGAAGAGATGGCCGTAGCCATACCTAACAGCCAGCAGGTATCCTTACGCGACGCGCTAGAGGTGGTCCCTTTGTTCGATGGAAGTAACCTCCCATTGTCCCATTTTATTGAGGGTTGCATGGAAGCAAAGGCAATGCTGCCGACACCTGCTACCCAAGAAAATCTTGCACGTCTATTGAGAGGTAAATTGTCTGGTGAGGCACGAAAATGTATTTTTGGGTCAACGTATGCAACAATAGAGGAATTAATAGAAAAATTGAAAAGAGTATATGCCCCTGCGAAAAGCGTATATCAATTGCAGGGAGAATTAGGTAATACGTTTATGTGGGAAAGAGAAAATGTCCTTTCCTATGCCGCTAGAATTAAAGAAATTGCTGATAGAATAGAAGATGCTCACAGACTTAATAATGACGGTCAGGTAGATAATGCTTTTAAACAAAATTTAGAAAGAGATGTAATTCAATGTTTTATACGCGGTTTGCGTCCTGAGTTAGAAATTCGTGTCGAAGAAAAGGACACATTAAAGGAAGTAGTTAATGATACAATAGACATAGAACGAAGACTGGCTGCATCTTCTGCACTGCGAAGAAATAGAAATACGGATTATTTAAAAACCGAAGAATCAATTAATAATAATAAAAGTAATAAAACCACCCGATTCAACGTAGCACTTGAAAATAAAACTATTTGTTTAATTTGTAAAAAACCAGGTCACACAACTGAAAAATGTTTTCATTTAAGTAAAGCTCAAGATGCAATTCTTAACAATAAACAAAAAAAATTTTTGCATCCTAACCAACAAGGATATAGTAATTTCAATGGTCAAAGAAGTAATAATAATAATAATTTTGCAAAAAACAATTACAATAATTTTCCAAATAACAATTTTTTAAGAAATAAAAATTATAATTTTAATAATAACAACAATCATTTTTTACAAAATAGAAATAACAATTATAGAAACAATAATAATAATTTTTTACAACAAAGATACAACAATAATAATAATTTTCCTAGAAATGTTTACAATAATTTAATAATACTAATAGACAATTGAATCCAGGACAGTATAAAAACTTTAACTCAGGACAGTTTCAAAATCGAAATAAACCATATGAAAATAGATTTTTACAAAATAATGACACTCAACAAAATTCAAATTATACTGAAATAATTTGCAATTACTGTAAACAACCCGGTCATTTAGTACGAGACTGCAAGATACGACCAAATAGCCAATCCCAAACAGCTAATCAGGAAAACTCCAAAGCTCTCCCCAGCACGGGTGCACTGAGGAAAGCATAAATCGAGAACCACTGGCATCCACTTCTAACGATCATACAACAACAACAATAAATATTTCAAAGTCCACTTCAATTCCATCAATTATAATGTCAACGGAAGGTCTAAAAAATCCAACACACATGATGATTGATACTGGTGCTGCTCGAAATTTAATTAAAAAAAAGGTTCTCAACCCTGAAGTACCAATAAATAGCCAAAACGTATTAAAACTTACAGGAATTAATGATTTACCACTTTACACATTAGGACAAGTAAAAATAAACATTTTTGGTTACCCAACAATATTTAACATTATTCCGAATGAAGTCCCAGTAGAAGAAGATGGAGTATTGGGATCAGAATTTTTTCAAGATAATAGAGTGAATATAAACTATACTTCAAAATGCTTAGAAATTGAGAACCACTGTTACCCTTTTAAATCTACCAATACATTTACTATTCCAGCTCGAACAGTTACAACATTTTATGTTAATATAAAAAATACAGAAAAGAGTGAAGGGTATGTACCTCGATTACATATCCAAGATGGCGTCTACGTAGGTGACGCAGTTGTAAAAAATCACAGAGGAAAAGCTTATTTAAAATTTGCAAACACAAATGAAATCCCAATTACATTATCCGTCCCATTAGTTAATTTAGAAGACTTTGAAGAACAAGAATGCTATAAACAAATTGAAAATTTAATTAATTTCATACAAAAAAATAACGAAGATTTATCAAGTAAAATATTAAATAACTTTTTAAAAACTGACAATTCTCTAATTAACTCATGCAAATTTTATAATGTAACAGACGAAGACAGAGTAGAATGTATTAAAAAACTTCTTCGATTAGACCACTTAAATCAAGATGAATATGAACATGTAGAAAAATTAATTAAAAATAATGCAGACAGATTTCAAATCCCAGGAGAACCACTTGAAGCTACTAATGTATTGCAACATTCAATTCCTACTGTAGATGACGCTCCAATTTTTTCAAGACAATATAGATTTCCCCCAGTTCACAAGGAAGAAATTACAAGACAAGTCGATGAATTATTAAAAAATAAAATAATCAAGCCCTCACAATCACCATATAACACTCCAGTGTGGATATTTCCTAAAAAAACTGATTCTCAAGGAAAAATAAAATGGAGAATGGTTCTTGATTTTCGTAAATTAAATGAAAAAACAATTGGCGATTCGTATCCTCTACCTAATATAAACAATATACTTGATTCTCTAGGATCAGCAAAACATTTTTCAGTGTTTGATTTAGCTACCGGTTTTCACCATATAAAAATGAATCCAAAAGACTCACATAAAACCGCGTTTTCTACACCTCACGGTTATTACGAATTCGATAGAATACCTTTCGGTTTAAAAACTGCACCAGCCACATTTCTGACATTAATGGATTTAACATTAACTGGATTAATCGGAACAGAACTTTTTGTATATCTCGATGACATAGTTAGATATGCAAATACTCTAGAAGAGCACGAAATTAAATTTAACAATTTAGAAGAAAGACATAGAAAAGCAAATCTTCACTTACAACCAGACAAATGCGAATTTTCACGACTCGAAGTAGGATATTTAGGTCATATAATTGATAAAAATGGAGTGCGTCCAGATCCAAAAAAGATAATAGCTGTAAAAAACTTTCCAGTCCCAAAAACACAGAAAAATGTTAAACAGTTTTTAGGCTATGCAGGATATTATAGACGATTTATTGATGGATTTTCAAAAATACCCAGTCCTTTAAATCAACTTCTGAAAAAAGATATACCTTTTAATTGGACAGAAAAACAACAAGCAGCTTTCGAAATTTTAAAAGCAAAATTATGTGAAGAACCACTTTTACAACGACCTGATTTTTCTCAACCCTTTATACTCACGACAGATGCCTCAGGATTTGCAATAGGAGGTATTTTATCACAAGGTAAAATAGGTAAAGATAAACCAATAGCATATGCTTCACGTAGTCTAAGTGATACTGAGAAAAAATATGATACATATGAAAAAGAAGCTCTTGCTATAATATTTTGTGTAACTCATTTTCGTCCTTATTTGTATGGAAGAAAATTTACCTTAGTGACTGATCACAAACCTCTGGTTTGGTTTCAAAATTCTAAAGACCCGTGTTCACGAGTATCACGTTGGAGATTAAAACTCGCAGAATATGATTTTGATGTAATTTACAAAGCAGGAAAAATGAATGTAAATGCAGATGCTCTCTCAAGAAACCCTATTGATGATAGCCAGGAAAAATCAAAATATTTACAAGTTGATGACAAAGATACTTTCATGACTTCTAAAGAAAAAAACGTTTTCCAAGAAAACTTTTACAAGAAAACTTTTACAAGAAATAAACAAGAAAACTCTAAAAATAAGGTAAGACCTTTAAAACGAAAAAACTTGAATCCAGGAATGGTACCAGACGACGTAGATCATTTTAGCGAAATTCCAGAAGCCCAAATATTAAATATTCACACAAAAATTCCAGAATTTTTACAAGAATTCCTTAGTGAAGAATCATTTAGTGAGATTGGTAAGAATATTTTAAAATACACAAATTTATTCAAAAATATGGCTTCAAGACTTATTTTTATGACAATATTTTTATTAAGTCCAATGTTTTCAAAAAAATACGAAAATTTATCATGGAAAACTATTACTACAAGAGCTCAAAAGAGAATAGAGCAAGATAAAGCAAAAAATATGAATCGAAATGAAACTCAAGAAAAATTAGACAAAAATTTTTCTTCTAAACCTCTTGTGAAAAAACCTCGAGGTAGGCCAAGGAAGAATCTACTTACAAATTTGAAAAATATCCCCTCTCAAACAAAAAGAAAGAGAGGTAGACCAAGAAAACAAATATATGAAGATGATTTACCAGAAATAAATATGCAAAAAGGAAACCGAACACAAGTAGAATCAGATTCCGACTCTGATCCTGATTATTTAGATTATTTGGAACAAGCTCAAGCAAAAAACAAAATGAAGAAGAATGCCAAGAAGCGAAAAAATATTAATGAATTTGAAAGCGAAGAAAATGAGAATTATTTTTCAACCTCAGAAGATGAAATCAACGACATTGAAACCTCACACGAAGAAAATGATGGAGAAAATTATGGAGAAAATTGGGAAGAGAATTTTGAAGATGATCTTGAAGACGATTTTGAAAAGAATTTCGAACAGAATTCTAAAGAAAATTTTGAAGACAATCTCGAGAAAAATTTTGAAGAGAAGTTTGAAGAAAACCAAGAAGAAAAATTGGAAGAAGAATTTGAAGAGCCTTATTTTGAAGAAAATTTGAGATTAAACCGAAGATCTCAAATAAATTGTGAAAAAATCGATAAAGATCATGATAATTATAATCGCCCACCCCCAGAACCTCCTCCTATAAACTCTCAAACAGAAAAAATTATAACAAGGAAAAATTTAGTTGAATGTCGCGATCAATTAACTATGCGAAAAGATAATTATGCATATTTTGTTACAACAAATGGAACTCCTCGCGACAACGGATCAAAAACTTTAGAAAAACGTGAAACTTTACCAAAATTTAAAAATTTACAAAAGGGGATAGCAAAAGAGATTAAAAAAGGAAACTACTACCATTTTGCACTTCCAATTGAAGAAGAAAATAAAGATAATTTATCTGAAACTTTAAATAATATAAAATTATCAATTCATTCATTACATGAATTATCTCAAAAATTTAAATTACGATCTATTAGTATTTCAAAAACTTTCAGAATTAATCATATACCTTGGGAAGAAGTGAAATCTATTTTTGACTCAATTTTTTCAAATTCAACTACAAAAATTATAGTTTGCAATGGAATAACGCAATATCCAACAAAAGAACAACGAACTCATTTAATCGAAGAAGCTCATTCTTCAGCATTAGGAGGCCATAAAGGCGTCACAAAAACTTATAGTCGAATTCGCCAAAAATTTTTTTGGGAAAATATGAAAGTAGACATTCAAAAATATATTCAAGGCTGTTTACAATGTCAACTGAAAAAATTAATCAGAGTCAAAAAAAAAATCCTATGGTAATCACAGACACACCCACTACTGCTTTTGAAAAAATATCAATGGACATTGTTGGTCCACTACCTGAAACAAAATCTGGTAACTTATATATTCTAACGATACAAGACAATTTTACCAAATATTCTTTAGCAATACCTCTTCCTAATCACCAAGCTAGTACAATAGCAGATGCTTTTGTGAAAAAATTTATTTGCATATTTGGATCACCAAAAGGAGTACTTACTGACCAAGGCAGAGATTTTTTAAGTAATTTATTAAAAAGATTGGCAAAACGTTTTAGAATTAAACAATTTCGTACCACAGCTTTTCATCCTCAATCAAACGGATCATTAGAACGTTCACATCATGTTTTAGGAGAATATCTCAAACAATTTGTTGCAAAAAATTCAGAATGGGATGATTGGCTTGAACTAGCAATGTTCTCGTATAATACTAGTGTACATGAAGGCACAAAATGCACACCCTATGAATTGGTTTTTGGTAAATTAGCTCGTGAACCTTCCAGCGAACCTTTATCACAACAAGAAAAATTACAAACGTATGATGATTATTTAATTAATTTCGTAACTCAACTACACGAAATGCGAACACAAGCAAGAGAGAATCTTATTTCAGCAAAAGAAAAATCGAAAATATATTATGATAAAAAAATAAATCCTTTAGAAGTAAAAATTGGAGACAACGTATTTTTATTAAAAGGAGGTAAAATAAAAAAACTAGAGAACCATTATACAGGGCCTTATGAAATATTGGAAGTGTTAGGAAAAGGGAATGTCAAAATAAGCTATAAAGGCAAACCTACTGTAGTTCACATTAATAGACTAAAACGCTCACACGTACAAGTACAAAATTAGATAAATAAAAAAAAAATATATAACAAACAAAATATCTTTACTTTAATTATAAAAAATATGTATACATATACAATTTAAATAAAATATAGAAATTTTATTTTGTCGATAAATGGTAAAAATAAAAAAAAAAATAAATAAAAATATACATATATAAAATTTATATAAAAATATATATTTTATATAAAAAATATATACAACAAATTTAGACATAACACATTATTCCAGATATAATGGATCAAATTCATCGCAAACGCATAGATGATCTCATTGAAATAGTTCCCTGTTTTATCGACATGGTAGCTCTCTGGCCATACTTAATTCAAACTGGAATTTTTAACCAAGACGACTGTAATATTCCCACATGGAGCAAAAACCTAAACAATCCAGATACAATAAAAGACATTTTTTCAACAATCAAAACAAGAGGACCAGACGCATACAAAAACTTGATTATCAGTTTACGCCTATCAGATCATATTGTCATAGCTGACATGTTGGATATTATAGACTAAGTACATAAAATAAAAAACTTAATAAATATCATAAAAAAAATATATATGTATACAACAGTAATAACAAAATTGTTTATTAAGTAATTTTATTCATTCTTTTTTTTTTACAAAGCAAGCTGCTAATTGGAACCTCCTTTTTCCAGAGATGGGATTACGAGGCTTCCTTTTGGCACTGCTCATTTGCAAATTCAACTATATAACAACAGTCTACGCCATCATAGGATTCGATTGCGGTTCAAATCAATCAAATATTACGACATTATCTTTACTAGAGGTAGGAGAATGTGATCTACCTCGATCTCAAGTACATGTTGAAAGAGTTTATATACAACTTTTACAATTAACTGGATTTTCAAATACAAAAGTAATACAATGCAAAATAGAAATTCGACGCGCCATCTCTCATTGTGGTATGCATTCTCACAGTTCCATAGTTGCAAATGGCCACAGTGAATATATACATGATGTTACACGAGATCAATGTAATCAAATGCACACAATAGGAACATTTTTAGTAACCCCTTCTCTTCAGATATCAAAGTTAAAAGTAAATGAAACTTCATTTCATAGCGTTACTTTAGCAGGTTCTGTAACACCTAATGGAGACTGTACTGGTACACAATTTTCTGACCCATATGGAACATGGAATAATGTCGTAGTCCAAGCAATATTCAAAATAACTTTACAAGAACATTACGCGACTATTCATTTAAATTCAAATAAAATTCAATTAGGATCTGGAATAATATGCACACTTTTAGACACATTCTGTACAGATGTAGAATATGGACAGACATTCTGGGACACATTACCTAATGACGTATGTAATTTTAACAAATATGAAATTATTTATGAAGGACCAGCAAATAAAACATATGACAACACGACAGACATTTCTGAAACCTTGTATTCTTTAACGACTGAAGATATAACCTTTGTACTGGCTGAAAAAACAAGAAAACCGGTTTGCAGTTACGTTTTAATACAAACTGAACATCCAAAATTATTAATTTTTGAAACCAGACCTGGGAATTCATTTTTAGAAAATAAACATTTAGAAGTTCAAAATATGGACATTTTCACATACGTCAACTCTAAATTTATATATGTAGAACGACACATACGCACTGAAGTAAATAGACTTTATCACGATGTTCTTACTCAACGATGCATACTTGAACAGCAAGTTTTTAGAAATACATTAACCTTAGCAACCCAATCACCAGACGAATTTGCATATCATTTAATGAAAGGCCCAGGATATATGTCAGTAATTGCAGGAGAAGTAGTACATATCGTAAAATGTATACCGGTTGAAGTAAAATATCGCAAAACTGAAGAATGCTATCTACAACTACCAATATTTAGAGGAAATCAATCCTTTTTCCTTTCTCCACGAACTCATATATTAACAAAATCAGGTATCCAAACAAATTGCAATTCTTTCCTTCCACCAATGTCCCTTTTTGGAGAAACCTGGTACAAATTACTTCCAAATCCTGTCGAATCCATAGCACCGACTATAATTAAACCTCTCACAAAAGCAACCTGGAAATACACAAATCCTTCATCCTTAGCAACAAGTGGCATTTATTCTCAATCTGACCTTGATAAGCTACGAGATCATATAATGTTCCCAGCAGAAAAACCAATGATTTTAAATTCTTTAGCTAGAGAAATAACAGGACATCCGACTATTAATCAAGGAATATCATTGACAAATTTATTTAACCAAGAAGTAATTGATAAAATTGCTGAATCAGCTTGGGGTAGATTTTGGACAGTTTTTACAAATTTCGGTACTACTAGTGCAGGTCTAATTGGATTAATTATAATAATTAGAGGGATCAAATTAATAGCAGATACCATTATTCATGGTTATGCATTACATAGATTATTTGGATGGTCTCTCCATTTACTAGGCGCCTTCTGGGATTCGGTCACTAACCTTTTGTTACACTTAGGTACCAACCGACCTGCTGGACCTCCCGCTGAGAGCCATCAACCACTGCTTACAGCTTCAGTACCACAAAACCCCATAGAGGAAACTAAAAGTTCAACTCCTAACGAAAATACCAATTCAGGTAAAGATCATAATAGTACGAAGACTACTCTTTATCCTCACTCTGAACTAAAAGAAGAACTTAGTAGATCACATTATTCAATCCGAATCTAACATCTTAAAGAATGTAGCATGTTCCTTTCACAACCTTACTAAACAAAATTATTCAACAAAGAGGAGATCCACCCCTCATTTATGAGATACTCATTGAACAAACCAATAATAATGAATGTCTATTTCACGTTAATTTACAATATAACAATTATATAATAATGAATAGTGGCAAAGATAAAGAAAACGTAAAGCAAAAGGTAGCACAAAATTTATATAATGCCTTAATTAATGAATCAAAGGAAACAAATGAAAACGTCCAACCGAATTCTATTGGTAAAAATTTCAAAAAATTAAACGAAATTTGCACTCAAAATAAAATCGAGTATCCAAAATATACAGTATTACGAGTAAAAACTTCATCAAAAAACTCAACATACATAGCAATTTGTTTTATTAATGATATCAAACGAATAGGAATTGGAAACACAATAAAAACAGCAATGGATTTCGCAGCTATAAAAACAATAAATTTTCTTTTGCAAAATGATAAAAAATGTGAAGTAAATTTAATAAACTCACTAGAACATTTGCATGTTACAATCCAAGAATCACTTATAAATGATCCAAAACCTTCAACGAGTGGTCAGATAACAAAACCTAATATTAACAGTCGTTTTAAAAATATAAATCCTTATAAAATAAAAAGAAATAATACTTCTACTAAAAAGCCTTTTTCTGGAAAAAGCTTTAAGAAATGTTTTAAATGCGGATATAGACCCCCCAATCAGTACAATAAATTCTAATATAAATATTCCATACTGATTCAGGAAATCATCTATAATGGAGCATTACTATGATGAGCCTACCCACGTGCGAAGTTACAAAAAAGATATGTAGAACAGACTCTCTGGGACTTTTAAACCACGTGGAAATTTTGAGAAATTTTACGATAAAATATGGATTACCGTTACCACAATACATCGTTTATCCTGATCCAAATTCAAAAACCAAATCATTTTTTCTTGCTCAAGTTAATACAAACGATCATTTTGCTGTACAAGCGGGTCCTACAAGCGAGTTAGCCGAAAATAGAGCTGCTTTAAAATTACTACAAATATTAATAAGATCTTATGATCTTTGCGATGAGGATTTTTATAATAATAAATGTAAAGAAACAAAAAAAACGAAGAATCAAAGTGTTCAAACTGATCCAAGACCAAAATTAGTATCATGGAAAAATTCATGTAGATATTGTAACACTCAAATGCATGCTACAAAAGAGTGCCGTAGACGGAATGTTTTTAAAGCTGATAAATCAACACAAGTTCCCCCTCCACTTCCACCACGAAACTCCTCAACATTTAGTAATCTATTTTCCCCTTTTTTCCAAAAAACTTCTAGACCTAAATCCAATCATATGTAAACATCCAATTTATCCAATACTAATCCTTTTTTTCTTTTTCAGCCATTCGAGAAGCATAATGAAATTCCTATACCAACCACCTTATGGCGTACACTTGATGCTAATTCTGTTTTTCACTTCTAAAGCAGATAACTTGTATATCAATTCACAATTTTATCACTCATCTGGTATTTATTTTGAACCAATTTCAAAAATACGTCTATTTTCCGAAAATTATAATTTTATCTCTTATTTTGACATTTTGCAACCAGAAAACTTAAAATATAAAATAGTAGATATATCTCACAAACTTTATGAACATTGTATACTCACAAATATTGCAAACAACTGTAATATATATAATCACCACACTCAGCTTGAATTTATGAAAGAACGTATAAATTATTTTCTCGGAGAAATTTCATTTATATCCAGACAAGCTCATAACATCACTAAAATTCCCAAAAATAGTGATCCATTTTTACATCAAATTCAAAAAGTTCTTCTACAATCAAAAATAAGACAAAAAACTTCTCTTTATTGGCCTAAAGAAAATTTGTTCCTACTCCCAAATCCATTTTCTGAACAAATTAAAAATCTTTCATCCAATCTCAATAACGTTACGATGTACAAAGACTGGCATAAATCACAAATTTACCCAAATTTGCACATTTATAGAATTCTTGCAGCAAATTGGCTGATGGACTTGCATGAAGTATCCCGATCCTTTCTCTCACTCCTAACACAGCTTACGGAAGCTATGACCCATGCCGCCACAAATTTATGGCACCCCATGCTGCTTCCAGATACCTTCCTAGACTTCAAATCTAACAAAGAAGACCCTCACCTTCCAACGTCTCTTTTTTCTATGGTCATTCCATTTTCTAGAATAAGATACTTTACTTTCAATAACTACTTAATTTTTACTATGACCATACCAATTCCATCTTCTGAAGAATTTCAAGTATTTAAAACACATTCAACCCCTATACATTTTGACTTCAACACTGATTATATTATACCTATATTCATAAAACCTCAATTTTCTTATATCGCGTTTTCTCCAAATAACGAATCTTACTTCACAACAAATGAAAATTTCCTCGCTTCATGCCACCAAAATGGACTTCAAAATTTTTGTCACCCTCCTCATTCCATATACAGTACTCAAAATAATCCTATTTGCGAAACATCAATGTTTATAAAATCCCAACCGTATAAATGTAAAACATTCGTAAGTTTCAATGAATATCCTTTTTTAACACCACTGTTGTCACACCGTGGATGGCTTTATTCAACTATTCTTCCTAAGCAAATCTTTTTATCTTGCTCCAAAAATTCCAAAACCCTTATTACTCTTCAAGGAATAGGAATTTTACAAATAGAATCTGACTGTAATTTGGACTCATCAATTCCATACTATAATATTAAAAATTACCCAAAAATAATGGATAACTCAATTCCACTTAGTAAATCGACCACTTCTCTTGAAATAATTCCTCCCTTCTTATATAATATGTCGATCACAGAACCTCACTTGTTAAAAAACGTGTTACATCTTTTTCATAAAAAAGATGACATGCTTATATCGACTTTTGAAAGTCATGGTTTTCTACTCACAAAATGTGCTAATATTCAGAAAATTATCCCATCTATTTTTAATTCTAGTGCACATAAAATATATACAGCACATACTATAGTTCGTTTCTTATAATAATTATTCTATTAATAATACAAATTAAAATTCAAAAAATTTCAAAAAAACTAATAAAAATATAAATAAAATTAAACTAGATCAGAAAACTCCTCTTAGCCTATCAACAAAACCTCTTCTAAGTGACCTATCATTCAAATTTTAACTACTTCTTTTCAAACGTATCTATAAACTGGAAAGGACCCATATGTTCCATCCTTTCAACCTTACTTGTAAAAGTACAATCCAGCCCTCTCTTTCTATACTGTAAAACCACAGCATGATCATTGGGAATGTACCTTTAGAAGAACAGTTTTTGTAACGGCATTGTAATATAAGAATTGTTTTTCTAATGGAGAAATAGACTACCTTCCAATAATGTAGAACTTCTGTTAGAATCAAATTTCGGTACTTTTGCACGATTTAAATAGATGAAGTATAGAAATCATATAATCAAGGGTATAGTTGAGTAAATTTAAATCCTTTTCTTTTTTAAATTTATAGAATGATTCCGACTGCGGCAGAACCGATCGTGTTCCACTCAGGACCTGTGGACGGTGTATGTCCACAGGATTATCCAATCACATATGGACATTTAATAAATAGTTTTTGTTTCGATTTAGAAGAGTCAACCTTATTCATTTATTACAGTCAGCAAACAACAAAGAAATTTTGCCAATTTTGCTTCGAAAAATTACCAATTCCAGAACAAAATGAATACGAATTCTGTACCTCATGGCACTCAGTTTGTAAAATACAATGCGTTAATATGAATTGTAACGGTTGTAGGGAAGCATTAATAACGCCACGCTGTAGGGCAATCGACTGTAAAGGTTGTACTGAGCAATTCTTAAAAAATAAAATGCAACTTCAATTAGGAAACGAGGTTATAATTGAAAATGTTTTTCGATAAAATATTATAAATTGTAGTCATAAATAAAATTTCAAATATGTCTAGAAAATTATCTTTAAGCAAAACACTGTTAGGATCTAGTTAGTATTTTAAAGCTCAATAACGAATTTGTTATAGAAAAATGCTGCCGCAAGATTTTGAATCCATTCAAGCCGAAAATCCAGAAAACGACGAACAGTACTACCAACCGTATATCGATCAAATAATTATGAAACATTTTTGTTGTTACTCTCCAG
Organism: Diplolepis rosae; assembly: GCA_030998225.1. NCBI lineage: Eukaryota > Metazoa > Arthropoda > Insecta > Hymenoptera > Diplolepididae > Diplolepis > Diplolepis rosae. Next base: position 236,384 of record JAPYXD010000190.1, on the reverse strand, counting down.
AAAACGAAATATATCAGAATACTTTAGATCGAAAATTCATATGTAAAGAATGTTACAGATTTAAAATTACCTTTTTTGAATCAGAAATATCTGTACCTTTCCTTAACCGCCACATTGTAACCACGGATCTTAACGGATTAAAATGTTCTGTCTGCGAAGAGCAAATTTTTTTTCATACGTTTCAGAGCAGACCAATGTTTTCTTTGCACTGAATATCTCTTTGAGTTAGCAAACGCGGAAAACGAATAATTTATAATCCATATACATAATTATTAACAATAATAATAACTAATTTCCATTTATATCAAATTAAATCACAAACAACTCAAATAGATAATTCTTTTGCAGATAAGGACAATGGCAATGCAACAAAGAGATTTGACAAAGGGTAGCGCAGTACAAATACTTAATGAAATAAGTATTGAATATGATTTTTCAATACCAGAATACACAGTAAAATCTCTTGGAATACATCAAGAACTACCGCCATTCGAGGCAACTTGTGAAATTTTAAAAAATAATGTAACCTATGCTTGTGTTGGAGAACCTGCGTCCCAAAAGAAAGTAGCAAAACAAAATGCAGCAGCTAGAGTCTTGGAAACACTTTCCACGAAATATATATTTTTAGAAGAAAAGTTAGAAAAATGCTTAATAACAGAATCTAAATTTTATAATATAAGCGATAAAAACAATAAAGAAGCTTTACGAAAATGGACTAATTCATGTGAAAGGTGTTTTCAAAGAGGACATTTAGCTCGTAACTGCCGCAACCCTCTACGTAATAAAAAATATAAAAATAACCCTTAAAGAATATTTTCACTAATCTACTACATTATAAAAATTATATTTTATATATTACAGCATGTTATTTATAATTTACAAATATAAAATACCCCATTCACGTATAAAAAATATTAATGTATTCAGTTATATAACAAAATAAATCATTGTAACCTTATATTAATACTAAGTTCAAACTATTTTTAAAAAAAAAAAAAAAAAAACTATGTAATAATTTATAACAAAAACTTTTAATATTAAGACAATATAAATTTGTATCCAAAAATATGTTAATATTTGAATTTATCAAATTGTGAAAATGCAAAAAAAATACAAATTGTAGAGCAAACGTCGAAATGAATGTTATATTTATCATTCAGATATTGTTATCAGAAAAAAAGTTGAATGTATTTCTTCAAAACAAAAAAAATGTATTCTTCTACCGAAGTTTCGATCGCGGATCGTTAACTCCCCGCGCTCGAACTGAGGGGGGCCGTCCCGCGACGTATTTGAATGTATATAATACACACAGGCTGGTTTGAGTTAGAAATCTATGAGAGAATCGATAAAGGGGAATAGGGAGTAGGGGAAGTAGGGAGCAGTATAGGGCCCCTTCTCCTCTAAGAAGATATGACTACGTCACGATTTTCGCTGACCGTCAATTTGTATAGAAAAATATAAAAGAGGCCCACACCAAGAGAAAGCAGTCAGTAAATTCTTCGTCTAGTTCGACACTTAAATTTTCCTTCAGATTTATAACCGGTCTCGCGACAATAGTCCAGTGCGGTATTTCAATTTAACTTCGGAAATCTCTGAGTTTGAGATTAATAAAATTCGATTGGGACAATTTAAAATCCAAGTTCGGGAGTCGTAAAAGTCATCGTAGACTTGAATAGATCTTGTAAAGATCTTCGAACAGTGTCGTAAATTTGAATCGCCGCCCTTTACGGAATATACCTGTGCGGCCTATAACTCCGTCTCTCTCACACACTTGGAATACACCTGTGGGGATCCAGTACTTACAACTCACCGCCGTGTGGATTAAACCTCAACACAACTTACGAATCATAAAGGTACCGAACCTCTCTCTCTCTCTATCTTTATTCTTTGTCTCTTTCTCACCTACGTACCAACCAGCCTGTGCCTACATTATATAAGAATTGTCTTAACGAATGTATATCCGGAAATTTTAACCAGTAAAATAAATTCAATTTGTATTATTTTCATAATCATTGTGTCTTTCATTGACTTATCCTCATCCCTAAGCGAGGATCATTCGATCCTAACTTAAAACGAGGAATCTTCGATCAAAGTAAGTATTTACGTATTTGTGACGTAACAATAACAAGAAAAATTACAAACATATGACAATTATTTAGTTAATTTCGTAACACAACTACATGAAATGCGAACACAAGCAAGAGAGAACATTATGTCAGCAAAAGAAGAATCGAAATTATATTATGATAAAAAATACATCCTTTAGAAGTACCCTAGCGGACCCGTGTGACTGTTCTATGACCTCGCATTATTACGGCTAAGAACGGTAAAAAAGACATTAAAAGATTCTGTGGCGAAATTTGGATCAGAAGGTGAAGCAATAAATACAATTATCTTATTTTTCAGCGATAAAAACTAGAAAAACATAATACCTGTCATTGAAGGCGGCTTCAACTGCTCTCAGTAGCATTTTGCGCGCTAAATTTAAAAAATGAATTAAAGATTGAGAAATGCAAATGTGTAAGATAAATGAATTTAATAATGAACTTTACGTAATAAAAGTTGCTAAAATTAATTAAAGTTGCATGAATAATGTAAACAGTATTTTTAAAGCCTCTGATGTCATTCAATTGTACTTTTTTTCTTTTGTGCATGATGCGACTTTACCGACCGCCGTGACTAATCAAACAAATCATTTGAATTGAGAAATGCAAATGTGAAAAATAAATGAATTTAATAATGAACTTTACGTAATAAAAGTTGCTGATATTAATTAAAGTTGCATGAATAATGTAAAGTCTCTGACGTCTTTCAATTGTCATTTTTTACTTTTGTACATGATGCGACTTTACCGACCGCGGTAACAAATCAAACAAATCATTTGGATTAAGAAATGCAAATGTGTAAAATAAATTAATTTAATAATGGCATTTACGTAATAAAAGTTGCTGATATTAATTAAAGTTGCATGAATAATGTAAAGTCTCTGATGTCATTCAATTGTCATTTTTTACTTTTATGCATGATGCGAATTCATGGACCACAGTCACAAATCCTAACAAGTATTTTGTAAAAAGTATTGATAAATGATTTGGGGTCATTCAAAATACGCAAAATAAGAGAAACAATATTTATGATTTGACAGTATTTGTATTTGCATTATTTTGTGTGATATTACCTCTAATATACAGATGTATATCCAATTGGAAACTGGAAGAACTTAAGATCATGTATCAACCAGTACAGCTGACTAAGTCAATAATATCAGTTTCCGCCCAGGATTCTCCCATAAAAATAAATTTTGTTACTTGAAAATTTAGGACATAACAAAGGTCATATTAGCGGATGTCTGTAGACTTTAATTACTTTTAAACAATAAAAAATAATAATTCCTGTTTTACCGACGCTAAAACTTATTTATTTGCTCAAAACTAATTAAAGTCTACAGCCATCCGCTATTGTGTCCTTTATTATGTCTTAGAGTTTCAGCTGAAAAAATTCATTATTGTTGAAAAATGTTGGGGAATTGTTATTATTGAGTCAATAGCAAAAAAGAGTTTTTCTATACAGAATTATGTCGAATTTACAAAAGAGCACGCTATACAATTAAAATTAATACAAGTGCGTACTTATATCATAAAATTTCTTGGAATTGTTGTAAAAAGTTTTTCTGAATTAGTCATGGAATTCATTTTTGTGTTAGCTATAAGCGTAATATTGTGTTATATTTTTTAGAAGATTATTGTGGATTTATATAATTGATTTGTAATATAGATCTTATTTGGAATTAGATTCTTAATCAATTTGATGTGAGAACTAACTTAATTTTATTAAATCAATGGGAAATGTAATTTTGAATAAAATGTACATAGAAAATGTTACGTGCGGCTATTATTAATTTAACCCGTGTAGAAATTTTGATAGGGGTCTAGTGGGGCCCCGACGAGTTTGCCCTATCTCTAGTCGGGATCTAGCGTGGAAAACTAGTTAGGGCCCCGTCGGTAACGTAACGCTTTTGTCGACGTGGGCCCTACTAGACTTTCTAGGAGGGGTTTAGTGAGGTCAGCCCTTACCCTACCCCACCTACAAAAAAGGACACCATTAGGGCCCTATTGGACCTCCGCATTGAATTTAAGGGCTAAAATCAGCAGAGGCACGTGACCAATTATGTTCAGGTATCTCACTGAGAAAATAATAAATAAAAAGGATTTTCCAGAACTGATAGAAAAAGTACAGGGGAAATGCGAGTTACGACTCTAATATTTACCGTTTTTAACGGCAACGGAGGGATATTCACTTGGAAGATTAAGTTTACTTTTTTCACAGTAAACAATCTGTTTTCAAGATAGGAAATTTTTTCTGAGTAAATTGACAGTATTTTTTTGTTACATGTACACCGAAAAAAAATCTCAGTAGGTTTGACTACTTTTTAATTTACTTTCCGTAGTTTGTAAAGGCCCCAAGTGTCATTTTTGAAGTTAAGTGAACTGCAGGAACATAGGTAAATCAAATAAGAGCAGTAGTTGAATCGATGAATATTCTTAGTACATTTCAAAACTGTATATACTTTCAAGTAGACTCTAACTTACTATTTTTAAATACACACCTACAAACACACACCCCCCTCTCTACACTACCCAAACGCTCGTTTAGGTGGTATTAAAAATTATTCTTAACGCTGCGGGTTCGAACTCTCTCTACTTATAATTAACGCATTACTAACCTAACGACTAAGCCTCTCGGCTGCGCACGCTTGGAATACGAGAAAGAAAATAGCGCTTATAACCTTCAACTACTGCATGGCCGTGTAAGAAGTGTATAGGCCCCGTGTAATCGCGAATTTTTAGATTTTAGCCCAATTTATGATTCTGATTACAATTTTTAAGACTTTTAATTATTAAATCGATTTTCTATCAAATACAATATTTTTGAAAGAAAGCGATCAAATTTTTGAATTAAAGAACATTACATAATAAAAAGATTTATATACATTTTAGAATTATTAACTTTTATTATTGTATATTAGTGATACTTTATACAGGTTATGATTCCTTTAATTTTTGTTTTCAAGAGTAAAATCAACGTATGTTCAGAATCTAAAAAATTTGAGTTCTTTCAATTCCAAAAACATGATGAAACTTTTGAATCAAGAAAATTAAATTATCGTTATTAACTCGACACAATAAGATACACACACATACACATACGTGCTCGCATATGATTATTATAATTACATGCGAATTCGAGTCAAAATTATCAAAAAGTTTTCTTAGATGTTCTTGATTCCTCTTAAGTATTGATCATATTCAAGACCGTGTTCAGAAAATCTCCATTTTTTTCAGATAAGATCAAATTTTAATGGGAATAAAGAATAAAGGTTATGTTGTATCTAATGGACCTAACCTTAACCACAAATATTACAAGTAAGGATTCTGTAGTCGGGGCCCCGCTAGATACAAATAGATTTTCCATACTTGAGCGAAACAAGGAATTCCTCACTGGAACCTGACAGGGCCCCTATCAGTTTTTTCTGGACTAGAAATACTAATCGGGTGCTAACAGGGCCCCCACCAGTTTTTTCTAGAAGAGGAAATTCTAATCCGGTCCCCACTAGAACCCAACTTGAAATAAGGAAAGATAGGACAATTTCTACACGGGAAATAAAATGCATAAAAAGTAAAAAAACAATTACCCTTAATATATTTTATTCATTAGTATAATAAGTACGCGGAGGTCATCCAAACTGCCGAATTTAGTTAATATAAATATTAGCTAAATTCGTTTATTATTATGTGGGGTCGCTGGTCTTCTACTCTCGGACTGAGAGTGTATTCTACACGCCTACGCTCATCACTTTTAATTTTGCACGAAAGAAAAGGGGAAAGGTGCTTCAAATAAGTTTGAATGAAGCTGCTAAAATTCATATACATAAAAAGAGAGAATTTATTGTTAAGGAAAATAAAACAACCAAACCGATGTGAACATTTTTACATGAGTTAAAACGGAAAAAGTAAATTAGAACGATACAAAGTATACGTTACCGCCTTCTTGGTTTTTTTTCTAGTTTCTTAATCCTACCGGATGTCCTGGGAGCAAAAGCAAAGAAGGAGAATACGTTCTGGCTCTGAAGTCCTGGAGATCCGGGCCAAATTCGATTTGAGATTGTCGTGGTTCCAAAAAGGAACCACCCTTGTCCTTACGCTACTCAGTCGCGCACACACCCTTTTTCTTTGCTTCAACCTTATAGCTTTAAGGTGAGAAAGAAATGGATAGCTTTGAACTAGAAGGGAGGCAGTACTTTTAAATTGCCTGTCCTTCGCCACTCCTGTCTCACAATAAACCTATTTCTGGTTATAAGGAAATAACTCCTCGTCGTTTTGAGGTTCGACGAGATGTAGATTTCCTTAGCTAGTTAGTATTTAACTAGCTAGGTTTTCAACGCCAAGCTGTACACGCACAGTTAACTCTCGCGGCTAACCGACCACAGACGCACTCAAAATATTATTTTGAACGGCTTTCGTCGGAGGAAAGATTTTAGAAGTATTTACGTCCGCCCAAGTACAATCCCCAATTTGTGGCCCTGGCTAGCCCTTTTTACGAATCTAAGTCAACTATCCAGGTGATAGGACGTACTTGTTCCGAACCGCGGACGGGCAAAGTAGAAAAACTACATTCTCTACTGTCTGAGTAGTTCTGGTTCGTACCAGGTTGCTCGAGTAACTGCGAATTTTGATTTCTAATTGATTCGTTTTATAGACTTGTATCGATGATGCTTAGGTGGGGCATCTTGATGATTATGGGATTTTTCTGGGTGGCCTGATTTTTGGAAGGAATTCATGCTTACCGGTAATTTTGCAATTACCGATTGCCCAACTACTTGGTAGCCTACTTGTTATTACCTGTTGCCAAGTCAGAGTATTCTTTGACCGTTCTCTCACACGGGTCCGCTAGGGTATAAAAATTGGAGATAACGTATTTTTATTAAAAGGAGGTAAAATTAAATAACTTGACAGCCATTATAAAGGCCCTTATGAAATATTGGAACTGTTAAGAAAAGGGAATGTCAAAATAAGCTATAAAGGCAAACCTACTGTAGTTCACATTAATAGACTAAAACGCTCACATGTGCATGTACAAAAGTAAGTAAATAAAAACAAAATATCTTTACTCTAATTATAAAAAAATATATATATATATACATATACAATTTAAATAAAGATATAGAAATTTTATTTTGTCGATAAATAGTAAAAATATAAAATATAAAATTTTTTTTACGAAAATATATATTTTATATAGAAAAAAAATGTATATATAAAGCAAAATAAAAATGAAATTTCAGACATAACACATTATTCCAGATAGAATGGAACAAATTCATCGCAAACACATAGATGATCTCATTCAAATAGTTCCTTGTTTTATCGACATGGCAGCTCTCTGGCCATACTTATTCAAACTGGAATTTTCAAGCAAGATGGCTGTAATATTCCCACATGGAGCAAAAACCTAAACAATCCAGATATAATAAAAGACATTTTTTCATCAATTAAAACAAGAGGACCGGACGCGTACAAAAATTCAATTCTCAGTTTACGGCTATCAAATCACATTGTCATAGCCGACATGTTGGATATAATGAACTAGGAACTCAAAATACAGAAAGTAAATCAATAACTTCAAAAATATACATATGTAACGATAAAACATTTTTCTATTCTCATATTACAAAGCAAGCTGCTAATTGGAACCTCCTATTTCCAGAGATGGGATTACGAGGCTTCCTTTTGGCATTGCTCACTTGCAACTTCAACTATATAACAACAGTCTACGCCATCATAGGATTCAATTGCGGTTCAAATCAATCAAATATTACGACATTATCTTTACTAGAGGTAGGAGAATGTGATCTACCTGGATCTCAAGTACATGTTGAAAGAACTTATATACAACGTTTACAATTCAATGGATTTTACAATACAAAAGTAATACAATGCAAAATAGAAATTCTACACGCCATCTCTCATTGTCGTATGCATTTTCAGAGTTCCATAGTTGCAAGTGGCCACAGTGAATATGTACATGATATTACACGAGATCAATGTAATCAAATGCAGACAATAGGAACATTTTTAGTAACCCCTTCTCTTCAGATATCAAAGTTAAAAGTAAACGAAACTTCATTTCATAGAGTTACTTTAGCAGGTTCTGTAATAGCTAACGGAGACTGTACTGGTACACAATTTTCTGACCCATATGGAACATGGAATAACGTCGTAGTCCGAGCAATATTAAAAATAACTTTACAAGAACATTACGCGACTATTCATTTAAATTCAAATAAAATTCAATTGGGATCTGGAATAATATGCACACTTACAGACACATTCTGTACAGACGTAGAATATGGACAAATATTCTGGGATACATTACCTAATGACGTATGTAATTTTAACAAATATGAAATTATTTATGAAGGACCAGCAAATAAAACATATGACAACACGACAGACAATTCTGAAAATTTTTATTCTTTAACGACTGAAGATATAACTTTCGTACTAGCTGAAAAAACAAGAAAACCAGATTGTAATTACGTTTTAGTACAAACTGAACATCCAAAATTATTAATTTTTGAAACCAGACCTGGAAATTCATTTTTAGAAAATAAACATTTAGAAGTTCAAAATATGGACATTTTTACATACGTTAACTCTAAATTTATATATGTGGAACGACATATACGCACTGAAGTAAATAGATTTATCACGATGTTCTTACTCAACGATGCATACCGTTTGCATATCATTTGATGAAAGGTCCAGGATATATGTCAGTAATTGCAGGAGAAGTAGTACATATCGTAAAATGTATAACGGTTGAAGTAAAATATCGCAAAACTGAAGAATGTTATCTACAACTACCAATATTTAAAAGGAAATCAGTCCTTTTTCCTTTCTCCACGAAATCATATACCATATTAACAAAATCCGGTATCCAAACAAATTGCAATTCTTTCCTTCCACCAATGTACCTTTTTGGAGAAACCTAGTACAAATTACTTCCAAATCCTGTCGAATCCATAGCACCAACTATAGTTAAACCTCTCACAAAATCAACCTGGAAATACACAAATCCTTCATCCTTAGCAACAAGTGGCATTTATTCTCAATCTGATCTTGATAAATTGCGAGATCATATTATGTTTCCAGCAGAAAAACCAATGATTCTAAATTCTTTAGCTAGAGAAATAACAGGACATCCAACTATCAATCAAGGAATATCATTAACGAATTTATTTAATGAAGATGTAATTGATAACATTGCTGAATCCGCATGGGGTAGATTTTGGACAATTGTTACAAGTTTTGGAACTACTAGTGGAGGCCTAATTGGATTAATTATAATAATTAGAGGGATTAAATTGATAGCGGATACCATTATTCACGGATATGCACTACACAGATTATTTGGATGGTCTCTCCATCTACTAGGCGCCTTCTGGGATTTGTTTCATTAACAACATTAAACAAATAGGAATAGCAAACTCTATAGAAACAGCTAAGGATTTTGCTGCCATAATAGTATATTATGTGCCTAGGCACACAATGAGGGTGATTGCGTGACGAGCGATAATGCTCGCAGGAGATCGAAGCCAAAGCGTAGTCGAGGCGTAGGTGAGGCATAGTCGAGGCGTAGCCCAGACGAATCCGAGGCGCGATCAATCCTGCGAGCATTGTCGTGAGTCTCGCAATGTCCCGAATTGTGTGCATTGGCACATATTCTATTTTATGTGACTGTGGTACGGATACGAGTTTTTATGCGTACATTGGAATCTAATCTAGTACTTATTGTAGTTGTTTGCTGCGCTAGTTGTACGAAGCGGGCGCAAATTGGCGACTAGTCCCGGCCATTTTGATTTTATCGGTCTTGTGTAGTAGTCAGTGCTAACGCTGTACGAAGATGAACTGAAGAAGTGAGAAGAAGAAGAATAAGAAATAGATTGCGTTCCGCTGTAAGACTATAATGCAGATGCGCAGTTCAATTTCTACATTGTATTCCTCTGTAACGGAATATACAACATTTTTTTTTTAGCTGTAACGGAAAAACGAGTTTCCGCGGCTGAGGCACATAAAAGTTATTAATTCCCTTTCGCATAAAGACGAGAAATGTGAACTGAGTTTGATAAACTCAGTAGAGCATTTGCATGTAACAACTCAAGAATCATCTATAAACGATCCAAAACCTTCAACAAGTAACCAAATAACAAAACCTATTACTTCAAATAACAATCGTGATAAAAATACAAATTCATATAAAATGAAAAAAAAATAATCATACTACATCATCTTTCTCCACGAAAAGCTTTAAAAAATGTTTCAAATGCGGATATAGACCTCCCAACCAGTACAATAAATTCTAATATAAACATTCCATACCGATTCAGGAAATCAACTACAATGGAGCATTACTACGACGAGCCTACCCACGTACCAAGTTAGCAAAAAAAGAAATACAGAACAGACTCCATGGGATTTTTAAATCATGTAGAAATTTTGAGGAATTTCACGATAAAATATGGATTGCCGTTACCGCAATATACAGTCTATCCAGACCCAAATTCGAAAACAAAGTCATTTTTTCTTGCACAAATTAATATAAATGAACATTTTGTTATACAAGTCGGCCCTACTAGTGAATTAGCAGAAAATAGAGCAGCTTTAAAATTATTATTAGTTCTAATAAGATCATATGATCTTTGCGACGAAAAATTTTATAATATTGATGATGAAAAAATGCAAAAAACCAAGAATCAAAGTATTCAATACGATCAAAGACCAAAATTAATACCTTGGGGAAATTCTTGTGGATTTTGTAACACTCAAATGCATGCTACGAAAGAGTGCCGTAGACGAAATATTTTTAAAGTAGACAAATCAACCCAATTTTCCCCTCCAGTTCCACCAAGAAACTCCTCAACATTTAGTAGACTTTTTTCCTCTTTTCTCCAAAAAAATTCTAGACCTAAATTCATTTTGAACCAATTTCAAAAGTTCGTCTTTTTTCTGAAAAATATCATTTTATATCTTATATCGATATCTTTTATCCAGACATACTTAAATACGAAATAATAGATTTCTCACATAAATTATATGAATATTGCATACTTTCAAATATTGTCAATAATTGTAATTTATACGATCATCAGACACAACTTGATTTTATTGAACAACCAGTCAACTATTTTCTTGAAGAAATATCATTTATATCTAGACAAGCTCGTAATATCACGAATATTTTTAAAACTAATGATCCATTCCTGCAACAGATACAAAAAGTACTTTTAAATTTGAGAATAAGACAGGAAACCTCCCTTTACTGGCCCAAAGAAAATTTATTTCTACTCCCAAATCCATTTTTCCAAAAAGTTACAAATCTTTCTTCAAAACTTCACAACTAAAAATTTCAAGGATTCGAAACCAATCGAATCCTCAAAACACAATAAAACACAACCAAATTTGGACCAAAATCACCACACCTCAACAGAACACTAGAAAACAAACCGTGAGAAAAAAAACAAAAAAGGAGGAAAGAAAAAAGAAGGCAACCCCAAAACCCCTTGTTTCTTTTTCTTTCCCTCGTCCTCTTTTGTTTTTATTACCCACCACCATTTACATAAAAAAATTTTAAATTATTGCCGACGCTTCGGTGCTCTTCCAGCAATCTCTTCAGAGCTGTAACACTACAAGAAAAAATAAAAATTATTTGAATAAAATTGTCTCCTATCACCCTCCATGAAATTTCTCAATCTTTTCTTTTACTCCTTGACCAACTTACAGAAGCTATTACCCATGCCGCAACTAATTTATGGCACCCTATGCTACTTCCTGATACCTTCTTAGACTTCAAATCCAGCAAAGAAGACCCACACCTTTCAACATCCCTTTTTTCTATGGTCCTTCCATTTTCTAAAATACAATACTTCTTATTCGATAAGTACTTGATTTTTATGATGACTATACCAATCCCATCTGCTGAAGAATTTCAATTATTTAAGCCACATCCAATTCCAATACATCTCGATTTTAATACTGACGTAATTTCCTCTATTTATATAAAACCTCAAAATTCTTATCTCGCTACTTCTTCAAATAACCAATCATACTTTACAACAAATGAAAATTTCCTCAATGCGTGTTATCAAAATGGATTCCAAACATTTTGTCATCCACCAAGATCTATATCCAATACCGATAACAATCCTATTTGTGAACCATCAATGTTTCTAAATTCTCAACCATACAAGTGTGAAATATTCATCAGTTTTAGAAAATATCCCTTTATAACACCATTGCAGTTTCATCACAGATGGCTATATTCAATAAGTTTCCTCCGACAAATTTTCTTGTCATGTCTAAAAAACTCTAAAACCTTAATCACACTCCAAGGAATAGGAATTTTGCAAACAAAATCAGGTTTCAATCTAGATTCATCAACTCCATATTACCATCTCAAAAACCATTTGAATATAATGGATAATTCAATTCCTGTCAGCAAATCAACTACTGTTACGTACGGATGGTAGGTGTGGGAAATAAATAATTAAATATTATTTAGCAACAATTTAATATTTATTTAGAAGATGAAAGATTGCACGTGGAGGCTCACAAACTGTGGGACACTTTCGTGTCCCTTTTTTTATTTTTAAGCGGGATCGCTTCCCGGTGTTTTTCCCTAATTTGGACTCGCTACCGAAAGAAAAATGTTTAAGAATGTCGAAATTTATTTTAATGAAGGTTTCTACACAGTGAATTTCGATTGTAAAGTTTTACACACATTTATTATAAATTATATATATTATAACATTTATTAGAGAAAAATTGTCGTCTTAAATACTTGCAATCTTCAGGTCATTGTTCTCATCGACTTCATAAAAAATATTCTGCATATAGAGAGCACTAGTTATTCCATGAAAAGCTAGTTGCTCCCTCAGTGTATTTAGCAAAATGACCCTATCGTTAGCTGGAAATTCATTCCAGCCCAAGGGACATTTTATTACCCCCCCCCCCCCCCACACACAAAAAATGTCTATTCTTTTTTCGTTGACTGGATCTAAATTCAGATTGACAGTCGCTACGGATTTAACTCTTACACCACTTTGTTTCTAAATTCTAAACCTACCTTCTAGCAAAATCTTTTACCTTGCATGATTAGAAAATATATTCAAAAATTTATTATTCAATCTCCTTATCAGACCTTAATAAATAAAATCTATACTAACAATTTGTAGAAAATGATACTAACTCCAACGGAACCTATTGTTAACCATCTTGGACCAGTAGACGGTGTATGTCCGCAGGAATTTCCATTAGCATACGCGCTCTTATTACAGAGTTATTGCTTCGAATTAGAACCCTCGACATTGTTTTTATATTATAATCACCAAACCACAAAAAGATATTGTCAATTCTGTTTCGAGAAATTAGATCAGGAAACTCAAAATAACTGTGAGTTTTTTACTTCATGGCATTCCATTTGTAAATTGGAATGCATATATAATAATTGTTACGGTTGTCAAGAACTATTAATTAATCCGTGACAAAGAGCAGCTAATTGTAACGAATGCATCGAAACATATTTAAATAACAAATTCAAAATTAGTCAAGGAAACGAAGTTCTGGTAGAAAATATCCCTGCATGATCTATACGTATCTACCTTCCACGCATGTACTCACGCATGAAAAATGTTGTAAATTTTAATAGAATCCTCAATACTAAAAAGTTGTAAAATTTTACAAATATTTCAAATTCCTTAAATATTGTGAATTTCGCCCTAGAAAAATGCTGTCTCAAGAAATCGAAACAATCGAAGCAGAAGAAGTTCGAGCAAGCGAGCAAGATGTTCAGCCGTATTTTGAACATCACTTGTGGTCGGAATACTGCTGCACAACCCTTATCGAAAATTTCTATATGAACGTCCTCGAAAAAAATCTTGTTTGCTAGGATTGTTACATGACAAAACTTAGCTTCTTTGAGGCCGAAGTAACATTGCCTGTCCGAATAGATCACATAGTCACTAAAGACTTATATTGTGCGTTAAAGCTCTCGAGCTTCGACTGCTCCCTTTGCGATACACAAATTTTTTACATGCGGAAAAGAGCAGATTTATGCGTAACTTGTGCCGAAACGTGTAATTTATTTATGCCAACAAGAAGCATTATATAACGACGTCGATTCCGAAGCATCCACCATTATTTACAATAACAACGAATAAAAATAATAAATCAAACCATATTTTTTATTATTATTCTCTTTTTTAAATATAAGCAATATCTATTAATAACTCTCGTAAAAAAAAAAAATAAAAAAAATGTTATAGTGAAAACTAAACTTTCTAATTTTTAAAGGTAGTGACATCAAACTGATGTCATCAACCTCTACATATATGGGTAACTAAACCTGGGGGAAGGAGGTCATCTTCTGGCCTGGTAACACCCCCCTTTTTAGACATAAATTAACCCTTTAATTTCTAGATTTTACCCGTCTGTTTTAGACATGAATTAGTCTCTTAATTTACTAAATTCTTACCCTCCTTACTTTTGGTATTTCGGTGGTTACCAAGGGTTGCAAGCTAGAATTGTACGTTTAATCTTTAGGTGTTCTATTCCTGTTTCGCAGCTAATATCTAAATCTACCTCTTTCATTAGTACTATTATGTATCCGTTTAGTACGGGTATGAAGGTTTCTTTGTGTAAGGCAAAAGGTGAAGTTTTACATTTGTTCTCTGAGTATCGCTTGAATATCGTAGCTTCGCATGTTTCACTCTCAGTCAACCTAAAGTTTGGTTGGTTTCTTTCGCAAATTTTATACTCGCTTATCGTCGTACATTTATTTATTGTTTCCTTGTCAGTAATTACATATGAGTCTCTAAATTTTATTAAATAGTCATGGTCGGGAATTACTGCAAAATATAGGTTTTGGATAGGATAAAAGATAGGTATAATATGTTTGATGGTACTCTCTTTCTGTTCTATAATGGGAATTTTGAGTATATAGGTGAATAGTCCTTTCAGGATGGCAACTGATAGTTGACTTATTCCGATTATATGCTGATAGCTGGTTTCGTCTGCATCAAAATGGTATCTTGTTCTGTGTTTTTCTTCAAATTCCTTAATAGTTGTTTTTAACATAGCAGGTGTTGATATTTGAGGATGGATGATTCCATGTTTACCGTCGTTGATAGCGTTGATGGTTATGTCTATGTCTTCGCTTGTCTCGTCAATCATTATGGCTGCTATTAGCAGCTTACTGTTAACGAAGCTGTCCCTTGATACGGTGTTCAGTCCGCTACTCAGATTTCTTGCGAGCTCTCTTTCAGCATTCTGATTCCTAATGAGCTCTTTGTGGTTTACGGATGATGAATCTAGGATAAGTTTCAGGATTTTCGTGTGATTCGTTAACACTGTTGCCAAGTTTTTATTGTCCATACATATTTTGTCAAATTCGTTATTTATGTTATCCAAGTCCTGCTCGCTTAGTGTACCAAATAGTGTTTTGGATATATCGCCGACAAAGTTTGCCAGTCCTCTTTTCGTACGTTTATTTTTTCACAGTAATTTGCCCAGAATCATATTCTTATATACTAATCTATTGTATCGATTCATTATAAGCTGTACTTCGTATTGGGGTGTACATTTCCCGTTACATGCTGATTCTGCTAACTCAATGGTGCTGCTTATCGCTGATATACGTTGCTGGATAGATGTGAAGTTAGTTCCCACCACAAGGTCCCAAGTTTCATGGTACAAATGTACCTTGGAGATGTCTTCGACAAACAAATTGCTGGTTAACGGTTGTAAGGTGTAGTTGGCTTTACAGTTAGCTATTGCCGCTATTAGAAGTACTAGGGTCCTCATCTGAAAATAAGGCAGACACTGATCTATGTGTACTCTCAGTATTTTATCTTTATTCCTAATGCGTAGATTATTATTATCTAGGTAATCTATAACTTCGTAAGGACCTTTCCAGGATTGTTCTAATTTGTTTTGTTTGGTGTTGTTAAGGATTTTGACTAGGTTTCCTGGCTTGTATAAAGGATGTGTTCTTATTATTCCTTCATCTAATCTTTTCTTAGTTTTTTCTAATTCTACTTGGATTCTTTCTCTAGCTTTTCTGATGTTTTCCTCGTGTTTTTTCCTCCATTTCCTTATCAGATTTGGATGGGTTAAATTGGGTGAGTTCTCAATCTCAAATGGTATATTTGGTAATCTTCCAAACGTGAGTTCAAAGGGTGTAAATCCCGTGGTTTGATTTACTGTTGAATTTATTGCGAATGTTACATATTTTAAATTTTTGTCCCAGTTATTCTGATTTTCTGCCATGCTAGTTTTGATCAGATTATTCAGAGTTGAGTGCATTCTTTCAAAGTTTCCGTTGGATTGTGGGTGGAAAGCTGTAGTTTTAATATGTTTGATTTTCAAAGCCTTCTCAAATTGGTCCATTAACTCAGATAGAAAGTTAGACCCTTGATCAGTGAGAATAGTTTTAGGGGATCCATAAATGTAAATATATTGTTCTATCAGAGCTTCTACTATTGCTGTTGAAGTTTCACTTTCTAACGGTATTAAAGTGGTGTATCTGGTCAATCTATCCTGAATACTAAGTATGCATTTGTTACATCTAGGTGTAGTGGGTAATGGTCCAAAAATATCCAGTGCTATTTTATCATTTGGATTGAGTGGTATGTCGGGTATTATACTTTCTGATTGATTCTTAATTCGCGTGGTCTTTTGTAGTTGGCATATAGGGCATTTTTTGACATAGTCCTTAATGTCTTGGTCCATGTTGGTCCAAATTCCGATTCTCTTGGCTTTTTCGATAGTATGTTGTTCTCCAGTGTGATCCCTATGAGCTTCTTTAATAATTTCTTTTCGTTCTTCCTTAGTTAATTCTCGGGTTGTAGAGAAACAAATGTAGAAATTCTTATCTGGATAATAGTTTGATAGAAATTCCATTATTTCTTGAATTACTTCTCGCTCCAATAATGTAAATAGAGGATCTCTAAAGGATAATCTAACGATTGGAAGTTTTCTGTTAACGAATTCTTCGATAAACCAACTTAATTTATACAGCGCATCTTCTTCGTTGTACATAGGCATTTCATCCATAGTTACTTCTTTCCAAAGTTTGCCGATAGCGTTAGGCTTTGTTTTAATTTTGCCTTTGACTGGTTGTACTAGGTTGTTCAAAAAGTTTTGAAAGCGGAAATGAAAATACGTTTTTTTTGGTGAAAACACTTTTATTGCTCAGTATAATCTCCCATAAGATCAATACATTTGGTCCAACGGTCTTCCAACTTGTTTATCTCATCATGGAAGTGACTTTCTGCAAGGCCTGCAAAATACTCCTCTACGACGGCTATAACCTCTTCGTTTTATGAAAAATGCTTCCCACGAAGGAATTTCTTGAGGTGTGGGAACAGCCAGAAGTCAGAGGGAGCTAAATCAGGCGAATAAGGTGGATGCTGCAACAATTCGTACTTTAATTCGGTTATTTTAGTGATGGTTTTTTGAGCTGTGTGAGCGGGTGCATTAACTTGATGAAAAAGGATTTTTTTCTTCTGCAAACCGGGTCTTTTTTCACGAATTTTTGCATCCAATTGATCCAAAAGGTTACAATAATATTCAGAATTTATTGTTTTGCCAGTTTGGAGATAATCCACCAACAAAATCCCTTTTGCATCCCAAAAAACTGATGCTAACACCTTCTTCGCCGATTTCTGGACACGAACTGGCTTCGGTGCCGAAGTGCCTGGTTCACACCACTCACTAGCCTCTTGTTTTGATTCAGGATCATAATGGAAGACCCAAGTCTCATCCATAGTGATGAATCGACGCAAAAAATCCTTTTTATCCTTTGGAAAACGCTCCAAATGTTGCTCGGAAAGTCGCATTCGAACGTGTTTTTGTTCCATTGTGAGCGAATGCGGCACCCATTGTGCACAGAGCTTTCTGAAACCCAAAACTTCACGTAAAATATGACTCACACTGCCTAATGAGATGTCTAGGGCCTCTGCTAAATCTCTCTCGGTCAATCGACGATCTTCCAAAACCATATCCTGTACTTTTGCTATGAATGCTGGTGTTGATGCACTTTTTGGACGTCCTGAGCGTGGATCGTCTTCAACGCTTTTTCGACCACGTCTAAACTCTAAAACCCATCGATGCACAGTTGGAAATGAAGGAGCAGCTTCATTTAACACTTTCACCATTTTTGTACGAATTTCCGTTGCTGATAAACCTTCCAAAACAAAGAATTTTATCACTGCACGATATTCGGTTTTTTCCATTTTATAGTACAAAAATACACTGACACGTCAACTTCAAATGGCTTGTAAACATGTTACGGGCGGTCCAAAGTGCGCAATATTTTTTGGAAAAAGTTTTTATTAGTATACAAAATCTAATTTATGAAATATCAATTGCTTTAAAAGTGAATGAACTGCACACTTTTGAACGTTCGTAACCTGATTGCATTCCAGTGGCTAATGCAATTCAGCATTTTTGGTCATGCGAGCTGGTCTTGAGATGTAGAGTAATTCATATTCTAGTTATTTAAATACATTTAAATTAAACTTTAAAAGTTTGAATAAAACTTTTAAAAATAATACTATTTCCCCCTTTTGTTTTTCAGATGCATTAATGTTTTATAATCTAAATTAATTGATAGCGAGAGTGCATAGGCACTCAATCGCTATGATCTAAAAAGTATGAAATAAGAGAAAAGCGAAGAATGAGTGTAAGGTGAGAGCGATGATATAAAAACTAGGATGAGCGGAGAAAGAATAGAATAGGAAAAAGAATAAGCAATAGCAGACTCACGATAGAATGTACGAATAGAAGAGGAAAAAGAGAACGAAGGCTTTCTGCCGTTTGTCAATTCCTCCTTTCTTTCGCCTATGCACATGCCTAATATACTGGTCTCTTTTAGAAAATCTTGATGCGCTCTGCTGTGCATCGCGAGGCTAGCATTCAAGGCATAATTGCATCTCCTCCTCACACACCTATCCTTGCTCAAATGCTTTAGCCAGCTGATCTCCCGCCACAAAAGCCACGTGCTTTTTGTAACTAAAACCCAACGCTCATCTGAATACTTAAATAATTATGTCAAAGCTTTAGTCCACTTAAAGATTATAAGCCTAGACTAATTAAATATATATATTTCGATTTACTCTGAAATATATTGGAAACTAAAATTGTTTCTACAATTTGATGACCATGCATCAAATACTAAAAATTGATGAGCACATTTCCTTTCTCACGATAGGAGTAGAAAGAGGGGAGAAATAATTGCATTCTAAAAATCAGCAAATGGCGCAATAACCACATCAGCACTTGTGCAAATTCCTAAATCCTCCCTGCCATTATTACCTCTGTCCAATCATTAATTCCTTAATCATCAAAAAACCCTACCATGCTCACCTCGCGATGAACTAGTAAAACGGATCAAGGCAAAATCAAATTCGCAGTCTTCTGAGTGTCTTGACCGGATTCAGACCTTAGAATAATAAAGAAAATATTTTTCTTTTATCGTGCCCGTCTGCGGCCCAGATCGACAGTTCCTAGATCCTCGTTAGTTGATTGAACCCGTAAAACTCTTTCTAACGAAATTATATTTTTGGAATCGTGTCGGGCGGACGTAAAAGACAAAAGACTTCATCTGGACAGAAGCAACAGAATTAAATTCTTTCTTCGGCGGGCTATTTTTAAAGTCCAATTCGTTTAATAAAAAAAACGGCAAAAAGGTGCGCGAAATCGCGGAAAAATTAATACTACCGAATCGCAAAACGGTAGTGATAATTTTTCATAAAATATTGTAATTAGACTTAATAGGAAAATTCTAGCGGCGAAAAGGGCGAATTTAAAAGCACTCAACCCTTTTCTGGTTAAAATCCAACCGTTATTTTCTCTTATTAAGCCTAATAGAAAGTGGCAAAAACAATATTTGTGTGCGCGTGTGCTATGCGCGACTCGCAAATCGGGCAAAGTGTGATTTTGAGCAACACTCAACAGAAAACCATTGCCCAGTCTAGGACGAATCAGGAACTAAGGGAAAAATCTCTCCCCCTCTCTCGCACTCTCCTGGGACTAGTAGATGTAAGGAAAACTAGTAGTAAGGTATCGTTCCAATATATGTATTTATTTGTATATCCTTTTTATACGGAAATTAAACACTAAAACTGGAAATCTTCCTGTGTTCAAGTTTTCTTTTCCAAAAATCAAAGAGGGTTTTCTTAAAAGCAGGATATAGCCTCCTCAGTCAGAGGAGAGGGCAAATACGATCCCAGATTAGAAACAAATTTTGGTTTATTTAATTTATAATTTCCTAAATTGAAATTTGGCAGTTTGGAGCCTCAAGCGGGCGTATAATCGAATTTAATATTTTTATTATAATAAATTTAATTATTCGTACGTAACAAAACAAACAATGAATTGACAGAGTGGAATGACACTTTGGGTATGTTCATATGAAAGATGAAATCTTAAAATGGCGTAGAAATTCGGTTCTTCTACTGCTCTATAGATGTCGCTTTCAAAACTTTTTGAACAACCTAGTAGTTTCCAATTTATAAAATCAGTATATAAATTAGTATTGTCTCCTGGCGTTTCCGTGATTTCTTCTTCCGTTTCTGTGGTTTCATTTTCTGATGGTTCTCTCATTCGCCTCACGGTTAATTTGATTTTTTCTTTTAAAATTTCGTCTTTTGTTATTCGCGGTGTGTCGAATGTTTCCATTTCCGGTGACTGGTCTTCCAAGCTTGGTTCTTCCTCTTCAGTACTAATTCCGGTTTTTTCCATTGCTTCTTATAATGTGTCCTTAGTGATGGGAAATAGTCTGGATAGGATATTCGCTACTTTATTTTCTTTTCCTTTTACATATTCTATTTCGTATTCATATTCTTCCATACGAAGTCTCCATCGTAAGAGTCTTGAGCTAGGGTCTTTCACATTGTGTAGCCAAACTAAAGCACGGTGGTCTGTTTGAATTTTGAATTTCTTTCCGAGAAGATATTGTCGGAGGCGTTTCATAGCCCATACAATTGCTAAAAGTTCTTTTTCAGAGGTGGTGTATTTTTCTTCGGCTTTGTTCAATTTTCTTGATATAAAAAGACAAGGCTGCCCGTCTTGGCTCAATGCTGCTCCTAATCCACAGTTGGATGCGTCCATATTCAGTATAAATTGTTTGGAAAAATCAGGGAATTTTAAAACTGGTGCGGTTATCAATGCGTTCTTCAAATCGTAAAATGCCTTTTCACAGTCTGGGGTCCAATCGAATATTGTCTCTTTCTGAGTTAGCTTTGTTAAGGGTCTCGCTATAGAAGAGAAATTCTTGATGAATTACCTATAGTAACCTGCAAGTCCTAAGAATGATTGCACATCTTTCACAGTTTTCAATGGTCTGAATTCTTTTATGCAGTTTATTTTTTTGGGGTTGGGTTAGACTCCTTCTTTGGTTATTATGTGTCCAAGGTATTCTAGTTCTGGTTTGAGGTATTCACATTTTTTCGGTTCTAATCTTAGTCCTAACTGGTAGATTCTTTCCATGACTGCTACTAAATTTTCATTATATTCCTGAATTGAGTTTCCGAATATCACAATGTCATCTACGTACGCAAAGCATTTTGTTCCGATTAATCCTCTGAATGCATTATCCATCATTCTTTGGAAGGTGGCTGGTGCGTTCCTTAAACCGAAAGGCATGCGATTGTATTCGAAATGTCCTTGGATTGTAGAAAATGCAGTCTACTTTCTGTCTTCTTCCTTCATCGGGATTTGATGGAATCCAGCTGAGAGGTCAAAGGCAGAAAAGAACTTAGCTTTTCCTAAGTGATCTAGTATACCATCGATCATTGGTAATGGGTAAGCATCTTGATCCGTGTCTTCATTAATCTTTCTGTAGTCAATTACCATTCTTAATTTATTTTCTTTTTTCGGTACTATCCATAAAGGTGAGTTGTATGGTGATTGGCTTTCTCTTATAATTCCCTTTTTTAATAACTTTTCTGTTTCTTCTAGGGCAAACTGTCGGTGTTTTTCGGGTAATCTGTGGGATCTTAGATTGATTATTTTTCCATATTTAAGTACTATTTGATGTTCGGTAAGGTTAGTACATGGAAGTGGGTCTGATTCTAACGTGAAAACTTCCGAATATCTGGCTATCATTTTTTTGATGAATTCTCTCTGGTCTTTTTCTAAATGATCTAATCTTGAAGCTTTCAATAATTCATTTCGTTTAAAGGTCATTTGAGGTCCATTACTTTCATTTGTGATTATTTTTAATATAGGTTCGTAGCTAATCTGGAGATTTACTTCTTTAGGGTAATCCTCATTATTTTTCAATGGGATTTTTATTTGTCCGTTTCGTATAGTGTAGAGTCCGTCGGGGATTTCCTTATCATCTATAATGATAATATCTTGATCTTCTGCGTCAGTTGAAATGGTACATATCTTTTCGGATTTTCCTGGTATGAAATCATTTCTTAGGTGCAAAGGTAGCTTTATCTTATTTAGCACAAGGTGACTGTTCGTGATCGCGTATCTTGGATATTTTTCAAAGAATTTAATTCCAATTATACCTCCTTCTGGTAAGGGAAAATCGTTGGGTTTAAAAAAAAAGTTTAATTTTGTAGAATGTTTAGAGATATGCCGATCGTTACCCATTAGGAATGTTTTGTGGGTAGATTTCCTTTCGTCTTTATCATCCAATATTTTTTCTTTGATTATGTTTACTAATAATCTGTATCTTCCAGTTTTTCTTCTGGCATCGATTGTTCGTAATCTTCCGCATATGGAAGAAATTCGGCTGATTCCTTGAAGATCAGTTGCTCCGTTATTTCTTCCTCCGTCATGTTTTCCGCTTCTGTTTCTTCTTCTTGGATTGCTCTTACCGGAGGTGGTCGCTTGAAACCATGGCCTGGGGGAAAACCCTCCTTCACTTGGCACTGTGAAGATATATGACCTATTTTGCCGCACTTGGAACAATTCATTTTAAATCTGTAACTCAGTGGTATAGTACTATTCTGTGCTCTAGGTGTAGTATTTTCACTGAGTCGAGGTGGTCCGGGTGATTTGGCCCATATTTTTACTGGTGGTTTGATAATTTGTCTGACAGGCTGGCTGTCTTTTAACCATGTTTCAGTTTCGATGGCTAATGCTTGAGCCTCGTTTACTGTGTTCGGTTTTAACAGACGTACCTGCATTCCAATTTCTCTTTTTAAATTTAATAAGTAACGATTAATGGCTTCTTCTTCTTCCAATTCTATTTTAAGTCTTCGTTTAGTGGGGTTTACGTGCTGGGATTGGACTAGGTAATTTATTTCATTTGTTATTTGTCGAAATCTCGTCGTGAAGTTCTGAACCGTTTCTGTTAAGCCTTGCTTGCAGCTTTCTAATTTAGATTTTAATGAAATTAATGAGCTGGTTTGTCTCAACTTTTGTCTGAGTGCCGCGTATAAATCTTCATAGGAGTTTATTTGCATATACCTAATGGCTTTTTCTGCCGCGTGTGTAATTTTTTTTGCTAAAATTAAATCTAGAAGAATTTCTGGTTCTTCGCATCTTATTTTAGCTCTCTTTACCGTTTTTATAAAATTTTCTTCTCCCATGTCGTCCTGACCGTTAATTGGCTTTATCGTTTCAATTGCTAACTTGGCTCCCATTTTCCGTTCTTCGTGTGGTACTATTGGGATAGTTGTTGGGAAAAATTGTGATTGACCGTAAATATTTTCCTGTCTTGGTCTGAATGTTTCTTTTCTTTGGAATGTTTTTTCTTCGACCGAAGAATGATCGTCTGTCGCTTCCGGTCGTTGCTGGAATTCACTATCTGTTTCTACTGTCCCTGCTCCTCCTAATTTCTTTGATAATCTTGAAATTTCATCTATCCTATTTTCGTTTTCTTTTTTCAGGGCGTTGAATGAGATAGTCAGAGTTTCCATTTGGTTGAGAACCCTTACTAGTAATTCGTCAGTGGTGTTAGAGGGGGACTTGGCCCTGACGGGAGATTGTGCTCGAGACATGAGAGTGGTTGTGATTGGGAAATTTAAAGAGGATGAGTCCGTATCGTAGGATGAGTCAGTTTGATAGAGCGTGCTATCTCGGTGTTTATCAAACGCCAGTGTACCTACTTATCTATTGTTTGTGACTCGGGTGTAGAATGTCGCGTTAAAATTTTAAATGTTTATTTTTTAATACAATAAAATGCAGTATAAGTTGCTGCAAACTGCTACTGATTTTGAGGTAGTGATACTTAATTTGTTAAGGGTGGCCAGTGCTTGTGAACACACAGAGTATAGCCAACCCGATCTTGCCTCAACTTTACCTCACCTGTACCGTAGTACAGTCGCCGTGCAACGTACGTAAAGAGGATTTATACTCTAAGGCCCAAGATCGATTGAAGGAATGTTTACAATACTTTCACTTTCTAGAAGTAATGCTTACTGTGCTACTCGTGGCCTGATGTGGGATCCGTAGACCGCTTGCCTTCCTTGACGTGTCGAAGAGATGAGTCAGCTTCTCACTGCTGCTAACCGGTTGCCTGGCTGGGCGTTGGCTGCTTACCTACGCAGATGCGTCTTCCGCCTGATTGCGGGCCTCGTTCAATTTTAATGGAATATTTCACTGATAATTTACGTGGAATAGTGGCTACTAAATTCACCAACTAATTTTTATTATCAGCTACTTATTCCTGTTTTCGGACTTACCGAAGTGAAGTCCGGAGTTCTTCTTATTTTTAAAACTTCGTAAAGTTTCTTTAGCTTCTTGGGTCCGTGGATTCCAAATCTCGCACAGGTCCGCGTTCTATGTGGATTTCAGTAGAAATTAAAAGCCGAGAACTTAAGCGGATCGTGGCAGGATCGCCAAAATGGTATAGTGAAAACTAAAATTTCTAATTTTTAAAGGTAGTGACATCAAACTGATGTCACTTTGTATGTTTTTATTCGTGAGAGATTTTAGAGAAGAACTGACGAGGCCTGCCTGAACCTCTACATATATAGACAGCTAAACCTAGGAGGGGGAGGTCATCGACCTCTACATATATGGGTAACTAAACCTGGGGGAAGGAGGTCATCATCTGGCCTGGTAACAAAAAAAAAAAAAAAAATTTATTTGTTGTTTAAAATCATATTGCATATAGATCACTACTTTTCCTTAACCGCCATAATGTGACGACAAACCTTTATAAATTAAAATGTTCTATCGGCGAAAAAACAAACTTTTTTTTTTGTACATCTTAAATCAGACCACTGTTTTCTCTGCATGAAATATCTCGTTGAGTTAGGAAACGCAGAAAGCGAATATATCAACAAACACAAAATTATTAACAAAAAAACTAACTAACTTTAGAATTTTAATAAATTTAATCATCAACTCAAACAGGTAATTCTTTTGCAGATCAAAACAATGGCCTTGCAGACAAGAGACCTATCGAAAGGTACTACTGCACAAGTTTTAAACGAGATAAGCGTAGAGTATGATTTCTCCGAACCCTCATATATTGTAAAATCGCTTGGAAAACACCAAGAACTGCCACCCTTCCAAGCGACTTGCGAAATCTTTAAAAATAAAATAACTTTTTCTTGTCTTGGGGAACCAGGCCCTTAAAAAAAGTCTGCAAACCAAAATGCAGCAACTAAACTCTTGGAAATGCTTTCCACGAGATATGTATTTTTAGAAGAAATAGAAGGAAAAAGCTTAATCCCGGAATCCAAAATTTTCAAAATAAGTGATCAAATCAGTAAAGAAACCTTGCAAAAATGAACTAATGCATGTGAAAGGTGTTTTCAAAGAGGACATTTAGCTCATAACTGCCGCAACCCCTTACGTAATAAAAAATATAAAAATAACTTAAAAATTATCACTAATCTACGACGTTATAAAATTACGTTTTGTATAAAATCTTACGGCATGAAATGTATTAATTACGTGTGGAAGATATTGATTTAATTGGGTGTATGGCAAATCATATGTAACCTTATACTAATGTTAAGTTGAAACCATCACAAAAAAAACTATGTAACAATTTATAACAAAAATTATGATGTTAAAACCATGTAAAATTTTTAATGATAATTGAGCTAGAATGTTAATATTGGAATGTATTAAATAATAAAATGCAAGAAAAAAAATACAAATTGTAAAACAAAACGTCAAAACGAATGTTATATTCAATTCAGCTATTGTTATTATATCAGAAATAGGAATTCAATGTATCTTCAAAAACATTAATGAAATTAATGAAATCACTAAGAGAGAAAACCATCTATTGAAAAGAGAGGTATAACTACGTCACACGCAGCGGGAGACTGCGCAATGCGTGACGTCACCAAAAAATATAATATAAAAAGGACACGCCGCCAAGGAAAACCTAGTCTTGTGAGCAGAATTTAAGTGCGGCATTTTCTAAAAACTAAAAAGGATTCTCAGCGTGAGATAATTGTACCTTGCAGTTTGACAGTGTGAAGACCCGAGAGTCATAAATTTACCGTGGTCCGTTTTACTATCCTTAAAGGGATCTTAGACTGAGTGCCAAAAAGGGTGAATAGTTGTTGTGTTCTTGTCACATCTGTGGATGTTCACTCCTTCGCAGACACACCTGTGGGAATCACATCGCGGTCATACCTGTGAGGAACACTTGAAGAAACAGAAGGAAATAATAAAGGTACCGAACTCTCCCCCCCCCCCCGCCTGTCTTTTTATCAACCAACCAGCCTGTGTCTCCAATTACCATATAAACCACTTGTATCGACATGTTATTATTTTCAATTCAAAATTATTCTAATAAATTTAATTTGTATTTGATAATCATTGTCTCTTTTCATTGACTTACCCTCATCCCCAAGCGAGGATCATTCGATCCTAACTTAAAATGAGGAATCTTCGATCAAAGTAAGTATTTACGTACTTGTGACGTAACACTAGCAATGAAATAATCAAAATGTTCCACAATTATTAACCCTTTATTAATCGATTTTACAATTGAGAAACAAAAAGGGGAGAGAGAGAGAGAGAGTGAGAATATTCCTTCCTAATGTTAAATAAGTATAATAATAATAATTGAAGACACTGATATTCAAATTCCTTTTCACTTGAGGATGAACGAACCGATAGTTGATATAACTTCTTTTCTGACGGGTGAACCTCCCGGAGTAATTTGGCAAGAGGGTAGAAAAAATCACTATGATGCCTCGAAGATTTTTTTTGGGGAGACCGACTCCGCGATGAGAAACTATTGTACAACTGACCAAGACTGACGAAAAACTGAGGGATTCGCAAGAAAGCACCTGCTTTTATGCACTCATCTACCCTGGAAAAAATCTAGTTTTTTCCGGTTCAATACCACCCTCAAAAGTCCCCTGTGGGTTACTCGTCCTGCCGCGTAGAAAACCTAGTTTCTTGACTCCCAGTTCCATGTATCAAGAAAAGGGGAAACACATTTTCAATTTTGGCCCTTCTCTTGATTTCCGTTACGTTCCTTTTTTCTTGAGATGACTTACTTTTTAATTTCCATTCTTCGCTGCGCCGGTCGATATTCTTGTGTACTTAGGACATTGCGATGGGGTTCCCTTGTTAATACTCTTATAAGTGTTACGATGTTTCATTCATAAATGTTCTCTATTTATAAATTTACTATTTCTCTCTCCCTATTACAATTTTATTACCGTACATTCTATTTCGTATAATCAAAATTCTTTCAAAACATGTTGCTTATGCACGTTTTTTTTAGAAAATTTTTTATTAGTTTTACATGTTTAATATTATAAATAAATACATGTAACTGGTCACAGGACGTGACACCTCCCCCCTTTAATTCAAACACGGGGATGCAATGACCGTGTTTGAACTTTTGAAACAATTAAGTCAAACATTCGTGTTCGATTAAAATTCTCGTTAACATTGAAATTTTCATTCAAATGACTCGAGGCTATTCTTATCGTCCGTGGTTTACATTGATACTTGATAGGTTAATAATCATGTTTTTGCGAAAACATTGAATTTGTTACATTGAATTTAATACATAGACATATTCTCGCATAATTAATAATGATTACATTCATGATGGTTAAATTCAAAAATGTTCATACAATAAAGCTATTTTATATAATTACAAGATATATGAATACATTGTTTTAAATATTTAGAGAAAGATAATTCTAAATGAATAGAATACAAAATATGGGTTAGAATCTTCTGAAAAGTTTAATTTTATGAGATTTGTTTTTGTATATTTTTTTATTCATTAAAATTCGATTAGTAAGACGGCACGTTTTACAAAATCCTTCTTTGCAAAACCCAAAAACCTACATATTAATGAATAAATCTCAATAATTTGATAAGAATGTCGATATATCTAGACATAATTTCTTGAAATGCCGTTTATTTTAAATGTAAGAGAAACATTTATTACACACACATCATTTTTATAATTTTTTTTATCTTTGCTTTGTTATTTTTATGAATGAATCTGCATACATACACATACGTAATTTGTTTTATTTTCATTTTTATCTAAAAATTCAGCATATGTTTCGATTAAAAAAATTACTTCGTACATATTGATATAAGTGAATTTGATAATAAGATATAATTAGACGCGTAAACTTTTTATTTATTAATATGTATTCGTAAACATACATTATTTCGCATTCCTAAATTTAAACAATCTAACATATTTTGATTAAGCATCATTTTCTTAATAAAGTTTTGACGATTATACATATTGGTATAAGCAAATATGATTACATTATCAAATGACCTTTATGACACGCATAAATATTTTTATTTGGTATTTTTGTATTTTTATTTCATTTTTCAAATAATTCAATACATGTTTTAATTAAACATTTATCTATTTGTAACATATATATCTCTGTTATATAACATATTTTCTATTAAGCTTTTCTGCATACATGTTTCTAAAAGCATTTAAAAATGCCGAAAGTTTAGCGAAATTTGTTTTAATAATGATTGAATATAATAAATTGATTCCTATATATTTTCACGCAGATTACTTGTGAATTGGGTTATATAATTTCATGAAAGAGAAAAAATTTCTTATATTTAAGTCGCATTCATGATAGTCACGGGACGTGACACCTCCCCCCTTTTGTTTGAACATGGAGATGAAATCGAAATGTTTAAACTAACTTAATTTCCAATATTGGATCGTCAAAGTCATATTTTAAGCTAATCTCGTATATGGTTTGAACTGGACTGTTAGTAACTGTAATATTTCTTCCTTCGACATTATCTTCCATTTTCTGAAACAAAATTTTTTGTTTTCTTCGAAAATGTTTACAATACTATTTGAATATTATATTTGCAAATTTCTGTTCATCTTTAATTTCCTATCTCAATTTTATCAAATTAATATAGTACGTCCAAATATTATTTATTAAAATTTCGAAGTTTATGTGTTTGTTATTGATATAAAAGAATGATTTTTCCTATCATTATGATCTAGATATTATTGAGTACAGTCCGGAAATTATGTGCTTTCTACTGATTAAGACATTATTCTACATTTTCTGACATTTTCTGATACAATCTAGACATTTTTAATATCATTAATGATTCAAGTAGTGATTTTATATAAATTAAGTGCTTCGATTTTACCTTTCCAACGCAATTCAAATATTTTGATACAATTCTTACATTTATACGCCCTGTTAATAATTCGAATAGTGATTCTGACTTAGATTATGTATTTCTTATATTTTGTAACTGATTTTAACAGTGATTTTTGATTTGCATAATTTAAGTATTATTTAATACAATTCAAAAGTTGAATACATTATCACTGATTCTAGTAGTAACTTTTGTAAGGTCTAAGTGTTATTTTGATATAACTTAAAAAATTTGAATACGCTTTTACCAATTAAAGCAGTAACCTTTTGTAAGGTCTAAGTTTTATTTTGGTATACCTTAAAATTTAGAATACTTTGTTACTGATTTAAGTGGTAATTGTTTGTACTGTCTGAGTATCATTTTCATATAATTTGAAAAATTGGAATGTTTTGATATTGATTTAAACAGTAACTGTTTAAATGATTTAAGTGTTATTTTGATATAATCCAAAATTTGAATACTTTATTACTGATTTAAATAGTAATTTCCTTAATGATCTAAGTATTATTTTAACGGGATTCAGAATTTGAATATTTCGTTACTGATTTAAACAGTAATTTTTAGATGATCTATGTATAATTTTAATGTGACTCAATATTTTATTATTGATTTAAACAGTAAATTTTTTTGAATAATCTCGATATTATTCAAATATTCTTCGTGAATTTGATTCAAACAGTGATTTCGTACTTTAACTTCATATCCCAAATTTATTCTACCAATATGGTCAAAAGACATGAACAGTTTAAGAGGGTTTGATAAGATCTAGGATAATCTTGTGGGCAAATGCCATCAATATATTTTGGAAAATCTGATGAAGGGTTTTCACTTGTTGGGATCATTATTGTATAAAATGTGACTTCGTAGGTTTGCAATGATTCCCTTTTTTTAAAATTTTTATACTTTTGTTAAATTTCCATTTTTTCAAAAGTGAATGGATATTTTTTATTCAAGGTAAGTATTATTTCACTATTTGTGCTATTTGTAAGTGTTCATGAAAAACATTGAATGACTATTTTCTCCGAAAAAACTAGAATGCAATTTTATAAAAGTTAGGAATAAAGATTGGTTGAATGATCTAATTTCTTTCTTTTTGTATGCTAATCATAAAAATTGACTCTTGTGAAGAAAAAAAAAAATTTGGGACAAATAATGGACTTTAATTATGGAAAGAATAAAATGTCCTTTGTACAAAATGCTCCTTGGATGGCTGTTTCCTAGAAAAGAGGACAGATACTATTAGTAATTAACCTGAAAGAAGAGTTATTTGTTAGAAGAGAAAAATATTCACAGAATATTGTATTGTATATTTGTTTTATTTCGAGACCAATTCGGTACGTTGCAATCATCGTAGTTAAATATTCTATTCATTTATAAGTATAGGCATAATGCTTTCATATCAACTTGGCGTACGATTAGATCACAAAATAAATCACTGCGTTGGCGATATTTTGGTTTCATTGTGATCTGCAATCATTTGAATTTAATTAAAATTCAATTTCCTATGATTGGTTGTTGGTGGGGTTATGTATGAAAGTCTGAGTCTATTAATATTAACGATTTTAGGTTTATTTTTAACTGAAATTTTCATGTTTCCTTTGCCGAATATTTCAAGTACTTCGTATGGTCCTGAGTATTGATTTTCGAATTTTTTTAGTTCTCCACCTCCCAGTAAAAATACACTATCTCCAATTTTAAAATTTTGTGGATTAATTTTTCTGTCGTAATATTCCTTTGATTTTTCTTTAGCTGCTATTGAATTTTGTCTTGCTATTCCACGCATTTCATGTAATTTTGTAATTAATTTTGTCATGTACATATCGTAAGTTTTTATTTTTTCGTGTTCTGGTAAAGGATCGCCTGATGGTAAACGTGCTAATTTTACAAAAACTAATTCATAGGGTGTGCATTTCGTTCCTTAATGAACACTCGTGTTATATGAAAACATCGCTAATTCAATCCAGTCATTCCATTCTGCATTATTTTCGATAAATTGTTTACGATATTCCTTAAGAACTTCCAATGATCTATTTGATTGAGGATGATAAGCAGTAGTCTTAAATTGACGTATTCGAAATCGTTTTGCTATTTTTCTCATTAAATTGCTTAGGAAATCTGCTCCTTGATCTGTTAAAACCGCTTTTGGCGAGCCATATATGCAAATAAATTTCTTAACAAAAGCATCTGCAATTGATCCAGCTTGATGATTTGGAAGTGGAATTGCTAAAGAATATTTAGTAAAATTATCCTGAATTGTAAGTATATACTGATTTTGTGCTGAAGTTATTAGTAGCTTTCCAACAATATCCATTGATATTTTTTCGAATGCGGTTCCTGGGGTATCAGTAATTACCATGGGGTTTTTTGTTTTAACTCTTACAAGTTTTTTAAGTTGGCATTGTAAGCAAAGTTGTATGTATTTTTGTATATCCAATTTCATGTTTTCCTAATAGTATCTTTGTCTGATTCTATTATAAGTTTTTGTTACTCCTTTATGTTCTCCTATAGCAGATGAGTGAGCTTCTTCGATTAATTGATTTCTGTGTTCTTTCGTAGGGTATTGTGTGATTCCATTACAAATTATTATTTTAATTGTTGAATCCAAAAATGCTATTTTTAATGTGGCCAAAATTTCTTCCCACAAAACATTGTTAATATGTGGTGATTTCGCAATACTAATTGATTTAATACTTAATTTTTTTACCATGGAGTGAAGAGAATAAATCGCTAGTTTAATATCTTTAGTCGCTTCTCCTAGACTTGCCTTAAATTCGTCTTCGATTGGAAGTACAAAATGGTATTGATTTCCCTTACGTAATTTTTGGACGATTCCTTTTTGTGAATTTCTAAAATTGGGTAATTTTCCACATTTTTCCAAAAGTTTAGAGCCTATATCGCGAGGTTCTCCTTTATTGCTTACAAAAAACGCATACACGGAGAAAAATAGTTGAAGTAATTTTACTCAACTCTGTCGATTAAACTTGGGACATAAGGACATTTGAACATCTATTAAATCGTAGTCGGGTAAAATGAATTTGATATATACCTAATTCACCCAAAGTGAATAACAATAAGCGTTACATAGGGAATAGTAAGGAGTTGAGTAAAACGTTATCGACGACAGGGCACCAACATGCGTCAGTGGGTTAACATGAAATGTATAAGTATATCACCGACGCTTGAGGTGCTTCAAACCGCAGTTGGGTAAAATGAGCATCGGGCGTATTATTTGAACTGGCAATGGTATGGTTCTCTTAAATAATAAAAAATTTTTACCTCGAGCCTACCAATAGTCATCCGATAACATACATAAACAACATACAAATCCATTCACACCACCCAGACGTAGCCAATCAAATTTCAAATCACAAATACACATAAACATATAACCTTACTTATATAAACCTAATAACTACACACTTATATATAGTACGATACGCTTTCGTCGAATCACGCACAAACTCGCTTAAAATGCTGAGATATAAAATTTGGAACTTTCTTATATAGTGACTGCCTGAGTTATTCAGAGCTTGTGAGAGTAAGTGCCGTCAATAAAATTTTTGAGCCGTACTTAAGTAAAAATAAATCAACTTTCTTCATAAATGATTAATAAAATATTTTTAAAAATTAATATAATCAACCAATTATTATAACTATGATGATTAATATATATAATATAATTATTGAATTACATTTAATATACATTGTTATCATACGACGTATGAAGTTTAGTGAAACTAAATTTTCAAATGTACATTAAAAAATTGCATTATTATTGAGAAGTATTTTGTATAAAAACATTTAAAAGAAGGTTCTTTTATTTTCTGTGTTTTATATTTTCAAAATATAGATTTTACATTTGCGAATTCCAAATTATTATTCTGCCTGAGTAATTTATGTGATATTTCATATTTTATGTAATACACTTATCGATTTTTTGTTTGTTTAAATTTTCATAATATCAATTTAATTTTAAGAATTTAAGTTTTTGAAATTAAAAATTTTTTATGTGTGCCCAAGGCGCAGATTACTTTCATTCGTTCCTGTGTGAATAGATGTAGCTGTTGGAATAAATCTTGCGATTCACGGTTTACTCAACTCTCGATTGAAGCGTAGAGTAGAATGAACGGAAAGCTCTACTATTTTTGTGATTTAATAAAAGATTGGTTTTTTATAGTTACACTACGAGTAATAAAATATATATTTAAAAAATTTTGATGCACGCTTTCATACTTCACCCTACGCTTCTGAATTTTACTCAACTTTGATTCATTTTTGAACATTTAATATATCACAAATAAATACAATGATACTAAATAACTTCTAACTTGTCCTTATGTCCCAAATTTGATCGGAAGTTGAGTAAAATTACTTCAACTATTTTTCTCCGTGTAATTATTTTTTCTCATCGTTAATTGGTCTCGGCATTCAACTATATTTTCTGTGTCCTAGGCAGTCCGGATGTTGGAGGTTGATCAGGGGGTGCCTCTGGGGGTGGTCTTTCTTCTGTAAAATCGCAATCATCAGAGTTTTCAGAATTCCTTATTTCTAATCTGTCCAAGTGCTCATTCTCACTTTCATTTCCTTCGTTCTGGAAATTTTCCTGAGTTTCTTCTTCTTCATCTTCACTTGACAACTCGGAATTTGATTTAAAATAACATTTTTCTTTAAATTCTTCGTCTTCATTTTCCTTAACATATTTTTTCTTCTTATTTGCTTTAGGCATTTGCTTAGTATCATAATCTGGATCAGAATCAGATTCGTCTTCTGATTCTATCAATTTACGTTTTTTATCATTCTCATGTGATTTTATCCATATTTATATTTCTCAAGTTTTTTAACTGACCCCTTGTTTGCATAGCATAACATTCTTTTTTATTTTCCAATAAAGTTGGAATCGAGTCCATAACGCATTTTAAAAATTAGGAAACAAATGTTTCCGAAATATTTTCTTCATTAATCGATTTGCAAAAAGCGATTCCATTTTCTATATTTTTAATTTGATTTATTATTATATTAATTAAACTTTTATTAATTATGTTAAATAAAACTTCTTCGTCCAATTGTTCAATAGTCTTTTCATTACCAGGTGTACAAGTATGAAACCGGTAATTTTTTTAAGGACATACACGTTTTTTTAATAAAAATGGTTATACATTCAATCTTCAAAGTAATGGCCATTGCTAGTCACACATTTTTCCCATCTCTCTGGCAATTTGTGTATGCTTCACCAAAAAAATTGTTCGTTTTTTGAGTCAAACCAGTCATCGAGCCATTTTTTCACATTTTCGTACGAATCGAAGCGCTGTTCAGCAAGTGCGTGCCCCATTGATGAAAATAAGTGGTAGTCAGATGGAGTCAAGTCTGGTGAATAAGCCGCATGGGGGAGGGCTTCCCAGCTGTACGAATTTACTAATTCCCGAGTCTTTTTTGTTCAATGTGCTGGTGCATTGTCTTTCAGTCAATTCATGCGGCACCCATCTTCCCACCTTCAAAATCAATCCCATGGCTTTTAAACGTTGAGAAATGCATTGTTGGGTCACATTTAATTGTTCTTCAAGTTGTTGTTGCGTTTGACCATCATCTTCATCCAATAATGCTTGCAATTCGGCATCTTCAAACTTTTTCGGTGGTTTTCCACGTTCTTCGTTTCTCACATCGAAATCGCCACTTTTAAACTTATTGAACCACTCGTTGCACTGTGTTTTGCCTAGAGCATGCTGGCCGTAAGCTTCCACAAGCATTCGATGAGCTTCCAAAGCAGATTTCTTCAATTGGTAACAGAAAATCAATGATGTCCGCAAATCGTAGTTTGAAGGCACAAAAATCGACATTTTTACTAGCGAAAAACAATTAGTTTTTGTATGAAACTTGATTGTTTATGAACTGAATATTGTTGACAGAACTCAATGCGAAGAAATGGCGTCAATGATTTGGTTTGACAGAGCGTATAGTTTTACCTAGCGACACATAGATGTCATTACCGGTTTCATACTTGTACACCTGGTATTTCCAAAAACTGTTCATTTTTTTATATCCTTAATATTTAATTTAACACAACATTTTTCGTCATTGTCTTCATAATTTATCAGTAAATATTCTTAGTTTAATAATTCTTCAGTATCATTTCTATCCATTTTTTCTTCATCAATATCCTCATAATAACAATTTTTTTCATCAACATTTTTAAATAAAGTTTCTTCGTTTAATTGTCCAATATCTTAAAAACCTTCACAAGTTTTTCGTTTCTCAAAATCTTCATAATTTATATCATTAAATTCCTTATTTTTAATATCCTTAATTAAGTTCTCATCGTTTATCGGTATTTGTTTGTTTCCTCTAGAATTATCAGTGGTTATATTTTCGTCTTCAATGTCCTTATTTTTTAATTTATCATAATTTCCTTGATTATTCCTATTCTTAAATAATTTTTTCTTATTTATAAATTGTTCAGTTTCTTCATAATTATACTCCTCAACATCTTCTTCAAAATTATCATAGTTTATTTCTTGATGGCATGCTAGATCTATTAGTGGTACTTTTTCCTTATATTCTAAATCTGATATGCATTTTGCATTTCTTGGTTTAACTAAATTTACTTCAATACTAGTCTTATTATTTATATAATTATGTTCAATAATCTCTACGTCAATAGAATTCCTTCATAAAGCATCTGCATTTACATCAGTTTTACCTGCCTTGTATGCAGCATCGAAATCATATTCTACCAATTTCAGTTTCTATCTAGTTACTCGAGAGCAAGGATCTTTCGAGTTTTGAAACCATACTAGTGGTTTATGGTCTGTGACCAAGGTAAATTTTCTTCCGTATGAATAAGGGCGAAAATATGTTACGCAATAAATAATTGCTAAGGCTTCTTTTTCGTATGTGCCGTATTTTCTTTCACAGTCATTTAATGATCTAGAAGTATAAGCTATAGGTTTATCTTTACCTATTTTACCTTGTGAAAGTATTCCACCTATAGCAAATCCTGACGCATCAGTTGTTAAAATAAAAGGTTGCGAGAAATCTGGTCTTTGTAAAAGAGGTTCTTCACACAGTTTTTCATTTAAAAGTCCAAATGCTTCTTGTTGTTTTTCTGACCAATTAAATTTTACATCCTTCTTTAAAAGTTGATTCAAGGGTGTTGCAATTTTAGAAAATCCATCAATAAATCTTCGGTAATAACCAGCTAATCCTAAAAATTGTTTAATATATTTAGGGTTTTTGGGTATCGGAAAATTTTTACTGCCTCTAATTTCTTAGGGTCTGGTCGTATTCCTCCCTTGTCTATTATGTGTCCTAAATAAGCAACTTCTGGGCGTAAAAATTCATATTTATCTGGCACTAATTTGAGATTTGCTGTCCTTAATCTTTCCATTAGTTTGTTAAAATATCCTCGTGTTCTTCTAAAGAATTTGCATATAAAACAATGCCATCTGAGTAGACGAATAATTCAGTTCCTTGAGGTCCTGTTAAAACTAAATCCATTAATCATTGAAAGGTAGCAGGTGCGTTTTTTAAACCAAATGGCATACGCTCGAATTCGTAATGTCCATAAGGGGTTGAAAAAGCTGTTTTATGAGAGTCTTCAGGGCTCATTTTTATTTTATCAAATCCGGAAGCAAGATCAAATACAGAAAAATATTGTGCTGATCCCAATTGATCTAATATACCGATTATCCCGGTCCTGCATTGTTTTCTTCGGAAATCGATCATGGGGCCCTAGAACAGGCCACCGGGCGCGTCCTCAGGTTGCGGATAGAGGGTCCCTGTACCGAGGGTTGCTGCTGAATACGGATACAAAACTAAATAAGCAGTCGCGGACAATGTTCCAGGGATGGTCCCGAAGGAATAACCTCCAAGCCAAGGTGTTAACTACCGTGCCGAGGGCTGCATGGCACCAGGGAGTGGTGTCTCACACGGTGTCTCTAGGAAACCAGGCCACCTCCTAGAGTATTGAGGCCTTACAGAATGTGGTGACGGCCCTGGAGAAGATGGACAGCTTCTCTAGGACCAAGAAGAATATGCACCTTCCTATCAGGGACGGCATTCAGGAAGCGCGGAAGGAGCTCGGGGCGCTGCGGAACGACATTGGGGATACCGTCTGCTACCTGATGAGGGGTCTGATGGTATAGAAGATAAAGGAGGTAAGACCACCCAAAGGCAAGGAAGTTGCGGACGAGGGTAGCCAAACCCTCCCACAGCCGGCTGCGAGGTCCACGCCGGACACGCGCAAGCGGGTTAGACAGCCGACTGCGAGTCCAGAGGTGTCCGCAGTGAAAAAACCAGCGGAGAGGAGGCCTAAAGCCTCCAATAAAGAAGAGGACTGGGTCGAGGTCCCCAAAAAGAAGGACCTCTAGAAAAGGGAAGGGAAGAAGCCTTCCAAAGCTCTGGAGAAACCTCGCCGTGCGCGCCCAGAAGCGGTGCTCATCAAAACGGTGGAGGGGATGAGCTACGCCTCAATCCTTCGCAAGCTCAAAAGGCGCGTCAATCCTGACGAACTGGGCGCCACAGTCCAGGGAATCAGGGAGACACGCTCCAAGGACTTGCTAGTGGAACTGAAATGTTCCACAAAAAGCAGAGGGAGACTGGACACTGTCTTTAAAGAGGCAGTCCGAGCCAGGGGGACGGTTCGACATCTCATCCCCCGAATCAAGGTCGAGATCGCCGACCTGGAACCCACTATAGAAGCGCAAGACGTCGAGGATGCCGTCAGATGCCTCTTCGACGAAGAACTGGAGCTGGAATTAAGGGTGTCTCTGAGTAAGACACCCTATAGAGGAAACCGGAAGGCATATGTACTTCTGGAAGAGGCAAGGGCGCTGAAGCTGCTCAAGGGGGCCTACATGAAGTTCGAGTGGGTCTCCTGCAGAGTTCGCAGGAAAAAGGAGGTGAACCGGTGCTTCCGCTGCCTTGGCTTTGGCCACATAGCGGCGGACTGTCGAGGGCCAGACCGCAGCAAGTGCTGTTGGAGATGCGGCGAGGAGGGGCATCTTGCGGGTTCCTGCACCGGAAAGCCGAGGTGCTTCCTCTGTGCTGCAAGAAAGGAAAAGCCCCGGCATGACCACATACCGGGGACTATGCGTTGCGCGGCCTTCGGGAGGCAGCCCCAAATAGGAAGCCTTAGAGAGACCGCTATGGGAGAGAACCTGGGCCTGCTACGCCAGGAAACAGAAGAAGAAGCAAGGAGGAGAGGCTAACATCGCCTTAGGATGACCCCCACCCTGAAGTAATGCCTAACGGCGGTTCCGGGATGGGATTTCACGGCCTAGAGACAGGGAGGGAGTTTTAGTACGTAGGGCTGCGTGAGCAGCAGAGTCCCACACCAGGGGGGCACGGAGTCCCCTTGACGGTGCATAAATCATTTCTCCCTTCCTCAAAAAGGAAAAAAATATATATATCGATTATATTTAGAAAAGGGTAAGAATCTCCAATCGTTTTTTCATTGAGTTTGCGAAAATCAAGTACCATTCGCCACTTTCTATTTCCATGTGAATCCAATTTTTTAGGTACTATCCAAACAGGTGTATTATATGGTGATTGTGAGGGTTTAATAATTTTATTTTCAATTAGTTCATTTACTTGACGTGAAATTTCTTCTTTATGTACTGAAGAAAATCTATATTGTTTTGAAAATATAGGTTGATTATCAGTTGTTGGAATGTTATGTTCTAAGACAGTTGTTGCTCCTAATGGTTCTCCTGGTATGTGAAATCGATCTGCATATTTTTCAATAAAATTTTCAACATGTTGTTTTTCTTCTTTGTTTAAATGATCCAATCTTGATAACTCTTTAATGGAATTTTCTCGATTTTTATTCGAAATGTTAAATGATAGATCACAATCATTTACTTTTGGAATTTGTTTAATAAAATCATTGAAAATTTGTTGTAAAAAATTGAATTCTCTTCTGTCTTCAAAATTTGTTTTTATGGCTGGTTGCTTTTCTTCATGTATTGATACTTCTTCAAAATCGACCAATTCAACAGTTGGTATGGTCAACTTTTGAGGTTGTGTATTTGTATTAAATATTTTACATTTATTTCGAGCTGGTTCTGTGCATAAATAATTTTCGCGTTATTATTTCTAAAAAATTCTGTTCCTAGTATACTGTTACGTCCCGAGCTAAGGCGAGGGTAGGTTGGGAAATTAGGAAAAGGGAGGAAAGTTTTCTGATTAAATCAGAGTGGTAAATTCTGATTATTTATATACTAAGTTACAATTGCACTGACTCATCTATTATTTTACACATTAGTTTTTAATCTTATTTTCTTATAGTATTTATGTAATACATTATTTTTTAGTGTCTGCATTTTGAAATATTATTTACGTCATCTTGCGAATCCCCAATAATGAGATTGATGTTATTGATTGATTATCCATTATTGGTCATTGCCGATTATTATGTACTAGTGTTATGTTATTATGTTAACAATAATGAATATTATTTTTTTTTTTTTCGTTAAATAATTATTAATGTTTATTTATCTGAATTCCTACATTGCCGACGGTAAGGCAGTTTTCTTGTTTTATACAACTCGACTACCTTGTTGATCTCGGGTAATTCCTGACAGGTGTTTCCTACTATTAGTGTTGCAATGAGGAGACATGCATTAGTTATATCCCTGAGAGTTTACTGGATTGCTTGGATACAGGCGAAAGGAATGATAATTTTAAAATATCAGGGATGTAACAGTCCTCTCTCCTTAGTTTAATCATCGTTCTCGATGATAATATTATTTATTTATCTTCCCTTTTTCCTTTTTAAATATAATTAATTAAATTATTATTATTATTATTATTTTTTTAAATTTACTTGGTTATAACAACAGGAGAGGCACCGCGACGGTTTCGAATTCCAAGTGATATTAATTTCTGTCTTGCTGGATTGTGTATTTCTCGTGTAGTTGATCATGTGTTGTGTCTATAGTGAACTTCTGATTCTCGGATTGACATAGGTGAGTATGATTTATCCTTGACTCTTAACTTATGTTTCCCTGGATTGTTGTTTTTTCTTATTTTCTCTTTTCTTATTTTGCATAGGTAAGTTTTAACGTCTGTCATCAATTTTTGTATGGCTGGGCAGCTGCTCTTTTGTTTGAAGATGCGTTAGTTCATTAGTTCTTTTAACATCCTGGCAGGTCAAGCATCATCATCCAGTGGTTCCCGGACGATTCCTTGCTCGCAGTGGTACCTGAACAACGCCCATGAGGTTATATCCCCTATGGTATCGTCAAATAAAGGGTTAATTTGTGGTGTATCGTTATACTGATCTCCTGCAATAATTATACTATTATTGCGTTTGATAATATTTTTTAAATTATCAACAAATGGGCTCTCAGGGTTTTTTGTGTCAATAATTGATTTGTTTAAAGTACTAGTTTTAGCGTCAGAAATACTTTCTATATTAATATCTAAAAGATCAATTTGATCTAAATTACTTGACGATTCGGAATATTGTAAATTTCTTTCTTGAGTTTTTCGTTTTGGTTTAAGTGGTACTTGGGAACTTTCTTCAACTTCTTTTGCTTAACTTGGATTTTTTCTTGCTTGACTACGAGTTGCAGTGCCCTTTTTTACTGGTATCTCGTGGCGGAATCGACATTGGTATTTTGCATATTAATTATTTCTAGAAAATGACTTTTGTTATTGTATTTTTATTATTCTGGACAAGAAATTTTTATTATAGTTAAAAATAGGTTCCTTGGTATCTGTTTCAGATCCTAAATCTGATGGTATATTCAAAATTTCGATACTTGGAACAATACTTTCGCGAGAATTAGAAATTTTTCTGATTTGTTTCGGGGTCAAACTCTGAACTGCTATCTGATGTTTCAATTATTGGGGATAAATTTTGGATAGTTTTATTATTTGTTGATTCTAGCTCAGAATTTCTTAACTGAGAACTTCCTGGTTTAGATTCGGTGGAAGTTTCTTCGATTTTTCTTTTTCCATATTTATGAGAAGATTTATTTGAAATAAATTTTTCTGTTTTTTTTTTTTTAAATTGGTCAAAGAATTCTGAGAATTCGATATCGTTATTGATCTCTCTAATTTCGATATCTTTTGACTTAAAATTTCTTGCTCGGGGGCGTTTGAAAGTATATTTTCGCGATGGTAAAGGCATTTATTATACAGAGCTTACAAAATATGACGTAAAATTTCAAATACGAGTGACGACTCAATTTATATATATATATATATATATATATATATATATATATATATATATATATATATATATATATATATATATATATATATATATATA
The DNA here is from genome assembly GCA_030998225.1 of Diplolepis rosae. Lineage (NCBI taxonomy): Eukaryota > Metazoa > Arthropoda > Insecta > Hymenoptera > Diplolepididae > Diplolepis > Diplolepis rosae. Next base: position 194,426 of record JAPYXD010000190.1, on the reverse strand, counting down.
TTTTTGAAACTTATTTACTTAAACAATTCTTAGTTACAGGGATAGAAACTAATGAAAATAAATTTTATTTTGAGTGCTCCTTTTTCTTCTTTTTATCTTTTTTTTTTGTTTGTTTTATAGTTGTGTAAGATAAATTTCAAACCTGATTCAAAAAATTCTAATTAGAGGATGGCTGAGCGTGTTACCATGTTACATCCCGGTAACATTAAATTTTAAAAATTTTAATTATTGCCCCTACATATGAGCAATACGTAATACACAAGCGTAAATAAGTATTAAATACTCTTTAAATTTAGTCTTATGGTAATTACTATCTGGACCGGGTAACTGTTCTATGGAGCTAAACTAAGTGAATCATGCCGCGCGTCGATAATATAGTAATGCAGCGCTAATGACTCTGACGAAATGGTGACAGGTTACTGGCATGGCGCCATTAACATTGACTAATTACTGCTTTAATTAATAATTAGTATACCATCCTTATTAGTATTTAAGCATACAATTATTATTAATATTGATAAAAATTAATAATAATTTATCAATTAATCATAAACCATCTACAAATGAGAAAACATGTTATCACAAATATTGATTTATTACAGAAAATCAATCAATCAATCAATCATAGGCTATAACACATAAAATATAAACTACAACTAAGTAGATGCAGGTATTCTTAGTCATACCTGGATCTACTTGTTGATTAGAAATAAGAATAGGTAAGAGGGAGAATAGAAGGGATATAAAATCCAAATTGCAGATCAACATTGACCAATAGTAATAGACCGTGGTGGGAGAAAACATAGATCTTTGATCGAAAGTGACTTTATACAGAATTGCACCGCGCGTGACTTTATACAAATTTGCACGGCGCGTGACTTTATACAATTTTGCGCGATCCACTCCCACTACAGTCACTATTAGAAAATCCAATAATATATATACCCCAGATTCACCTCTGGAGGTTTGTCATTAAGTTCCGAACAGTTGTACGGTTGTTAGGGCTGGGCCGGTAATTCAACGTCGTGAGCAGACCCTTCGATAAACGTAAGTCTCATTGGATTTCTATGAGCAACTCAACATTCGGTACTTGGTAAATAAAATCCCAGGTCCTTAAGTGGTGCAAGTCCGGAAACCGTAGTGCTAGATAGTTCCTTTGGATTACGTGTATCGTATTTAGTCATGTCGGTTAATAGTGATTCATTTCTGAAATCAGGACGAACTAACCTCTCTTGTTAACAAGTGCATGTTTGATTCATTTCTCGTGTACTTAGCAAGATACGTAAGCGGATAATTGATCACATCAGTTGCTGGTGGACTTGCATCCCTTACACCATACCTCCTGCAAGATTTATCGTTGTTTTGCAACTTCACGGAGACTCAAACGAAACCCAAGTATCCTGCAAGGATTTGTGCCGTTGACTTGCAATAATAGGAGTAAAAAACGACAATTCTCTCTTTTGCCCTCTAAATTATGAGGTAGACAAGTAAGTTAACATCTAAGTATCATCCTGTGTGAAAACTTGTGCAAAATCTTATTTATTTATAATAAATTATTTCATTTATTTATATATTCAGTGTTTTATTATCATTTTGAACAACTCAGGGCCCATAGACCTGACAAGTGACAACGTACCCACAAACAAAAATAAATTATCAGGCCTTACCAACCTGATATAATCAGCTAACCTCCTTCCTTACATCCAAAATCCAAACTACCCTCGCCTTTTGCTCGGGACGTAACAACCGGAGCCCGCAACCTGGCTGAACAGAAAGCACGGAGAAGTCGGCTTTTATTTGGCGCAAGCGCTCTCAGGCCATGGCCTTTTTAACGCGTACCTGAGGCGCTTTAAGAAGAGAGACGAGGAGATGTGTTATTACTGCGATTTCCCTGTGGATAATACAGAGCACACACTCTTCGTCTGCGCAAAGTGGGGCGCGGCAAGGGAGGCCCTCGGTCAGGCAGTGGGTGCCGAGCTCACTCCTGACACGATGATCCCTTTGATGCTCCAGTCTGAGTGGTTTTGGACGCTCATCGAGTCATTCGTCACACTTGTGATGAGGATGAGAGAGCCGTGAAGTTTAAAGCCGAAAGGCGGTTCCGTGGGTGGTGTATTGGTTCGAGAGAGGGACTTTTTTGGTTTTAACAGGTATGCCTAGACCCGTCCTAAGAGAGTCCTGTACAACATCTATAAAAGATTTCGCCATTTTTCCTCCTCACCAAAAAAAGAAAAAAAAAAGAAAAATGCACAGAATCTTGAGTAATCTTGTCATTTACAGAAGTAAATTTTTGTAAAAAAAAATTTTTTTAATAAATTTAATTTATTCAAACAAAATTTTTAAAAAAATTTAATTTGAAAATTTTAAATTTAATAATTAAAAGTAGTGTAACTTGTATTGGTCCTCAATATTAATATTTTATGGACCTTGAAGCAAAAAAAAAAATTTTCAAAAACATATCATTCTATTTAAAATTTAAGTTAAAAAAAAAAATTTAATTGGTACGCGAGAATACACTTTATTCACTGGTGGTGTTTTATATCACCTGTCATATTTTGTCACACTCGTAATATTTGTATCACTTATCGTATGCGCTATTACTATTTCATGAAATCTCTTAATATTATTTTTTTTCAAAAAATTATCAAATTTATTTTATTTTTCATAAATTTTCAATAAATTATTATACTATAATATTATAATTTTATTTCAATTTTAATTCAATACCAATTCAATTTAATCCAATGTCAATTCAAATAATTTTATTTTAATTCTATTCAATTCAATTTTATTTTAATTTGGTTCAATTCAATTTTATTTTACTTTGATTTAATTTTTATTGCTGGCTTGTAAGTTTCCCGGGCCGATGCACCAAAAATATTAGAAGGGAGTATGTGACGTCCTGGCACTTACCTTCCCTTTAATATTATATTTAAATTTCCCTCCTTTTAGATCGATAAAGAAATCCAGAGGATTTCTAAACAGAAACTGAGATGAGGGTAGCTAGCAATGAAATTATCAAAATGTTCTACAATTATTAACCCTTTATTAATCGATATTACAATTGAGAAATAAAAAGGAGAAAGAGAGAGAGAGTGAGGATATTCCTTCCTAATGTTAAATAAGTGGGGACTTACTGGGTTATTTTGTTTCACCTGGAACAATGGGACTGGAACCACTGGAACTTATTTCTCAATAATTGAAGACACTGATATCCAAATTCCTTTTCACTTGAGGATGAACGTACCGATAGTTCATATAACTTCTTTTCTGACGGGTGACCCTCCCGGAGTAATTTGGAAAGAGGGTAGAAAAAATCACTATGATGCCTTGAAGATTTTTTTCGTTACTTGTCCTGACGCGTGGAAAACCTAGTTTCTTGACTCCCAGTTCCATGTATCAAGAAAAGGGGAAACACATTTTCAATTTTGGCCCTTATCTTTATTTCCCTTACGTTTCTTTTTTTTTGAGATAATTCACTTTTTAATTTCCATCTTTTGCTGCGCCGGTCGATATTCTTGTGTACTTAGGACATTCCGAAGGGGTTCCCTTGTTAATACTCTTATAAGGGTTACGATGTTTCATTCATAAATGTTCTCTATTTATAAATTTACTATTTCTCTCTCCCTATTACAATTTCACTACCGTACATTCTATTTCGTATAATCAAAATTTTTTCAAAACATGTTGCTTATGCACGTTTTTTTATGAAAATTTTTTATTAGTTTTACATGTTTAATATTATAAATAAATACATGTAACTGGTCACAGGACGTGACACCTCCCCCTTTAATTCAAACACGGGGATGCAATGACCGTGTTTGAACTTTTGAAACAATTAAGTTAAACATTCGTTTTCGATTAAAATTCTTGTTTAGATTGAAATTTTCGTTCAAATGACTCGAGGCTATTCTTATCGTCCGTGGTTTACATTGATACTTGATAGGTTAATAATCATGTTTTTGCGGATACATTGAATTTGTTACATGGAATTTAATACATAGACATATTCTCGCATAATTAATAATGATTACATTCATGATGGTTAAAATTCAAAAATGTTCATACAATAAAGCTATTTTATATAATTACAAGATATATGGAAACATTGTTTCAAATATTTAAATATAATGTTATTTATGAAATTAATTGCATTCAATGTAATAAAAAATATATTGGACAAACTTGCAGATTTTTACACAATAGATTACTTGAACATGCTAGATCGGTTAAAAATAAAGAAAATAAAACTGCACTTGCAGAACATGCTACTTCCTACAAACATCCTTTTTATTTCAAAAATACAAAAATTTTAGATACGGAAAATATTTTTAGAAAACGATTAATTTTGGAAATGATTTATATTCAAAAATAAAATTTCTCAGCTAATTTCAAAACAGACATTGAAAATCTCAGCGCCATTTATAATAACATAATAAAATCCATAAAATGACTTCTCTACTTTCTAAGTAATAATAAGTTTCATAAAATACCTCTAAATTTTACCACTATTTGACACTTTACATATCAATAGTGCTATGAACGCACCTTTATATTAACAACGCTACCATAGCCAAAGAACAGAAATGGACTAAATTCACTTCCAAGGTTTTTTATAATAAATTTCCAAGGAAAATCTAAACAACAACTTAAAAAAGATTGGAACTGTTTGTAAGTAATCGAAACTTTAAATATTTCTTTATACATTTTGTTACAAATTTCGTGTTATGTGCATTTACATTATAGGTGTCTTGGCATCATTTTATCCTAAAAATGGAGATACCATTTATCCAAAATTTTACACTTTTAACAAACTCTCAAAATAACTAAATCTATATTATAAAGATTCAGTTTATTTTTTACAAGATAACTTTACATTTTAACATGGAATTTTAAAATATATGTTCAACATAACACAATTAAGTTTCATCCTACTTATCAAACTATTCTGATGCGAGGAAGTGAATTTTAAAAATTTCACCCAAGGTATGTTTTTCTCTCTTTTCTTATTATTTTCTTATATTTATCATAAAAATAAAATATTTTTACTGTATAAACATTTTATTCTTAACTAAAATCTGTTTTTTCTTCTTCTTGATATTGTTAACACTCATTTTGTATATTCCTTTTATAGTCTTGATAAGGACCAAAAAATTGGTCGAAACGTTGACGTCTTTATAGAAATAAACAACTGTACAAGACCGGAAAGGCCATCTATTTTACTCTCAAATTTATAATACCGGTAACACCATACCTAGTTTTAAATTTACAATCCGTTGGCACATTAAAAACTTCTTTACTTCGCGGCGTTTCGATAATACTTATTCACGATTCCAAGTGTCAGGCAGATATCTTGACGTTGAATTGTCTCAAAAACTGTACTATCTTTTCGATTTTTCTGATCTTAGAAACCTCGACAAGTTTTTTAAAAAACGGAAAAGAAATCGGTATTCTATTTCAAATCCAGAGGAACCTCCAGTTTTAATACGTCAATTCAAAATAAAGTAAAAAGATTGTCTTGGACAATTACACTGTACATATATATATTTCACCTTGTTTTTCATATGCATAGACCTGTTAAAATCGGAGGTGAACACTTATAAACCTTCTCAGATTTGAAAACGAAGAATAAAAATGAACAAACTTATGTTATTAGCAAACTGTGTTTATTGATAAATTCTCAAATCATCGCACTGAATACAGCAAAAAGTTTTTGTATAAAAATGGTATATAACTTGTTTTAGGTATTGCAAATGTGATCACAAAAAGAACTCGACCTGTAAAGTAGCTCACTCATTCCATTTAAAGATTGGATTAATCACAAATTAGTATGGTCCTGTTTAGAATTAGGAGATACGGTGATTCATGCTGTATCGTGAATACCAAGGCGAAAAATGTCATGTTGGCAGAAGAATGAATTTCCTAGTGGCTTTAGCACAAAAATTTGTGAGAAGGCATGTGGTGGGTCTTCATCAGCCTGCAATCATACATTTCTAAATTATACACAATAGATTCAAAAAATTTTTCAACTTTTTTTAAAATACACCAAATGATTCAAAACGTTTGCAAAACATTTTATTCAACGCAAGAATGCATTAAAACTAGCTTACTTCCCTGAATCAGAACGATTGTGAATTTAAATAGTTCAAAATGTATGCACAAGTTACAAAATAACAAATATTATTTGAAAAAAATTAATAGGTATATGTTTACAATTAGAACAAGCAAGGTGAGTCATCAGTAAATGACACAGAAAGTTCAAATATAAAAAAAAAATCATAAATATATACAGTATATAAGGCCGACGAATATTGAATAAAATTTCGCCTCTCATCATAACTAAAGAAACGTAATACTGATACAAATAAATAGTACTTTATCTGAAAAATATAGATAGCTTAGTATATTTCAATTAACTAGGATAGAGTTGGTAGATTTCATGTGTTACAGAAAGAATTTGGATCATGGTTCTTTTTTAATAAAAAAAATTTACAAATGTTAACAGGTAAAAATTTCATGCTCTACCGAAATTTAAAAAAAAATTCAATTCTTACATTTTAATTTTAAAATATCTGTGAAGATACAGATAATATTGACATAATTTCTATTTTTCATAATTTTACTATAGTAATATCATTTATTGAATATTTTATTCATCACATTTTCATTTCTGGGATTCGAACCGAAGTCTTTACTTTTCATGAATGGTATACCAACCAGATCTGTCGAGGCCTCGGAGGCGTATTGGGTTAGCGTACCACTAATGAAAAACGGGGATCCCGGTTTAAATCCAGGCCAATGTAGAATTATTTTCGTTTTTCAATTATTTGTCTGAAACAACAGTGAATTTCTCAATTTAAATTTTACTATAGTACATTGACATCTTTTGGAAATCAATAAATAGTTGTTTTAAAGAAGTCAAAATAAACTTCAATCAAATATGGATACATTTAATTGAAGTAACTAATTTTCCCACATAATTTCAGTCGATTATGTCGATTATTAGAAGTGTGTATCACTCACCGTGATAACGGAACTCTACTATATCGACTTTATCAACCTGTGATTTAGAATTAACATAATTTTGTGTTAAAATGACGTTCAGTTAATTCTCAATCACAGGTTAATAAAGTCTATAAAGTAAAGTTCCGTTATCACAGTGAGTGATAAACTCTTCTGAAGATCGACATAATCCACTGAAATGATTTGGACAAATCAGCCATTAGTTCACGGTATATCCGTAGCCGAATGAGGCGTAAATAGATTCCGTGTGAAAAGTTGTGTGGAACCTCTGTAGCTCAGATGATGGAGAATTCGACCAACAATCAAAAGGTCCTGGGTTCGATAACCACTGGAGTCAAAGCGTTCCTTTTTTCACAGAAAATATTCATCAACTTTATCCAACCCAAATATTAGGTGTGCAACTAAGTTCCCGCTGTTTGTCAATAGATGGCTCCAGTAGTAAGTGCTGGTCAATTTTGGCCTATCCAAAACGTCATGAACAAAGCTTGGACATATGGTAAACAAACCGTTTTGACACATTAGTGATTTTGTTTTGGTGTCATATACTTTTGGTTGTGTGAAAATGCCTGATTTTGTACCAAATAATCGTCATTTGCGTGAGGTGTTGATTTTCTTCTTTCATTCGAAGAAAACGACGGCTGAAGCGTGTCGAGAGCTCCAAAAAGTTTACGGAAATGCTACTTCAGGTGAAACAACGTGCCGTGATTGGTTCCGACTTTTCAAAGATGGTGATTCCGATGTTGACGACCGTCTGCGTGAAGGAAGGTCAAAAACCTTCGAAGACGCTGAATTGGAGGCGTTTCTCGATAAGGTTCGGTGCCAATCGCAAGAAGAGCGATTGGCCCAAAGAGAAGGAAGTCATGGGGAGTGTCCGGTCATGCTTCTACATCGTCAGCTCAGCCGAATATTCAGGCTGCGAAGGTTATGCTGTGTATTTGACGGGACCAGGTAGGTGTTATTTATTATGAGCTGTAGAAACCGAACGAATCCATCACTGGGCCACAATACGAGCAGAGGCACGAAAAGGTGATTCCACAGTATGAAAACGCTTGGCCTCGCGTTGCAAAACCCGTTAAAACCTACCTGGAAACGCTCAAATGAGAAGTCCTTCCCCACCCGCCGTATTCATTGTGCCGTCCCATGAGGAGTTCACAGGTACTAACGATTTTCTTCCCTACCTTAGGGTGTTCCTCACTTGAATTAATTGCGCTTGTGTCTGCATTACTGATAGATTTCACCAATGTTAATTCAATTGAAAAATTGTAACATTTTTAATCACAAAGTTATATTCACTGAAGGCGTTTCACCTAGTGGGAGATCGATCCATGCGTCATTTGATCATTGATTGGCTAATGATTGCTTGTAAGGAGTTTTACTATCGGTTTAGACTAAATAATTATGACGTTAACTATTAATTATTTTTGGTTCTTAATATATTATATTCTAGAATACTCAATTATTAACCTGTATTGATTAAAAATATGCATAAGTAAGTTCTAGGTACATCGAACATTTTTTTTTGTAATCAAGATTTTTATTGTTTGCTCCTTTGTTTTGATTTTTAATTAATTTTAATCAAAATCACCCTAGTAGAGACTCAACCGTCTCAGTTCTTTATTTGATGATATACTTTCTTCATAACAATTAAGCTCGGAAATTAACATTTTTTCTATTATATGCATCCTTACCACGGTAGTATAGACGTTGAGTGAAGATAGGTATAGAGGAGACATCGAGGGCGATTGAATGGTCCAAACTTTGCGGGGAAAGACGCCAGGGGTAGGTAAAGTTCCAAACCCGAACACGAGGATCGACACTTTCGAAAATCGCCAAAATCTCACGGATAAGAAGTAAGTTGTAGGAGTAAGGCCCAAACTTGTGTTGGTGAGTCTGCTGTATTCGTGATGGGTCAGGTAGTCCTCGTCAATTCAACCTTAGCTTGTCGACAAGATTTTATAAAATAGCTTTTTACCTCTTTTCCTTCTACTTCGCTCTTTACTAGTCTGTTCCTAAGATCGGATATATATTTAAAAAAAATATATATATAAATAAAATAATATATAAAATATTTTATATTATAAATTTTGTATTATAATATATAAAAGAACAATTTATTGAAAATAACAATTTTTTTTTTGAAATTTATTACATATTTATTGACAAATTGTTTTCAATATTCTTTCATTATCTTGATTACAATAACGAAGACATAAAGAAAATGGAAATAAATTATGAATGATGATATTTTGAAAGTTTAATATTCATACAATATATTTTTCCTTTATACAATACGGTTACAAAATTAATATTATTCTCTATAGGGATACAATAATAATTGATTTTTTAAAGAAATTTACAATTCGCAGAGAAATTAAAAGTAAAACAAAGTATTCCTCTTAATATATAATAATTTATTAGAGAATGTAAATGACCAGCTTCAGATCTGAAGTAATGTTATAAACTTTGAGAGTAAGATAGGCGAAAGGGCTCTTTTACGACTACTTAACAGTTACTGTAAAGCAGCATCGTAATTATAAAGAACCATCTCTTCGATCGTCATCTTTTCAGATTATAAATCTCAAATCCACCTATCTGCAGGTGCAAAGTATAGGCGTTATGAAAGAATTTTGACAAAGGATTAATAAAATCTTAACTTAGTTTTCAGATCTACAGAATTATGACATGAATGAACATTATTATTTGTACAAATACATCAATATTTTTCTTTGAATTTGAAAAATTTGATTGTAAACTAATTCCCGTAAATTATCTGACTTATTTCAATCAATTCAATTTACAATTTTTTTTGAAGTTATTACATATTACAAACCAAAAATAAAAAATGAATCATTTTAACTTTATTACTTGTTTACTAGACATTAAATGAAATAATTTTTCTCCGTTTCAGTGATGAAAAAACATTTTTAATCATAATTAAAAATTGCTGTAGTCTCAAATAATTGATTTACGTAAATTCTGTCATTTGTTTTTTATTGAATAAATTCTATTTATTAAATTCCATTGAATCGACTAAATTAAGACAAATAATTTTCAGGAACTAGTTTGCAATCAAATTTTTTTAAATCCAAAGAAAAATATTAATGCGTTCGTAAAAATAACAATATTCTTCCATGTCATAATTCTGTAGATTTAGAGACTAAGTCAAGATCTTATTGATCCTCTGTAAAAATCCTTTTATAATGCCTACACTTTGCACCTGCAGGTGCTTGGATTTGATATTTATAATCTGAAGAGATGACGATCGTCGTGATGGTTCTTTACAATTACGATACTGCCTGCCAGAAACTATGAAACTGTAAACCAGTAATAAAGAAGCCTTTTTGCATATCTTACTGTCAAAGTCTATAAAATAACTTTTATTTAGAAAGCAAAGAAAAATACCTGAATTTTTCAATCATAAAAATTCATTTCAAGACTATTTTTCCTAATTGTCAGTAGCTACTGACTCTTCGAACAAAACAGTTGTGTCAAGCAAAAGAGTAAAAAATTTCGTGAAGATTGAGATCTCAGTGAATGAATTGAAAGTGTGTTCAAATACAAAAAGTGTTAAAAAGAACTATGACGTGCAAATTCAAGAATTGCATGAGCAAGTATGGTGTCACGAAATGAGTGTCATTTCATCGTTTCCCAGTTGATGACAAAAATTTGTAAGAATTTTTTTTTATTAAACATTTAACCATTTTATATTTTGTTATAAATTCGCGTTTTTGAAAATTATATACAGTACCGGTCAGAATTGTCCGGCCACCTGTTTTTCGATAATTGCTTAAATTATCCTAATTTGAATTATGTAAGTGAAAAAATTTGTTCTATTAATTAAATTTAAAGCTATCAAAATTCTCCATAAAATGAGCCCAGCATGAATTCGTTTTGTTAAATTTTGAAGAAGTTATTGCAGAAATAGTCAAGATTTCAATGCTTTCTTAAATTTTAAATAACTTTCAAAGTAATCAACATTTTTTAATGTTCTTGGACTAATTTTAAAGCTAAATTTCTACAAAATCGATCAAAATTCTTGGAATTGATGTGTAATTTTTTTCGTACATACTGCACGAGGTTAATGTTCAAATCAAAAAGTTGGAAAAATTCCAATGTTCCTTTTGCTTAGAAAAACATTTTTATAAGATATATAAAACATATAATCATGAATTTTGTATCGAATCCCCTTAAAATATATATTCATATGATCTTTATTATGATTTACTTACAGATAAAATGTTTTCGAAATTTCCCTACTTTTTTGTTACAATTTTAACTCCTTGCATTATGCAAGAAAAAATGTATAGATTTATAATGATAATTTAATGTGATTCTGTAGAAACTTAGCTCTAAAATGAGCCCAAGAACATTAAAAAATGTTGATTACTTCGAAAGTTAATTAAAATTTAAGAAAGCATTGAAATCTTGACTATTTTTGCAATAACTTCTTCAAAATTTAACAAAACGAATTCATGCTGGGTTCATTTTATAAAGAATTTTGATAGCTTTAAATTTAATCAAGAGAACAAATTTTTTCATTTATATAATTCAAATTAGGATAATTTAAGCAATTATCGAAAAACTGGTGGCCGGACAATTCTGACCGGTACTGTATTTAAACAAATTTCGAAGTTGACAAAAATGTATTTGTTTTCGAAAGGATGCGTCTGAGAGAAAATTGTTGAGGAAGAGATTTATTGTGCTTGCCTAGCACTACTCAGCAGAACTTTTTTTTCAAAATTCACATTTTTGGAAATTATATGCTTATGCAAATTTCCAAATTGACAAAAAAGTATTTATTTTTAAAAGCATGCGTCTGAGAGAAAATTGTTAAGAAAGAGATTTAATGAGCTCGCTTAGCAAAACTCAGAATAACTTTTGTTTTTTCAAAAAAAGAAAATGATGGTGCTGGTAAAAAAACGTTTTACAAAATTTCGGTCCTAATTTTTATTTTTTTCAAAAATTGTGGCAAAATTCATTACAAACTTAGAGCAATTTTTTTTTAATTTTATTTTATAAAATCTTGTCGACAAGCTAGGGTTGAATTGACGAGGACTACCTGACCCATCACGAATACAGCAGACTCACCAACACAAGTTTGGGCCTTACTCCTACAACTTACTTCTTATTCGTGAGATTTTGGCGATTTTCGAAAGTGTCGATCCTCGTGTTCGGGTTTGGAACTTTACCTACCCCTGGCGTCTTTCCCCGCAAGGTTTGGACCATTCAAACGCCCTCGATGTCTCCTCTATACCTATCTTCACTCAACGGTATAGACAGGTCTGGAAACTCCCGTGGTGGGGGGATGTTCCCTTATCGTGACGAGTAGTAGTTTCAGCAGTGACCGCTTGGGCAGCGCTGCAATCGAGCAGTTGAAGGAATACCCGTGGTTTACAGACAGCTTTCACAGCTGACTACTTTCTGGGTATATCTATATACATACATGTTCACAGTGGATCCACTCATATACGAGAAAAGGGGAACGAATTATAATGTTTGCTATCAACAAGTTGTGGCACTATTGTCGCTGCTTATGTTATTTTCAAGCTGTTGTAACCATAGCAACCATATAATTGCCAGTTGAAATAACACAGCCGATGCTCATTTTACTCAACTACCGTTCGAAGCACCTCAAGCGTCGGTGATATATTTATACATTTCAGTTTAACCCACTGATGCATTGTGATGCCCTGCCGTCGACAACGATTTATTCAACTCCTTACTATTTCCTATGTAACGCTTATTGATATTCACTTTAGATGAATTAGGTATTTATCAAATTCATTTTACCCGACTAGGATTTAATAAATGTTCAAATGTCCTTAAGTCCCAAGTTTAATCGACAGAGTTGAGTAAAATTACTTCAAATATTTTTTTCCGTGTAATAGTACAGTATTTAACTGTTCATTCTGATTCATATTTAAAAATTCTTGTATTTTTATTCTTTCATTAATTATTTTCAACTTTTAAACATTTAAATTTATGAAATGGATTTCATACAATATATTTCAAAATTTTCCGCTATTTTAGAATACATCGGGTTGGAGGGACGGGGGGTTCGTTTGCATTGATATTAGATCTTGCTATCAAAACATGGTGGCGCTGATGCTCATTTTTACTTTTTTAAGTACCCTCCTAAAATACATGGTAGTGGCCGCACTGTGTATTCTGAAAGCTCTAAGAATGATGACGAACCTCGTTGGTTCTTCTCGGAGTAAATCCTTGAAAGGAACCGGGAAAGTTTAATGTGTGAAATTATGGAAGAAACTATGGAAACACTGATTGGTTGAGATAAACTTTAATATTAAATGCAACTTCAAAACTCATTGAGTCTGGACGCAACAGTTAACATACTATTCCGACCGCGAGTACAGTTGATTATTGCAAACGCTACAAGTTCGACGGGTGGACTTATAGACGAGTCAATTCAAAGGTTCTGTTAAAATCTGTCACTCCGCAAAAACGCTACAAACCATCCTCGTAGCTCATCTCCGCGCATCCCCTCTCTCACCAGTTCGCATGCTGGCCCTCGCTTGGCGCAGCCCGAGTAAGCGCGACCGGGAAAATCCAAGTTTCTGAATAGATTCACACAGATGTTTTATGCTTAGTTTTTCTTAGTTTCTATGTGTGAATTACTGCTGTAAAATCCTAACTCTATCTTAACTAAATTTATTCTAATCCTATCGTCCAGACTCAACTTTCTCATCCTTAAACTAGTGTACATGATTCAAGTAGAAACTAACAAAGGAGTCTTAAAACTAATTTACAATGTTGAGTTCTTTATTGAAGGCATCTGTTGAACACTCGGACTACTATTATACTACATACATTATTATTACTATTTAAATTTAACATGGAAAACTAAACAGATTCTATGCTTTTCCCGAGGTCTGTTTATTACTTTATGTATTCCAGGTTTGCTCGTGACAACCTCTTCAAACAGTAGGAACTTCCCAAATTAGTATTAATTAATTTTATCTTAAATTAAATACTCAAGGACAAGTATGGCGCCTTCACATGTGACGTCATACGAGACACGAGTGAAAGGTAGTCGCTCGTAACAAGCTGCTCTCTACAGCACTACCTCGCATCTAGAAGCGATACTTACTCTTCTTGACACGAGTCACTGCCTTCGTGCGCAGAAAACAGTCCTGCGCATAGAAAGTAATCTGTAGAGAGCACTGTGCACTGCTCGAAGAGCATCGACTGCTCTGCATAACGCCATGAGTAACGCCATAAGTAATATAATGCAAACTTGAAGAGTGTATATGAGAAAATCAAATGGTTCCATTGCTTCATAGATAACTTGATCCCAAGTTACGACAGAAATGAAAAACATTTTTAACGTTAGAGCAGGGACGTTTCACACTCCTGGCCATGCACCGGATGACGGTAATCGATTTTCTCATAGTGGAAAATTTATTAACCGCCTGAATAACGTGACGAAGATATTGGCTTTGACTGGAGTGCTTAATAACCAAGCAGAAGGGAGTAGCATCATCACTGATACTGGTAAATATATTTTTTTAAATTTATTTTGTACACAAAGTGAACAAATAAATGTCGCATACATCACGTAATTAATTTCAATCGTACTTCGCATGATTGTTTATTTTGTCTTCGGCTCGTACTGCAAACGTCACACACAGTAGAATAGTTATAAATGCATATTATATTAATACACATTGATTTATTTGCGATCCGTATACTCAGCTCATATGTTTTATTTCGCTGCAGTGTAGAAAATGTTGAGACGCATCGGTCGGCATAGAAAAGAGCATAAGACTCTTGACCAGACATTGAGAGAGCTTGGACGCTAACGTTTTTGGTGCAGCAGAAATTAATGAAAGAGAGAAATTCGAATAGTATTTACCCCCTGAAGCATACCCTTGTCTCAACTATCTAAATAAAAAAGCTCTTGTAAGTTTGGCAATATTGATCTTGCAAAGTAAAGCGCGTACTGTTCAATGCTTGCTACGAAGAAAATTCCAAATTCCAGATTGTTGCAGACTTCACTCAGAAATATTTACAATAACGGTCAAATATTTTTGAAAAATGTCAAACAAAATTTCGTCCTTGTTTGGAAATGTTTGTTTTGCTGAAAGGAGATGATGATGAAGAAGAGATATTGTTAGGTTATGTATCCTCACTGAATTATGGTAGGTAATGTAGTGAAAAACAAGCATACACACGTATAGAGTAATTACCTAATTATGTACTTTATAATGTTTATTGAACTGCGTGATATCTATCAATTTCCATCACTGTTATCTTTGCAATTCATAGATACTGTATCCGTTCATTTTTCAGCTTATAACGTTAGGTTTTCAGATAAATATTTTCATCATTTTTACGTTGTTAATTAACTACAGATAGAAGCAATTTAATTGTTTAATCAATTTTTGCATGTTTGCCCCCTCAGTAGAGCTGATTTATATAATAGCTGTTTTGGACTATTTTTTATTTATTGTTCGGCCGCTGTGGCGGAGGAAAATTAAATCATTCAACTTCAAACCACAGCATTTTATAGCAAATTTTGTGCACTTTTTGGCTTTGAACATTTGTTTTACAAAACGCACAAGGAAATTCGAGGCGCAAAACATGGTACGTCAATTACTGTGATATTTTTGAGCTATTCCAATGAAAATCTCGGATCTTGCTCTCACATCCATGTTTCCCAACTTTCCATGCTAATTCGACTGGACTAACATAAGAGTCACTACATGTAACTTGTCATAGAATGTAGCTCGTCATGGTTGACCTTTCAAAGTCCTATAAAAAGCGAAAGTTCCAAGAGAAGTCAGACCTGTCTAGTCCAGTCTCAGCAGATTTTGCACCGCAAGTTGGTCCAATCCAGTTCTAATTTAGTAAAATCGACGCCGCAACATAAGGTCCACGAGTTCCACGACTATAACCTGGATCAGAGATCATCCATCCCAACCGGCTGGACCACAAAGATTACAATCTAATTAAGATTTGTCTCAACACATACGGAGTGAGGACTCAAGTTACAATATTCCACCCACTGGACTCAATCATAACTAACTTACTTTCAACCAAGGATAATTACAACAAACTTTGAATCTTTTATATATTTTCCATTTCCATGGTGCTTACTTACCGTTAATTTTACTATATGTTGATAAATATATTTCATATAATGAAACACTTCCTGTTCGCTGACTTTTCCTCATCCCTCAGAGAGGATCCTTCTGATCCCAAGATAAAAGTTTATAAATTACAATTATAATTTATCTGATTTCATACATATTTTTGTTAAAATAAATAAATTTGATAAAATCACAAAGGGATCTGACCTTAAGGATAGCCTAAGTGATTAAATAATCATTTTATTTTATTTGAAATTCAAAACATATCTTCTTAAAGTAAAATAATTTTTTGAAATCACAAAGAGATCTGACCTTGGGGTTAACTTAAGTGATTAAATAATTATTTTATTTGAAAAAATAGCACACGAAAGTTTAAGTCCTTTTTAGATTCGTCGAACGGTCACCATTGATTACGTTCGATTGGATAAGGCAAAATTCAAAGTGCTCATGCAGTATCGTTTATAACTTCTATTTCAACTCTGCTAACTAACAGAATATTTTTAATTGCAAAAGGTTGACCAAGGTGTTGTGCTTGAGTCAGGCTTGTCCAATCTTGCATTCCAAAAATTCTGTACCACTTCATAAATTTCTGGTGTGTATCAAAAAAAAAAGAAAAAAAAGAATAAAAATTCTTCTGTGACTAAAAGAATTATTGAAGAATCATTTATGACTTACATCATTCAACAATTGAATTCCTGAATTGAAAAAATATATAATACTGTATAACTCAAAATAAGGCAATGTATATACAGGGTGAGGCACATAGAATGTTACAGAGCGATAGCACTCAAACTATTGATCATATCCAAAAATGTTTCAGACCAAAGTTTCAGTGTTCGAGAAGGCCGTCATACTGGAACACCCTATTTTTTTATCGGTGGATGCGCTAAAGCTACTTCAAGCTCAACTCCACTTTTTAAAATGGAACCATGTATTTTTTTTAAGACTTAAGATTCTAAGGCGAATTCAGCGATCTATAACACAAGGTCATTTTAGTCACGCAAAGTATGAAAGAAGTCGTAAAATCATTTTCATTTCTTTTCATTTCTTACGATACCTATGATAATACACATCGATAGGGTATTGTTGACATCGGCAGAAAGTAAGCATTTTATGTTGACATATCAGTTAGTCACGCATTACCTTCTAATGTGAGTACATCGTAACGCGAAAATGAACGATTTTCAAGAATATTTTGATATATTGATGGGGCTGCGGGAATTATATATTATATAAGCGATTACCTGACCGTTTCTGTCGCTTCGGTACAGTGAAACAAACACGAGTCAAACATCGACCAATTGTTAATGAAAATAATACGGCTGCTATCTTAGCTTTTGCTGCACTAAATCCACATGCGAGCAGGAGGCAAATGGAAAAAAGAGTGGAATTAGTCAGCGATCTGTATTAAGAATCTTACATCAACACAAGTTCCATCCGTAACGTATGTCATTACATCAGGATTTGTACGGCAATGATTTCCTAAAACACGTCAATTTCTGTAATTGGATTCGTAGAAAAATCCGCACAGATGTCTCATTTTTGAGTCATGTGCTTTTTTCTGATGAAGCTCTGTGTTCAAGACTAATGATCAATGACATTTTTGACGAAAAGTGGATAGGATGAGGCGGCCCTGTATCTTGGCTACCTCGTTCGCCAGATCTAACATCACCAGATTACTTTTTATGGGGTTTTATCAAAGAACGCGTAATGGCGGTAGCACCTACCACGCCTGACGACATGAAACAAAGAATACGCCGAGCATGTACCGAAATTACACCACAAATGTTGGCTGAAGTAAGACGGTCTTTTTATCAGCGAATTAACAAGTGTTTACAAGTCGAGGGTCATCAGTTTGAGCATCTTCTATAGGTAGACCCAAAACAAGGTTAGTGGATCCTTTGAAAGTGATTATTCAGATATGTTTCGATTTTCCAACTATTTTCATACTTTGCGTGACTAGAATGACCTTGTGTTGTAGGTCGCTGAATTCGTCTTAAAATTGGTAATAATTTCATCGAAAAAAAAAATACATGGTTCCATTCAAAAAAGGGAAGTTGACCTTGACGAAGCTTCAGCGCCTCCACCGATAAAAAAATAGGGTGGTCCAGTATGACGGCCTTCTCGAACACTGAAACTTTTGTCTGAAACATTTTTGGATATGATCAATAGTTTGAGTGCTATCGCTCTGTAACACTTTATGTGCCTCACCCTGTATATTGAACTTTCAACAAAAAACTGTGTTCTTGATTTAAAAACAAGGTAAAGAGATATCAAGTATCCCAGGTAAGGCAAAAGACCAAAAAATAGTTTCAATAAAGGTAAATTTTAAACAAGAATTATAATAAATATTTTTCTGTAAGTACATGAAAATTGATGAAAATAAGGCATATAAATTTAAGCATTTTGTTTGATATCTATAAATTTACCTGACACGGAACAGTGAAACAAATTTTTATTTTTTGATAAACAAATTGTCAATCATATTTATTGATTAAAAAAATATATTTTAAAAAAACGAATGATATTTTGGAATCTTTTCGGTTGATCCAATTGAATATTTATGTATTGCAATTCCAAAGGTGTCTCCATGAACGTATCAGTAAATTCTATTTTATAATGCCCTATGTCAGGCCCCAATCCCAGTGAAATAGGGAAATCCCAAAATCAAGAAAATCCTATTACGCGCAGTCAAGATACGAAAAATACTAAACTTGTAAAATTTGTAGCACAAAATCAAACGGGTCCCCCTATACAAAAAAGAACAGTTACTGTAAAGGAAAACGTAAGTAAAGGTAATTTTGAAAATGTTTCTAACAAAAATAAAAGAAATATCAGTTTGAAATAAGATAATATTTCTTTAGAGAAAACCTTAACGTCTGAACAATTCGAAAGTGCCGGAACAAGCAGTTTACCTGACTCGAATAATTGGTTTAACTTGAGTTGGAAAACTAATTCAAGTATTATTTATGGATCAATTGATCAGGACGAAACATTACAAAACGAAAGAACTGAAATAAATTTATCAGAAAATCCTCTTACTCACAAAACAATTACAAGTAATGACGATAGCGACGATAATAGTACCGACAACGAACAAATAGAGCAAACTGTTCTCAACAATCCTGAAGAAAACGTTAATCCAATTATAAAGAAGGAAATGGTCCTACCTAATAATCAACAAGTATCCTTACGTGACGCGTTAGAAGTAGTACCCTTATTTGATGGAAGTAACATTCCATTATCACATTTTATTGAAGGATGTTATGAGGCAAAGGCAATGCTGCCAACACCCACAGCTCAAGAAAATTTAGCGCGATTATTGAGAAGTAAATTATCAGGAGAAGCAAGAAAATGTATCTTTGAGTAAACTTATAATAATATAGAGGAATCAATTGATAAACTCAAAAGAGTATATGCCCCTACAGAAAGTGTGTATCAATTACAAGGAGAATTAGGGAATACCTATACGTGGGAAAAGGAAAACATACTTTCCTATATATTGCTATACCTTCAAACAGAACCTTCGAAGAGACGTTATTCAATGTTTTATTCGCGGATTACGCCCTGAATTAGAATTTCGAGTAAAAACCAAAGAAACATTTAAAGAAGTTTCCAATGACACAATCAACGTAGAAAGAGACTTGGCTGCATCTTCCGCACTACAACGTAATTCAAAATGGCGGATCGAAATTTACGAAATTAAAAGATTTCGCCCTCTAATGTCAATTTTTCGACTGTAAATTCTTATTCACAGACCATCAAAACCCGCAAGCACAAATTTTCAAGATAAATTTTCGAATGCAGAATGTTATGCACCAAAGAGACAATGTGAATGCTCATAAGGTAGTTCGGATAAATGTCAAAACTTGATATGGCCGTATCTTTGTAGAAAAAAATCGCTCGTGACTGTTTAATAGCTCAATTTGAAGGGAAAGAGTAGTGCTAAATGATGACATTCGAGAAAAAAACCAAAAAAATTTTTTGCGCCCTGTGCATAACCTCAAAAGTAGCGAAAAACCCCATTTTTCGAGCACATAACCACAAATATCTCAAAATCCTGACGTGATAGGCTGATTCCGATTCCAGATTCGGATTCTACGTCAAAAATTACTTCGGAAACGACCCATAGCTTTTCAACAACGAAACCTTGCAGACCTGTGTTATCAACAGTGCAGACAGATTTCAAATCCCAGGAGAATCACTTGAAGCTACCAACGTTTTGCAACATTCAATTCCTACTGTAGAAGCCGCTCCAATTTTTTCAAGACAATATAGATTTCCCCCAGGTCACAAGGAAGAAATAACAAGACAAGTCGATGAATGATTAAAAAATAAAATAATAAAATCTTCACAATTACCATATAACACTCCAGTTTGGATTGTTCCTAAAAAACCCGACTCTAAAGGTAACATAAAATGGCAAATGGTTCTTGACTTCAGTAAACTTAATGAAAAAAACAATTGGAGATTCTTACCGACTACCTAACATAAATGATATACTTGATTCTCTAGGATCAGCAAAATATTTTTCAGTGTTTGATTTAGCTACCGGTTTTCACCATATAAAAATGAACCCAAAAGACTCACATAAAACCGCATTTTCTACACCTCACGGTCATTATGAATTTCATAAAATGCCTTTTGGTTTAAAAACATCTCTTGCAACATTTCAGAGGTTAATGGATATTACTTTAACTGGATTAATAGGAACAGAACTCTGTGTATATCTTGACGATGATAGTCATATTTGCGGATATACTAGAAGAACACGAGAAAAAATGTAATAACTTAATACGTCTCCGAAAAGCAAACGCTCATATAAAACCACACAAATGTGAATTTTTACGATCTGAGAAAGGATATTTAGGTTCAAAAAACACAAAAGAATGTCAAACAATTTTTAGGATTAGCAGGATATTATCGTGGATTTATCGAAGCATTTTCAAAAATATCCAATCCTCTTAATCAAATTCTAAAAAGGATACTCCTTTCATATGGACCGATAAACAGCAAATAGCTTTTGATATTTTAAAATCAAGATTATGTGATGAACCAATTTTACACCGACCCGATTTTTCTCAACCGTTTGTTCTCACAAGAGATGCCTTAGGATACGCAGTAGAAGGTATATTATCACAAGGCAAAATAGGCAAAGGTAAACGTAGTTTAAGTAGCACTGAGAAAAATACGACACATATGAAAAAGAGGCACTTGCAATCATATTTTTTGTTACTCATTTCCGTCTTTATTTATATAGAAGAAAATTTGCCCTAATAACTGATCATGAATCACTAGTTGGGTTTCAAAACTCTAAGGATTCTTGCTCACAAGTTTCACGTTGGAGGTTGAAACTCGCAGAATATGATTTCGATGTAGTATACAAAGCACAACAAATAAATGTCAATGCAGACGCTCTTCCAAGAAACCCTATTGTTAATGAAGAAAAATCGAGAAATTTACACGGAGATGATCATGATACTTTATGACATATCAAGAAAAAATAGATCTTAAGAAAACTTTTATAAAAATTAATCAAGAAAATAATATCAAAAAAGTAAATATTTTGATTCAGTATTCGCCGAAGATGATGCAAATGAGTTTAGTGAAACTTCAAAAGGACCAATATCCAATGTTAATTTGAGGTTATCAGAAATCTTTAATAAAATCGTAAATGAGGAATTATTTAACAAAATTAATAAAGATATAGTAAAATATAAAAATTTATTTAAACTAATATCTTCAAAACTTGAAGTCAAATAAAAAGAAAGAGAGGTAGACCAAGGAAACAAATAATTGAAGACGAACTTCTGGAAATATATACGAAAAATCCAAGACAAATAGAACTAGGATCCGATTCTGACTC
The DNA here is from genome assembly GCA_030998225.1 of Diplolepis rosae. Taxonomy (NCBI): domain Eukaryota; kingdom Metazoa; phylum Arthropoda; class Insecta; order Hymenoptera; family Diplolepididae; genus Diplolepis; species Diplolepis rosae. The sequence goes on along the minus strand of JAPYXD010000190.1, from coordinate 172,427 downwards.
TGATCCTGAATATTTGGACTATGTGAAGAAAATCCCAGCAAAAAATAAAAGGGAGAAAAATGGCAAAAAGCCTAAACAATTCATTACACCTCAAAAGGAAGAAAGTGAAAATTATTTTTCTACTTCTGAAGATGAAGTAATTGAAATAGAACCTGAAGATGAAGAAAACTCTTTTATTGGAGAAATTTTCGAAAATAAAAACGTTGAAGACCCTTTCAATGAACGAAATTCCGGAATCAATAAAAAACAACAAATAAAAACCAGGGAAAATGTCGAAAAGACAACTTGAATAACGCAATGTCCGAGGAAAGAACAAAGATGACAATTAATTGAAGAAGCTCATTCCTCAGCATTAGGAGGCCATAAAGGTGTCACAGAGACCTATAATCAAATTCGCCAAAAATTTTTTTGCGAAAATATGGAAGTCGATATTCAAAAGAATATTCAAAGGCTGTTTATAACAGTGCTTCCAGATCGTGGATGGAATTGAATGACGTCAAAAACGAAGTCGTCCAATCAGGCTTAAAGTTTGGGTGATTGGAGTCCTATTTGATGGTACTTCCTACAAAAAAACTTTTTTCGTTTAGAAAAATATTTGCTGAAATAGAAGGGGTGCAATTTTCAGACTTTTGATGGGAAGCCTCTTCTTCAAACGAATATAACTTATTTCTTTTTGCATAAAACAAAATTTTACTTCATATGTTTTCTTCAGTCTTTTTCGTGATCGTACAACTGGTTGTAACCATCTTTGAAAAAAATCAAAATTTGATCTCTATTTTCGAAAATCAAAAATAAATTTGACTTTTGCCAATACACATCGAGTTACGCCCTGGCATAACTTTACGGGCGAATATCTACCGAAGTATCAATTTTAAATCAACTGCCTCACGGGTTTCGACATTTCCCTATGTAATTAGCAACATATCCGAGTTGCAGATTTTTCGGTTAAAAATTGTCGAAATGGGAACGCACATAAACAGAAACATCAATTTCCTACACATTTAATAACTGGATATAAATTCAATAGATTTGATTTTCAAAACATATTCCAAGTTAATCTTACGCTAACTGTAATTCAGGCATTATAACTTGTAACTTAATAATGGCAGTCCCAACTCTGTAAATGCAGAGAGCAGTTACACTAACCGCGTATGATATTATGTAATGTAAAAAATTAGCTTGAGGGTGTTCTACGGGTTCCCCGGCGTGAAGACGTTAGCGAACGGTCGCGCGGCCTCAGCTCCGGCGGAGCAACCGGTTATTCATCGCACAATTGCTCGAAAACATAAAAAACGCCATCCTGAAATTTTTCTATTTTATAAGAAGAAATCTCAGCTTTTTAACTAGATGATTTTAAATAAAATAAAATGGGTTCAAATTTGAGAAAAAGTCAAATTTATTTTTGATTTTCGAAAATGGAGGTCAAATTTAGATTTTTTTTTTAAAATGGTTACAACCAGTTGAACGACCACGAAAAGAACCGATGAAAACATATGAAGTAAAATTTTCTTGACGGAAAGTACCATCAAGTAGGACTACAATCAGCCAAACTTTAAGCCCGATTGGACAACTTCGTTTTTTCGGGTGGTATCACTTAAGAAATAATGCCCCATATGCTACCTGAGAAAACCGATGCCCATATTCCTTCAGATTGAAAACCAATAGCCTGACGTCCGACTTTTTATAAAATCCACATTGCAGTTATATTCAATAAGGTTTATTTCCACTGTGGACAAAATAGCATTGTCACAGGAGAACAGAAAAGCTGTTGTTAAAACTCGCATGGCAAAAAGGATCTGATGACTATTGACAGTATCGATGTGTTGATGGCTAAAGAACATTAACGTAACGTATTGAGACGGCTCAGACTCGACTGAAGTTCTTTGAAGAAAAATTAAAACACTTAAAACCATCTACATGGAGAGATTGCGCGTTGGGAGTGTGAACTCATGCACAGACTTCGCGATAAATCGTAATAAATAATTAATTGCATGCTAAATTGCATGCAGAGATGCGTAATGAATTATTTTAGCCTGCATATAAATCTTAAATGAAATTATTAATAAAGATTTGTGTAAGTCAGTTATATTTATGCACGCTATCATCCTTCTCAAACTTGCATCCACTAGGAATGCGGGGAAGGGCTGTCTTCCTTCAACGCGCGAGATGCTTTCTCCTTTGAACGTGCTAATCTTCCAATGGATCTGGCAGGCACATGATGCACTTTTTAGGGATAAAAAATATACCCACGTGGCAGTGAAAATTCTAACTTTTTCTAGATAATCAAATGAACGCTCAAAGCCATCTGGAAAGGACTAAAAAAATCGTGTGCAAATTTTTTGATTCATCGATTAAACTATTCCAGATGGCGGTCGCTAATGAAGACGCGCGCGCATCTAATTAATGTGGGAATCTTATGGACTGGTGGATTTCCAAGCTTAAGAGCTTGGTTGCCGATCGTTGAGATTCAGTCTGGTGCAAAAAGCGAAATATTTCAGTACACATAGTATACATTAACTGCAAATAGGTAAATAGGACCAAGTTCGAGCACATTATGACAGGTATCTCCCAGGGTAACTCATTTAGCATACGGTGGTTCAGTTTGATTCTCAACTCACTCAGTAGGGCACTCAATAACCCGTCCTATAGGCACAATGTAGGAAGGAATATGGGTGGCTACCAACTCACCTACTTTCCTTACATGTATGTCTGAAAGTTTTATATCCTCACGAAAACTAAACTGCAGAGTGTCTTTGATATCACTCTGCAATTTGCCAATAACACCGGTATCGAATTCAGGCTGGACAAATGTCGAAAAGCACTTTTGGACAGACGAGGGCTCATATAAATACTTAGACGTCTTGTCGGTGGAGTGTCCCCTTTAATCTGGAATGCAAGAGAGTATTATGAATTCCTTCTCTAAACGCTTCTGCTCAAATTTGAGAACTGTCTCAACTTAACCTACAAAATCAAGGCTATTAACAGCCACGTAGTCCTATTTCTTACATACTATTCCAATTAGCATGGAAATGCTTGTGCGCCAAATGCACTGTAGGAGTTCGGCGATTGAAATATTATTCCTACCACGTTTAAAAGGGACTGAGAGCTGTTTTGGACGTCCGAAAATTGTGTGCCTCACAAGTATTACAGTTACGTGAATACTTTCATAACAAAAGGGATGTCACTCTTTACAATTTCATCTGTAGAGGGGACAATAACTACGAGTATACACCCCTACATCTGGCTGATCCAAACTGACCAAACATCAAAGATCCCACTCCAGAGAAAGTTGCTTTGGAGTGTTGATGAAAATCTTTACAGAAATACAGTAACACCTATCGTAGCCGACACATATGGGAGACAAGTTCGGCTACGATGGGTACCAATGACATGCGATAATTGCTAGGGACTTATTACTAGCTTGGTTCAGTGCTGTGGCAACAGGTGCCCCTGTGTTTGGTAACATACGTGTACCGGCTTGTACATATTTTTTGTGTTTACTTTTGTGCAAAAAGGTGAGTAAAAGTTAGTTTGAAAAATAACCAGTTCTTTTTGTTGATAATTTAAAAATTTCATGGATAAATTCACTCAATAAAAAACTAAGGAATACTTAGTGCTTTTAGTGGAAAATGTGGAAAATGTTGAGGTTATGTTGCACGACTGTGCATACATATTTAAGATCTTAATAAGTTGAAGTATAATTGGTTATGAAAATTCTTCAATTTTTCGAAGTTAAATTGCAATTAAAATTTATAGTTCAAATATAATCATTAATTAAATTAATATTTCATTAAAAATATTCATTGAAAAAAAAATTACTAAGACGTTTTATAAAAATATGAGGACCCTCCAAAGACGGTGTTTAAGACGGCCCTGACCATGCACATTTCTCGACCAATAATGTGAAGCGTTAGAGTGGGATGTTCGTTAGGAGAGTGTCGGCTACGATAGGTTTTACTATAACCAAAAGTGGATAGAGGCTTCTAACTTATGGATGCGTTAAAGCGAAATATTTCTGGAAACGGAAGGCTTCGTCATTGCCATCCAAGACAAGGTAATCGGGACTAAGAACTATTAAAAGCATATCTTTTGTCACAAAGTTGACGAGAAATGCCGATTATGTGAAAATCGCAATGAAACCATCGAACACATTATTGACGACTGCAGAATGTTAGCTTAGAGAGAATACACGCACAGATACAATCATGTATCTGGGATTATCCACCGAAAAATAGACTTAAACTTGAGACTGCTACAAGATTAGAAGCTACAACATTAGAAGATGCGTCCTAGTACATATACCAGTTCTTCAGAATGAACATTATTTTTTTTACTGGGACAGGACTATCCAGACAGACCTCCTTGTCGTCAAGTGCGTCTCAGAGAATTTGTATTCTACGCTCACCTTGATCAATATTTGAATGGCGCTATCCTTTGAAATGTGTCTTTGGTGCTGAGCCGTTGTCCTGATTTACTTCATCAAATTTAATACGTCGGATAAGACAAGGTGATCTGAGAAACGTAAACTGAAAATTTCATTTCTGTAGAAAACTGAGTTTTGCGTGAGGTATTTGTTTTCCCTGTAATGTTTTGAAGGTCATCCTAACTCCTAGCTTCTAGTTTATCTTCTAGATTATGACCAAATTTAGCTTATGAAGACTTACACATACAAATACGTCTTGGCATTTTTATTATTTTCTGCATTGCGTGTCCTGCGGTCAGGGAACGACACCGTAAATTCTCTTCACCTCCTCACGTTGCCTTATTACGATGGAAAATATTCGTCACACATTAGCTTGGCACGTAACCTCAATTTATGAGAATGCATTTATACTTCACGAGGCAAGCTTCACTTTCAAGCATTTAAAAATTTATATCGGAAGTACTTTATTGATTAAGGAGTCAGGCCACCTTGGGGGTATAGAAAATTCGTAGAAATGAACAATTTTTCTTTGACACAACTATTACATACGAAAATTTTTCTTCACTATCACTATTAACAATATACATGAATGAATAGATTGTATGAAAATTATTTTAAAATGAAGGAGTTATATGATGTCCTTTTACAGTGACACGCCCAGACGGTGGACAGCATGGTTTCGCAAGAGTTCATCTAAAATGAAAAAAGAAAAGATTTTTTTATTAAGTAGTATAATTTCTACCGTTCAGTATAGCCGAAAAAATTAGTGGAATTTTCAACGCAAATTGGAGCAATGTGAAAAAATATTTTGGTTTGGAAAAGGAAAATTTAATTTAAACAATTCCTCAAAAATTAATGGCACTTCATATAAAAAAAAGTCTAAGCTGCATTGTAGATAATTATCAGCTGAATAGTTTTCGAGATTTTCGTTTCTGCAGAGTAAAAATAATTGTTTCGAGAAAAACGCAAAAAAAAAAGAAATATTCTATTAACTTATTGTAGATATGAAATGATGCAACAAAAAATTCGAATTTTTGATAATTTCAAGGTGGCCTAACCCCTTATAGCAGGATTAGAATTTGAACTACTGACTCAATCTCTTTTGTAACGTGAAGTTACAGCAGGGCCCTAGCTTCTTCCAACACTGCCCTATTCTAGAACGTAAAATCCCGAATTGAGGCGAAGACAGTCAAGGAATTCCGAGAGGAGGTAAGTAAGATTCTGACACCGATCGCCATACCTTTGTTACGTCCTGTGAACATTAACATTTATTTATTTATAATATTATAATTTTATTCGCAATAAAACATGCATAAACGATATGTTTTGAAAGGTATCAATTATACGAAATAAAATGTACGGTAGTAAAATTGTAATAGGGAGAGAGAAATAGTAAGTTTATAAATAGACAACGCTTATGAATGAAACGTCGAAACCCTTACAAAGGTGTGAACGAGGGAACCCCATCGGAATGTGCTAAGTAAATAAGAATATCGACCGGTGCAGCAAAACAGGGAAATTAAAAAGCTAGTTGATTTGAGAAAAAGGAACGTCGGGGAAACTTGAGGAGAAAAAGTTATTCTAAACTATTCTCATTTCTTCTTCAATATACAAAAAGCCGAGCAGATCAGCCACGTGCCAAGGTCGGGGAAGCATCAACCAGAAGCTGGTAAAAATATCTAGGGGAAAACCAGTATCGATTGAAAAATGGCGACCAGGACCACTATCGATCGAAAAATTGCCCATAAAAGCGACTGCGAATCCGAAAATTTTCAGTTGTCGTCGGATCTTCATCAGAAGCAGAAATCTCTCCAGAACTAACAAGTTTCCTCCCCAGCAAGTAACAGTAGTGTTCCCCTCAAAAGTAAATTGGAGACATTTCGCCGGGCAACTCGGTCCATCGTTTATTAGTGGGTTTCCTCATCTAATGCAAGAACTTCCCCCCTCTCCCTCTCACCCCCTCTCTCTCTCCCTATCCCTATCTCTATTCTCTATCTCTATCTCTACTCGACGTCAGTAACGATAGCTCTATTCGACACACGCCTACATTTTTAACCCTCTTACCGTATACTCCATTCCAGCACCCATCAACTATACACAGGTGTGAATTGGGATTTCACGATTTCAGCAGCTTATTTATAGATATAAAAGTGTTCAAAACACGGATACATATATGACGTGAGGGCACTGCTGCAATTTAAATTGCCGAAAAAATAAATTATTTTATTAGGTGTACAAATAAGTTTCCGACATCTTTTATGAAAAAATTGGGCATTTATTGTGAAAGAACTGCACGAATTTTGATCCAATTATGCTTCCAATCCCGCGTATTTGTACACTTTTGTCCTTCCGCTACGTTCTTTGTCTTCAATGTCAAATTCACCGTTCTTAAACTTTTGAAACCACACACGACAACTTCTCTCACTTAAGGCAGCCTCACCATATGTTTCAACAAGCAATCGATGCGCCTCAGCTGCAGATTTCTTCAAATTGAAGAAGTAAATCAAAAGTTCCCGCAAATGACGCTTATTCCGTTCAAAACTCAACATTTTCGCACACAAAAGAATATATTATACTGATAAAAATTCATTAATTTTAACATTAAAGTGAATGGCCTTTCCGGTTTTGTATAGTTGTTTTATTTAGAAAGTACGTCAACGTTTCGACCAATTTTTTGGTCCTTATCAAGACCATAAAAAGGAAATACAAAATGAATATATATAAAATAATTTTGAAAAATTACAGATACAGTAACAAGATAGTTTGTATACAATAAAATTTTTTTAATAAAAAATAAAATTAAGAGATATGTAGATGACACTTTAATTTGTCTACCAGAAAACAAAGTGGAAGATAATTTATGCAGATTTAATTCCACAGATAAAAAACTAAAATTCACTTTAGAAAAATCTATAAATAATAGTATCAATTTCTTGGATATAAATATCCAAGTTATTGATAATAAAACTAAAACTAATTGGTACAAAAAAACCAATTTGGTCGGGCCGATATATTAATTTTTTCTCTAACCACTGTGTAACATATAAAATTGGCATTATCTACTCACTTACTGATAGATCAATACTCTTATCAGATAAAGAATTTCATATAAATAATTTAGACTGTGTGCGATCTACATTACTAAAGAATGGCTATCCACTAGATCTTTTAAATGAAAAAATTTTCGAACGTTATAAAAAATTAATAACAATTCAACATAAAACAAGTCAAGTATGTGAAATTTATAATATAGATTACAGAGAAAGTAGAAAAGTCATAACTTTTCCCTACATTCGAAAATTTCAAGGAACAGCTATGCAGAATTTTAAAAAAAACTAAACTTCAAGTAGTCTTTACAATAGAAAATTCTTTCCAAAAAAAATTATTTTCTACACTTAAAAATAAAACCCCAAAAAAATTTAAATATAACATCATTTATGAAATTAACTGTATTCAATGTAACAAAAAATATATTGGACAAACTTGTAGATTCTTACACAATAGATTACTTGAACATGCTAGATCAGTTAAAAATAAAGATAATAAAACTGCACTTGCAGAACATGCTACTTCTTATAAACATTCTTTTGATTTCAAAAACACAAAAATTTTAGATACAGAAAATATTTTTAAAAAACGATTAATTTTAGAAATGATTTATATTCAGAAAGAAAATTTTTCTATTAATTATAAAACAGATATTGAAAATCTAAGTGCCTTTTATAATAATATAATAAAATCCATAAAATAATTTTTCTACTTTCTCTTGTCCTTTTTAAACCTTTTATTTTTATAATTTCATAAATTTCAAAAATTACCACTGAATTTTACCAATAGCCGATATATTACATATTAATTTTGTTGAGAACGCACCATAACATCAATAACGCTACGATAGCCAAATGAACAATTGTGGAGACATTTACTTCCAAAATGTCTAGTATTAAAATATTGGAAAAAACATGTAAAATAACGTAAAAATGAAGGAAACTATTTGTAAGTAACTAATACTTCAAGAATTTTCTTTATATAACTTGTTGAAAAATCCATCTTATGTATAATATCTTATATACATAGTAGGTGTCATTATCTATCAATATAACCTAAAAAGGTTGACACCAGTTACACAAACAATTTTTTCAAAATTTAACGGACTCTTATAGCAACTGATATGCTATGATGAGCATTTTAACCTTTTACAATATAATTTTATGATTTTGACATGGATTTTAAAAAAAAAATTTAATTACACAAGAAACACTAAAAATTTAACTAAATATCAAACAATTTGATGAATGGAAGTAAAATACCAAATATGTCATCCACGGTATGTTTATTATTATTATTCTTTCTCTCTTACCTCTTCTCTTAATTTTATTTTTTATTAAAAAAATTTTATTGTATACAAACTATTTTTTTACTGTATCTGTAATTTTTCAAAATTATTTTATATATATTCATTTTGTATTTCCTTTTTATAGTCTTGATAAGGACCAAAAAATTGGTCGAAACGTTGACGTACTTTCTAAATAAAACAACTATACAAAACCGGAAAGGCCATTCACTTTAATGTTAAAATTATAATACCGGTAACAACATATCTACAAAAAAATTCATTAATATTTCAAGGTTATGTTGTTCACAGATGTCCAAACGTATGACAGTAACGTTTCACATATCTAAATTTCAACCAAAACTTACTGGTAACGCCAACTTTTGTCAAACGGCGGAAACTTTTTTGTACACCTGATATAAAAAAATTGTTATGAGCAACTTGAAAATTTTACTGGTGCGGATTCGAACTAGTATACGATGAGAGGGTTAAGGACGTAGTCTCGTGTTCAGACTTCGAAAAATCGATTTTTTTTCACATATTTCGAAAGTATAATATACTGAGAGTATACTGTAAAAATTTTAGACCGAGATATATCTAAAATATGTAGTATAAATTTTTTATAAGAAATCTGAAATGAAAATTTTAAACGCATTTTTCTCGAAACAACATTTTTGTAATCGGCGCGTGTGATGAAAAAAACTCTATCCAAACGAACGATAATTAATTTTATTTTTTTGTTTTAGATGACTCCAAGTACCGTAATCATCCGCGCCACTCACCTACCTCCTTTTAAAGGTGTCTACTTCAGCTTAAAAAAACAATTTTAAAATTGTGTGAAATTGAGTAAACAAAATTTTTTTTGATAGTTTATGATGTCAGTAATATGTCAAAAAGTTGCATTTTATTTTGCTATAAAAAAATCCTGAATAAGCTTCCGAAACGGGCATGAACAAGAGAATACATCCTTAAAGATTTAATTTTACGACTTTTGAAATTTGAAGCTAATATGGAACCAAGGACCAACAGTTTTGGTATGTTCGAGCTCTGGGCAAGTTACTGTACTGTGTACCCTTACACGATAGAATGAAACCTAGTATTTAGAAGATTTTTGGGTTGTTGATTACAAATACGTGGTCAAAATTTAAAATCAAGATTTTGCGGTTTTCTTAATACTCTTTGCAACAGAACTTCTCACATGAGCAAGTTATTTCTTGCAATGTTGTTGGTATGAAAGGAAGAAAAGAAATTGTTCCAGGTAGATAAGCATAAGAATACACTACAGTTTTTGCAATCCCAATTAGTACACCTTTCAGTTTTTTTTAGAACTGCGAAAAGCACAGCATCTTCATCACCGTCAAAGTTGCGAATTGGCATAGGCAATTACTAATGAGAGAAAGAGAGGAAGGATGCAATGTCTCTAACCTAGAATTTCAGAGACCTTTCATCGTGCTTTTCTTTCTCTCTTCTCCCTATGCCAATTCGCAACTTTGACAATTGATTACTCAAAAATGGGACAATCAAAAATTTTGAAATAATGTTCACGGGATGTTTGACATTAAAGGCACGTTTTTACAGAATTTTAAAAAAATCTACTCGAACACAATACACGCAAGTACTACTTCTAAATAATGAATTTCACTACTTCATAGATAAATTTCATTATTGGAATTGAAAGAAAATAGGTCACTCTAAAAATAGCAAAACTGACTATTTGAAATAGTGGGTTTTACTAATTAGAATAGTGGCTTTCACTAATTCGAAAAGTCCATTTCGCTATTTCAAAACGCGGATTTCAGTCATTCAAATCGTGAAATTTTCACTATTACAGATTTGAGCACACACACACACGGGGGGGGGGGGGGGGAGAACAGGTCACGGCAAAACCGGTTTTCGAATCTCAACTTGTAGTTGCAGTGTTGTTCTATTCCTTTCTATCGCGCGCGCAAAATGAAATATTTTCTATGAATCCTTTCATCATACCAATTTAAAAAAAGTTAAACAACTTTTAATTAACAATGATTATCCAATTAATTTCATTGGTAAGAACATTGAAAAACGTTTGAATAAAATTAAATATCACTCTTCTGACAATTCCAACATTAGTAATAACTCTTTATGCCCACGAAAATACCAACAAAAAGTTTGTCTTCCCTTTTCAAATAATAATTTTATAACATTATCCAAAATTTTAAAAAAATATAACATTTCTACGATTCCGTTAGTGGAAAAAAGTTTAAATTCAATTATTAAATTAGGTAAGGATTTCACAAAAAAATAGCAACAAACTAACATTGTTTATAGCTTCAAGTGTCATAACTGTCCTGCCATATATATAGGTGAAACGAAAAGATCTCTAAAAACTCGTATTAATGAACATAAAAACAACAAAAATAGCGAATCTATCGTATTTAAACATCGGGCTGAATTTAATCACGAGTTTGATTGGGAACATGTTAAAATTATTGATTACGAATCTGATTATAAAAAAAGACTAACATCTGAGATGATTCATATAAAATGCAACAAATTTAGTATCAACAAAAAGAAGGACATATTTACTTTAAATAGAATTTACTTCCCATTATTAAAATTATTAGATTCGTGATTGAATTTAGGTTTGAATTTCTTACACATTGGTTCTTATTTGTGTTAGTTTCTTCGTTGTTAACTTATATTATAAACTCTCGTCGATGTATTCCCTTAGTTTACAAACTCTGTTTGCTCGTCTAACACCTATTATAATGACGGACTCAGCTTTTAATTATTAACGTTATGTGACTTTTATAAATTATTTTTACTTATTTATTATGGTAATCATTGTCTGTTTTCGTATTATTTATTTGTTATTGGTTTCATAAGATGTGTTTTTTTCAAGTGTTTTTTGTGTTTTTTTCAATAAAGCTTAAGCCTGATGAGGTTGGCGTACCCATGCCAACGAAACGTCGCACTTGACAACGCAACATTCTGTCTTTCGTTTCTTAATTTTATACCCTGACTGATCGACACAAATCTTTCTAAGAATTAACCATGGAGGGTAATATTACTGATTCTGAAATATTTTCAGCCGGTGAAGCTGTACGCCAAAAAATCTGTATAAATGTTCAAACAAGTCATGTTTGTACCCACCTGAGGGTTGACAACTCTACAATTTTTCGCTTGTCTACTTGTCAACTTTCAATTGTTACCATGTTTATCTTATTAATCTTATTCGTAGTTTGCAGAAGACCAGTTTCATCTGGACGTTTTTCAAAACTTTTACTCGAACCATAGTTTATCTAATAAAATAGGAATTATTTATTTGTTAACAAATAGAGCAATATTGTTAGCACGTGAAAAATATCACAACGTAAATCTAAATTTAGTAAGAAATACTTTAATTTAATCTTTTAGCTGCGGGGGTGGTCGATATATCGACCACTCAAGAAGCACAAAATATTTAATGTTTTTAGGCAAAATTTGATTGTTTTTATACGTAATTTGATGGACTGAATACGAAAAGAATACTGAAAAAAATCATCTCATCTTCAATAATACTTGAATGTCAAAAAATTGATTTATTGTTATTATTGAAGAAATTTTCTGTGAAAAAAGGAACGCTTCCACTCCGCTGGGTTATTGTTAGTATCTACAAGAGGATTAGCACTCGGTTTTTTTTTCACAGTATGTATATAATTTTTACTATTGTCATTTTCCTTCACTATTGATCGAACAGTGTATCATACTTTTATCTTCCATAAAATGGCTGAAAATGAAGCTTGGAGTAGTGGCGAGTCCGAACCCGAATATGAAGGATTATAATATGAAGACATCGGTGAAATCGATTCGGAAGACTTTTATTATAGCGAAACTCAATTGTTTGAGGACGAGCATTTTTCATCCATCAATCAAAGATTTTGAAGGTATCTCCGAAATAAATTCAAATATCTCTTTTTCAGGAAATAGGCCAATCGATTATTTTAATTATTTTCGTGATTCTTCATTGCTCCAAAAAATTGTAGGAGAGACGAATCGTTATGTAACTCAAAATCCTATCACTCAATCTTCCCACAAGAAAGCTTGGCCCCCTGTCACAAAAACAGAATTGGAAAATTTTCTTGACCTTTCGATTCTAATGGGCCATGTTCAGAAAGGCGATCTACAAAATTATTGGTCCACAGATCTTTTGCTACACACTCTAATTTTTGGTCAAATAATGTCTCGCGATAGATATATTCAAATCCTGCGATATTTACATTTTCATGATAATAAAGAAATCGTAAATCATCCGTTAGTGAAAATAAAGTCAGTAATGGGACACGTACAAAGTACATTTTTTGCAGTTCTTGCTCCAGGGAAAAATCTGTGTTTGATTTTGGTGTAACTGGCGATATTGTATCTCACTTTTTAAAACCTCATTTTTATAAAGGTCATGTTGTATATGGGGCAAAATTCGTCAATTGTACCCGCCTAACAACTTTTTGTCTCCGATTTCCTTGAAAGGCCCCGAAATTATTGTCCTAGTGAACCTCTTTCAATTCCCCTAAGAGAACGTCTCTAGTACGACGGGTTGTCAGTATACAGGGGCTCGAATTTTCAACCTTTTACCGCGCACGCTGATACTCAATTGACCATAACTTCTACAAAAGTTATCCAAATTAATTTTTCTGTAGAGTTCCTGGAAACGTTTTTTCATCAGCTTTACGCTGAAAGCAATGGTTTTAAATAAAAAAAAATTATTTGAACTTCATTTTTTAATTTTAAACATATTTTTGAGTTTTTCTCCAAGTGCGGACGTTAATTTTCTTTCCAAAATTATGATTAAAAAAAAGCTTCATTTTTTCCCTTTAAAATGAGCCATGGTCGAAAGTGGGTCGAAAGAAATTGGTGGAGATATATAACACTCCATGCTTCAAATTTAGAATGTACGGTTTCTAGTCGACTACAAATAATCGACTACAAACTGCATTTTTCAACCAAATAATTATTATCGTTATAAATTATTTCACCGATAATAATTTTTATTATTTATTGGACAAGTAAAATCCACTTTTATGTCGATACTCCATTTTTAAGACTTTAGAAAGAATTTGAAAAACCCGCCGAAAAAATTAGTACACATATTTAGTTGAAACTTTAGTATTCTTTAGTCCTAAAGAAAATCACGCCATCACAGCTCAAGAACACACATTTCCTGGTACACAAAGTATCACTCTTTCGTTCCCTCTGCTGAATTAACTTTCATGTTGAAAAAATATTCGACAACATTAGAATGTGATGTTTTCCCGAAAAAAACTGTGAAGCAAAGAAGAGAAGTGCACATACACTGTAATGAGCAAATTATTTGACTCAATTTTCGATGTGAGAGGCAACTGGAGAAAAACTCAAAAATATGTTTAAAATTAAAAAATGAAGTTCAAATAATTTTTTTTTATTTAAAACCATTGCTTTCAGCGTAAAGCTGATGAAAAAACGTTTCCAGGAACTCTATAGAAAAATTAATTTGGATAACTTTTGTAGAAGTTATGGTCAATTGAGTATCAGCGTGCGCGGTAAAAGGTTGAAAATTCGAGCCCCTGTATACTGACAACCCGTCGTATTAGAGACGTTCTCTTAGGGGAATTAAAAGAGGTTCACTAGGACAATAATTTCGCGGACTTTCAAGGAAATCGGAGACAAAAAGTTTTTAGGCGGGTACACTTGACGAATTTTGCCCCATATATAGACAATTGGTATGCCACTTTGGCAGAATTTTTACATGATCGTGATACAGATATGTGTGGCACGGTGATAGCAAATAGAAAGGGAATGCCAAAGCTTGGAAGCAAGTTAGTCAGAGGTGAAGTACAAGTCTCTCACAGTGATGTGTGGATGGCAGTGAGGTGGGAAGATAAACGTAGCGTTCGCATGCTTACAAGTGGGCACGAACTTGAATTCTGTGCAACTGGAAAACAAAATTATCTGACAAATGAAGACATTATAAATCCAAGGTATGTTCACCAGTACAATCAAAATATGGGTGGTATCGATAATGTTGATAGACAATTATTTATTACAGGAACAGTGCGAAAAACAATTAAATGGTATCGAAAGCTTTTTTTTCATTTTATTGATCTTTGTCTATCTAATGCCCATGCATTATATAAAATGAGAAACAAAGGAGCTACACCATTTCCTTCATTTCGATTACAGGTTGTTAGATCATTATTGAAACTTGATCCTTCTTCAAGCATCTCTACTTACAATGATCCTTCCAATCGATTAGTCGGATGCCATTTTCCGAGGCAAGGTACAAGGTGAAGGTGCCACTTGTGCTCTTTGCGTAAGACTGTACGTCGAAAGATATACATATGCCCCAGCTGTGATACTTCTCTATGCGCAGCACCATGCTTTGAAGAGTACTACACAAAAGAGACATTACCATAAAGTCAATCATTCCGACGTGAGAGGCAAGGGGACTCACTAAAATCAAGTACCCCAATGGGATCACCTTTTCCCCACGTCTACATCGTTGATCCTGGGTCATGCTGAGAGCAAATGTCAGAATATTTCTTGACATCTCCAGAGATGCGGCAATAGCTTGCTGCGTTTGTGGTAGAAATGAAATCGAACTTCTAAATAGACGTTCTACATAACATGAGTGTCCGTGGGAATTCAGCGCATCAAACTACATACGAAAACCTTCTAAAAACTTGACTTCTATTAGAAATATAATTTGATCTTGAATTGGCGATTTTCAAGGTCAAGGGTGTCTGCGGGAATTTCTTTGATATTTTTTTTTTCATATTCAGCGCGTGAGATTACATATAAATACCCTCCCAAACCTTTATGACAAATGAGACAAATTTTTTAAATTGCACTTCACGTTGCCTGCGGGGCTGGTTGATATATCGACCAGAAGTCAGGTCGGGGACTTTACCTGATTATTCCAGTAATTTTATGAATAAATTTTTCACTTTATAAGAGGTCGATTTGTACTGAAATTTCCCCTCAGCTAAAAGGTAAATTACTTTAATTTAAGTGGAAATTTCTATAATTATTTATGTATATTTCCTTTGTTAATTTTACGTTGTCAATATTTGACTTTATGGTATTTTTTTAAATTAAAACGACAAATATATATTTTGTCGGAAACTGTGTCAGACAAAATTTTGTATACCTTATTTAAGTAAACAATTCTGCACTTTTACATTTTTTCGTTTTTCTCTTATTCTGGTTAAAAATTTTATAACAAAATGGTGCGATTAAAATTTGTAGATCTTTATGTAGTAAACTATTTTGTATCATATCATTTTTTTGCAAAACAGGCACTAAAGTAGTACTTCGAGTCCCTATAGAGCGGCTGTAAGCACGTCCATTTACGACCAGCATGTTCATATTATATCTGTCTTCTTCCTTAAGGGAGTTACTCGCCTACCCGCCTAGTCAAAACTGGGTTAAACACGCAGGTTGATGACAGTAGTACTTGGTCTGGCAACGTCGCATCTTGTTTGTTCGTGTGCGCACAGGTGTACAGTTGCACATATGGTCACGTCAGTACCTAAGAAATGTTTCTCGGACATGAAATTATACAATGAATTAAAAAGTTGCACATCCGTCCGAATGAAGAAAAAAATGATTGCCTCTGACATCACGGTAGCTATGGTTATCGATGCATACAAAGAACATGGTTTTGATGGATTATCTCGTTTGTATGGTGCTGATAAAAACGGGAAAATTCGTGTGACAAATAATAAGAAGGTTAAAAATAAAATCTGTGATTATCTGAAAACAAAATACTAATTTACTTCAGTTTAGTTGGTATATATTTATTGAATATGTATCAAATGTTCTAAATAATAATTAATGATCGATTGTGATGATAATAGATATATATTGAAAAATTCTTATATCGATTCAAGACTGTGAAAATATGACAAATTTAGTATGTGATTGAGAAAGATTTTACGTACTACGTATTATGATATGTATGTAAATAAAGTTGTTTGTATGTACTTAACTCGTTTATTCATCATACGAATAATTAATGTAATATTTCAATTATTAAAAACATGATTTTCATAACGAATTTTAATCACCAGTTGGTACGAGCTGCTGAATAGATATAACGCATACATTTCAAATTTCGCGCACATAACCTACGAATGCGACGTTGCCACATACCTAACCAAAGACCAAAATCACATCAATTTCCAATCTTCATCGTCTTTGTTATTACTTTTAGAACCCACCTTTGAATGTTATTAAAGTTAATAACTATGCCTGCACATCTTATTTTTCTACTGTTCAAATCCCGTTATGATCTGTTCGTCAGTTGAAAAGATATCAATGATAATACACGATAACCTCCACGATTTCTCATAAGAGCCCATGTTGAATCAACTAGAGAGGCGCAAAATAGAAATATGAATATTTCACTAAAAAAACCCACCTCAGACCTTGAAATTTCGTACGGATAATTTTTTAATTATATTCTAACGATCTGAAAAGTTTAAGATTTTTCTGTTCGTTAATTCTTCATCCTGAGTAACTCCCTTAAGTCATACTTTCGTTCCTTATTTCCTACTTTTGTTCCCTACGTCCTCTGGACAGTTGCGAGAAATGGATTATATTAAATTAAATATACAATTGTGATGAAGAGATATGATTATAACAAAAATATAAAAAAACATTTTATTTTGCAATCGAAATTATATTAGGTGCGCATCTAAGTTCTAACTTGTGCCCATCTTTCTGGTAGAGCTTGAATACCGTTACGGTAAAAGTGTTCATTTTTTGAGGCTATCCACGAATCAAAACATTTTTCGATGTCTTCATATGAGTGGAACTGCTAATCAGCCAGACCATGTGCCATCGATCGAAACAAGTACTAATCAGATGGCGCAATATCTAGAGAATACGGCGGGTGGGGTAGGACTTCCCATTTGAGCGTTTCCAGGTAGGTTTTAACGGGTTTGGCAACGTGAGGCCGAGCGTTGTCATGCTGTAGAATCACTTTTTCGTGCCTCTGCTCGTATTGTGGCCGTTTTTCGCGCAGTGTTCGGCTCAAAGACATCAGTTGCGTCCCATACAGTTTCCCAGTGATGGTTTCATTTGGTTTCAACAGCTCATAATAAATAACATCAGCGTCTTTGAAGGTTTTAGACCTTCCTTCACGCGGATGGTCGTCAACATCGAAATCACCATCTTTGAAGCGACAGAACCAATCACGGCACGTTGTCTCACTTAGAACAGCATCTCCGTAAACTTTTTGGAGCTCTCGATATGCTTCAGCCGCCGTTTTCTTCAAATGAAAGAACGAAATCAACACTACCCGCAAATAACAATTATTGGGCACAAAATCAGACATTTTCACACAACCAAAATTATATGATGCCAAAACAAAATCACTAATGTATCAAAACGGTTTGTTTACCATATGTCTAAGCTTGGTTCATGACGTTTTGGATATGTCAAAATCGACCAGCACTTTCTGCCGAAGCCTTCTATTGACAAACAGCGGGAACTTAGTTGAGCACCTAATATTTTGAGATTTCTCTAACATAAAAAATGAATTAAAAATATTTACCTTCGGAATGAAGTACCTCAAAATTTTTTTTAGAATACTGAACATCTTTTACATGACAATTCCATCAATTGGTTTGCAGATGGCTCCAAGAACAGGGAAGGCGTGGGAGCCGGTGTCTAAAGGAAGAACAGCGATACGAGCCTTACGGTCCCCTTGGGATCCTACTCCACAGTTCTACAAACCGAGAACGCGGGCATACTCCAATGCGCATGCAAAATGCACGATTGTGACCGCGGCAGAAACATCCGCATCTGCTCAGATAGCAGAGTGGCCATCACGGATTAGACAAGTCAGTGACACTCACGATGCTGGTTTGAGATGCTTCGAAGCATTAAATAAACTAGCGGAAGACAAGAAAGTTACGGTTCTCTGGATCCCTGGATACAGGGGTATCAAGGGCAACAAGATAGCGGACAGACTGGCTAAGCTAGCGACAAGACAAAATCCAACTAGTCTAGAATCAGTCATAGGTATTTCAAACAGGTCGGTTACAGAAGACATTAGTAAGTGGCTGGCCAAGAAGCAACAGGAAGAGTGGTACAAGGCTACGGTATGTAAGCCAGCCAAATCTCTTATGGAGGAGCATCTAAACCCCAAACGAGGTGCAGATATGCGCAGGCATTTTTTCGAAGCAGACATTAATTAGTATTTTATTTAAAAAAATCAATACTTGATTAATTTAAAAATTAATCTTTTCGACTATCAAAATTTGGTTAAGATTGGACTGCGATTGTGAATTTTTTTTTACCAAAATAAATTTTTAAATTAATTAAATATTAATATTTGTAAATGTTGGAAATTAGTCTTGGCCACTACTTATACCAAATCTGACAGTCTAAACCTTGGCAACGATGTTGTCATTCCAGACTTTCACTATCATTGGTCTAACATTGGCTGCCAATAATGGTCCAATCTTGGACGACTGGTGACTAAGATTGGTCCACTATAGACCCGATCTAAAAGTTTCCATGGAGATGTCTTCCTTTTATAGTTCAATTAACAGTTTCTTTTACTATTAACGTCATTAAGTTTTTAAAAATTGCTGATTTTTCTATAAAATTCAATGTGCTAATTAGATAAGCGAAAAATTTACTGATTTAATAAGGCTCAATCTACAGTAATTGTTACTAAAAAAAGACATTTTTTATATTATTTAATTTTTTCTCGGTAAAGCGGACATTTTTCTCTAATATTATGCATAGAAGAACAGCATTAAGGTTTTTTGAAGTGGTAATTAGTCAAGTTTTCCAAGGTCTTCATGCCACGGTCGAACCGTGCCGTTGCCGAGGCGATGTAAATTGTCTTAAGCGGCATGCAGAATCACCGGAGCACATTCAATACTGGAAAATACAAAGGGTTAAAAACATTGAACGAAATAACGCCGGAAGCGATTGAAGATTCGATAGAATCATCTCAAAGCCATAAGGCAGCTCGCGAAATAGAATATGCCCCATTAAGATGAGCGACAAATGTTCTCTTCAGAGTTGTGAGTCAATTTTTAAAAATTTTCCAAGAAACCGATCTGGTAATTCGTTAACATATGACAGCAGGTAAAACAAAACTATCTAGTGTCGTAAGAAATGTTCTTCGACCTTCAGAAGAATTGAAAATTATAGACGCTATAAGGAAAATCAAATTTTCCGTTTATGATGCTAAGACTTCTGATCCGAACGGATCGGTAAAATTGATGACGTTTCTTGTGAGGTTCGTTGAGCCTGAAATTTTGGATGTAGTGAATCGATTAACAAGATTATTTTATTTAGATTCTACAAAATTAAATACGGTAGGTATCTGAATTTTTCAAAGATTATACATCATCGAAAATAAAAATTCGTTTAAAACTTTGACCCTGCAAGAAAATCCAAATATAGTTATAATTCCTTGCATATGTCACAAACTTGATTTAGCTGTGAGCAGCTCTTGTAACAAAACCATCTCGTCTTTCATCGATAAGTTTTTGCAAGAAATGGTTCATCATACGAACAGTACTAACATTCTGAAACATTTCATGAGTTCACAACGTTTTATCAAGAGACTAGTCTCCGAATTCTTCCTTATTCAAAAACGCGGCGTCTCGGTCGTCATACCTGCATCAGAAGAGTGCGTGAATTTTATCCGTCTTTATTACAATATTTGTTGAATTTATGCTTCATAGAATCGTCCAATGCAACTTTCCAAAACCTTAAATGGAAGTTGGAAGACCCTTCGACGAAAGCGTTACTAGATTTTTTTAAATATATTTTGTATCAGTTTAATAAAATTAATTTGTTTTTTCAAAGTGATGAAACAAGGGTACATTTACTATATTCTAAAAAATTATGTTATATTCGCGATGGATTTTTCATAAATATGTATGTATTTGACGCTAGAGGAGCTATCATCGATAGCGACATAGACAGCAGTTTCGATTATGTTTTCTATTACGCGATCAAAACCAAACTCTCAGACGTCTACAAGCCTGGATTGAAATACGGATGTCAGCTCATTTATCAAAATTTTTCTTTCAAACCGGAACTTGACATACTCTCTTTTGATAAAATGTAGAAAATAATCTTATCTAGTAATGACACAAAAGGAAAAATCAAATATCCCAAATTCAGAACTTTGGTAGAGTATATTCGCTCTTTGACTCATTCGAATGCCGCTGCAAAGAGATCCTTTTCCATGTTGCCCGACATTTGCATGAAAGAACGAAATAGATTATCAATAGATAGCATCAACGCCATTGCTGTTGTTAAAGCATCCGTGAATTTGCAAGAAAAAAAAAACTCGGCCAATTGGAATTTCAGATGATCAGTTGAAGAGTGGACATTCAAAAGGGCGTAACCCACAATTTTTCAAAAATCGTTTTTTTGGCGAAACAAATTCTTGAGGTTAATGCCGATACAATAGCGCAAACGATTTTTTTTTTCCAATCGGAAATATTTTTATTTTCGATTTGGAAATCAAAAATCTGTATCTCGAGGTGTCGAAATGGGAACGTTTTTGTGCCGCCGTGTAAAATTTCAGAAATGTGGGTTACGCCCTTTTGAATGTCCTCTCTTCAGTTGTCTCTGATGTCGTCGACAAATTTTGACGAGCCGACAAAGAAAAAAGCAAAAAAGAACGCATCACAATTGCATGCAGATAAGAATGAAGAAGCGATGCAATGAGAATTTCTTTGTTTTTTCTTTTTTTTCTATGCACATGCCATGCTGAACTGGCAGACATAGAATGATATTTTTTCGGATAGTTAAATTAATATTAAATTTCATCGTTTTATGTTGAAAATATATGTTTAGTTACTTAGATAATAATGTATATGGGGCATAATTTCTCAAGTGATACCACCCCAAAAAACGAAGTCTTCTGATCGGGCTTAAAGTTTGGCTGATTGGAGTTCTATTTGATGATACCTCCTACAAAAAAATTTCAACTAATTGTAACCATTTTTGAAAAAAATCAAAATTTGACCTCCATTTTCGAAAATCAAAAATAAATTTGAGTTTTTCTCAAATTTTGACACATTTTATTTATTTTTTAATCATTTAGCTGAGAAACTGAGATTTTTTCCCATAAAATAGCAAAATTTCAGGATGCCGTTTTTTTTGTTTTCAAGCAATTGTGCGATGAATAACCGGATGCTCCACCGGAGCTGAGGCCGCGTGACCGTTCGTTACTGTCTTCACGCCGGGGAACCCGTAGAACACCCTCAAGCTAATTTTTTATATTACATTATATCATACGCGGTTAGTGTAACTGCTCGCTGCATTTACAGAGTTAGGACTGTCATTGTTAAGTTACAAGTTACAATGCCTGAATTACAGTTAGTGTAAGATTAGTTTGGAATATGTATTGAAAATTAAATCTATTGAATTTATATCTAGTTATTGAATGTGTAGGAAAGTGATGTTTCTGTCTATCTGGGTGAATTATTTCAATGTGAGTTAATGGATTTTGTTTTTTTGGAACCCTCTATCTTTTTGTACATAGCTTATTTCGTAGAATTGTGTTTCTTGGCGATTTTTTTCGTTTTTGGAGGTAATTTCGCGGGCCTCTTCTATGGTTTCTTATTTTGGTTTTTTGGCAAGATGTCATACTTTTCATAAGATGAAAATTTTTTCATTAAAAGTTTCCTATCCTGAGTAGAAATGAAAGCGTGGTATTGCAGTGTACCTGGAATCGTTACTGCTTAGTCAAATCGTCATTTCAGAATATCGGTAGCTATGGCGCAACTTTATTTGCTGCTGAAGAAAATTTCGGTTTCTTGCAATTACTCTTTGCACGATGTTGATATTTTTTTAAAAATAATTTGGTTCATAGGGGTACTCTCACCTGGTGGAGCCGGACCGAGCGTCGATCGATGGGTTCCCCCATGTCCGACTCTCAGTGGGAGCTGACATCCAGTGTCAGGTGCCCCTAACTGGGTGTTGCTCGGGGTGGCCAGGCTGACACCGACCGATCATCCGGAGATGCCGCATCGAACGCCGAACGAAGGGTTCCCACGTGGCCGGTTTTCGACATGTTTAAGGGCTTACTGTCAGGCGCCCTGACTGACCCTCATTCAGGCATCTTTGGGTGAGACCCCCGACACCGGCTTTCCTGGTTCAGTCGCAGTGAGCATCGACCGATGAGTTCCCCCATGGTCGACTCTCGGTGTTAGTTGGCACCAAGTGTCAGTTGCCCCTGACTGGGTGCTGCTCGGTTTGCACCTGGACAACACCGACCAGACCGAACACCAGCATAACGTTACCGATTGGTCCCACGTCAGGTGCCCCTGATCGAGATCTACATACCGGGGCGGCTATTAGATTCCCGACCTGGTGCCATCACGCCGAACGCTGACGAATGGGTGCCCCCATAGCCGGCCTTCGACATTGGCTGAGGATCAGCCGCAGGTACCCCTAACTGCGCTCGGCTTCAATGACACCGGGACGACGATTCCACTGAGCTCTAGACCAAAGACCAGAGACCTAAGAGAGCCGTGCCGAATCCCGACCCATGGGTACCCTTATGGCTGGTATTCGCCAGGAGCACGCGCCCAACGTCAGGTGACCCTGACTGGGCGCGGCTCAGGTGAATCTTGGGTGCACCCGACGTACCCAACCGCACGCGAACATACCCGAATCTACCCGAGCGCATGAAGATTGTAAAAATACCGGCGAACCAGCTCATCCCTTGACCAAGGGCAATAGCCATTGGCCATGAAACAAGAAGGCCGTGTGTGACGTCAGGCGCTCCTAATCACACCCCGCACCGGTTCTTTCCGTGGCATTGTAACCCAACCGTCTCACTGAACAGATTTACCGACCGACCAACCGACACACCAGTAACCTCGGCCCTCTGGATGCATCCATGGCCGAGGCCCCGCCTAGATTCAGGTCCGGTCAGATACCGCTAACCACGACAGACTGACGAGCCGCCCGGACGAGACTTTAACGTGAACGTCCCCCCCCTCCCCCACCCCCGACGAGAACCGGACTACGATACCATTTGTATACCGACGATTTATTAACCCTACGATTATTATAAGTATGATTTACAGAGGTGTATAAAATTGAGTGATACGAACTGCTCCATACTCCGACCAGACAAGCCTGTGCCCGCACAGTCACTTCGGCACACACACACACAAACACACGCGCACAGTAAATTCTCACACTGACACCGGCACACAATCTATCTTTTTACAGTGTACAGTCTTTTCCACAAGAACAGGTACGCGTTTTCTCAGACAGTTTCAAAGATTTTTATTCCTTTCTTTTATGTCCTAACTGTACGTTCGAAGGGCTACAGCGAAACAACCGATTCATTTCAGTCTTGTTGGAAGTGTCGAATATTACACAACATAAGGCTATAAGTGCTATCTGCGCTAAACGTTACGAAGCGATGTTTTTGTGCACCCATGCACGCGGACCACATCTTTCATACTCAGCTGCTGCCAAAGTGCTTAAAAAGTCTAAGCACTTCGTGCAAATGTGGGTAGAGCGGTATAGGGACACAAAAACCATCAACGACCTGCCAGGGAAAGGAGAGACGCGAGCAACGTCCAGTAAGGAGGATAAGATGATCGTTACACCGTTCAAGCGCGATCCAACTCTCCGGCTGCATGAAGCCAAGGCTAAGCTAGCACAGAAGGGACTACACGTTAGTATAAACACCAAAAGACGCAGATTAGCTGAGGCGAAAATGCAGTACCGTCCCACGAGGCAGAAACCCCTGCTCTCAGAGGTTCACATGGAAAAACGCTTGGCATGGGCTGCAGAAAATGTTGATCGCGATTGGTCCAATGTACTTTTTTGGACGAAGCGTCCTTTTGGGCATGGGTTTCCATAAAACGTGCCTGGTCAGCCGCTGGCGAGAGTTTTCTTCAGCGGACTGTTAAAAACCCCATAAAGATCCATGTTTGGGAATGCTTCTCACAGCGCGGTTATGGTTGTTTAGAGCTTTTCACTGAGAGCCTCAACGCTCAAAAAATGCTTCGAATCTACGAACAGGGTTTTCTGAGATCTGCAGAGAGAAGATGTTTGGAGCCAATAATGAGGATTGAATTCTTCAAGAGGACAACGACCCCAAACATCGCAGTCACCTCTGCAAGTCCTGGAAAGCGGAAAATGGCATCACGACCTTGGACTAGCCTTCACAATCTCCTGATGCGAATCCAATAGAAAATGTGTGAAGTGTCATGAAGAGGAAACTTGCAGGGGGGCGTGCATTCACTCCGAAGCAGCTCTCTCGACGAATTAAGGAAGTATGGCGCTCTCTACCTACGGAATATGCAGAAAAACTAATCGTGAGCATTCCCAGAAGGTGCCAGGCCATTATCCAGAACAACGGCGATTGGACGGTTTATTAGGTGAGTGCGCCAAAGTGCTTTATGCGCAATGTTGTGCCAAAAAAGAAAAATGAGGTTTTCTTCAAAACTTTCCGAGTAAACGTGTACCTTTTCTTGTGGAACAGACTGTATATTCATTCACACACACCATACACGCAGATTTAACATTTAATGTATATCTCCTTTGTATATTTTAGTATTATTTCTTTCTTGAATAAATTTTATAAATATGCGGTGATGTACATATGAAGCATTAAATGCTTAATCGAAAACTTTCAAATAATTTAATAAATAAAAGTTGACCTTGAAATGATCGTAAACCTGACCTGATGGGGGCCAAACAGACCCCGGATTCAGATTCAGCGACTCCAAAAAGGTTTAGGTATGGTGGTCTAGTCTGATGCACACAACACTTTTTTTGTGAGGCTATGATATCAAAGTATCCTAGCCTCAACTCGGGGAGCAAAATGATATATCTAGTTTTTAATGAATAAAAAGTTATTTACATTCCTTATTTTTGTACAAAATATTCATATCACTCACCTGCAACCTTCCAAGGACGTTAATCAAAACTCCTCCGTCAAACATGGGTTGCGAATCAATAGCCGTTATTATCCGATTTATTTTTTGGAAACTTAGGCTCTGAAAACATGTAAAATTGTAGTGATCAAATTGACAGCACATATGTGCATCTTAAAATTAGTATTTTGCTTGAAAAATGTGGACGTATGGTATTTCAACACCCTATAAAACCAAAACATAAGCTCTGGGGATCACTCCTATGTCCATCTGTGTTTAATTTGTGGACGCAATTACTTTCGAAAGATATAACGTGTCGAAATAAACCTTAACATATTTGGTTGGCAACAAAGTCATTTCGTTTTTTTTGCATGATTATCAAAACAAGTTTATTAATACAAATGACAAACATTAATCATTAGCTGGCGACAGTAGACATTCGAATTGATAGTTTGGTTCCTTGGGAGTAGCTTAAAATAAACAATACTCCACGATCTTTTTCGCACGACGTTATCGTAAACAACCCATTTTTCATCGCCCGTTATGATTTAATTTGAAAATGGATCGGTTTCGTTATGTTTCAGCAGTGAATCGCAAATAGAAATTCGTTTGGTGAATTGAATTTCATTCAATTTGTGAGGAACCCGAATATCGAGCTCATTAACATAACCAAGTTGTTCCAAATGCTTGAGGTTAAAATCTCCGGAATGAAAACGAGCAAACTAATTCTGGCATTGGCGCTCTGTTAATCATTTTTCACCATAAACATCATATAACTTTTTCCGAGCTTGCACTGCGTTTTTACCTTTTCGGAAGTAATAAAGTAAAATGTGACGGAAATGACCTTTCGGAATCTTCATTTCAAATCATTACAAAACAATAAATAAAGAACAAGACTTGAAACTTTTTTTTTTACTGAATAATCTATGAAACGTGAGCTATCATATACAATAAACGGTCTGAAGTTTGCAATGGAGAAGAACGACTTCGAACGACCAAAATCATCTAGCGGAAAAAAGCGAAATGACTTTGGTGCCAACCCAATAAATATCCGCCAAAATGAGCACTATATCTCTGTATTTTTCAGTGATTTTCACGAATTTTATGATCAAGTCATTTTTGTCATCTAAATAATACTTTTACACATTTTCGAGGGCAGAGCTCATTATTGAAATTGAACCTTCAATAGTTGGATACATTGCACTCGCTATGACATAACCTCTTTTCCAATTCAATTTTCCTCCTACAAAGTTCTTGCATTTATTACAAAAAAATCGTGTGCAACAAATGCTAGTACAATCGAGACTCGTTTATTGAAAGTCGAGAGGCGCTCCCATCACCGCAATCCGAATTGTCATCGTATTTTGGAAAGGGCAGAAACGTATTTCTAACATTCCCTATCAGAATATGAAAAAAATGAATTTTTACGATGCAGAATAATATATTGTAGTTCTTAAAGAATATTATACTACATACATACACTATACGCACATGCAACTAATACGTATAAATTAACTTATACCTTAAAGTGTTATAAATTGAGAAGCGAGTCCATTATTACATTATATGATGGGTTATAAATCTTCAAGTCTGTAATAATATTCAGACAATTTTTTTGTTCTTTTATGATAAAACACATTTTGGCTAATAATTTTTTGAAATAATTTGGTTTTCTGTGTAAAATTTCGATATTATTCCAATTAAAGTTTTGAATATATTCTATTCTATGGTAGCTGGTCATGTTATGGTAGTTTGGATAAAGATCAATATTTTTTACTGTTCATTTAATTGTTTCGCCATTGTTTGGCCAATGTAAACTTTATTACAAGTTAAACAAAAAAATTTATAGACAACATTGGTGAATTGCAAGTTGTGTAAAGGACCTTTGCCAAGTTTGATGTCAAAATCAAATTTGCTGTCGGTTCTGAAACGAGTTTTTATGATAAACTCTCTTGGGATTTTCCTGGATCTATAGAACACATACTCTGGTCAACTGCTTTGTTTTTTTAGCTAAGCATCCTATCCAACAAAGAATATCTATAATAAACTACTTCATTGATACTTTAATGCTCTTTTCTCATAAGTCTTTCCATAATAAAAATATAAATCCTATCAAATATCTCTTAATTTGAAAAAATTATCCTGTAAAATTCATCCAATAAGAATCAGAAAACAGATTAATCCTTTGTAAAACAGAACATACAATACAATAGACGAATGTTAATATGATTTATGTACCTCCGGCGCGTAAACTCGTTTTTAAGATACAGTTGAGAGTAGCGTAATGTTGTGTATTACGATACAGGGGAATTTTGAAGTGACATGTTTGATAAAATATCTGCTATTATATTGAACCAAAATTCATAGAATTTTTTGTTCCTTTCTCGT
The DNA here is from genome assembly GCA_030998225.1 of Diplolepis rosae. NCBI lineage: Eukaryota > Metazoa > Arthropoda > Insecta > Hymenoptera > Diplolepididae > Diplolepis > Diplolepis rosae. Next base: position 144,403 of record JAPYXD010000190.1, on the reverse strand, counting down.
TATTTTGGCATAGGGTCGGATTCTTTTTATTTTCTTCCATTAAAATTATCACTATTAGATATAAAAATACTCAAAAAGAAAGCAAGGAAAACGTTTCGGCCACATATGGGGGCCCTCGTCAGTGCAATAAATTCAAAGATTAATTCAAAATTTCTGTAAAACGTTAGAATATAGATGATTAAAAGTAATGTAAAAATTGAACTGCGCATGCGCCTATAACCATACAGCGGAGCGTAATCTTCTTCTTATTCTTTTTCTTCATTGTAAATGAAATAGAATATGTCCCAATGCAAACAATTCGGGTAATTACGGGACTCGCTTAAAATGCTCGCAGGACTGATCGCGCCTCGGCTTTGCCTCAGCTACACCTCACCTACGCTCGACTACGCCTTGGCTTTGATCTCCTGCAAGCATTGTCGCTCGTCGCGTAATAACCCTCATTATGCGCCTCGGCACATAATATACTATTTGATTCTGGAAGCACTATTATATTCCCGTATAATCTGGCTAAATACTAGCACAGAAATGAAGAATTATAACCTATACTATACTCAGTCCTGCATTGGTTTTTTCGAAAACCGAGCAGGGGGCCCTGTATCAAGGGATTCTGCTGAATACAGATACAAACTAAATAAGCAGTCGCGGACAATTGTCCAAGGATGGTCCCGAAGTAATCACTCCCAAGCCAAGGTATTAACGACCGTGCTGAGGGCTGCATAGCACCAGGGAAATGATTAAAATAACAGTATGTAGGAGGAATTTTTCGGAGGGAAGTTGGAAGTAACGGTGGTGCCCGATTGCTTTGAGAAGTCTGGCGCGAGGAGGCAGAAGAACTGCCTGTACGGGACGCTTCAGATTGCGATGAAACGCATTACCACGATTTTTATAGGTGTTAGTGAGACTCTCTGCTACCCAGGATCGAAGGCAAGTTCGTGGACATAGGACCCAGCATTGAAGCCGAGGGTGTCGAAGAAGCTGCAAGAGGCTTTTTTGATCATAGATAGGAGTTAGAACTCAAGGTGTCTCTAACTAAGAGACCATACCGGGGAAACAGTAACGCATATGTGCTTCTGGAGGAGGCACGAGCCTTGAAATTACTCAAAGCGGCTCACATCAAAATCGGGTGTTACCGCAGTATTGCCTTGACAAAGACCTTTCTTGGCTATGCCAAAAACAGACAGGTGGGAAGGCTTAGCAGACGGCCTTCAGGCCCTGTAGGTTGTAGTGTTCCAATGAGTCGGTAAAATAATGCGGAGGGTTCTATAAACGGGCATCTTCCCAGTTGCATGGTGGTTGCCCTGTAGACGGGTTTATCCGAAGTTGAAAGAGGGGTGCGCTATAGACGCATTCATCCCTACGAATGGAGAATGATCTACGTGAATGGAGCTATGAGTAAACTGGCAAATAGAATCTCCTGGGAGGGCATTGCAAAAGCCACCGCAGTCCGTGAGCAAGCTCAGTCTAAATAATCGTTTCGGTACGGCATCCTGCTGGGAGTGCCCCGCCGCTTAGCTCTGCCGAGGTAGTGTGCCATGCGGGATAAGGAGCCAGCCCCTTCGGGACCTTGATCAGTAGGTGCTTAATAAATACGGACGTCGGAGTCTGTGTTGCCCTAAACGAGATTTATGGTTACAAAAGAATCTTCGGGGAACAAGGTGTCCAAGGCTTCTTTGGGGGCTGAAGGATGGAGGGAAAGAACTTCTACAAAGAGGAGGAGCGACTCGTCGCCCTAGTAAGCCTAACTGACCGGAATCCAGGCTCCAAATAAGGAAGGGGGTGACAAACGGTCACAAATCAGGAGAAAAAAACATGAAAGAAAAAGAAGAAAGTGAAAAAAATCGAAGAAGGCAAAAGAACCTGTTACAAAAACACAGGTAACTGACGCCAGGCCGAAGCCTAAACGCTCTACGCCCGCCGGGTTGGGCGACTATATCAGAGTGTTGCCGAGGGACGGCCAGTCCTACGCTGACATCCTGATGGAAATAAAGGCGAAAGTTGACTTCCAGAAGGAAGGCTCGAAGTCGTAAAAAACTCTAAAACTCTGCTTGGTATCAGGATTCATCATGGTGGGCCGGGATCCTTGTTTGACCAGTTGGCTGCCCTACGTCGTGAATGCCTCGCAGAACGTCGGAAATTGACCAGGTCTAAGGGGGATACTTTGCTGCAAGAGGCGTGGAAAACGACTAAAGCCTCTTTGAAGCGAGGCATGAAGAAAAGCCGACTTGAGACTTTAAAATGATTTCGACCTATTTCTGTTCCAATTTGCTTGTCTCGAGCCAAAAGAAACATTTTGCTTTTCAGGTGGTGTTCAATTGTAAATTTTTAATATTTTTGAGAGCAATATTGGCCTATTTTGTCTCAAAATCAGTCTACTCTAATTCACAATATGGGTAACATGAAGGGGAAGGATTTCACGTAATCAAATGCTTTATTTTAACGCCTGATGACATAAAAAAACTCGGGTCTTAATGCCTTTCGAAAGACAGAATTCACAACGCCTGAATCTTCGGTCTAACGTCTATAAGTTGCATTTTTTTGTTTCAAATCTAAAATTTTTCCTATCACTTCCCTAAAGTATGCAGGGAGCTGAAGTTTGAAAGTGAAAATTGTTAAAAATCGGAAATTACGTCGGCCTTTCTCACACACTATCTCGGGTTCTATTTAATGATAATACTAAATTTTCAAACGTTTCGACTCAGGTTGGAGTCCTCATCAGTAAGAATTCATTTCTGTTATTTTTTAAAGTAGACGGATAAACGATGGTGAAAAAAATTGATCCAAGTGACTGAAACGTTTGAAAATATGAAACCTTGAGTTTACATTTTTTCTGGACCCTAAAGCCAACTAAGTACACCAAAAAATATCCAAATTTCAATACCAAGGCTCGATATAAGTCCTGTTTATTATTAAATTTGTTTTTCATCAAATATATTTTATTTAAAATTTGTTTAAATTCAAATTTTGTAATGCAGTACAAAATTATTATTTATTTTGGAAACTTTGGAAACAATTAAAATGTATTTGAGTGACAAGAGATTAAAAAAAGAATAAATATTCTCCGAATCGTGGTGCCCCGTTTGGCGCCTACCGCCTATTGTGCCCTGACAGTGTCTCGTGAGTCGAGTGACCGGCTGAAACGCTGCTTCAAAAATCTTTCGAACATCGCTCAATAAATAAAGTCATATCTCGGAAACTAATGAAATTTTTACAATTTTTTTGGGCTCAATTTATAGCTGAGGCTTATTCTGAGGCTGAGGTTGTTCTGGGTGCGTGAAAAGTAGTCATCCCTTGCCCCTGTTCGAGTAGAAAGGGAATCACTACTTGAGATTTCAGACAATGTACGTTATTCAAATGTCCTTTTATTGGGACTATTAATTGTTAGGTTTGAAATCTTGTAACATGGATGTTACCATGTGGTGTGAACGCGGGGCGCGATATTGCGAAGGACCGTCCTGGGCCCGAACAGAGTAGAGATCGCCGAGAAACCTCGAGGGGACGAGTTTTCACTGTTCGTTGTTGTCTGTCGCCGAGTTTGGTTTGATTTTCGCCAGCTTGGTGAGTTGCTGTCCCGTTTTTCGGTCGTCTCACTATACTTGTGAATCTTACTTATTTGGAAGTGCCCGGTCCGTGTTTGGTTTCTGTCATTCGCTTGTGCCATTCTAATTTTCAAGTTAATAAAGTGTTATACTGTTTTTTAAGTTCCTGTGTCACGTGATTCCCCCTAGTTCTCGACATCCTTTTACTTAAATCCCACCCTCTAGATAACAACCTCGTTATAATCTTTAAGCAAGACGCAACCTCGTGAGCCAGCAAATCTCTATCTGATCACGGAGGGCGGGTAAACATGTGCAGAGAAGCTCTTAAGATAGTAGATAGATAGATACATCTATTTGTATTTTTATATATTTTATCTTTCATAATAAAACTTACATTAAATTCATATACAGGGTGTTCCGCCAATAGACATAGAGTTTTAAATGTCGAATTCGTTGTTAAAAAGCAAACAAAAAATTACATTGACAAAATGTTGTGCCAAAAACAGTTTTCAAACTATTAAGCATTGCAATTGGCGGATGTTTTACCAAGATTCACTCCAGATCAGTAGAAGAATAGTTCTCAGGCAGAGAAAAGACAAAATGTTGCCGAAGCAACATGAAGTTTTAATCCTCGACAGGGTGAGTCGAAAAATTTCAAAAATGTAAATTTTGTTTAAATAATCACAATCACCTCTTCTGGCCGAAACTAAGTTACCCGTCTCTCTAGCTCTGTTAACCATACTCAAAACTTTGGTTTGGGTGTCTCCTATTCGGATACTTCATCGCATATCCTACACAGGTTTGACGTGCATTCCGCTTACATTGGCCATACATTATTAGCATTTCACAATACTCCTAAGGCGTATAATTCATTATAAATTGATCTTTCGCTAAATTTATATGAATAAGAATCTCACACTACGAAGTACGCAAGGAGAACAAAGAAAATTAAATTTTGGAAATTTGACTAATATCAGTAAGGTTCAATTTTAAAAATTTTGTCTTCAGAACAAACATAAAATTAATTTTTGAAAACGAAAATTTTAAAACTTGCTGAGGATTAGAGTTATTATTTAAACAATCGTTTACTCAACAATTTGTTACAAACAAAAAAGTTCCTGTGGAATAATTAATTTTTTAATTCGGATGTCTACTATCTTCAGCTGAACAAATTGAACGCAGCGGTCAAAGAAAATCTTTAGCCTCTCGCCAAAAATTATTAATGCTTGATTGGGAAGTGATGTTACATCCGCCATATAGCTCTGACCTTGCACCATCAGATTGCTATTTATTTCGATCCTTGCAGAACTCCTTGAGCGGTAAAACCTTCAGTGATGATAAAGCTATGAAATCGCACTTGGTTCAGTTTTTTGCCGATAAATACCAGAAGTTCTATGATCGTTGAATCATGAAGTTATCAGAAAGATGGCAAAAGGTCATCGAACAAAATGGAAAATATATCATTGATTAAAGTTTATTCCTTGTATTTAAAAAAATGTGTTTAATTTGTATGGAAAAATCGGTAATTACTTCTCGCGCAACCCAATAGTATGAAAACTATTTTTGGCCCAACATTTTGTCAATATGATTTGTTGTTTGGTTTTCAACAAAGAATTTGACATTGAAAAATTTATAACTATTGACGGATCACCCTGTATACCGAATACCGAAATCGTGGCTGATTCTTTGATTTATTATTTGCTTTAATTTATCGTCGTTTGGAAAACTTGTATGTTTTAAAAGGAACGCTTCCACTCCGCTGGGTCGATATAGTAGAGTTCCGTTATCACGGTAAGTGATACACTCTTCTAGTGATCGACATAATCAACTGAAATGATTTGGAAAAATTAGTAAATAATCCATGATATTGTATATCAAAATATATTGAAAGCTCCATCTAGTCTTAAATGACGTTAAGTTAATTCTAGATCACAGGTTGGTAAGGTCGATATGTATAGTAGAGTTCCGTTATCACGGTGAGTGATACACTCTTCTCATGGTCGACATAATCGACTAAAATGATTTTGAAAAATTAGTATGTTAAATTCTCATCGTTTGTTCCAATTCGATTAAAAAACTTTTCAAATGATTCAAAATACATCACCATTATCTTGCCCGAAGACCAACGACGTAGACGTCTTCAAACAAGTTGATCTTTTATTGTTCATAAAATTTCGAAAATTCTTGGTGAATTACTTTTCATGAAGCTTTTAAAGATATTGTGGTATCCGAAAATTTTAAAACTCGCGTAGCTCTAAAACACATTAATCACTATCAGCACTTATTAGAAAAAAAAGAATCGGGCTTGTGGTCAACGCGAACTGGTACATCAATTCACGACGAATTTTTGAAATTTTGGAGACAATACAAGATTAGCTTGTTGGAAGACCCTACGTATTCAACAAGCATGAAGAAAGCAGTCGTTAAATTCTCCTCTTGGCATATGTATTAAGATTATGAAAAGAAATAATAAGAAAATGGGTCAATCACATCACTATGTGATATTAGTTATAATTTTAATTGCTACAGTTTCTGAAGCTTGAAATGCATATGAATTAAAAAATGAAGTCCCTTTTTGTCACAATTTTCATCATATCTTAGGACCAGTGTGTGTTGTAATAATTGTGTATAGGATAAAAAATTTACTAACTATTACATCGTGGCCATAATTATTTGTGGGAAGATTGAAAAATAAAAAATAAAATATATGAAAAAGTACTTAATATATTATAACTAAGTAGCTATCCAGGGGGGGGGGGGGGGATTCACTGTGACACAGGCATTTAAATCAGTCAAAATAATTTATTAACTTACACTTAGTATATTGCTTATTTCAGTAAAACTATAAAATTGGATAGGTCACACTACTCGAACTCTCGGACGTTTTGAAGGGATTAAGAAGTCCAATTGTTTCCCATCCTTGATTTTACATACTGTAATCTCAAAACTAGATATGAGACAATGAAAAACATTTTTTGTAATCGTTAATAATATTTTCCCATAAGCAAATACCATAATAGCAAAAATAGTGGATCAGTTGCAGCACTAATGCTTTTTCCATAGCTACTTGACTCGCTGCCTTACTGTATACAACTATTAGAATTAATGGGGGAGTCTGGTGTAGAGATTTGAAAATGAGAGTGATTTTGACGGATTCTTTTGAAAACGAGGCAACAATAGATCTTTTAGGCTCTTATAGAATTTATTTGCCCACTCATATTGCACACAAATATTTTTTGTTAGTTTTTTTTTTTAACTGGCTACATGAAAGAGGGGCGGGGGGGAGGGGGCGTTGAACAATGACGGTATTTTTTTCAAATTTTTTGTCACAAATTATTATGTAAAACGAGCAATTGTTAATATTTTTCGACGATTGTGGTTCACTTTTTTCACACAACCCTGATAAACATTTGTGCCAAATTTGGTAACGATTGGTCAATTAGAACGTCTTGAATCACTTCCGTTAGGTCGAAAAACGTGGTTTTGAGATAAACGCGTTTAAAGTTTTTAACCTATCAACGACCAAAAGACCGCAAAATGAAGCGACTATTAGACGATTTTGCCATCGTGGCTTTTTGAAAACTGAGAAACTCGTTACACCGCGTCTGGTGTCCACGCTTACACTGGAAAATTTTTGAAAGTCACGCTTTTCCATTAAAACAATCGCCATCTAATCGCTAGGACCAGTTTCGGAGCTGCAGCGCGGCGCCTGTTATCTAACGGCCTGTAATTTTTGTAATTCAACAGATTTTGACTTGAAATTCCAGGAGTACATTCTTGAAACATGTATGTACCAGGGGTGTTAGTTGAAGTTTGCCGATTTTTTCAATAAAGAAAAAACTTAATTCTCAAGGGAATCTCAAAAATTTTCTATTCAAAGTATTGACCATTGGATTCTACACATTTTGACCATCTTTCAGGCAAATCATGGATACCATACCAAAAAAACTTTTTCTCTTTCAAGGCAAACCATTCGACGAGAGCCATTTTTCGACTTCTCCAAAATTGGCGAAGCGCTGCTCTGCGAGTGAGTGTCCCATCAATGCGAAAAGGTGATAGTCGGACAGGGCGAGGTCTGGAGAGTACGGCGGGTGCGATAATATTTCCCAATTCAATGCTTTTAATGTGTTTTTCACCACTTTAGCGGTATGAGACGGTACGTTGTCATGTTGTAGGATAACTTTGCCATGTCTTCGGGCCCATTCCGGCCGTTTTTCGATCAACGCATGATTCAAATCGATAATTTGTTATCGGTAGCGATCCGTATTCACCGTCTCACTAGGTTTTAATAATTAATTATGGCCAAAGCGATTTGGCCTTGGAGTCGATGGGTCGACCTCACCAGGTGAAATCCATGATTTTTTCCGCTTCGGGTTCTCGAAATAAATCCATTTTTCGTCCCCCATGACAATTTGATGCAAAAATGATTTCCTTTCGAACCGTTGAAGCAGCATTTCACAAATGGTTTTTCGATTTTCCATTTGTCTATCGTTCAGTTGGTGTGGTACCCATTTTCCATACTTTTGGATTTTTCCCATGGCTTTTAAACAATGGCAAATTGATCCTCGGGTCACATTTAGTGTTTGTCGTCTCTCCTTAAAATCATCACTTTTCTCTCAAGGATTAGGCAATCAATACTACAAATGAAGTACATAGAATAGTATATTATGTGCCTAGGCGCATAATAAGGGTTATTACGCGACGGCCACAATGCTCGCAGGAGATCGAAGCCAAGGCGCAGTCGAGGCATACGTGAGGCAAAGCCGAGACAAAGCCGAGACGCGATCAGTCCTGCGAGCATTTGGAGCGAGTCTCGTAATTACCCGAATTTTGTGCATTGGCACATATTCTATTTTATGTGACTTCGGCGCGTATACGAGTTTTTATGCGTACACTCGAATCTAATCTAGTATAGTAGTTGTTTGCGGCGCTAGTCATTACACTTGATATTTCGCGACTAGTCCCAGCCATTTTGATTCTCTCGATCTCGTGTAGTAGTAGCGTATTGTAATAGAGCATGCGCAGTTCAAATGTACAAGGCTTTGTCAGTACGGTGCTAACGCTGTACGAAGAAGAAGAAGAAAAATAAGAAGAAGATTACGCTCCGCTGTATGGTTATAGGCAAATGCGCCGGAAGCACATAAAAATCAAATTGTCTTTTTTTACTACCTCTTATATACATTTTACTTCCCTTTTTGCTTTCTACCTCTCTTTCATAAATTATATGAAATTTCATTGTTATAATTTTCTCCCCGAATCTATTAAGTGCTGGTATCCACTCCAGTTCTGTGAATCGTTCTTCCTTATGTTTAACTTTCCTCAAAAGCTCTGAACTTCTGACGTGCTCCTTATTACAGGAAATGCAAGAGTTCAACTTTTACCTCCTTTTTCCAAACTTCTCAAGACACTTAATGAATAAAAGGAAAGGAATAAGATTTGTAAATATGTGGTTTCTCGAACTATTGGAACGAAATATCTAAGTTCGAATATGTAATATGTACAATGTGAAATTCTGACATTACAAAATGGAAGATGCCAATTATAAAGTTGATCATTTCGTGTACTTCAGTATTGAAAAGTCACTTCTGAATTGCGTCTATACTGTTTTGCACGAAGATAATGAAATTCACCTGCAAATTAGTATTGATAGTTTGGCCTTGAATACTTCGAGGGTTATGGACTTATGAGTTATCTCAGAAAAAGTACACTTTGATCATAATACATAAATATATATATATATATATATATATATATTTGTGGTGAAACACAGCGAAATATTGAGCTTTACTTTGAAGCGTTTTTAACAAAAATAAACGCACGGGCTCGTGAAAATTTTTCAAACGAGTTTTCAACACAGAGGTTAAGACAAATTTGATGGCGAACAAAACAAAACAACGGTAGATACACTCGATTGACATCGGTAGTAAAAAAAATCCCCGAATAAAACCAAACTCAATAACGATTAGATGGTGATAAACATTACAATTTCCGGCAAGGGTCACTTTGACTTGATATTATGATCAGAATTTGACTACTAGAAATTATTAAAAATGAAATTAGGGAGTAGGAACCGAAAATTACAAAAGATAGATCTTCGAAAAGTATGGTGTAAGTACTCACAAAACAAAGTGAGGGCATAAAATGAGAACAGAAAAAGATAAGCCTGCAGCCTGCATTTATAACGAATCATAACAATACGAATAGTCTACCACAAGAAATCACATAAAAACAGAGAACACGTGCAAGGAAAACGCTAAAACTTAGAAGGCGAAGGTGAAAACACGCGATAAGAATAACAGTCAGAAAGTCTCTTGAAAAAGAACGCCACAATTTTGAACACCGAATGAATAAACACGCAAATAGCTACCATGTCCGTCCTGGGCCGATCTAACACGGTGAACCTAACCACACAATTCACAAACGAAATTCAGGATCGTAATATCAAATGGTTTTCCAATGAAAATAATTATTTTCTTTAGCATTTATTATTATTAAAATTATATTTTTCTCGTTATATTTTCAACTAAAACAAAGTTATTGTCTCAAAACTCTGTTCTTGAATTACTCTTTGACAATACTTTTTCGGAAGGATACCATTTTCTTCTGTTTCGTTTCTGACAAGCTGGAAAGTTCGTCACTTCGATTGATGTTACGTCGATAGAAAACAACATAAAAGTTGTTCCTAAAGCTTAAAAGTAGAAGGAAATGAAAAACCTGTTGACCAGTTATTTCATACATCTCGGCTTCATATTTGTACTACCGATACATGAACTTTTATTGAGAAATATAATATATATTACAAGGTATGTGTGATACAGCAATTCCATACATTTTCCATCCGCTTTCACTTTCGTCTGTTTCCCTCTACTCCTGGTTCTCCCACTCCTAGTTTTCCTCTGATGCATTCCGTAGGGCCCATCTGCACCTATGCAGCCCTTATGCACCAGTTTTTTTTTTTGAAAGCAAAGCGGAAAGTACGTCCTTATAGTTACTACCGACCTTTGTGAACCTAACTAATTTGTGTAAATTTAATAAACGAAAGTTTATATAAAACCAATTATTTCTTACAAGTGTATTAAATTTCACCGCGTTATATAATTTTGGGAATCCTGTCAGGATTCATCAAAACGATTGTATATCAAACTTGGCGGATCTCTGATTTCGAACCTACAGAAGGAAACGAGAAGCACTCGATGTTTTAAGGAACATCCTCGTATTCTGTAAGCCAAGGATAGTCACCCACGGGAGACGCATAGGGACGCAAAAGAGGCACAGAAATAATACAAAATACACACTTTTATTTGAATTTTAATACACATGGACATATATTTTAATAATTAATAAACCGCGAAAAACACACTCGACAAACGACTATCATTCAAGCACACTTGTTAGAACTGGCGTTTAATAGTTATAGAGAAAATCTACGAAGCTATTCTTTGGAAGAAAATTCTGAGTCAGAGCATATCGCGTCAGAATTAAATAATAATGTGCAAACTTTTTCAATAATGTCGCGAGCAGGTTCTCCAAGTTTGAACATATTTGATCCCCTCTCTCAAATACTTGCCAAATTAGAGGGTTTAGAACAAATACAAAATTCAATGAGGGATCAGCTATTAATTTTAAATACAGAAAATACCAAGAGAGCCAATGAAATTGCCATCTTAGCCAGAAGTGTGAATATTTTAGAAACAGAAGATGAATCAGAAAGCAAAGAAAAAAAGGAACCAAAATCATCGAATAATATAGATAAACTCGAACAGAGCACAAATTTAGATATATCCGACGCAGCATCAGTGTCTTCAAAATTCAGGCAGGTATCACGAGCAAGTATACTTTCACCAACACAGGTTACCCCGTAATTTAAATTCGAGTCTGCCGAAACCTTTATTTCCAGCCAAAGACGTCATTCGAACAGTAGAAATATTTAAGAGACGGGATGATATGGGAATTGAGGATTTTATCAAATCCATTAAGCGAGCACGATTGCGATGCTATCAGCCTGATTTGTTGTTAGATGTTATATTTACTGAAAAAATCCAAGAGCAAGCTAAAAGATCCATACCTTATGCTGAAATAGGGAACTATGATGACCTTTATAAAACGATGAGATAAAATCTAGGTTTAAACAACTCTGTAGAATTAGCCAGGGCTAAGGTGGACGAAATAAAACAACAGGCAATTGAAACAGTTCAATCATATAACGTACTGTTTAGACAACAGCTCAACGAAGTCAAATACACAGTGCAAAATGATAACACAGGTATGGAGAGAATCTTAGCTTTGCAAATAGAAGACAAAGCAGCTATTAAAAAATATATTATGAACCTGAAAGAAGAAATTGGATCACAGGTCAGACCCTTAAAAACAAAAATCATCAATGACGTACAAAGAGAAGAATTAGAGGCTGAGGTCTGGTACAAAGAAAAACAGCAAACACGAGCTCGATCACAAATTTTAGTAAAAATACCTATTCATCAGCAATTACAGCATAAAAAAATACCAACGGAGGAACAGGCAGTGTCAAATGTTATTGAAAAAATCCTTATGAGATAACACGATGTTTTTACACTTGCAAGAGAACCCGTACCAAGTACTCAACTAACAACGCACAAAACAGTGGTAAAAACATCGAAACCTATAAATATAAAAAGTTATAGACCTCCGGAGTGCCATAGGAAAGAAATTAAAAGACAAATAGAAGAGATGCTGATAAAAGGTATAATAGAACCATCTGATTTTCCATAGAACTCGCCAATCTGGGTAGTACAAAAAAAACTTGATGCTTCAGGTAAGAAGAAATGGCGAATTGTCATCGACTTTCGCAAACCTAATGAAAAAACTGATCAGGACGCGTACACATTACCAGTCATTAACGAAATATTAGATGGACACGGCATTAAGAGGACTCATTGGGAAAATATGCATTGTCTATCTAGACGATATAGTAGTATCGGCAAAACTTTAGAAGAAGATAACAAGAACCTTGTTACATTATTCGAAAGATTAAAGTCTACAGGTCTTAAAATGCAACTCGAAAAATGCGAATTCTCACGTCCTGAACTCGAATATTTAGGATACCTTATCACATCTGATGGAGTAAAACCCAGCCCAGATAAAATAGCCTCGGTAAAAAATTTCGAATTATCACAAACACCAAAAGAAGTCAAGTCCTTTTAGGGGTTAGCAGGGTATTATAGGAAATTTATAACAAACTTTTCTATGATTGCTGAACCACTAACAGACTTAAAGGGACTGAGCCAAAAATCGGGCCGGAATTCGAGCGCTCACGGTAGACATGCATTTTCTCAGTCAATACTACTTGGATTTTGATAATTTTTTTTTCATTCGTTCAGGATACTATACTTTCGAACGGTGCAGCCCAAATCCCAAATAAGTTCAAAGGGAACCGTAGGAGCGGCAAGGAGCGCAAGGTTTTAGATTTTTTAGGTTTTTAATTTGACATACGATTTTTCTCCTCACTCGAATACTCATATTACAATCTCGTTTCATTTTTTGCCTCATACTCGATCAACTTAGTCTATACGCTGATTCCTCCACTTACCCTTTGTTTTCGAATAAAAGCATATGGAAAATTGAAGAGGATAGTATAATGAGTAAAAGGAGGAACAAAAATTTGAATTAGGTCCATTGGTATGGATAAAAAGTTATAAGTTTACACATTGATGATCCTACAATAACCCCCATAGAAAGAATCAAGTTAAAAACATTCTTCCATTTTTCAAGTCAGATTTATGAGTGAATTACCCTTACAGTATGTATGAACGACAGAGGCGAATTAACAATCACAGAGAAAGAAGCGATAATTAAAGAAAGTCATGGCAGCTTAGCATCACAGCACTTTGGGGAAAATAAAAGCATACAAAGAGCAAAAGAAAGAGGTATCGGGAAAAAAATGGAACAAGACATAATAAATTACGTCAAGAGACGTCATGTTTGTCAAGCGCAAAAGTTGACCCGCATAAGACCTAAAGCAGAAGCAGTTATACCAGACACACTCTCAGAGCCTAATGAAAAGATCGCGATGGATGTATTTGGACTTTTGATTCTTCTCTAAAAGGCAACCAATACATACTTTCAATAAAAGATATGTAAACAAAATATCTCGTCCTCTTACCACTCAGAGACGGGACGTCCGAGTCAATTATTACTGAACTGTTTGATCACTACATCTATATATGGAAGGGTGAATTTCTATAGGGGCTAAGCGACACTTTTTTCAAAATGCATATTTTTTATTTTTGAAAACTTGAAATCAAAGCCCGTATAGAGTTACAACATTTTTTCAAAAACACTGTTTTTTATTTTTTATGGATTTTCAAAGTCAACTGAGGGGTTATATCCATTCCTCAGTGAAAGTCTACAGGGGCTATATCTCCATAAGGATGCATTGAAAAACCTTGTTTTTTCGAACATCGCGCGGGTTTTTCCGAAGCTCGTTAACACTAGCGCCACCTGTCTGATTTATATAATAACTATGATGCGGACAAATCTTACAATGGCGCAATATGTCGGAATTTATGTCATTCTGTCAAGTTGTGTGTTTTGAAGTGTCAAACAGAATACTTCACAGTGAGTAAAACGTTAATATTATAAACAATTTTGGTGTTTTAAAAATAAAATGCAACGTGGGCCATAACGTCCGAATGTTTGAGATTGTAAAGACGTATTTATTATATTCATATCCATTATATTGCAGAAGTTATCAATGACGCCGCGAAGGAAGAAACAAAGCGTCTTTTTTTATCCGCATCTGTTTCCTTTTTAACTGAGTTTTTCGGATTTTGTTTTGATATTTAGCAATAAATTTAATTAATTCGAAAATAAACAATAACTCAAAACCAAAGAGGAATTTGCTAATAATCATAATCCATTCACAAACAATCGAAAAATCATAAAAATCGTGACTGAATTGTTCAATTTCATAAAAATCTGGATAATAATCTTTATGATTTTTTCCAGAATTACAGAAATGGAAACGCTTTTATGTCGCCCTGTAAACCTAATTCACGGGCGCATTAATCATCTGGAAGCAAATAGAAAAATTCTATACAAACTAATGGGCAAACGACACAAATGAGGTTTGTTAAATATTTTCGGAACAGAGCTTAAAACTCTATTTGGAACAATGTATAAAAATAATTTGGAATATATAAATGGGGAAATGGGCAAGCTGTATATGAACAAGACGATTTTTGCAGGAACAATACAAAATCTAACAAAAATCAAGAAAACGCTTCTCAATTCTGAGTCACGTGACTTAGCCAGTCTTCAGAAATACGGTAAATGAAATGTCAAGCGGTATAATCGACTAACTAACTAACTATACCAACACTAACACCAGACATCAATTTCTCCTATTTTTCCTCCAATGCATTCCGTAGGGCCCATCTGCATCTATACAGCCTTTATGCACCAGTGCTATTTTGGAAACCAAAATGAAAAGTACGCCCTTATAGTTACTACCGACCTTTGTGAACCTAACAAATTTCTGTAAATTCAATAAACAAAAGTTTCAATAAAAACAATCATTTCTCAAAAGTGTATTAAATTTCACCCTGTGACATATGTCGATGGATACTAATAAAAATACGCAACCTTTTTGCAGACTTTTTCCTAGTTTGCGAAGAAAGTTCTTCATTTTTCCTATTGAAACTTAGTAGAATGAGTAGTACCAAAATATCTATGTATTTTATATGTGAGTTTAAAATATGCGTTAGGTATATAAGGACATGCTCCAAAGTCATTTATCGGGTCACGAAACTGCACTATATTTGGAGGATTACCCGCATGGTGCATTTTTTTGTTCGTCGCATTTATACGCGAAATGGAACATTGATTTGAAACTTTGGAGAATTAGAGATTTTTTAATTGTTTGTACATGGGAACCCACGTGATAACCTATATGGGAATTTACAACAGTAGTTCAGTTTTATATGGCAAATTTGCATGCACTGGATTTTTCAAACCTGGCAAATAGGGAATGCTTTTGGTTGTAGATTGAATGATCTCACTACGGAACAACATAGTCTATAAAACTACGTTGACAAAAGTATCAAGGCCAACTCGACTACGAGACTTGATAACAGTTTATATTCATGTAAGATAAATTTTTGTGCAAACAAAATATCTGAAAATTTTGGAAATAGGATAAAATACAATAAGGACCATTTGTCTGGTCCATTTGTCTGGTTATTAGCAATTACAATTAATTTTGAAATTGTTTACAAAATTCTTACCAAAGCAAACCAGACAGAAGTTACACATTGTGTTTCATCACATCTCTCAAATTTTCACGAGGATATTCTGTGATAAAAGTTTATCTTACGGGAATATGAATTATAGTTTAAAAAATACTGTGTGAAATTACGCAAAGTAATTTTTTTTCTCGTAGAATTTCTTTAAAAATCTATACAAATGTACAAAATATTAATAAAATTTCAATGCACTAAAGAGCATGTGGTACTAAATAAAATTAGCAAGTTCGTATTAACAATTTGGTCCAGTTTCTACATGTTTGTGTCCAAAATACATAGAATTTTGTTTTCAAAATTTGAAAAATGGTAGAGAAGATGAAAACGGACGTTGACTACTTTTGGTTTTGATAAGGGAAAAAAAATTTCGAAAATATTTTGTGAAATTCGACTTTTTTTCACTTTTGGAACCAAATGTAGTCTATCTACGTCCGTTTATAACTGCTCTACATTATCCCACATTTTAAAAACAAAATTTTATGTACTTTGCACACAAACATGTAGAAACCTAAAATCAATCAATCAAATTTGCTAACTTTGTAAATATCATATAGGGTAAGTGTGGGTATTACTGTGGATGCCCCAGTTACTGCGCTTTCAAATAAAACTAATGATATACAATGTTTTAAAGATATATAACGCTACAGAACAATTAAAAACAATCAATTTCTAATCCAAGCATAATAAGTATCAACGAATTATCAATAGTTACGATACTTGTAGCTAATTGATTGCAATTTAAAACTCTCATGTTCCCGATTCCCATAGTTTTAATGCTTAGATTTGTTGAAAGGTCATGAACACGTTCTGAAAAACTTGTTATAATTCCGTTTCTGAAAATAAAATATTTATTGTGATATTACTTTCTGCAAAGTAAATATTTTATTTTTCTAAATATTTATGCAAAATAACAAAAAATACGTTTTTTAATCATTTTTTTACCAAAACAGTATTTGGTACATGATTTTCATAGGTGTATGAATTACTGCGATCTGTCAGGCGGCACTGCATAACCTTTCAATCTATTACAAATGCTTCGTTATGCTTACTTTTTATAATTGAGATTAAACGTAATGTTGAAAATTCCAAAATCGTTGCTAATGAGGCAAGAGAAAGTCAAGTAATATAATTTTAAGGTAAATTAAATAAGAGTTATAATATTATTTAATCTTAATTTGTTAAAAATACTTCACGTTCACTTTTTATAATTTAGCTTAAATAAAATGTTCAACACTCCTTAATCGTTGCTAAAGATGCAAGAGGAACTCAAGTGATATAATTTTAAGTTAAATTAAATAAAATTAATAAAATTATTAATCTTAATTTGTTACGAATGCTTCGTCGTGTTTACTTTTTATAATTGAGATTAAATAAAATTTTCAACACTCCTAAATTAATTGTAAGTTCACTCAAAATAATATCGCAGTATTACGTGCACAGAAATTGGGGTTTCCGCAGTAATTGGTGCGCAGTAATTCATGCAAACCCGCAGTAATACCTACATGGAACATTTTTTTTAGATTCGCATTTTCTAAGTAAATTTGGTTTCTTTTCAGGGTTTAAGGACTGCATGCTACTTACTTAATACCAAATACTGCTTTAAAAATTAATTCGTGACGACTTTTTTATCTCAAAATCTTTTTTTTTAACTTTAAAAGCCGTCTTGATTTTCGATCCGCAGTAATTGGCACACTTACCCTACCCTCAATATGAAAATTTTATAAAAAAAAGAAATTTCTTCAGGATTTTTCACAATTTTTAAAGAATTTAAAATCGTTCTATGAGAAAAGAGACGCATTTGTGTGTGCTGGGATTCAAGCCCGGGTCTTTCGGGCAACGTATCCTATATGATACGCGACTAATGATCCTCCGATAATGTAGGAAGTGGCAAAAATTTCGAACTCAACCACCTAATTTGAAATTTTTTAGAATATATAATTTAGTTACGTGTTCCGGTTACCCCATTATTTCAGTTATCTATTGAGTCATACATAATCAGCTTGTAATTCTCTTCCTCAAGACTTCATTTTCCAAAGAAGTACTGATCCATTCAAATTAAAAACATTAATCTTCAATTATACTTACAGTTAATTTTTCCATAATTTTGATGGCACCTTGAATTTGGAGACCCTCAAAAGTCATAAAGGAGGATTCAGTCTAAAAGTAACATTTCTTTAATGCGAATTACTGCGGAGTTTGTAACATTACTATATCCAGAGGACAGGTTACTTACATTGTACATATTAATTAAATTCGGTCTTTGGGTAGGATCATCGAACAGAGCATAATACTGCTGTACGAAACCTTTTCCGATGGCTTCATAAGATGGATTTAGTGCCATTTTTATTTTATAACGTTTCAACTCAAATGGAAGGTATGAAAATTTTTTGAGTTAAACGTCAAATTCTGTACAGCCACCTCTAAATTTTTAAAATTCTATAAAAACGATATAATCATTTGATAATTGTAGTTTTCCTCGTGTAAATTAACCATAGATATTTCAAATATTAAAGGTACCTTCACCACCGTAACGCATAACGCATAAAGGTATTTTTATACCTCTCCGATGCGGGCTGGTAAATTAATAACAGAAATTGATCATGAGGGTGCCGTTCCATGGATGCGTTCTGCGTTGCGTCATGATGAGCTTAAAAAAGAAATTGCGTATACTTTTGTCTCTTTTTTACTCATTATGAAGCAGCAGGACGCATAAATGGGACGGCACCATGAGGGCGCAGTCCCATGTTGAGGAAAATACGGTGATGAAGAAACAGAATTCAACCAATAGAATAGTTTACTGAGTCTGTGCGATAATCTCACTGGTTGAATCCTATTCTCCTCGACATGGGAATGCGCCCTGAGTACAATTATGGTGCATTTATACCTTCTGTTGGTATAATGATAAACAAAAGTCCCTATTCTAGTGAATTTTCGTCTATTTCACTCTTGATAATTCAGAACTGTGTCCTTTCTTGCATCTGCTGTCAGGCGACCGACCAGCAGATTAGTAGAATAGTGGAATAGTTATTTACTACGTCTCCACCGTCAGGATTAAGTTCGTGATTAACCATTGGTTAGAGTAAAAGGCAATACTATTTTTGTCTCACTCCAATCAATGGTTAATCCAACTAGTACAGCAGATTAAATCAATATAATCACTAAAATCAGTTTCTCCCAAGATATTTTCACAATAATTATTTTTTTTAGCTGAAACTTTAGGATATATTAGCGGATTTCTGTTTTACTGACACTATTATTTTGTTAATTGTTAAAAACTAATTAAAGTTTACATCCATTCGCTAATATGTCCTTTATTATGTCCTAAAATTCCAGCTTAAAAAAATCATTATTGTAGAAAAATCTTGGGAAAAACTGATTTAAGGCCATGAGCCAAGCAGGTCACGTGACAAAAATTATATGTCAATCCAACCATGTAAGATAATTTTTTTTCTTTATAAAATATCATGCTCAAAATTTGGTAAATGTATCAGAAGATAATAAAAGTAACACTGTTAACTTCGTTTTAGTAAAAATTCTGAAATTTTTTTTATTCTTAAATATGAAACTGAAGTTTTATCGGTATAACTACAGTTCTGTAACTAAATTTCCACGGAGAATAAAATATCGTCTTGAAGTTTTGTGAAATAAATCAAAAATTACTAAGGCAGGTCTGTTATGTCTTGAATATTCATGATACAAACAAATTTCAACAAAAATATGTAACTTTAGCAAATTTTCAGAGTATATCACCGACAGTGATAGACCAGCTCTGCAGAACTTAAGACACTGAGTTGGTATTATTGATAAAATTTTTAAAACTAAGATGTTAAGGGCATGTGATACTTAAGGAAAGTGGCCTGTTCATATGAACAATTTGGTTCAGTTTCTACATGTTTGTATCCAAAATACATAAACTTTTGTTTTTAAAATTTGTGAAATTGTAGAAAAGATCAAAACGGCCGTAGATAGACTACTTTTGATTTTGAAAATGAAAAAAAGTTCAATTTTATAAAAAAATGTCGGGACTGGGTACGAATTAGCGAAGTACATTATGCGCAGAGATGAGTTGGAAGATTGCTAAAGTAATGTATATAACACGGAGACTAGATATAAGGAGACCAATCTCTTAAGGTGCCATCCCATGTGGGTGCAAAATGCAAAGCAGAAAACGAACAGCCAATTACAGAAAAGCTTAAGATTTCTTTGTTCTTCAAGATGTTCTGTAATTGGTTGTTCGTTTTCTGCTTTGCATTTTGCGCCCACATGGGATGGCATCCTTATGGCCGTACTTCACAAAACACGAAATGAAGTTCTGCCAAGTACTTAGTTAGAAAACTTCCCGACGAGGGCACGTGTGTTCCCTGAGTGCAAAATGGCGGCATCCACGGTTTATAAGCATCGCGCATGGAGACTAGATATAAGGAGACCAATCTCTAATGGCCGTACTTCACAAAACACGAAATGAAGTTCAGCCAAGTACTTAGTTAGGAAACTTCCCGATGAGGGCACGTGTGTTCCCTGAGTGCAAAATGGCGGCATTCACGGTTTATAAGCATCGTGTCTTGGGCGTCGCCATTTTGCACTCAGGGAACATACATGCCCTCATCGGGAAGTTTTGTAACTATGTACTTGGCAGAACTTCATTTCGGGAATGAATATATGGAGATTGGTCTCCTTATATCTAGTCTCCATGGCATCGCGTATTAGACGTCGCCATTTTGCACCCAGGGAGCACAAATGCCCTCATTGGGAAGTTTGGTAACTATGTACTTGGCAGAACTTCATTTCGGGAATGGATATAGGGACCGATAAAAGCATGTCGCGCTACCTGGTGACTGAAACAGACGAACTAATGGAGTAAAGTTTTTGCAGCAATGCCAGGTGAATAGCATGAAAATAATTTGTATATCAAAATAGAACAGTTACAGAGCATCGATTGGAGTTCAATCGTATTAACAATATCGAGTGTCAATATATAAAAATTATAAACAGTGAGTATAACAGTGGAAAATTGTGATTTTACTAAGATAGACTCGATCATGTAAGGTTATGTTCGTGATATGTTTACACGACGATTGCAAGGTCGTTAGCTCGTACAGTACCGGTCAGAATTGTCTGGCCACCTGTTGTTCGATAATTGCTTAAATGATCCTAATTTGAATTGTATAAGTAAAAAAATTTGTTCTCTTGATTAAATTTAAAGCTATCAAAATTCTTTATAAAATGAATCCAGCATGAATTGGTTTTTTCCAACTTTTTTATTTGAACTTTAATCTCGTGCAGTATGTAAGAAAAAAATTACACATCAATTCCAAGAATTTTGATCGATTTTGTAGAAATTTAGCTTTAAAATTAGTCCAAGAACATTAAAAAATGTTGATTATTTTGAAAGTTATTTAAAATTTAAGAAAGCATTGAAATCTTGACTATTTCTGCAATAACTTCTTCAAAATTTAACAAAACGAATTCATGCTGGGCTCATTTTATGGAGAATTTTGATAGCTTTAAATTTAATTAATAGAACAAATTTTTTCACTTACATAATTCAAATTAGGATAATTTAAGCAATTATCGAAAAACAGGTGGCCGGACAATTCTGACCGGTACTGTAATAATTTTCTGTATATGTATTTACATTCAGTAGGTAAGATTTTTTCCAGTAAATCAAAAATATGACCAGACTTGAACAATTTAATTATGGATTTTAGGATTAGAATTCTTTCAACTAAATTTACAGTTATCTGATGGTACGAGTGTTCTTTCTAACAAAAAATCAAAAGCGCCATAACTAACTCCAGCCAGGTCCAAGAGTTGTTCCACTTTTTACAGTGACTCGTAGCCTTGAAAATAACGTCTTCCTGTTCCCAACTCTTGGGGTTCTCCACTCAATGATGTATCTCAGCATACTCCTTGGTTACCGTACTGCAACATTTATTCTCTATCTTCTTCTGACTGGGTATCGTTAAAATTTTTGCTTTAACAATATGAGTCTTATTGTAGAAATCCATTGAACTCTTTGCTGTATTTTGTGTGCGGCAGTTAGGAATCGAAAAAATTTGTAATTGCTATTCGAAGCTGTATTTTTACAGTTAACTATACAACATGAAAAACCCATTGTTATTGAATTTTGCTATAACAACACGTACATATATTTACTCCATATGTTTCACTTTTCGCCACTGCGAGTGCGGCGACCGATTCTTCTATCCCCTCCCGCCAAACGCTCGGTCCCTATATGGAGTTTGGTCTCCTTATATCTAGTCTCCATGGTATTTAATTTCGAGTGGTTTTTTGCAGCGCGCCCTGTAGATCTTTGTTTTTGCGAACTAAAATGAAAGGTACACGCTACTACTTGTAGGGTAAAACAGAGATACTGTTTATCAGTTTTGCAGCGCCTCCAATAACCTGAAGCTTTTTCGAACTAAAATAAATGGTCCGCGCTGCTACAACAATATATGCGAGCATACACAATCAAGCGCACCATGTCAGTGAGTCCCCACTTACTCGCTTCGATTTCACGCTGTCGGTTGTCGAGTTGAAATCAGAAATTGTATTTTTCTCGAGTCCGCGCAAAGGAGGCGTGAAATAGACGCCGAATTCAAAATTACGGAATATACCATTAAAAATATTACACTTATTTTCGATATACTTTGAAAAAGATTGATCTGAAATTTTTTAACGAATTTTTTAACGAAATTTAAAATCAATAAATGTTTAAAGATTCAAAACAAAATATCGATTTCAGGATTTGAAAAAAAAATTATTTGGTAAATATTTTATAGTAAGATATGATTCAATATGAGATACAATTAAGTTTCAAAAATGAAGAGTTTGAATATTTTTACAATAGGTAACATCTTTTGTATGAAATTTTCGGTAAAGAAATGTAATTTAAGTATTTGATGATTCAAGGTAGTTCATCTACGAAAATTAGACCTCAAGCAAGAATACATAATTTTTCTTTCAACAATAGCAATATTATTATTGAAGGGATCATTTAGAAGAAAATATAGATTAGTTTCCAAGAAAAAATTTTAAACACAAAAAATAATGCATTTAAGGCCATGGATATGGATCAACCAGATCATGTGACCGAATTCCTGTAAAATTTCGTGTAAGATAACTTTTTTATTTTACAAAATATCTTGCTGAAAATTTGGAAAATACTAGAGAACACGATAGAGAACGTCTATCAACTTCGCTTGAGTAAAAATTTTGCAAAAAAATTTACAGTTAACTGTAATTGTCGATAAGATTTCGAATTTTTTTCAAAATTTTTACTAAAACGAAGTTAACAGGCGTGCTTTACTGTATTTTGTTACATTTTCCAAATTTTCAGACAGATACTTTGTAAATCTAAAAAGTTATCTTACATCAACAAATAAATGTATAATTTAGTCCAGTGTGCCCAGATCTGATACCGACGCAGTCACGACTGCAGAAACACCTCCTGTCAGTGAGAAGCGAGTAGGGAAAGGCGGTGGTGCGCGCTGCCTTTCTTTCTTCCTTGTCGCTCTTGCACGCGAGAACGACTCGTCCCACTTCTTATTCTCCTCGCTTCCTCCATGCAAAGCTATTTTTAGATTTCACGCTTTCAGTTATCGAGTCGAAATTGAGAATTGTATTTTGCTCGACTTCGTGCAAAAGAGGCGCGAAGCAGAAGACAATTTCAAATTTAAGAAATATATTTTTCAATAAACAACACTTTTTTTCAGATATTTTGGGAAAAATCTGCCTAAAATAAACATTTAAAATATCTTATAAAATTTTATGAGTATTTAAACATTCCAAAAATAAACTTGTAGTAAAATTTCGTGCCAATAAATGTTTAAAATGTAAATCAATATATATTTTTCTATTTAAATTTCCATACTTCTAATCAATTTTGTACATTTAAAAAATTTTCAGTAAGAAAGATATATTCTATTAGGAAAAGATAAACATAAAATTCAAGTTTAAAATTTACATTCTCAGTTTTATGTTAGAAATATTTTCATCTCACATATTTGTAGCCTAAGCACAGACTTTTCATTCAAAAAATGAAATGCTTTACAAAAAGGAAAAATTTTCTAATACAAGTGGATAAATTAAAAAGTTAAAAAATGTGTTCATTGATATCTTGATATGAACATGTAAATATTTACCGATATGAAATTTTACATGAAAATTTTTGTTCGAAGTGTTGAAATCTTGTTACAATTTGACAAGATCATATGTACGAGTTCAATCTTTTTAATGAAATATTTGGTAATTTTTAATTTGTCTGTTCTTTTGAAATCGGGGGAAGATTTGAACAGTAAACAAAAATTTCCAATGGAATTCAATGTCATTAAATGCTTAAAGTTGTAAATTAAGATTTTCATTACAAAAGTTTGAAGCTTTGTAATTATCATTGTAAATGACTACTTGATTTTAAAAGTAATTCAGCTCTGTAGAACATTTTTATATTTTGAATTCAAAATCTGTGCTTAGGCCAAAAAAAGTAAGATAAAAATTCTTTCACCATAAAACTAAGAATGTAGATTTAAAACTTATTATGTCATATATTTATCTCATCTTAATGGAAAATACTTAAAAAATAATTCTCTGTTTCAATATTTTTTAAATGTAGGAATATTTAAGAAATTCATAAGTATTTAACCTTTTTATGAAAATTTCCAAATAACGCTTTTATTGACAAAGTTACAAATTTTTCAATAATTCATTTATTGTATTGTAAGTTTAAATATGAGACGACTTTAAATTTCACAATAACATTATTTTTCAAGTACTTAAACCTTTCTTCAATTTTGAGAATTCTTCCCGAGGTTTATTTCAGGTGAGTGACTATATTTCTTTTTTTAATGAAAACATTTGTAATTCTAAATATTCAATGATAGAAATAGAAATATTTTTTCTCATAATTTTCAAATTGGATGAGTCAATTTACACAAGTAAAAATTTGTCAACTGATATCTTGATTTAAGCTTTGAAAATTTATTAAGTTTAACATATTACTAATTATTTATTTTTGAAGTATTCAAATCTCCCTTTATTTCTACAAGATCTTTGAGACGTTTATTTTAGGCAAATAAGTTTTGAGTTTGAAATCTGTATTTAAAATTTTTGAATAAAAGTATTTTCATCTTAAGTTTTTTAACCTTTGGTGGAGACTTTTAATTTGAAAATTGAGATTATTTACAGAGAAGAAAAATTGTATTATTAAAGCAGTTGATTCCCAGAACTTGAAAATCTTTTGGTTAATATTTTTATTTCTATCATTGAATATTTAGAATTACAAATGTTTTCTTTAAAAAAAGAAATATAGTCACTCACCTGAAATAAACCTCGGGAAGAATTCTCAAAATTGAAGACAGGTTTAAGTACTTGGAAAATAATGTTATTGTGAAATTTAAAGTCATCTCATATTTCAACTTACAATACAATAAATCAATTATTGAAAAATTTGTAACTTTATCAATAAAAGCGTTATTTGGAAATTTTCATAAAAAGGTTAAATACTTAAGAATTTCTTAAATATTCCTACATTTAAAAAATATTGAAACAGAGAATTATTTTTTAAGTATTTTCCATTAAGATGAGATAAATATATGACATAATAAGTTTTAAATCTACATTCTTAGTTTTATGGTGAAAGAATTTTTATCTTACTTTTTTTGGCCTAAGCACAGATTTTGAATTCAAAATATAAAAATGTTCTACAGAGCTGAATTACTTTTAAAATCAAGTAGTCATTTACAATGATAATTACAAAGCTTCAAACTTTTGTAATGAAAATCTTAATTTACAACTTTAAGCATTTAATGACATTGAATTCCATTGGAAATGTTTTTTTACTGTTCAAATCTTCCCCCGATTTCAAAAGAACAGACAAATTAAAAATTACCAAATATTTCATTAAAAAGATTGAACTCGTACATATGATCTTGTCAAATTGTAACAAGATTTCAACACTTCGAACAAAAATTTTCATGTAAAATTTCATATCGGTAAATATTTACATGTTCATATCAAGATATCAATGAACACATTTTTTAACTTTTTAATTTATCCACTTGTATTAGAAAATTTTTCCTTTTTGTAAAGCATTTCATTTTTTGAATGAAAAGTCTGTGCTTAGGCTACAAATATGTAAGATGAAAATATTTCTAACATAAAACTGAGAATGTAAATTTTAAACTTGAATTTTATGTTTATCTTTTCCTAATAGAATATATCTTTCTTACTGGAAATTTTTTAAATGTACAAAATTGATTAGAAGTATGGAAATTTAAATAGAAAAATATATATTGATTTACATTTTAAACATTTATTGGCACCAAATTTTACTACAAGTTTATTTTTGGAATGTTTAAATACTCATAAAATTTTATAAGATATTTTAAATGTTTATTTTAGGCAGATTTTTCCCAAAATATCTGAAAAAAAATGTTGTTTATTGAAAAATATATTTCATACATTTGGAATTGTCGTCTGCTTCGCGCCTCTTTTGCACGAAGTCGAGCAAAATACAATTCTCAATTTCGACTCGATAACTGAAAGCGTGAAATCTAAAAATAGCTTTGCATGGAGGGAGCGAGGAGAATAAGGAGAAGTGGGACAAGTCGTTCTCGCTTGCAAGAGTGACGAGGAAGAAAGAAAGGCAGCGCGCGCCGCCGCCTTTCCCTACTCCTTCTCACTGATTATGAAAAAATGTTACAATTCAAATTTGTAGGTCTTTATGTAGAAAATAATATTGTATCATAACGTTTTCTCGTATCTCGTATAATTTAACTGGAAAATGGAATTTTGTAATTGACTTTTTTCGAATTTGAATATGCTGTAACATTTCTAATTTTGATTTAATCAAAAAATATTATCAGGATAATTTTTAGAGATTTATGAGCACTATCTAAAACCAGTATTAAAATTTTTGATTTTTTCAAAAAATTATTTTCAAAAACACAAAAGTAGTGCTCAATCCCTCAATTTTGATTGGATGTGGCTGGTTAACGAACTTGTCCTTACTTTTTCGGCTCCGATAAAGTGTGCCATAGCACAATTCAATCTGATAATTCTATCGAGAGTTATGCCGCACACGACCTACAGACAGACAGACAGACAGACAGTCAGATACTTTCGTAAAAACCCCTTTTTCGGACTCAGGGGGTCTCAAAACGTAAAGATTTGATGAAATTTTCGAAAGTCATTTTTCACAAAAAACCAATACCTTCTCATCCATGATGAGAATGTAAAAAAGTCGGTGTAAAAATAAAATTTTTCAATAATTCAATTATATTATTTCTATGTTTGAAACCAAAATTATCTATTATTACCTAAGATCTAATCTTCACAGATAAACTACCTTAAGAAAGTACATAAATTATATCTGAATTCGCATACGAATTTACACCTTAAATTTTTTTGGTATGATGCTAATTCCACCAAACTTTACTTTTTAAACTTTTATAGAGTAACTTTGAATACAGTTTTTTGAAGTACGAAACATCTTATACATATGGCAATTTTAATAGATGAATGTAAATGAAGTGTTTGCTGATTTAAAAAAATACATAAATTATATATATGAATTTACACCTCAAAATTTCCTTGGTATGAAGCGAAATCAACGAACATGTAATTTGTAATATACACTGAATAACAGTGTTTGGAATTTAACATCTTTTACGTGACAATTTGTATATGTATATATAAACTACCATCGGAAATTATATGTTGAACTGGAGTTTCAACTTTCGTTAAAGTGGCTTATTTTATAGAAAGATATTACAAAAGAAATTTTAACTTAGATCTCTCTGAAAGAAATTAATAAGTATGTAATGTAACCTATGAATAATTAAATTCAATATAAATAAAAATATTAAATTCAAATACACGTTCGCTTGAGGCTCCAAACTGCCAAATTTTAATTTAGAAAATAAAAATTTAATAAATCAAAATTTGTTTATTTTATTGGGATCGTGCTTGCCCTCTCCTCTGACTGAGGATGCTATACCTACACATAAGCAAATCACCAGAATAAAGCTTAAGCTTGAAATTCCCAATTTTAATAATTTATTATAAAATGTTTGACAATTACAAAATTTTAGGACAATGTCCTACTTACACTTATCCTTTAACTTACGACTACCACTCCTGGAACGAGAGAGAGAAAGAGAGCTTCCTCCTGATTTCCGAAAATGGGCGGATGATGATTCTTTTTGTTATTGTTGCCCAAAAGGGGTAACTCTAGTCCTTCTAGTTTGCAATCCGCGCACAAATACGCGTACACGCAAACCGACACCACTATAGCCACTTTCTGTTAGGCTTAATAAGAGAAAATAAGGGCTGGCTTTTAACCAGAAAAGGGTTGAGTGCTTTTAAACTCGCCCTTTTCGCCGCTAGAATTTTCCTATTAAATATAATTCAAATATTTTATGAAAAATTATCACTACCGTTTTGAGATTCGGTAGTATTAATTTTTTCGCGATTTCGCGCACCTTTTTGCCGTTTTTATTAAACGAATTGGACTTTAAAATAGTCCGCCGAAGAAAGATATATTAAAAATATATTTTGTATATTTCAATATATCTTATATGTATTGCTTCCGTCTAGATGAAAGCTTTTGTCTTTTAGGTTCACCCGACACGATTCCAAAAATAAATAATTTCGTTAGATAAGGTTTTACGGGTTCAATCAACTAACGAGGATCTAGGAACTGTCGATCTAGACCGCAGACGGGCACGATAAAAGAAAAATGTTTTCTTTATTATTCTAAGGTCTGAATCCGGTCAAGACACTCAGAAGACTGCGAATTTGATTTTGCCTGGATCCGTTTTACTAGTTCATCGCGAGGTGAGCATGGTAGGGTTTTTTGATGATTAAGGAATTAATGATTGGACAGAGGTAATAATGGCAGGGAGGATTTAGGAATTTGCACAAATGCTGATGTGGTTATTGCGCCATTTGCTGATTTTTAGAATGCAATTATTTCTCCCCTCTTTCTACACCTATCGTGAGAAAGGAAATGTGCTCATCAATTTTTAGTATTTGATGCATGGTCATCAAATTATAGAAACAATTTTAGTTTCTAGTATATTTCAGAGTAAATCGAAATATATATATATATATATATAATTAGTCTAGGCTTATAATCTTTAGGTGGATTAAAGCTTCAACATAATTATTTAAGTATTCAGGTGAGCCTTGGGTTTTAGTTACAAAAAGCACGTGGCTTTTGTGGCGGGAGATCAGCTGGCTAAAGCATTTGAGCAAGGATAGGTGTATGAGAAGAAGATGCAGTTACGAGATGAATGCTAGCATCTGCCACTGATCTCTATAATACACTGGATGAACAATCAATGCAAAGTCGTGTGCCCAATTGAAGGCTGAGCCGCCATATTTACTTAGGTTGATTACAAAGAATGCTGCAGTAAATTCAAATATAGTAAAAAGGGAAAAGTGTAAATATTAAAGAAACAATATGAAACCCATGCTTTTTTACCGGTATTAGTATTGATAGTATACATAATTAAACTAATGAAATGAAATTTATTGAATAATACTAAAATATAACTCGGTAATATTTATTATTATGGTATATAATGTTGTATATATTTAAGTAGGCATATGTATTTATTGCTTAACTATAATTAAATATAAAGTTATTATAAATTTATTAAATATAGATTACAGAATTCAACAAGTAAACGTACCTTGGAGTAGTGTAAAAATTATCTCACGTTCTGAACGTGAACTATTAATAATAGTCACATATAATAACTATTTTTAGTATAAATTAATTCGCGTTTCATAATTCAACCCTTATGTACCTGTACATAAACGGTTTTAAAAACTTAAAAAAAGCTCCATCCCCTTCTGTTTTATAAAGTGTTGAATTACTCGATCTTGTTTGCGTATTTCATCATACGTTTAAATTGCTCAGGAGTAATAATTTGCTCCAACTGAAAGAAGTAATAGAAATAATTTTAAATATATACAAAAATTATAAACTATTGTATTTTGGTCGTTTACGAAAATTTTAATTTATTAGAAAATAATAAAATTGGAAAAGAAAGAAGCCCTGAAATATAATTAATACTGAATGCAGATATTACGTGAAAATTAAGTATGTACATGCAGTGGACTAGTATGTTACTAAATAATAGAATCTAATTCTATAAAGACCTAAGTTATAATATAGAAGATTATTATCACTAAATAGTACAAAATATCAGGTACGAAAGTACTTCACAAGCAGCAAATCACTTAATTAAAAATTACCAGAGTATCACAAACAAGAAGTTTTAAATGTTAAACTAAAGTAGTGACTAATTCAACACCTTAATTTTTAAACTACATGCAAAAGTAATAAATAAACAATTCTTAAAAGAAAACAATAATTTTATTTATTATTTTTTTATTCAAAAAAGTGTAATTAAATATTAATTAAAATAAATATATAATATATATAATATAAATATAAATTAAATATCGAAGAAAGCACTTTTATATTTTTTTACAAAATGGATTTGTATACGAAATATAGTGTTGTTGATGTTGCATTTAAAATCCATTTAGTATTTCTAAAGTTTCCTTAATTTCAGAAAATTTAACTGAACAACATAAAAATATTTTATTCAGTATGAGATTTCGAATGGAATATTATCAATACTGTATAAAAGTTTCACTAATTTTGAGTTCCTTTCCTTTTGTTTAGACATTTTTTGGCACTATCAGATTATAGCTGGAGGAACAAACGATAATCCTTGTACACCAACCTTCTTGCAAATATACAAGATATTAGCTGCCATTAGCATTTTGAAACCTCCAAAGCTTGGAAATTGTACACTCAGAAAAAAGATCTGATTGAATCAAATAAAATAATTAGTTTGAAAAACTTTCTTTGATTTAAAGAAATGATTTGTTTAAATGAAATAAAATTTGTTTGATTCAAACAAAATATCTTTGAAAAAAATAAATATTTGTTTGAATCAAATTATTTTTTCTTTAAAAAAAAGAAATTAATGCATTGATATATGGTCAAAGATATAATTTTTTTGATTTAAGGCAGAAATTTATTTGATTCAAACCAATATTTATTTGATCCAAAGATATTTTGTTTGAATCAAAAAAATTTTGTTTCATTAAAACAAAACACTTCTTTACATCAAAGAAAGTGTTTTAAACAAATACTTTATTGATTCAATCAAATAATTTTTCTGAGTGTAGTACTTTCGATGGCAACCCTCCACAGCCCTTAATAACAATTTCAAAATTTAAAGAATTACATCAGTCGAATAGTAAAAGCGCAATTAAGAAATTCGAGAAAAGTTAAAAGCAATAATCGATTGCGAAGACACTGATTTTAGTGATTTTGTAGATGCAGTAGCGCACGATTATTATTTACCAGCTGTTAGAGATTGTTTGATTCTGTACATGTTAAAAATTTTAAATGTGTTAAAAATATGTACTCGAAAATTTCATATTAATGAATATTTTTTGTTACATTTACAAATTATTAATTGAGTATATATTTCCCTTCACATGGTTTTTTATGTTGAACACAGGGCTTAACAAAATATTTATTTTTTATTTCATTCGTTTGATGCTGGAAAATAAAAATGGAAAATACAAGTATTTCTATTTAGAAGCTTAAGCTTTTTATATATTTTTAAATATATTTTCTGTTTTATGGGGATAGCAAAAAA
Organism: Diplolepis rosae; assembly: GCA_030998225.1. Classification (NCBI taxonomy): domain Eukaryota; kingdom Metazoa; phylum Arthropoda; class Insecta; order Hymenoptera; family Diplolepididae; genus Diplolepis; species Diplolepis rosae. Next base: position 112,903 of record JAPYXD010000190.1, on the reverse strand, counting down.
AATTTTGTTCAGGGTCTCAAGAATTCTTTTTGCGTATCCACAGTATACATTTTAGGAAACTCAATGTGTTCTTTCTTTTATTTTGTATTAATTGATTTATGGAAAATAATGTTAATTATTAAAAATTTTAAAATATTTATCTGTTAGTATAATGCATTACAAAAGCGTGCCGTGTGCAGCGCCGCTCGGGTAAGAAAACTTCGCACATACAAACTATAATCACTAAGAAACCGCCATTTTGTTTTTAGTTGGAGAGGGCCATGGAGGAGTATAAGGAGGCATATCAAAGCCATTGGTCAACGTCGGGGTTTTCCGGAATAATTCGTGGGGTCGGGAAATAGAATAATTTTGCTGAATCGAACTCCAGCGCCACTGTGGTCGCACTGCGCATTAATAGCAATTAATAGCAAACCATGGAGACTAGATATAAGGAGACCAATCTCCTTATACCCATTCCCGAAATGAAGTTCTGCCAAGTACATAGTTACAAAACTTCCCGATGAGGGCATGTGTGTTCCCTGGGTGCAAAATGGCGAACCCCAATACACGGTGCTTATAATCCGTGGATGCCGCCATTTTGCACCCAGGGAACACACGCGCCCTCATCGGGAAGTTTCCTAACCAAATACTTGGCTGAACTTCATTTCGTGTTTTGTGAAGTACGGCCATAAGAGATTGGTCTCCTTATACCTAGTCTCCATGTAGCAAACGTTCGCGTGACAGAGTGAGGTTATGAATTTTTTGTATTACTGAATAGAATAAGATAAAGAGGATAACAATTAAATAAGAAAGAAAAGAAAGAAATAGTGAAAGTGTAAAAAATCGAAAAATGAAATAAAGTAAGTAGCTGCTTTTAAAATTTATATATTTTTGGTTATAAATGCGGTCTATAGTTATGTAAAATCCGGTTGATTAAAAAATTTCTTTTTGTTTTTAATTTTTAATATTATTTTTAAATTCAATTTGTTAAAACATACATAAAATGCATGTTCTTACAATAGATTTTAAAATATATTGGTCTCGGAGATTCAATGGATTATAAAAATTAATGTTAAATTTATTTGTATGCTTTTAATTTGCAGATATGAGTACGAAATTGGAAAAACGTAAGAGGAGCAGTAAATGCATAAAGGATCAGATATTTAAAAGCTTTCAAGAATCACTGCATGACATCCACACGCAGATGCAGATATTGCATTCTGCCAAATTTGAAGCTTCTCTTCCTGCCAAAGAAATATTTTAAAATAAGTTTTATTTATAAAAAATGTTTTCCAATAAATAGGGAATACATACTTTATACTATACACCAAAATAAAGGAATGTTAGTCATTAGATTCATGTTGAACTACTTAATTAGAAATTTAATTTCAATAAAAGTTAGATAAAATCTGCATCAAAGATTACAGTTAAAATAAAGTTATAGTTACAAATATTGCAACTAAGGTTGGGTTTACTTACCGTTCTTGGTGCACGAAAAAAGTGGCTTTTCCCCCCATTCTTCCGAAAATTTGATTTTAAATCAGTGGTAGAGTCACAGCCGGAAATAAAATACTTCATTCTCCACGACCCTTCAAATAAAATGGACCGAAAACCCACGAAAGTATCAACATTCAAATTGGTGGTTATGTGTGAAAACAGAAAAAGCCGGAAAACAAGTTAGATTCCGTCCAGCAGAGGCGCTGAAATTCGATTCAGTAAAATTATTCTATTTCCCGACTCCACGAATTATTCCGGAAAACCACGACCAATCCAAGTCGAGTTCCCCAGCCTAAGATACGTCTCTTTATACTCCTCCATGGAGAGGGCTGCTTATTCCATTACTTTAGCCATGGAGACTAGATATAAGGAGACCAATCTCTTATGGCCGTACTTCACAAAACACGAAATAAAGTTCTGCCAAGAACTTAGTTTAAAAACTTCCCGATGAGGGCACGAGTGTTCCCTGGGTGCAAAATGGCGGCATCTACGGTTTATAAGCATCGTTTATTAGGCGTCGCCACTTTGCACCCAGGAAACACACATGCCCTCATCGGGAAGTTTTGTAACTATGTACTGGGCAGAACTTCATTTCGGCAATGAATATATGGAGATTGGTCTCCTTATATCTAGTCTCCATGCAATTCACGTTCTGACACGAAACGTAATCAACGCGCATGCGCTAGTAGACAAAGACCGCATTATAGTGATGCAATATCCAAACGAAAATATCGATATATCAGGAAGGTAAATATCGATATCACTGATATATCGGCGAAAATTTCCGATATATCTATATAATATCGATATTAAAGTTTTTTTACAATTTTAAATAATAGTTCAGGTACTTCGTTCAATGTAAAAGTAAAACAAATAATTTTCTTTAATTCGATGTAGGTAAAACGACTGCTGTAACAGTGTTCTTATATCGTGGATCAAATTTACCCCCTCCATTTTACAATTTTATCATAAAAAATAATAATTCGTCGAACATAATTTGGAAAAATTTTGTAATTATATTACTTTTTTAAGTTGTTTTTTAACTATATTATAAAAGTTTCCAAAATTATTCTTGTTCAATAATATGGTGAAGTGGAGGAGGTAATTTTCATCCACGATCTGTAAGCACTGTGCAGTAATCGTTTTTTTTATTTATCAAGATACAAAAAATTAAGAACATAACTTAATTAACTATTTTACATGTTCAATATTTTTAGAAAATGAAATTTGTGCTCAGTTGTGCTACAGTTGTGCTGATTTTTGCCGCAAACGATTTTTTGAAAAATCAAAAATTACGGCTGTAAATTTTGAAGAACTTTTTTTTGCTAGAACCGCAACTTTGCCGTAACATAAAACTGACAGTTGTGCTAGGCACTCTCAAGTGCACTCAATTGAGATAACCAAGTTGACGTCACAGGCCATGTGGTATGATAGACTGTAGGTAAGGTTGGTCTTGGACGAAATAAATATATGGGAATCGTTGGGAAATTGATGGAACAAAATTTTCCAGCGTAAAAGTAAGTCATAAATTTATTAATAATTATATTTTTCACGTGCAAAATTCATTTCCGCTTATTTTGAGTACCTACTTGTCGCTTGTCATTCTTTTAATTTTTTAATATAAAATAAAATGTCATAAATTTGTAGGTTATGATGACCGTTTGTTTTGAAGGATTTGAAGAATGTATCGATAAGCATGTTCTAGTTTTCTACACATTCTTCAAATCCTTCAAAACAAACGGTCATCATAACCTACAAATTTGTGACATTTTATTTTATATTAAAAAATTAAAAGAATGATAAGCGACAAGTAGGTACTAAACATAAGCGGAAACGAATTTTGCACTTGAAAAATATAATTATAATTAAATTTATGACTTACTTTTACGCAGGAAAATTTTGTTTCATCAATTTGCCAACGATTCATATATGTTTCTTTCGTCCAAGACCAACCTTACCTATAGTCTATCCCTACCACATGGCCTTTGACGTCAACTTTGTTATCTCAATTTTGTGCTGCTAGCGGAAATTTCGCAACTTTGCCCGCTTTTCAAAAAATACAAAAAAACAAAAAATTTTGAATTTACAAAAATAAATGTTTTTCTTCATTTTTACAGGTCAATAAAATTTTTATTGAGTAACAAATACAAATTTAAATGCTTTGCTGTAATTCCGAACCCCTAATTTTAAAAATATTTTTAAAAAATTCGGAATCAAAAAATCAGAATTTTATAAAAAAATAATTTCAGGAATTGGAAATTTGTGCCGAATTGTGCGATTTGAGAAGATGTTAACAACAATTCTTACTTTTGCTAACAATCAAAAGAACAATTGTGAGCAAGCAACCGGCTCGGGCGACCGCGTGACGTGTGTACATGTAGATTTTATCAGTCTTTGTTCTGTCACTGATTTTTTCGATGAAGTGTGCTGCAATGTGAATACAATTTTTTTTTATTTCCTGTCGGCAACGGATTCCACTATTTCCACTCAAATGTTGAATATCGATCAGGAAATATATCGGTTTTGGGGAAAATATCGATATTTTCGATATTTCGATATCGATATTGCCAGAGATGAGTTGGGAGATTGCTAAAGTAATGGAATAAGAGAATTTCACAAAAGTGGGCTGATAAACGCGCCCTCTGAACGCGTTGCGCAAAAGGTGTACGTTGCGCGTCGGTAAATAATGAAAGTTGGAAAATCCAGAAATGATTTACCATCAGAATTTCTTTGGAGTGGCAGCGGCGCGCGCTGCCCTTGTTTCTTCCTCGTCGCTCTTGCACGTGAGAACGGCTCGTCCCACTTCTCCTTATTTTCCTCGCTTCCTTCATGCAATTCTATTTTTAGATTTCACGCTTTCGGTTATCGAGTCGGAATTGAGAATTGTGTATTTCTGTCGAAACCGTGCAAAAGAGGCGCGAAGCAGACGACAATTTCAAATTTACGAAATATGTTATTTAAGAAAAAACATTTTTTTTCCGATATTTTGGAAAAAATCTGCCTAAAATAAAAATCTGAAATATCATGTGAAATTTTATAAGCATTTGAACACTTCAAAAATAGACTTTCAGTAAAATTTGATGCCAATAAATGTTCCAAATTTGAATCAATATATATTTTCCTATTCAAATTTCCATACTTCTTATCAATTTTGTGCATTTAAAAACTTTTTAGTTAGAGAGATATTTTCTATTAAGAAGCGATAAACATAAAATTCAAGTTTAAAATTTACATTCTCAGTTTTATGTTAGCAATATTTTGATCTCACATTTTTGTAGCCTAAGCACAGACTTTTCATTAAAAAAATGAAATGGTCTATGGAAAGGAAAAATTTTCTAACAGATATGGATAAATTAAGAAGCTAAAATATGTGTTCATTAATATCTTCATATGAACATTTAAATATTTATCGATATTAAATTTTACATAAAAATTTTTGTCCGAAGTGTTCAAATCTTGTTACAATATGACAAGATCATATGGACGAGTTCAATTTTTTTAATGAAATATTTTGTAATTTTTAAATTGTCTGTTCTTCTGAAATCGGAGGAAGATTTGAATAGTAAACAACAAATTTTCCAATTTTTGCGTCAAACATTTTATTTTTCGTTCTTTGTTAAAAAATATTTGATACGTATTTTTTTATTTCAATATGATATGCAAAATTTCCGAGAAATGAATTTTTGAAAATTATCGTGTTAAAAAAAGTGATCGTCTTAACTTTTTTATAACTAAAAAAGTACTTATCAAAAAAATGTTAAATATTTCATCTAATATGCGGCTGATCCCAAACTTCGAAATGACATATACTGAAAAATTGTTCCAATGAATTTTCATAAATAAATTAGCCATTTTTATAAACAAATAGAGATTGCTGAAAAAGGACCTAATTTTTAAAAAATTTTTTTGTGGATTAATATTCCTAACACATTCCAGGATATACTGTAAAAAATTGAATGTGGAGAGATGAATAGTTCTTGAGTAATAAATTTGTTTTTACGACACATCGAAAAATGATATGTTTGTTTCCACACGGAGAAAAATAGTTAAAGTAATTTTACTCAACTTCCGATCAAATTTGGGACATAAGGACAAGTTAGAAGTTATTTAGTATCACTGTATTTATTTGTGATATATTAAATGTTCGAAAATGAATCAAAGTTGAGTAAAATTCAGAAGTGTAGGGTGAAGTATGAAAGCGTGCATTAAAATTTTTTAAATATATATATTATTACTCGTAGTATAACTATAAAAAACCAATCTTTTATTAAATCACAAAAATAGTAGAACTTTCCGTTCATTCTACTCTACGCTTCAATCGAGAGTTGAGTAAACCGTGAATCGCAAGATTTATTCCAACAGCTACATCTATTCACGCAGGTACGAATGAAAGTAATCTGCGCCTTGGGCACACAGGAAAAATTTTTAATTTCAAAAACTTAAATTCTTAAAATTAAATTGATCTTATGAAAATTTAAACAAAAAAAAATCGATAAGTGTATTACATAAAATATGAAATATCACATAAATTACTCAGGCAGAATAATAATTTGGAATTCGCAAATGTAAAATCCATATTTTGAAATATAAAACACAGAAAATAAAAGAACCTTCTTTTAAATGTTTTTATACAAGATACTGCTTAATAATAATGCATTTTTTTAATATACATTTGAAAACTTAGTTTCACTAAACTTCATCCGTTGTTATAATAAAAATGTATACTAAATGTAATTTAATAATTATATTATATATATATCAATAATCATAGTTATAATAATTGTGTAATTATATTAATTTTTAAAAATATTTTATTAATCATTTATGAAAAAAGTTGATTTATTTTTACTAATTGAGTAAGGCTAAAAAATTTTATTGACGGCACTTACTCTCACAAGCTCTGAATAACTCATGCAGTCACTATATAAGAAAGTTCCAAATTTTATATCTCAGCATTGTAAGCGAGCGTGTGCGTGATTCGACGAAAGCGTATCGTCCTGTATATAAGTTTTAGTTATTAGGTTTATATTTGCGAAGTTGTATATTTAAGTGTATTTGTGATAGAAAATATGATTGGCTGCGACTGAATGGTGTGAATGTAATTGTATGATGTTTATATATGTATGTATCGGATGACAAGTGGCAGGTTCGAGGTAAGAATTTTTTTGTTACCTAAGAGTACCATGACAACGTTTATACTTGACTCCTTACAATTCATGAAGTTTATATTACTTTAAATTTAAGAAATATTTCTTAAATTTCAAACATGTTTATTCATATCAGTAACATCTTTTTGACACAAATCTCTAACTTAACATAGGCAATATTATCGTTCTTTGCATCCATTATTACTCAATACACTTTACTACTTGACCATTTTAAACAGTAAATCACATCTTCGGAGCAAATAATTATTTAATCCTACCAAAAATTATCTCCTCATTTCAAAGAAATATTTCTCTCAATTTACAATTCGCTCATTACAAACAAGGAATCCGATATTGGAATGGAAAACAAATTTACTTGAACCAATGCAAATTTTTTTCAATTAATGTATTGTTTCTTTGAACATGCATCACATCATTTTACATAAAAGAATTTACTTCTCTTATCAAATAATTGCTACACAATGTTAATAACATATTTATTCAATCTAATGAATATTTAATAGTACTAGAAAAACATTTTTTTGCTTTAATTATTCATTTTTTAAAGACAATAAAAATATTTCTTTGATCTAAAAAAATATTTATTCGTCACCATCCAGCTCAACCATTTATTTGAATCAAAGAAATATTCTTTGATTCGAATATTCTTTTTTCTCAGTGTATATACAGTGAATTCTACATATTTTTTCCAATTCGTGTTGTTGCTTACTGGACTTCTTCATTTTGAATTGCAAGCAATGAAATAAGTTTTTGAGTTTCATTATTATCCTTATTTCAACTATCTTCTACATTTTTATCTTTTACGAAAATTTTGAATTAATCTTTTAATTTATGGCACTGAAGAGGGCCCCCATATGTGGCCGAAACGTTTGCCTTCTCTCTTTTTTTGCGTTTTTCATCGTAAGTAGCATTGATAATATTAATAGAAGAAAATAAAAAGAGGCTGACCCAATGCCAAAAAAATGAGAAATTAACAAAAATTCTGTGAATTTTGGGTCAATATGATAGCAGACATGTCATCAAACATGTCACTTTACAGTTATTACTGTTGTAGATCTTTATGTAGTAAACCATTTTTTATCATAACTTTTATTCGTATCTCGTATAATTTAACTGGAAAATGGATATTGACTTTTTTCAAGTTTTAATATACTGTAACTTTCTTAAATTTATTTTAATTGCAAAATATTATCAGGATAATTAGTAGAGATTTACGAGAATTATCAGAAACCAGTCTTAAAATTTTTGATTTTTTCATAAAGTTTTTTTCAAAAACACAAAAAATGCTCCTATTTTGACAACTTTTGTCTGAAGTAGCTGATTAACGAAATTGTCCTTACTTTTTCAGCTGCGATAATGTATGCCAAAGCTCAATTCAATCTGACAATATTTTTCTATCCAGAGTTATCGAGTTTATGACCTATTACTACTGCAGACGGACGGACAGACAGACAGACACTTTCGTAAAAACCGTTTTTTCTGACTCAGGGGATCTCAAAACGTAAAGATTTGACGAAAATTCCGAAAATAATTTTTCACATAAAACCAAAACCCTAATTCTCATATGATGAGAATCTAAAAGACATCAAATTTAGATCTTTCTTAATAATATTAATAACTCTAAAATTAATTAACATTGTCAAAAGTCTGTAGTCTCATTTCAAAGGTAAGTTTGGATAGTATTTTTCTAACTAATTAAGATGTTTTTGGAATTTTTCTGCTAGATTCTGCTCTAGAATCAAAGATGGTAATGAAAAATCATCAAATTTCAAATGATGATTGTACTACATTCATTTGAAGAATTCAAAAAATCCAAACTATCAATATTTTGATAAAAATTTCTAAATTTATTAAAATATGATATACATCGATTTTTAAAAACTTCTTGAAGAAGCTACATATTTTAAAAATTGCATGACTTTTTTGTATTCTGTTCAACCCCAAGATAGAATCCAGAAAAGAATTTCTAAAAATATTTTAATTAGGTTAAGAAATCACTATGAAGACATACTGAAAAAACCTTTTGAAATCTAAATCTAAATTAAAATTTCTTTTGTAATATCTTTCTATAAAATAAAACACTTTGACGAAAGTTGAACCTCCAGGTCAATCTGTAATTTCCGATGGTAGTTTATATATATGTATACATACGAATTGTCATGTAAAAGATGTTAAATTCCAAAAAATTGTATTCAATGTATTTTATTTTTTAGTAACCCTTTGTCGACTTAGCTTCATATCAAGAAAAGTTTGAGGTGTAAATTCACAGATAATTTATGTATTTTCTTAAATCAGCAAACACTTCATTTACATTCATCTATTGAAACTGCCATATGTCTTAAGTAAAAAAAGATAATTTTGCTTCCAAAAATAGAAAAATTATTATTGAAGAGATCATTTCAAAGAAAAGAGATTAATTTCCAAGAAAAATATTTGAAGCATAAGAAAAAAAAATCTGCCCGCTTCGCGGGATCATTCTCACGAGTTGAAACATTGCTCGCAAGTTTGAGCGCGCCTAGGGCGCGCGATTCGATCGTCGCGCTTCGCGCTCCGTAATACTCGATCGTCGCGCTGCGCGCTCCGGAATTTTTGAACGTCGCGCTTCGCGCTCGGTCTTGTGCTCTTCGCATACGTTTAAGTTTATTTCTTATAATTTAATACTGAAGCTCAAAAAAAATCTTTTAGATACTTATTTCAGATCAATATTTTTCAAAGTATATAGAAAAAAAGTGTAATTTTTTTAATGTTATATTCCGTAATTTTGAATTCTGTATCTATTTCGCGCCTCCTTTGCATGAAGTCCAGAAAAATACAATTTCTGATTTTAACTCGACAACCGAAAGCGTGAAATCGAAGCGAGTAGTGGGGATGCACTGACATGACGCGCTTCATTGTGTGTGCTCCCACATATTATTATAACAGCGCGGACCTTTAATTTTAGTTCGAAAAAGATCCGAAAAAGCTGTACGCAATTGGGGGCGCTGCAAAAGTGATAAACAGTAGCTCTGTTTTACCCTTCAAGTACTAGCATGAACCTTTCATTTTAGTTCCCAAGAGCATTTCGCAATAGGGCGCGCTGCGGAAAATCACTCGAAATTAAATAAATTACTTTAGCAATCTCCCAACTCATCTCTGATGCTACTACTTGAAGGGTAAAACAGAGCTACTGTTTATCACTTTTGCAGCGCCCCCAATTGCGTACAGCTTTTTCGGATCTTTTTCGAACTAAAATTAAAGGTCCGCGCTGTTATAGTTTATCGATCTCATAAAGTCGGTATAGAAATTCGTAGTGGTAATTGTCATGGGATAAAAGCCGGTGTAGTAAAAAGTTGTTATGCAATTTTTAAAATCTTGTAAAATACACGATCTAAAATGTTTTTTGTGGAATAATGTATGCTTTCTTCTTCGTACAGTGAAGTGTGGAATGAGAAAAAGTGATGTTTATAAAATTTTTTACTTTTCATAAAATTTATAAAAATGTAATGCGTGAATGCAAATTTGTAGAACCCATTTAAGCAAACCATTTCTCATTCTGACATTCTCTCCACAATTTTGTTTATTTTTGTTAAAAAGTGGAATTTTCGAATTTTAATGGTATTTTGTAAATTGAAACGGAAAATATACACTTTACCAAAAACTGTCAGACAACATTTTTAGACCTTATTGAAACGAATATTTTTACGTTTTTTCGTATTTTACATATTCTATTTAAAACTAGGTGGTTGAATTCGGAATTTTTGCCACTGCTAAATAAAATTTTTGATTGTCAATAATATCATAAAAATTTAATTTATTCAATTTTAATTACATTAAAAATTTATTTCTCTATTCTAGAAAAAAATTGAGACAAAACTTCCTTTTCTTATACAAATTATTTTCACTTTTTAAGCATTATAAAAATTTGTATAAGAAACATTAGTTTTATCCTGATTTTTTTCTAGAAGCATAACAAAATTCAAGGAAAGGTCATAGGCAAGGTACCCTTTATATTTACAGCCAAAAACAAGAAACTAAGACTCGTGATGTAATGGAAAAAATCAATTTAAGTCTATATTGATTCCTCTGTAATGCATTATATATTTTCACCTTATTTTTTAAGCGAAAAATGTCCTATTATGATTTTTTTTCTATATCTCGAATATTTTGGTTAAAAAAGGGTATGAAAATTTGTGGGACTTATATAAGCAAAAAATTTTGCATTGTTACTAATATTTTGTTTGAAAAATTGAATTTTTGATTTTCAAAAAAATTTTTTTTTCTAAATCAAAGCAAACAATATTCATCCTGCGAAAAAATTATGAACGCAAATTTATAAAACTTACGGAAGCAAACAATTTCGTATTCTGACACTCATTTTTTAGTTATAAAATGGAATTTTCAATAGTGTTTTTTAAAATCAAAACAAAACTTATATTTTGTCAAAAAATGTCCCAATGAGAAGTTGTACTTTACACCTCATATGGCAAATAATTCTCCATCTCAAAATTTTTTATTTATCTCACATCTTTTGTTTAAAAAATGAGATTTTAAAATTTTAATGGTATTTTTTTTTAATTGATACGAAAATATGAATTTTATCAGAAACTGTTCCAGACAAAGGGCCTAGCCGGATTTCCATGTAAAAACGTCCCCCAACCCAAATGAGATGTATAGTATCAAGTATTCGAAAGCATTTTCCGTAGGATTGTTTTGTGCAAATTTTCTTGATAATTTTTTAACTCTATTATCGCTATATTGAGTCAATATTCACTGATGATTATGCAAATTTTGTTTTTCGCATTTTTTAGTGGAACTGGTAATTGGAAAAATGTGGAAGATTGAACCCTGATTTATTTAGAGACATCTGCGTTCATTTTTTCGCCAACTTTCCTACCCGCAATTCGTGTTGGATAAGATAGCAAAAACTTCTGCATGCAATTTCTTCATAATTCAAAAAACAATAAAATAAAAATAAAAGTTTCATTATAACCATGAATAAAATGGTGAACTTTACTACTGTCTACATTGTTGGAAAATCTGAATAAATTAGATAATATCATTTTATATCATATTTTCATATCATATATCATATGATATAAATTTGCATAATCATCAGTGAAAATTGACTCAATATAGCGATAATAGAATTAAAAAATTATCATGAATGCGAGTATATCACCGATTAAACGAATAACGTCTACGAGAAAAACTGGCAATGATACATTTCTGACGACGAGCGCTATTGAATCCAACGATTTTGGACATTATCGATTTTTTAAGTGACATCCACATTTTTTTTAAATCAGAAAAAATTATGACATACGCGTCTTTAGTAAACATATTATTGACGAGAAACTTAACTTTGTTCTTGAATTTTTTCATCGAAGAAACTGCAAGCAAATATTTTTGTAATTTATTTCTCTGCGAATTTTACACGCCAAAATTCGCGAAAAATTTACAGAAATTTCTCTTAATAAGAATGAATGCTGTGAATTTTTTCAGAATTTTCCAACTATTATTTGAGGTAAAAAATACAAAAAACGAAATTTGCATAATCAACGATAACTCATCCAATATGGCGGCTATCGGGTTGAAAATTTGCACAAAACAATCCTAGGGCAGATGCTTTCGAATACTTGATACTATACATCTCATTTGGGTTGGGGGACGTTTTTACATAGAAACCTGGCTAGGCCTTTTGTAACTTGAGCTATAAAGTTTTTTCGTATTTCGTGTAATTTAACTGGAAAATGGAATTTAGATATTGACTTTTTTCAAGTTTTAATATAAGTTTTATTATAAGTTTTATCATAATGATAATTGGTAGGAATTTATGAGCACTGTCAGAAATCAATATTGCAATTTTTTATGTTTTCAAATCAGAAAAAATGATCTTATTTTCACAATTTTGGTCGGATGTGGCTAGTTAGCGAACTTGTCCTTACTTCTGGGACTCTAATTAAGTGTACCAAAGCGCATTTCAATCTGAGAGGATTCTTTGGGAAGTTGTTGTGTCCCCAGGCAACGACGATGACGATAATGACGGAGACAGACGGACAGACAAGATTGAAAAACCCTCCATCGTATTCAGGAGATCATGAAAGGTGGATAATCGTTAAAAAATGTAGGGGTCAAATTTTACATTGATATATCTTCTCATGTGTGACGAGACTGTAAAAATGCAGCCTGATATAATATAATTAATTGGAATTTGCAAGAAACTATTTATGAAATGAATTAAAAAACTTTTAGGGTCTATAAATTGTTGTCTTATAAATGTAAAGCACCCGACAATAAGGGTTGAATAGAGAAAGATTAATATTTTTAGATTTTAGCGTAAAAGAGAAGATTATTCTTTTCTTTTCAATGCGCGATTTTTTCATCAGCCTAAAGTGTACAACATTTGAATAGGATATCTCCAAAACTAATTGCTTTCTAATTCCATAGCAACTGCCGCATTTCTCAATTCTATTCTCAATTCTATTCTACAAACGCAAACGTATTTCCGATTTTTTTAATTCCTTCTAATCGTAGCAGTACGCACACCTCAAAGAGATGTTTTGTATTCCGCAAAGGTCGACATATTTTGAGTTTATTTAATTCCTTCTAATCAGTTCATGAAATATGTGTAATAAACTGTTTTAATTCATTCTTGTGGAATATAAGTTTTGAAATTTCAATTATAATAAATTCGAGTCAGAACCTCTAGAGTTAAAATAATTTTAATTCGCATATTTGAATTGGTTTCATCTGCAATACATTCTCCTCAATAATGTATTTTTTATCACCTTTGAACAATTTACTTAAATATAAATAAATATAAATTTGAATATTTTCCAACTGTACAAGTTATAAATCGGTTTAATAATGAAAAAAGTAGGATAAATAAGATGCTTCATAAATATGTGATAGTAATTAAATAGCAATGATAATTGATAATAAATTAAATTAAAGTTCAGTACGGGAAATAAAGTGTAATATTGTACAAGAATTATTAATTTTTATTTTTATTTTTTTGCAAGTATTTATAATGGAGCACTGGTACAAATATTTATATTACATATTTAATCCAGTGTCCTCTAATGAATCATATATGGCGGTTGTAATGCAATTGTCACGTATCCATGACAATTATATTATATATTATAATCGTATAAAACTATTATGCTATTATATCATATAACACGTTTTATTGTTGCTATAAATATTGTTGCTAGATACATGTAATTGTTTTTATAAATAATTTCACTATTACTATTAACTAAAATATCAATAAACAATTGATTTTATTGATAAAATACTAATTAAAACAAATATTACCTTTTATTATTATTAACTATTATTATTACTATTGGTAATAATAAAAATTAACGAAATGCAACAAATGTTATATAACAACAATATTACTTCAACCTTTATATTTCAAATTATTATTAATCACTATTATTATTAATATTTAATATTGTTATTAACAATAATTGTCAAAATGCAACAAATATTAAATAATAACAATGTTACTTCAATTTCTTGATTTGCAATAATTATCAATCACTTTCATTATAATTATTTCATATTGTTATTAAAATTTGCAACAGATATTATAATAATGTTACTTCCAATTTTATAATAATAATGTTTATAATAATTATCATTATTGTTAATATTCTTATTTTGATGTTAATCAACAATCAGCAATTAATTATAAAATACGTTCTTTTAATAACTATTACTATTATGTTATTTTATAAACAAAAGCAATGTTTAAATATAAAGATTAATAGAATTATAAACACATTATAATCACCATTTATGTACAACAATTGTATTATAGTTACTCTATTACTTACCTATGTATACAAATAATGTCATTGACCCTTGCGACTAAATCTACCTAAAAACCTGATGGTACGGGTTTACACAGCCCTTGAGAAGATGTGAGTACACCCACACCACGAAAGCATGACCCACACGGACTTGGAAAATCGGTGTGAGTCCCTAAGCTCACCAACGCAGCACACCAGCAAACTGGCCCATAGTCTCAACTCACCACACTGACGCCTAAGATTCTAATGGACTTCGAAAAAGCTATTGAAACCATGGAACTCAAATTCCCATACTTTATAGCTGCGAGTTGAAACTACAGACGACAATATAAACCAGGCTGCAAGGCCTAAACACCAGTCTGAGTCGGAGCCTGAGTCTGAGTCTAAGCGAGTCTAAGGGAATCTAAGGGAGCGTACGATCAAGCAGCATCGTTAGAACCGGTTTTCGTCGCCGTACCGCAATAAATCTAAGTGGCCGTAATTTCCACGTGTTCGGGAAAACCAATATAATAACAACAGAGTGAATTTAAATAAAACTGGATTTAGTGTCATTGTAATCGAGGTATCAAAATAAGGATACCGGTTAAACAAAGGATTGACCTGCCACTGTTGGTCAACAAGGATAATTAGGGGAGGTACCCGATTAGCAGAGGATACACAGAGCTTAAAGGATTATCGCTTTCAAGAGGCCACCTCATCAATAACAACCGGTAAGTCAAATAATTTGTTTTTATTAAGGTTCTCTTTTCTTTTGAGCCCTTTAGACTCACGGTGTGTTTTTCTTTAGGGTTGGACCAATCAGACTCGACCAACCAAAGGAAAACAGCCTGCAATCAACAATTAAATAGTCGCTTGGGTTAAAATAAAATTTGTATTTTTAAAATAAATTATTAACAATAATTGTAATTTGATTCATTTGGCTTGTCCTCTACCCGGTTAATTGTTAATTTTAACAATAAACAGAGGAACATAGTTAGGGTAATTGGCTCTAGACTTTAGGTAGGAAATATTTATATTAATTTAAAACTTAGGACGTCACACAATACACCAAATATACATTCAATATATTAATAAAAAAATGTTTATACAATTCAGATAAATTTTTTCTATTCTAATTACAAATTAAAATTCAATATAAAATATTTTGTAACGAGAAAACTATTCATACATTTAAATTCAACCTGGATTTTTTAAAGTGAAATTCCTTTAAGCCTTTCCATTCCTTCTTTTGCATTCTTCTGCTTATTAATTCTTTTTAATACACTCCCGTTAAATTCTTAATTATTATCTATTCAGCCCTTATTACCGGGCACTAATTACCGAGGGAGAACTTATTGTACAAGGTCGAAAATAAGATTTTCTATTTTCATTCGATTGGCATGCAAACCTCATTTTTCTGATACAGTAGCTTAAATGAGACTTATATGTAATGACTTCTACTAAAAAATAACAGATTACAGTTTTAGATTATAAGAAATCAACTATTTTCTCAACAAATTGTTCCCTCTCGGTAATTGGTGTTTTGACCTTATTAAACATTCATAAAGCTTGAGATTACATTGATTTTAGAAACAACATATGAATTTATGCAGGTGAAACATCCCTTACAAACTGAGGCTGTAGTTACTTTTCTGTAATAATTTTATGTCGTTTTGTCGAAACTAAAGGGATAGTTACTTGCATAATTCCACAACCAATAATAAATGAACGTTCACTATTAGAGAGGGGAAGGATTTGAAATAACTGTCCATATTCATGTGCAGAGATGAAAGTGAAAGTAATGTTTATTAAATGAGTTTGATTTGCCTAACAGACTCCCGCATTTGCCTGTGCTTTCGCATTGTAACATGTGAACATCACACTGCTTCAGCACAACCCGGTCGGGAAAAACCACGTTGTGGAAAACCTCCGGGAGGAGCCTCATATGTCTATAAATTACATCATTACGAATAACGGACATAATAAATAGAATATTAAACATAAAATAAATTTAAAAAAGATAAACTATGTTCAATTATATTAAACGAGACAACAAAACGAATATCAACTTTAATGGATTAAATTCGATTTTTCTCGTTTAAGCTGAGTTTTCTAAAAGTGATTAGTTTAAACTAAGTTTAAATATTATTTTTTGGCTTTCAAGAAAGAATTGCAATTTTGAAATAATTTACTTAATTTACAAGAAAATTTGTTTGATTCAAATAAAACTTTGTGTGAAAGAAACCAAATGCTTTGAGAGAAATTCTCTTCCTGGCTTCCGTCAAATCTCTTTTCGAAGTATATACGACGACTTTCTTGTACGTGAAAATCGCAAATAAAAATATTGTATTACAAATGGATATTAACACATTGATATTATTTTAATATTCGGAAATTTTTAAATTATAATTCGAAGTTTTAAAGAAGTAACATATTAAATCTTCGCAGAAATAAAAATTACTGAAACTATATAGGTTAAAGCCAAGGAAGTGCACCGTTAACAATGAAAGAATTTTTTAAATTAATGTAAAAGCAACAGTAAGCTTTTACCGAACGTACAAATTAAGGACTTCCAATTATTTTAGGTAAAACGTTTACACGCCTTTGTTGTAGTTGAGGTCACTGCATTGACAACAATGTTTTTACGATTGAAGTTAAGAAATACCATGGTCCCACCTGTAAGGAGAATATTACAAATTAACATCAGATTTTATCAATATTTCCATTCTGAAGCGTATACATAAGTCGTACCTTTATGGAAAAAGAGGCACTCGTACTCACTGAAGATGCAGAGTTAGTTATAAAATCTACAATCACAGTAATGAAATAATTAACTGCTACATTTTATTGTTGAGGGAAATTTAAATCGGATACTGCTGGCCTTCATCCTCTGCTGCTCTTCTTCATCTTCCTCTGCCATAATTGCATACGGAATTGGATTCTGATTTGGTCTCAACTTTTTGCGAGTTTCGTTCCAAAACGATTCAGGCAAAAAGTGATCTCCACAGATTCCTGTTTTCCGAAGCGTTGATGCAGTCAACATTCTCAACGATGGTCCTCTTCCTAAAAATAAAAGTACAATAGTTACTGACACGAAAAATGAAAATTGCATTCATCAAATAAATTGTATTTGCACTCTAAAAACAAGTGTGTTACTTTTAAACGTGAATCACGATAGTAACTTTTTAGGCATTTGAAGTGTGTATTTTTAACACACATTTTGGGTACAAAACGTTAAAGTGTTTGAAAATTAAACGTTCCGTTTGTAATGTGTATTAAAAATACACACTTCAAATGCCTAAAAAGTTACTATCGTATTTCACGTGTAGAAGTAACACACTTGTTTTTAGAGTGTGACTCCTTTCAATAATTTTATTAGCATAATTTCAGTATAAAAGTCCACTGAGAAAAAAAATATCGCTGAGTAGCGTCCAAACAGCACTTCCTCCTGTTAATGTACTTACAGTTCTGAACGTTCATTGAACGATGAAAAATATTTGTCTTCAAAACAAAATAATTGTATTTGTCCAAGCAACTTAAAAAGTAACCTACGATTCGTAACAGATTGTATATTCGAGGCTCCCGAACATAGAAAGAACAAATTTCGTTCTGAAAATACATTTTTTTCATTGTTCAATGGACGTTCAGAACTTTAAGTACATTCGCATTAAGCGGGTATATACCTTTTTTATCAAAAAAAATTCTTTCTTACGAGTTCGTTATAAAGACAGATTTATTTATTTTTTCAAACTGAAAATTAATTTCTCGTGAAAAAACGCTCTTTTTAGGTTGTACAAAAAAAATTCGATCTTCAATAGCTCGAGTTTTATATCATAAATAATTGATAAAAATTTCAAACACATGAAAAAGTTTTGGATCACGCTTTAATGTGAAAGTGACACATTGCAGAATTCACGAAAACAAACAGCGAATGCGAAACAGTACTTTTGAACTTCACGTTTTCGGCAGAGTAATAATGTCATAGCGAACAGCGGAAGACAGTGGCAAACCACAACTGATTTGAACATTGAAATTGAATCTTTAGTAATAGATCATTTATAATGCATATATCATTGACACGATATAAAAGACTCGCTCAAGATAGGAATGGATTGGAAGCTGCTTCAAACCAGTCCTAGGACTGCTGACTACAACAACAATGAGACGTTTCGGCATTGATCGGAGCCCTCATCTACGATTTATTTGGAATCTAAACAACACATAAAACAATTTGGCTAACTGAGGGTTAATTTCATGCAGAATTTTGTAATCTTCGTTCTTACATATGAGTCGATAGAAAACTTGAAATTGATTCAAAATAAAATACTTTCAAAGAAGAGGTTATAAGAATTTGCCAAATTTTTTCACAACCAATTAGAAAATTGTATGAGATAATGCATATTGTCATGCATTAGGTTTTACCAATTAAGAGTATGGAGAAATGAGATTGATTATTCAAAATGCACAGCCAGTGTTCCCAGATCGTAGAATTTTTCGACCCCCACCACTGACACGTGTGAAACCTCACGCAACCAAACACGGTGTGTTGGTGTGTCCTCGCTTCTTCCCTTTGATTTCAGGCTGTCGGCTGTTGAGCCAAGATCGAGAATTATATTTCTAGAATTTTTTTCATTTCTCATTATTTTGGCATAGGGTCAGATTCTTTCTATTTTCTTCGATTGAAATTTTCACTATTCGATATAAAAAAACTCAAAAAGAAAGCAAGGCAAACGTTTCGGCCACATATGGGGGCCCTCTTCAGTGCCATAAATTCAAAGATTAATTCAAAAATTTTTGTAAAACGTAGATAATTAAAATAAGAATTATCATAAAATTGAAAAACTTATCTCATAGCTTGCAATTCAAAATGAAGTAGTCCAGTATGCAGCATCACGAATTGAAAAAATGTTTAGAGATCACTGTGAATAAAAAACCGGATAACCAATAAACCGGAAAACATAAAAAAAATTTTGCACACGAACCGACCACAATTTGAAAAAAAATTTTTTTTTTTTTTTTTATTAAAGAACGATGCCGAATTGGTAATCGAGGGCAGAACGCGAACAAGGTTTACATTTTTAAAAACTTTGCGTGAAGACTTTGTTACAGACATGTTATCAAACATGTGACTTTAAAATTTTTAAATGGCACATTTAGTATAAAGGTTGAATATATCATAGTTCTGACCATTTTCAGAACAAATTAAATGGTTTATTTTTCCAAACATCTCAGAATAAATCTGAATGCAGTAATAAAAAACCTTCAATTTTTTTATTTATTTCTTAACATACTCAAATAATATTGAGTAAAACTACATGTATAGATATTATAATAAATTAGGTTTCTGTAATGCCTTGCATGCAAATTCAATATTAAATGGATTGTCCGTGAAGCTGAAATATAAAAAAATCGTTTCTTGAAAAATACACGCCTTCGTCCACTCGTGAAAATCAACATAAACGTCTCGAATTTCTTAACTAGGTATAGGACAATAGTCTTCTTCAAGGAGGAAAAGAACAACTCAGGATTGCTTATATAAAAAAATTTTCGGTCAGCAAAGCCACATGTCTCGAGTCGGTTTTGAAAACAGTTCAGATCATTCTATAAGAGACTCCGGCTGTAACAAAGTCTTCACGCAAAGTTTTTAAAAATGTAAACCTTGTTCGCGTTCTGCCCTCGATTACCAATTCGGCATCGTTCTTTAATAAAAATAAAAAATTTTTTTTTTCAAATTGTGGTCGGTTCGTGTGCAAAATTTTTTTTATGTTTTCCGGTTTATTGGTAATCCGGTTTTTTATTCACAGTGATCTCTAAACATTTTTTCAATTCGTGATGCTGCATACTGGACTACTTCATTTTGAATTGCAAGCTATGAGATAAGTTTTTCAATTTTATGATAATTCTTATTTTAATTATCTACGTTTTACAAAAATTTTTGAATTAATCTTTGAATTTATGGCACTGAAGAGGGCCCCCATATGTGGCCAAAACGTTTGCCTTGCTTTCTTTTTGAGTTTTTTTATATCGAATAGTGAAAATTTCAATCGAAGAAAATAGAAAGAATCTGACCCTATGCCAAAATAATGAGAAATGAAAAAAACTCTATGAATTTTGGGTCAATATAATAGCAGACATGTTATCAAACATGTCACTTTAAAATTTTTAAATGGCACATTTAGTATAAAGGTTGAATATATCATAGTTGTGACCATTTTCAGACCAAAATAAATGGTTTATTTTTCCAAACATCTCAGAATAAATCTGAATGCAGTAATAAAAAACCTTCAATTTTTTTATTTATTTCTTAACATACTCAAATAATATTGAGTAAAACTACATGTATAGATATTATAATAAATTAGGTTTCTGTAATGCCTTGCTTGCAAATTCAATATTAAATGGATTGTCCGTGAAGCTGAAATATAAAAAAATCGTTTCTTGAAAAATACACGCCTTCGTCCACTCGTAAAAATCAACATAAACGTCTCGAATTTCTTAACTAGGTATAGGACAATAGTCTTCTTCAAGGAGGAAAAGAACCACTCAGGATTGCTTATATAAAAAAATTTTCGGTCAGCAAAGCCATATGTCTCGAGTCGGTTTTGAAAACAGTTCAGATCATTCTATAAGAGACTCCGGCGGTAACAAAGTCTTCACGCAAAGTTTTTAAAAATGTAAACCTTGTTCGCGTTCTGCCCTCGATTACCAATTCGGCATCGTTCTTTAATAAAGAAAAAAAAAAAATTTTTTTTTCAAATTGTGGTCAGTTCGTGTGCAAAATTTTTTTTATGTTTTCCGGTTTATTGGTTATCCGGTTTTTTATTCACAGTGATCTCTAAACATTTTTTCAATTCGTGATGCTGCATACTGGACTACTTCATTTTGAATTGCAAGCTATGAGATAAGTTTTTCAATTTTATGATAATTCTTATTTTAATTATCTACGTTTTACAAAAATTTTTGAATTAATCTTTGAATTTATGGCACTGATGAGGGCACCCATATGTGGCCAAAACGTTTGCCTTGCTTTCTTTTTGAGTTTTTTTTATATCGAATAGTGAAAATTTCAATCGAAGAAAATAGAAAGAATCTGACCCTATGCCAAAATAATGAGAAATGAAAAAAATTCTATGAATTTTGGGTCAATATAATAGCAGACATGTTATCAAACATGTCACTTTAAAATTATATTTCTCTCAAATTCGTATAAAAACGTTGCGAAGCAGACGGAAAATCAAAGTCAGTAAATGTTAAAAATTACTAAACAAAATATGAATTTCATTATTTTTTTGCTTCTTGAATTAAATACTTTAATTGGAATATTATGTGGTCACTATTTTATTTGAAGATATGATTCAACATGAAATTCAATTAAAAAATGAAGGATTTGGATATCTAAACAATACGTAAATCATATCTTAGTTCTCGCACGAAATTATGTACAGTAGGGTCTCTGGTATAAGGCAACATTGAAAAACATTTCATTTGAATAAAATACTTCGAAAATTTTTGAAATACGTAATATTTTCCACATGTCAATTTCAATATATAAATGTCGACAAAAGTTTCCAGTATGTAAGAAACAAAACTTATATCTAAATTTGCATAAAAAACTACAGATTCACTTGTAATTTCAGCTATTGTTGAAGTATCTTATTGTTCAAGGAATGCCTGAATTTCACCTTATTCAAAACTTTATTTATGCTTATGAGTGTGATGGCGTGTTGAGTGCGTGTGTAAGGAAGTAAGCGATAAGAGTCAGTCAGTGGGAGACTACTCGTGAACCGCGACGGATTATCGTTGCCTATCGAACCTTTAATTAAAAGGACAATTATTCAAACTCTCCTCAATCTTAATTTATAAGTATTAAGTTAACTATACTAAGTGAGAGTCGGTCCAAAACCTAAAACAGGAACAAAACTTTAATGTAGTGATCAATAAACAGTTTATAACAAGACGATTAAAATCATCATTGTCTACCTCTTCCGAATCCAGCAACCTCTAGAGAAAAATAAGGAGAAGACAAAAATGAATTAAACATGGTCCTTCGAGCCGGATAGTGCGTGGAAAACGTCTCTAACGGAAAAGGTGTGAAATAACTACCAAAGGACAGTTAGTGAAAATTTGAATGTCGATCGCTACTATAGCATCACAGAGTGGCAAGTTCGATAAAAGAAGTTCGCGGTTCACATTAAACTCTTGTGGCTATCAAAGATTAGAGTACCACAATTTTGGCAGTAATCGTAATTAAGTCGCTGCGGTTGGACTTAATAAAATTATTATTATTTTTTTTTGATTGGAGAAATCAACAATTTAAGACGCTTATTTTGGAAAAGCAAGTGTGTGAAATTTATCACTGTGTGTGACATTTTTCACTGTGTGTGACATTTATCACTGTTTGTGACCTGAAATCAGCAGGCAAAGTCAAATTGCTTTCACAGAAGTCTGTCAATCGATACTTAGGACTGAAACAAATTTCAAAAAGTTAGATAAGTCGAATATTTCGTTAGCTATTGTTAAATCGAGAATAGAACTTTTAGATCAAAGATGGCAGAAATGTGAAAATTGACACTTATAAATTAAGGCTGCGACCACTGTGGCTGAGCGAGAAAAGATCGATTATTTCACCAAAAATAAATTTTTAACGGTTGAAGATGCTTATTTAAATGCACACGATTTTTTGATAAATCAATTAGATTTGCTAACTCCTCAAGCTAGTGTGAGTGATTGTATGAATCAATCTCAACTTATTCGACATGATCTCTCGCCTGTCAAACTGCCTCAAATCGTATTACCTGTATTCTCTGGAGAATTCAAGGCCTGGGAAAACTTTAGAGATTTATTTGACGCCCTTATAATACAAAATGATTCTCTGTCTAACGTAACTAGATTACGCTATTTAAAATCCTCTGTAACGGATGAAGCTGAACAATTTTTAAAGCATGTATCAATCACCGAAGCTAATTTTGTTTCTACTTGGGAGTCGCTGAAGGCCAGATATGATAATAAAAGAGCGCTTATAACAGCTCACTTACAAGAATTTATTAATGTACCTAATGTAACGAATAATGTCTTAGAAGAGTTAAAAAATTTGCGTGATACCACCAATGAGTCTTTGGCGGCTCTCAAAAATTTAAAACTTCCAGTGGATTCGTGGAGTGATCTACTGGTCTTTTTAACGACCAGAAAGCTGGATATTCATTCCTTAAGGGAGAGGGAGATGCAAATTGGTTCTGAATCTGATTATCCTACTTATAAGGAACTCGATTTATTTTTAGAGAAGCGCATTCGCGTTGTGGAAGCTATTCAGGCTTCTAAGGTTAACACAAAATCAAGTTCACAAGAAATTAAGAAAAGTTCCAAACAATCAGGAGTTAGGAGCCACTATTCATCTTCCATCTCCAAATGTCTACTTTGTAAGGAAAATCATCCGCTGTTTAAATGCAGTCAATTTAAGGCGTTGTCAGTTGAAGGGCGAAAGGAAGTAGTTACTCGCAACCATGGTTGCTTTAATTGTTTTACGCCTGGTCATAGACCTTTTAATTGTTCCAGAAAATTAAAATGTAGTAAATCTGGAAGGAAACATATGTTACACGCAAGTAATTCGAAACAAGGCGCAACGTCAATAATTGACACGAAGTCACTACATTCTCAACTGGCAGTTTCAGGTTCTCAGGCTCAACCTGATATCGAAAAGGGTAATGAGTTTCAAGTGACGGGAGCGAATCATGTCTCACATAATAACGAATTAAAAACGTTTCATTTCTTGAATAATCAGCCACATTTGCCAAGTCCTACTTTGCTAGCCACTGCAGTTATTACCATACAGGCTGATAACGGGAAGGTTCATAAGTTTAGAGTTTTATTATATCGTGACATGTTTCCGTGCATGTTCATTGTTTTATTGACCCACAATAATAATTGTGTAATAGTTAATTTGGCATGGGGTCAGTTTTGATGCGGATTTTTTTTTTTAAGTGATAGAACACATAAAAAATACAAAAGGCAAACGTTTCGGCCACAAATGGGGGCCCTCTTCAGTGCCAATTAGCTTAATAGTAACCTTTAAATATTTATTAACTAAGACATGCAACTTCATAATTATTGTATTTTTTGTTTTTTTCCTTTGCTTATTGATATTAGAAAAAGATAGAGTAAACATGCGGAAAGACTTATGGGGAAGCGAGTTCCTAGGTGTGAAGGAACCAGGCCGTTGCAAAAACTGTTCCAACGAGTAATCCTCTCCCACAGGAACCGTGAAAAATGCGACCGCGGAACACACTCTCTCAAGGGCACATATATAAACACAATTATTTCACCAAAGAAAGAAACAACACGATGGAGAATATAATGTGGATCCTTGGTAAAGCACGCACAGCAAACCACACATATGCACGAGCACCAGAAGTAAAGGACACTGAAGTTAAAACAATCAGAACAATGTGGAAATTCACCAAAAATTAATCTCATGGTTATTCGAAATAGCGAAGGGACACGCTGCTCTGATTCTTAATAATTGGAACCCATTAAAATACCATATTAAGTTGATACCTATGATGTCCGAGTTTTTTAGATTATAAGACTGTTATAAAGTGGCAAAATACTACGAGAGTTATTCGAACTCTGACTTAAATAGAGTGGCCAATTAATACCGTAGCACTACGGATTCTAAGACTGATAAAAAGTGGCCAAGTAATGCGCGAGCACTTCGGACTCTGATTCTGAGTAAGGTGGCCAAGTAATGCGCGAGCTCTTCGGACTCTGACTTAAAGTTTTGTTTCCAAGTAATGCGCGAATTCTTAGGGGTATAAGAATTTTTATAAAGTGGCCAAAAAATAATAATTGACACGTAGGCTCCTTAGACTCTGACCTGAATAAAGTGGCCAAGTAATGCGCGAGCTCTTCGGACTCTGATTTTAAGTAATATGGCCAAGTAATGCGCGAGTTCAGTGGACGTCAGGACTGATATAAATAAATGAATATCCGTGTAGTACGCGAGTTCAACGAAGTCTGACCTGAAAAGAGTGGCCAAGTAAAGCGTGAATTCCTAGGGTATAAGAATTTTTATAAAGTGGCCAAAAAATATTAATTAACACATAGGCTCCTTAGCCTCTGACCTAAAAAAAGTGGCCAAGTAATGCCCGAGCACTTCGGACTCTGATTCAAAGTAAGGTGGCCAAGTATTGCGCGAATTCTTAGGGGTATAAGAGTTTTTATAAAGTGGCCAAAAAATAATAATTAACACGTAGGCTCCTTAGACTCTAACCTGAATAAAGTGGCCAAGTAATGCGCGAGCTCTTCGGACTCTGATTTTAAGTAAGGTGGCCAAGTAATGCGCGAGTTCAATGGACGTCAGGACTGATATAAATCAACTCGCGTATTACGCGGCTATTTTTGTATTTATATCAGTTTTGACGTCCACTGAACTCGGGCATTACTTGGCCACCTTACTCAGAATCAGAGTCTGATGTGCTCGCGCATTACTTGGCCACCTTACTCAGAATCAGAGTCTGATGTGCTCGCGCATTACTTGGCCACCTTACTCAGAATCAGAGTCCGAAGTGCTCGCGCATTACTTGGCCACTTTTTATCAGTCTTAGAATCCGTAGTGCTACGGTATTAATTGGCCACTCTATTTAAGTCAGAGTTCGAATAACTCTCGTAATATTTTGCCACTTTATAACAGTCTTATAATCTAAAAAACTCGGACATCATAGGTATAAACTTAATATGGTATTTTAATGGGTTCCAATTATTAAGAATCAGAGCAGCGTGTCCCTTCGCTATTTCGAATAACCATGAGATTAATTTTTGGTGAATTTCCACATTGTTGCATTTTACTTGCTATATCCACAAAAATGTGTATAATTTTTACGACGTCGGGACCGTATTGAGTGCCCTTCCTTACAGAGTTTTTCGAACATGTGGTGGGTCTTTGCTTTTCTCGGACGCTTGAGCACATAAAAATCTCAAGTGCCGGGGAAATTAAAATAAGTTTTGACTGTGTATAACCCTTGGCGTTGGAACCTGACCCAGCTTGAGAATGCTCTCTATACACGTCAAACTCTGAACACTAGTCTTCCTAAATACGACTTCTTCCCAAATCAGTTTTCTTTTAGCCATGTGGCAGAGTGTTGGACTTACTTTCATCTGTCATATCAGCGGCTTCGGAGAGAATACAAAATAAAAATTTTTCCGTACCAATTGCATCGTTCTGATTGTTTTAACTTCAGTGTCCTTTACTTTTGGTGCTCGTGCATATGTGTCGTTTGCTGTGCGTGCTTTACCAAGGATCCACGTTATATTCTCCATCGTGTTGTTTCTTTCTTTGGTGAAATAATTTGTTTATATATGTGCCCTTGAGAGAGTGCGTTCCGCGGTCGCATTTTTCACGGTTCCTGTGGGAGAGGATTACTCGTTGGAACTGTTTTTGGAACGGCCTGGTTCCCCCACACCTAGGAACTCGCTTACCCATAAGTCTTTCCGCATGTTTACTCTATCTTTTTCTAATATCAATAAGCAAAGGAAAAAAAGAAAAAAACAAAAAATACAATAATTATTAAGTTGCATGTCTTAGTTAATAAATATTTAAAGGTTACCATTAAGCTAATTGGCACTGAAGAGGGCCTCCAATTGTGGCCGAAACGTTTGCCTTTTGTATTTTTTATGTGTTCTACCACTTAAAAAAAAAAAATCCGCATCAAAACTGACCCCATGCCAAATTAACTATTTCAAAATTATTATGGTGGGTCAATAAAACAATGAACATGTACGGAAACATGTCACGATATAATTTTACTTATGGCAACAATCCAACTGGTAGAAGTGGGATGGGTTTTTACAAACAAATAGAAGAGACATGTGGATATGAGGAGGCATCACTCCTCAAAAAATGTTCTCAATTTTTTGAGATCGAATCCGGAAAAGTCTCCCGCCGTTTTGAAGAAAGCAAATTTAAATGCAAAAAGAAACTCGACTGACTGATAAGGTCTCTTGATTGCAATAAAAAGACCGCTTCCAACAGTAAACTTAACCAAAAGTGGTTCAAAAATTTAACAGGAAACCAAATTCCAGAGAATGTCGCAAAAATAGCTAGCTTAGGTATAAATTTCGGTGTTACTATAAAAAAACGGGAAATTCCTACATATAATATCATCGCGGACATCGAATCTAACATTAATAAAATTGATCCTGAATCTCAAGATGAATTGCGCTTAAAAGTTGCTAACGTCGTTAATAATTTTAAGAAAAATGGGAATGAACACAAATTAAAATTCGTACAACCTGTTAAAGAAATTACAGAAGCTAGGGATTTCGTAAAAAATAACCCGGACATAGTTTTTACTAGGGCAGAAAAGGGTAACACCACAGTAGCCTTGACGCGAACAGATTACAACGAGAAAGTATTGAACCTCCCAAAAGATGAAAACACATACAAAGTCCGCCCCAAGGAAACTACAACCAAAATACAAAATAAAGTAAATTGTCTAGTCAAAACATGGGAAAACAAAAAATTAATCAAAAACCTGTTAGCTAAGGATTTAAAGTCTTCTAATGCTGTTCCCTCCAGATTCTACGGATTACCCAAAATCCATAAAGAAGGCAACCCCATTAAACCCATTGTATCTTATGTAGGCAGTCCTACCTACAATATAGCATCCTTCTTCAGCACTACCATATCTAAAAACACCACGCCACCAAAATCAAAAATCATTAACAGTTTCGAACTAGTACAGAAACTTAAAAATGTTAGTGTCCCTGATAATTTTGTTCTCGCCTCCTTGGATGTAGTGTCCCTTTTCACAAATATACCCAAGGAAGCAGCCATCTCTGCTGTAAAAAATAGATGGGAAGAGATTCGTCGCAAAGTATCATTGCCATGGAAGGAATATGAAGAAGGGTTGCGATTATGCTCGGATAGCACAGACTTTAATTTCGATGGCACCACCTATTTTCAAAAACGCGGATTACCAATGGGTTCTCCTTTCTCCCCCGTCCTTGCAGATATAGTGATGGATGACCTAGAAAAAGACAGGCTCTCTAATCTGGATTTTGAAGTACCTGTTTACTTTCGATACGTAGACGATATTCTTATCGTGGTTCCTGTCACACAAGTGAACCACATTTTGCAAATCTTCAACAACAATTCCCTCAATATTGAATTCACTGTAGAAAAAGAGATAAATGGTGCTATTAATTTTCTAGATGTCACTATGACTAGGAAACAGAATCAAAAACTTTCTTTCAATTGGTATAGGAAACCGACTTGGTCTGGAAGATACCTTAACTTTAATTCCCATCACCCCCTCATATACAGGAAAAGTGTTGTAAACAACTAAGTTGACAGGGCAATTCTACTTTCAGATAAAGAATTTCAAAAAAAACAACCTTAAACTAATTATAGATACACTACTAGAAAATGACTATCCACAACAGTTCACGCAAGAGATTATAAATCTAAGACTTCTTACCCTCGAACATAAGACACAATTAGGTAACAATCAGGCCGACATAAACACAGAAAACAAATCCTTCATTAGTATTCCTTACGTTGAAGTTCTGTCAGAGAGAATATCAAGAATCTTACATAGCTACAACATAAACACTGCGTAAAAAAACCAAAAAAACATAAAAATGATCTTCATACCAACCAAGGACAAAATACCCAAAGAACAATCTTCTAACGTCGTCTACAGCGTTCCTTGCAAAGGGAATGACTGCAAGGCTGTCTATATAGGTCAAACGAAACGATTCCTTAAAAACAGACTAAAAGAACATAAAAACAACATTAGAGAAAGCACCAATAAACAAAACGCGCTAACAAAACATACGATTGAAAGAGACCACTTCTTCGATTTTGATAGAACAAAAATCCTAGCTAACGAAAAAAACTACAAAAAAAGATTGCTGTTGGAAATGTGTCACATTGCAGGTACGGACGATGCAGTGAATCTTAGAACTGACATAGAAAACATTTCTAAGATTTACAATCCTATACTTAGAAAAAGGTAAAAAAAATGTGACCTGAGAAATTGGGACCCACTGTGTTTCAGTCGTCCCTTCACGTTTTATGTTCTTACATCTGGCCACTTCGTCTAGGTCAGATTTCGTTGTAACTCGCGCATTTTTGGCCACCTTATTTAAGTCAGGTTTCGTTGAACTTACATATTACGCGGCTGGTTTTGTATTTATAGCAGTCCTGACGCCCATTAAACTCGCGCATTACTTGGCCGCATAATTTTAAATCAGAGGCCGAAGAGCTAGCGCATTACTTGGCCACTTTATATAAAAATTCTGTACTCTTAAGAATTCGAGCATTACTATGCCACCTTATTTAGGTCAGACTTCGTATGATCTCGCGTATTACGCGGCTTTTTGTGCATTTATATCAGTCCTGACGTCCATTGAACTCGCGCATTACTTGGCCTTCCTACTGAAAATCAGAGTTCGAAGTGCTCGCGCATTACTTGGCCGCTTTATTCAGGTCAGAGTCTAAGGAGCCTACGTGTTAATTAATATTTTTTGGCCACTTTATAAAAATTCTTATACCCCTAAGAATTGGCGCATTACTTGGCCACTCTTTACAGGTCAGACTTAGTTCAACTCGCGTATTACGCGGCTATTGGTGTATTTATATCAGTCCTGACGTCCATTGAACTTGCGCATTACCTGGCCACATAACTTTAAGTCAGAGTCCGAAGAGCTCGCGCATTACTTGGCCACTTCATATAAAAATTCTGTACTCCGAAGAGCTCGCGCATTACTTGGCCACTTCATATAAAAATTCTGTACTAAGAATTTTCGCATTACTTGGCCACATTAGTTACGTCAGGCTATTTTTGTATTTATATCAGTCCTGACGTCCATTGAACTCGCGCATTACTTGGCCACATTATTTCGGTCAGACTTAGTTTGATCTCGCGCATTACACGGCTATTTTTGCATTTATATCAGTTCTGACGTCCATTGAACTCGCGCATTATTTGGCCACTTTACTGAAAATTAGAGTCCGTAGTGCTCACACATTACTTGGCCGCTTTATTCAGGTCAGAGTCTAAGGAGCCTACGTGTTAATTATTATTTTTTGGCCACTTTATAAAAATTCTTATACCCCTAAGAACTCGCACATTACTTGGCCTCCTTACTAAAAATCAGAGTCCGAAGTGCTCGCGCATTACTTGGCCGCTTTATTCAGGTTAGAGTCTAAGGGGCCTACGCGTTAATTAATATTTTTTGGCCACTTTATAAAAATTCTTATACCCTAAGAATTAACGCATTGCTTGGCCACTCTTTTCAGGTCAGACTTCGTTCAACTGGCGTATTACGCGGCTTTTTGTGCATTTATATCAGTCCTGACGTCCATTGAACTCGGGCATTATTTGGCCACATGACTGAAACTCAGAGTCCGAAGTGCTCGCGCATTACTTGGCCGCTTTATTCAGTTCAGAGTCTAAGGAGCCTACGTGTTAATTAATATTTTTTGGCCAATTTATAAAAAGATTTATACCCCTAAGAATTGGCGCATTACTTGGCCACTCTTTTCAGGTCAGTCTTCGTTCAACTCGCGTATTACGCGGCTATTTGTGTATTTATATCAGTCCTGAGGTCCATTGAACTCGCGCATTATTTGGCCACCTTTATTAAAATAAGAGTCCGAAGTGCTCGCGCATTACTTGGCCGCTTTATTCAGGTCAGAGTCTAAGGAGCCTACGGGTTAATTATTATTTTTTGGCCACTTTATAAAAATTCTTATACCCCTAAGAACTCGCACATTACTTGGCCTCCTTACTAAAAATCAGAGTCCGAAGTGCTCGCGCATTACTTGGCCGCTTTATTCAGGTTAGAGTCTAAGGGGCCTACGCGTTAATTAATATTTTTTGGCCACTTTATAAAAATTCTTATACCCTAAGAATTAACGCATTGCTTGGCCACTCTTTTCAGGTCAGACTTCGTTCAACTGGCGTATTACGCGGCTTTTTGTGCATTTATATCAGTCCTGACGTCCATTGAACTCGGGCATTATTTGGCCACATGACTGAAACTCAGAGTCCGAAGTGCTCGCGCATTACTTGGCCGCTTTATTCAGTTCAGAGTCTAAGGAGCCTACGTGTTAATTAATATTTTTTGGCCAATTTATAAAAAGATTTATACCCCTAAGAATTGGCGCATTACTTGGCCACTCTTTTCAGGTCAGTCTTCGTTCAACTCGCGTATTACGCGGCTATTTGTGTATTTATATTAGTCCTGACGTCCATTGAACTCGCGCATTACTTGGCCACCTTACTGAAAATTAGAGTCCGAAGTGCTCGGGCATTACTTGGCCGCTTTATTCAGGTCAGAGTATAAGGAGCCTACGTGTTAATTATTATTTTTTGGCCACGTTATAAAAATTCTTATACCCCTAAGAATTCGTGCATTACTTGGCCACCTTACTGAAAATCGGAGTCCGAAGAGCTCGCGCATTACTTGGCCACTTTATTTAAAAATACTGTACTAAGAATTCGCGCATTACTTTGCCACCTTATTTAGGTCATACATCGTTTGATCTCGCGTATTACGCGGCTTTTTGTGCATTTATATCAGTCCTGACGTCCATTGAACTCGGGCATTATTTGGCCACCTTACTGAAAATTAGAGTCCGAAGTGCTCGGGCATTACTTGGCCGCTTTATTCAGGTCAGAGTATAAGGAGCCTACGTGTTAATTATTATTTTTTGGCCACGTTATAAAAATTCTTATACCCCTAAGAATTCGTGCATTACTTGGCCACCTTACTGAAAATCGGAGTCCGAAGTGCTCGCGCATTACTTCGCCGCTTTATTGAGGTCAGAGTCTAAGGAGCCTACAGGTAAATTAATATTTATTGGCCACTTTATAAAAATTCTTGAACCCTAAAAATTCGCACATTACTTGGCCACTCTTTTCAGGTCAGACTTCGTTCAACTCGCGTACTGCGCGGCTATTTTTGTATTTATATCAGTCCTGACGTCCATTTAACTCGCGCATTATTTGGCCACCTTACTGTAAATCAGAGTCCGAAGAGCTCGCGCATTACTTGGCCACTTTATTCAGGTCAGAGTCTAAGGAGCCTACGTGTCAATTATTATTTTTTGGCCACTTTATAAAAATTCTTATACCCCTAAGAATTCGCGCATTACTTGGAAACAAAACTTTAAGTCAGATTTCGAAGAGCTCGCGCATTACTTGGCCACCTTACTCAGAATCAGAGTCTGATGTGCTCGCGCATTACTTGGCCACCTTACTCAGAATCAGAGTCCGAAGTGCTCGCGCATTACTTGGCCACTTTTTATCAGTCTTAGAATCCGTAGTGCTACGGTATTAATTGGCCACTCTATTTAAGTCAGAGTTCGAATAACTCTCGTAATATTTTGCCACTTTATAACAGTCTTATAATCTAAAAAACTCGGACATCATAGGTATAAACTTAATATGGTATTTTAATGGGTTCCAATTATTAAGAATCAGAGCAGCGTGTCCCTTCGCTATTTCGAATAACCATGAGATTAATTTTTGGTGAATTTCCACATTGTTGCATTTTACTTGCTATATCCACAAAAATGTGTATAATTTTTACGACGTCGGGACCGTATTGAGTGCCCTTCCTTACAGAGTTTTTCGAACATGTGGTGGGTCTTTGCTTTTCTCGGACGCTTGAGCACATAAAAATCTCAAGTGCCGGGGACATTAAAATAAGTTTAGACTGTGTATAACCCTTGGCGTTGGAACCTGACCTATCTTGAGAATGCTCTCTATACACGTCAAACTCTGAACACTAGTCTTCCTAAATACGACTTCTTCCCAAATCAGTTTTCTTTTAGCCATGTGGCAGAGTGTTGGACTTACTTTCGTCTGTCATCTCAGCGGTTCCGGAGAAGATACAAAATAAAAATTTTTTCGTACCAATTGCATCGTTCTGATTGTTTTAACTTCAGTGTCCTTTACTTCTGGTGCTCGTGCATATGTGTGGTTTGCTGTGCGTGCTTTACCAAGGATCCACGTTATATTCTCCATCGTGTTGTTTCTTTCTTTGGTGAAATAATTGTGTTTATATATGTGCCCTTGAGAGAGTGCGTTCCGCGGTCGCATTTTTCACGGTTCCTGTGGGAGAGGATTACTCGTTGGAACAGTTTTTGGAACGGCATGGTTCCTTCACACCTAGGAACTCGCTTACCCATAAGTCTTTCCGCATATTTACTCTATCTTTTTCTAATATCAATAAGCAAAGGAAAAAAGAAAAAAACAAGAAATACAATAATTATGAAGTTTCATGTCTTAGTTAATAAATATTTAAAGGTTACTATTAAGCTAATTGGCACTGAAGAGGGCCACCATTTGTGGCCGAAACGTTTGCCTTTTGTATTTTTTATGTGTTCTATCACTTAAAAAAAAAAATCCGCATCAAAACTGACCCCATGCCAAATTAACTATTACAAAAAAAAAAAAAAAATTTTGAGTTTTACTTGATCAAGGTTCAGAATGTTGCTTTGTTACAGAAAGAGTAATGAAAATTTTGAATCCAACTTTTAAGGAAATTGAGGCCATTGTTTATGGAGTCGGTGGAGTTAATATTGGTTCTTCAAGAAAATTAGCTCAATTACATTTGCTTCCTGCCGAAAAGCATTGTCCTAAGGTCACCATTCAGACCCTAGTTTTGCTCCATCTTACCTCGTACATATCGCCTGCAGGTCCACAAAAAATTGAAATTGACTCGCCAAAATTAAAGTTAGCTGATCCTTACCCTTTCAGTTCTCAACAGATAGATTTGATTTTAGGTGCCGATAAATACGGCTCGTGCTTATTACCAGGCCTACAACGGGGCGTGTTAGGAACTTTTACCCCTCAAGCTACCGTATTTGGCTGGATATTATCGGGTCCAGTTTTGTCTGATACTGTAAAAACAAACATCCCGCTAACTGTACATCAGATTATAACTGCTCAAGTTTTGCATGAGGACTTGACTAAGTTTTGGGAATTAGAAGAACTTCCAAATAGAAACCCCTTGAGTAACGATGAAAAATTTTGTGAGGAACACTTTTTGATAACTCATCGACGCACAAGCGATGGACGGTACATGGTACGGTTACCATTTAAGAGTGGGCCACCAATAAAGATTAGCGTCTCACTTTTCAGAGCAAAGATTGTTTTGAATAAGGTCCTACATCGCTTGTCTGGAAGTTCAACATTGTTTAAAGAATATTCAGAATTTTTATCCGAATATGAAAGACTAGGACATATGGAACGCGTGTTGGAAGAGGAGTTAGATGACTCTACTCAGATTGTGTACCTACCACATTACCCAGTGTTAAGAGAAAGTAGCGCTACTACGAAGCTAAGGGTTGTCTTTAATGCATCAAGTCTCACCTCTAATAATACATCCTTAAATACACATTTGCACGTGGGTCCAAGGATTTTGAATGACTTAGTCTCGATTATTCTGAATTGGAGATCATCTCGTTTTGTGTACATGGCTGATATCGAAAAAATGTTCCGATAAATTTTGGTAGATCCTCGAGACTGCAACTACCAGAGAATTCTATGGTGCTCCCCTGATAACCGAGTGGTGGCTTATCGACTTCTGACTGTCACTTATGGGTTGTCAAGTGCTCCTTATTTGGCTAATAAGGTAATCAGACAGTTAGCGAGTGATGAAGGAGACAGGTTTCCTTTAGCTAAAGGTATTTTAGAGAAAAAAATCTACGTTGACGATGTTTTGTTTGGAGCAGATACTAAAGTACTAGCCAAAGAGAAACGAGTTCAAGTATCTCAATTATTGGAGTCTGGAGGCTTCCACTTGCGTAAATGGGCATCTAGTGATCCAGAATTATTGGAAAATTGTCCCACCGGCAAACATGAAAGGGCAATAGAATTTCCATTGACTGAAGATGCTCAGCTTAAAGTATTAGGTTTGTTTTGGGATCCTGAAACTGATTCCTTTCTTTTTAAAGTAATTCCCTCTGCAATCGACATTGCCACTAAGCGGGTCGTCCTTTCTTTAATATCTAAACTATATGATCCCATGGGTTGGCTAGCTCCAGTTATAGTGGTGGCCAAGTTATTGAGGCAAGAGCTTTGGTTAAGAAAGCTCGATTGGGATGAAAGGTTGCCTGACGACCTTCAGGGCCAGTGGTTTAACTATCATAATACCTTGAACAATCTCGAGTCTCTGAAAGTTCCCAGATGGACCGGACAACTAAAAACCTTAAATATTGAACTGCATGGATTATCGGATGCCTCATCTAAGGCTTACGCAGCTTCTGTGTATCTTAGAAAACTTAATCAAGATCTTAATAACGCTTACGTTTGCTTGTTAATTGCTAATTCAAAAGTAGCTCCAGTCAAATACGTGTCAATTCCACGCTTGGAATTATGTGGAGCTGCTTTGCTTGCAAAATTGCTTAGATTCTTAATGGAAACTATGTCACTTGAAGGTGTTCCAATACACTGTCATACTGATTCAGTAACTGTTTTGGCCTGGCTTGGCAAACATCCTTCTAATTGGCCGGTTTTTGTGGCAAATAGGGTATCCTTGATTCACGAGCTAATACCATTCGCCAAATGGCGATATATTACAACCAAGGATAATCCTGCCGATTGTGCCACGCGAGGACTCTCACCAAAAAGAATTTTAACGCACTCATTATGGTGGCAAGGCCCACCGTGGTTGAAATTCCATTCCACTAAATGGCCTAAAGAATTTCAAGACTCCCCTTCGCCAATTGACTTGGAACTGCGAGTCCATAAAAGTCATCACATTTCGACCGTGACTAAGACTCCGCTCAATTTAATGTTCAAATTGGCCTCTTGGCCTAAATTACTCCGAGTGACTGCTTACTGCAAAAGGTTTATCGACATATTTGTCTTAAAATTCAGTAAATCAGCTAGACCAGATCCTCAGTTTTTGTCCCTTTCGCTCAGTATGCTTGAGATCCAACAAGCTGGGACGTTTTGGATAAAAATTGCTCAAGCCAGTTCCTTTTCGCGTGAAATCAGAGCCTTGAATGATGATGGGGAAATTGAGAGGAACTTCCCATTAAAAAGGTTGAACCCCTTCTTGGATTCCTCCGGTCTTTTGCGAGTAGGAGGAAGACTACGATATGCGCCCATCGGTTATGATGAGAAACGCCCTATCATTTTACCACGGCATCAAATAAGTGAGCTTATAGCTGCGCATGCGCACATCAGATCCTTACATGGTGGTCCACAATTGACCCTTCATACGCTTAGACAACGGTTTTGGATTTTAAGGGCGCGTTCTCTTGTTAAGGGCTTAATCAAAGGTTGCCTACAGTGTACGAGAGAGAAGGCAACCCTCTCCCGACAACTAATGGGTGATTTACCCGATTTTAGAGTAACCCCTAATCGCCCTTTCTTACACACTGGACTAGACTATGCTGGTCCCTTTAATGTACGTTACGCTCCTGGACGTGGTAACAAAAGTCACAAAACTTACGTCGCCTTGTTCATCTGTTGCTGTACCCGAGCTCTCCACTTGGAGCTGGTTTCTGATTATTCTTCTACTGCCTTTTTAGCCGCCTTTCAGCGATTTTCTTCAATGCGAGGAAGACCTGCTCATTTGTACAACGACAACGGAACGACGTTTCATGGTGCTGACAAGGAATTGAGGAGGGGAATCGTGCGGTTGAGACTAAATACTGATTTACATAATGAGTTTGTTATTCAAGGTACTACATGGCATTTCGTGCCACCCTCTGCTCCTCACTTCGGTGGTTTGTGGGAAGCAGGCGTTAAAAGTTTTAAACACCATCTAAGGCGAATCGTAGGCAACCATACTCTCACCTTTGAAGAGTTTTCAACTCTTTTGACACGTATTGAGAGTTGCCTTAATTCTCGTTTAATCGCTCCACTATCGAATGATCCGGAAGATTTCTGTTATTTAACTCCGGGACATTTTTTGATTGGAGCTCCATTGACTAGCATTCCAGAACCCTCTGTAGAATTTACAGCCGAAAATCGATTAACTCGTTGGCAATTAGTACAGAAAATCTCCGAAATATTTTGGAAAAGATGGGCTATTGACTATTTACATTCCTTACAAAAGCGTTATAAATGGGTTGATAAACAGTTTAATCTTGAAATCGGTGATATGGTTCTTGTAAAGCATGATTCGCTACCACCGTCTCGTTGGCTATTGGGTCGAATTATTAAATGTAATAGTGGCAAGGATAAACTAGTGCGAACGGTTAGAGTAAAAACTGCCAGTTCTGAATATGAGCGACCGATTACTCAAATCTGTCTGCTACCCGTAAGGTCGAAGGAAAACAGCGAAATTTAAGGATTAGAGTTTAGTAGTATATTTCGTAGTAAATAAGACTTCTTTCTCATTTTTTGTTTGTTAATTTGTGTCGAGTACTAACCTACTGATAGATTATGGCGGGCGGCCAAAACCTAAGGATTTATTTTTAAAATTAATTGTTATCTTCCTTTTTGCTGCGCCACAAGTTGTATTTAAATATTGCGAGATAAGGAAAATTTTGAAGTTTTCAAGCTGCAGCTGCACTCGAGGCTGGCGGTATGTTCAAGGAATGCCTGAATTTCACCTTATTCAAAACTTTATTTATGCTTATGAGTGTGATGGCGTGTTGAGTGCGTGTGTAAGGAAGTAAGCGATAAGAGTCAGTCAGTGTGAGACTACTCGTGAACCGCGACGGATTATCGTTGCCTATCGAACCTTTAATTAAAAGGACAATTATTCAAACTCTCCTCAATCTTAATTTATAAGTATTAAGTTAACTACACTAAGTGAGAGTCGGTCCAAAACCTAAAACAGGGACAAAACTTTAATGTAGTGATAAATAAACAGTTCATAACAAGACGATTAAAATCATCATTGTCTACCTCTTCCGAATCCAGCAACCTCTAGAGAAAAATAAGGAGAAGACAAAAATAAATTAAATACTTATTAATATTATATTTGTTAATTATTCTTCGTAATCGTTAATTTAGGTATACTTCATGTATTTTTTAAATAATTAAATTCTATATTTATACTTATATACTTAAATTGTCATGTAAAAACGTAACGCATTTTATACATTTTTTCCAAAGTATTTTACTTTATAGTAATGGTTTGTCGAATTTCTTTCACACCAAATTAATCTCAAAGTGCGAATATGTATAACCATGCAAATTTCTTATGTTGTTCCATATATCGTGGTTTAACATATATAATTTATTCGTACATATTTTCATTACTTTCATTACACAACAATAGCTATAAAATAATGAAATGTCCCATTAAACAAAAATTGCACTGCAAAAAGAAGTGTCTTAATTTAAGATACTTGTGTAGTTATATCTAAGATGTTTCGGTAGTCACTTTTAAGTTGCTTAAAACATCTTATTTGAATACACGTAAAATATCTTAAGTTGAGCCATCGGTAACACAGATTACTTAAGTTACCGACAGTTTATTGTTCCTATAACCTCTACACTGTGAGAAAAAGCTTACGGCATACCGGTGTCTGCTACACATGTGGTGGCTTACATGGCTGTACGTACTTCTTAAAAAAATTAATTCAAGTAAATGATTCTATTGGAAAAAGAGACAAGCGACATAGCAAACGTATCCAATACGTTAAAACAGAAGGTATACCTGATATCGAGTCACGTGTTGCTGATACGATTTACACTTTTTACTTGTAGCTCCATATCTGTCATATGTAAAGTTTGAATAAAGAATCGTGTCGATGAAAATGAACAATATATTCCTCTAAATGAGTTGATATTACACCACAGAAGAAAAACATGGAACAGTCAAAACGCTCCATTTCTTGAGGTTATGAACAGTAACTAT
This sequence comes from Diplolepis rosae, assembly GCA_030998225.1. Classification (NCBI taxonomy): domain Eukaryota; kingdom Metazoa; phylum Arthropoda; class Insecta; order Hymenoptera; family Diplolepididae; genus Diplolepis; species Diplolepis rosae. Next base: position 73,644 of record JAPYXD010000190.1, on the reverse strand, counting down.
AACCCTATGAGAGATTCTATTTTTCGACCACTACTTCTTTGACACTTTACGCGTCTTAGTTTTTGCTAACTTATTGACCTGCTATATCTTACAATTCAGAAACATCTTATGCCAGAACCATCTTATGACATCCTAAACATCTTAAACTAAAACACATTATCTAACTCAATCAAGTATCTTATTTTGTAAGACGGAAATTACATATTTATTCGTATCAAAATACGTAAGTCGTCTTAATTTTGAATAAGATACTTCGTGAGACATCTTATTTTAAGACAGAAGATGGCAAATTCCCATCTTATATCTTACAGTAAGATACCAGGTAAACACTTCTTTTTTCAGTGTGAACACTATACAAATAATATAATTGTCAGTGTAATTGTCTTTAAGATAATTGTCAGTATAATTGTCACTTTCGGTGAGTGAAAAATCCAAATTTTGTGAAGAATCCTTTTACTTATATAAAAAAAAATAATTTTCAAATAATAATAAAAGAAACCCTTCCCAAAATCGGCTATTTATGATGTGAGAATTCTCTCCTCTGTAAATAATTATTTGATGAATCCTGAGCAGAATCTAAGAAGATAAATATATTAAGTCATCAAAGGTTTTGTTTATGAGAAAGCTTGTGATTAGGTTAATAACTTTCCATATTTTCAGGCGCATTTTATTTTCCTTGGAAATATTATAAATATTTGATTTAAAATTTAAAATAATAATCAATATTTAATTTAATGTGAACTTAAGAAAGTATTTATGCGAAGAAGTAACCTGAGTTTACTTTCCGACTGATTCTGATAAAAAGAAGGGTTTGTATATTTAAAAACAGCACAAATTAAATCTGAATTCGCATACAAATTCGCACTTTGAGATTAATTTGGTGTGAAGTAAATTCGACAAACCATTGCTATAGAGTAAAATACTTTGGAAAAATGTATTAAATGCGTCACATTTTTTGACATGATTTGTTATTATTAAAATTCAGATGCTTCAAAAATGAATGAAATAGGTGAAACTGTTATGTTCAAGATGTTACGTATTATACAAATTTTTCAGCAGTAATTTATTCGAAAGAAACATTTATCAATTCTATGTCACATTACAGAAATTGCGAAGTTTAATTTCGTTTGCAAATTTAGGTATAGCTTTTGTTTATTAAATACTGAAATCTTTTATTCACAGATATATAATGAAATTCACGTATTGTTTAAATATTCATACCCTTTATTTTTTAAACTTGTATCTCATGTTGAATCCTATCTTGTTGTAAATTATGTACTTACAATTTTGAACGTTCATTGAACGATAACAAACTTTTTTTTCTAGAAGAAAATTAATTATTATGTTAATATTCAGGGCCCTTTAAATATACAATCGTTTATGAACAATACACTATGTTTGTAATTTTCTGGGACAATAAATAATCATTCAGTTTTCAAACAAGAATATTTTCCATCGTTCAATGAACGTTCAGAACTGTAAGTACATGTTAATTATTCTCCACAAAATTTTCTAATTAAAGTATTTAATTCAAGAGGCTAAAAAATACTGAAATTCGTATTTTGTTTTGAAACTTTTAACATTTATTGACTTTAAATTTCACTAGGAAATGATTTTTTACGTATTTAAATAATCTTAAAATTAAATATTTTACGAAATATTTCAAATATTTGTTTTAAGTGAATATTTTTTAAAATATCTAAAAATGAATAGTAATTATTTTAAAAGTGTATTTTGTTATTTTGAATTTTCCGTCTTCTTCGCGCCTCTTTTTTACGAATTTGAGAGAAATATAATTTTGATTTTGGCTCAACAGCCGACAGCTTGAAATCGAAGCGAGGAAGTGGAGAATGGTAGAGAATGGCAGGCCGAGACACACCGACTCGCCGTGTTTGTTGCGTAAGGTTCTACGCGGGTCGGTGGTGGGGGTCGAAAAGTTTCACGATCTTGGACACTGATTATTGCACACGAAATGTACCCAAGTTTTAATTTCATTTGATGCATAAACTCTTCTTTCATATGAGGCTAAGTATAAAATACCTCAGTAAATATTTATCTGGTATAAGGAAATTCTAAACGACATTACGTGAGAATAAAATACTTCGAAAAAACATTTTCTTTTTTGAAAAAGCACATAGTTTGTTTCCTTTAGGATTCCTTTTGTATAAAGTAAAATGTTGGGAATAACTGATTAGAAAAACTTCAGAAAATTGCGCAGATACGTCTCCAAGATTGTAAAAATGGTTAATTTGGACAAATAAATGATTTTTGCAAATGTGCATAAATTGAATTCAAATCAATGTATAATTCGACACGCGAAGTTCTTTTTTAAATATAAGGCTAAACATAAAATACCTTAGTAAATATTTCTTTGGTATAAAACAAATTGAAAATACTATCGCCTTAGAAAAAAATGCTTTGAGAAAAACTTTAAAAAAAAAACAATTTCAGGTAAATTTGTCAAAATCAACTTCATTCGTCCATATACTTACAAATCTTTTCTTCCCAAAAATTTTTTCTAATTAGTTCATTCGTTTCAAAACGTTACTGTATACCCAAGAAATCCCAATGTCAAAAAATTTGTTTCGTTTGAAATTGAAATTCTGATGTGCAATTCCATACATAAAGATAAGCAGAACTTTACATTAACTTATTTGCGCAAAAATTGTTAGTCAAGCTTTTAAGTCTGTGAGGTTGACTCCACACTATCAACATTTTTGGAATTTTATGAAAGTTCTGACTTCGTTTGAAATAGTTCTAGAGTTCATGACAGTTTTTAGAAATAGTTCCGGTAAATGAAGGAAAATATGGCTACTCAGAGTTTCCACTATTTTTTTTAAATCTCATTTTTAAAAGTCCCAAGAGTTCTGTTTAGAGTTCTGTATTCTTCTGAAATAGTTCTACAAATAAGTCCAGATACACTTTGTTCTAAAATTAAAATTCAAAAAACTATATGGCGTTTCAAAAATGAGATTTTGAAATTTTTTTTTTAAATTTGAAGTATCATAGTTTTTTGAATTTTAATTTTAGAACAAAGTGTATCTGGGCTATTTGTAGAACTATTTGAGAAGAATACAGAACTCTAAACAGAACTCTTGGGACTGTTAAAAATGAGATTTTCAAAAAAATTGTGGAAATTCTGAGTAGCCGTATTTTCCTTCATTTACCGGAACTATTTCTAAAAACTGTCAGGAACTCGAGAACTATGCAAAATCTTCCCAGAACTCAGGAAAAAATTTGTTTTTTCGATAGTGTAGAGATGCGTGAAGGTAGCTCCGCATTTCGAAAATCGCATTTTTTATGCATTAAAAGGCCAGAACTATTTCTAAAACCTATCAGGAACTCTAGAATTATTGTAAATGAGGTCAGAACTCTCATAAAATTTGAAAAATGTTGATAGTGTGGAGCCAACTTTACAGACATCAAACTTTTCTCAAAGCATATTAATGTAAAGCAATGTTATATTTTAAATTCGCTTATACCAAAGAAATATTCACTGAGGTATTTTATACTTAGCCTTAATGTAAGTAGTTTTTAAGGATATGTGATACTTGAGAAATTAGAAAATTTTATTTATTCTAGGTTTCTATATGTTTATGTCTAAAAAGCACATGCAATTTTCTTTTCAAAATTTGGGAAATGATAGAAAAGATGAAACGGACATAGATAGAGTAATTTTGGTTTTGAAATTGAAAAAAAGTTCAATTTTTGCAAAATAAATCGGAATATCTTTTTTTATTGTCAAAACCGCAAGTAGTCCAACTACATCCATTTGTATCGTCTTTACCATTAACCAAATTTTGAAAACAAAATTTTATATATTTTTTGGGCACAAACGTGTAGAAAGTGGATCAAAATGTTCACAAGAATTTGCTACGTTTCTCAAGATTACATGTCCATAAGTTGTTTTTCCAATGGACGAATTTAAGACATTGTAGCTGGTGCGACCGTGTCCAGTTCTGCACGGAGAAAAAAGATTTACAGTATTAGGTAACCAAATTCAATGCCCGGATCGAATAACGAGACGCGACGCTTGAACTGGACATTACTTTCCCGATAATCAATAAAAAATCGAAATGCATAAAAATTTGAAATAAAAAATATGTGTTTGCTCTTCGCGTCAAGGTGCATCTTTTTTTTATTTAAAATTTTTTATCCGGAAAATAGTTTTCGAGATAAAAATTAAAACACGTCGTTTTTGCATAGATCAAAAATCAATGTTTTTTAAAAATATAACTCGCGATTACTCGCTCAGTTCACAATGAAATGATTCGAAACATTCACCATTTTATTTCGCTGACTCTAGCGGAGCCGTCTAGTCTTAAAAAACAATAAAAATCACTATTGTTTATAAAATATTTAATATCAAACTCAAGGACTCTGAAACTTGTGCGCTGCGATGTTCTCGTGAAGAAAGAGTCGAGGAAATTTCAGGGCTCAGAAAACTTCCAGCGAGGCGATTGTTCCTTAGGGTTCAAGGAAGTTTTTTGTAAAATTTCACGCAATTATATTCATAAACAAAGAAACAGTGCCGAGTTAAAAAAACTGTCGCGCGATCACGTGGAGCGCTTTGAGCACGAGCGCTGGCAAGTTTCAACCTGCTGAGTATTCTCGAAGGTTTTTTTATGTTTTCACCTACTTTTTCGGGGATGGTTTTAAATTTTATTGTTAAAATCTAAAAATGAATTTATTCACACAAATCTGACTTGTATCTTGTATAATAATCTATACATAATTTACATGAATGCAACATAGTATTAGTTATATGTTTTTCTATTTTAATACTCAGTAATGACACTTCTGTTTTATTATTTCCAGTAATAACATTTATATTATTTATGTAAGAGTTTTATTCTCTTCACATCATATTAAACATGAATTTCGTAGCATCGATATCTTTCTTAATCCTAAACTTACAAATTTTTGGCATGACGAAGACACATAATTACATTAAACAATTATTTTATTTAGTTAAGTGTCGTCGTTATTACTGGAAATAATAAAACAGAAGTGTCATTGCTGAGTATTAAAATAGAAAAACATATAGCTAATACTATGCTGCATTCATGTAAATTATGTATAGATTATTATACGAAATACAAGTCAGATTTGTGTGAATAAATTCATTTTTAAATTTTAACAATAAAATTTAAAACAATCTACGAAAAAGTAGGTGAAAACAGAAAAAAACCTTCGAGAATACTCAGCAGGTTGAAACTTGCCAGCGCTCGTGCTCAAAGCGCTCCACGTGATCGCGCGACAGTTTTTATAACTCGGCACTGTTTCTTTGTTTATGAATATAATTGTGTGAAATTTTACAAAAAACATCCTTAAACCCTAAGGAACAATCGCCTCGCTGGAAGTTTTCTGAGCCCTGAAATTTCCTCGACTCTTTCTTCACGAGAACGTCGCAGCGCACAAGTTTCAGAGTCCCTGAGTTTGATATTAAATATTTTATAAACAATAGTAATTTTTATTGTTTTTTAAGACTCGACGGCTCCGCTAGAGTCAGCGAAATAAAATGGTGAATGTTTCGAATCATTTCATTGTGAACTGAGCGAGTAATCGCGAGTTATATTTTAAAAAACATTGATTTTTGATCTATGCAAAAACGACGTTTTTTAATTTTTATCTCGAAAACTATTTGCCGGATAAAAAAATTTTAAATAAAAAAAAGATGCACCTCGATGCGGAGAGCAAACACATATTTTTTATTTCGAATTGAATTGTTGCAACCTACAAAATTTTATTTCTGTCTAAACAAAATTTTAGTTTTCTTAATAAAACTTTTGGTTGAAACAACCGAAAGTTTGGATGTGAGAGCTGAAATTTTGTTGGCTGCATATCGACAATTCAGTTTGCTAATACAGCAAATCTTTTTTCTCCGTGTGTTTACAAAGACAGAAATAAATTGCAAATATATTATCTTTAAATTTTGCATTCTTAAGACCGTATGGTAGACTCTGACGTACATGAATTAAATACGACCACTTTTCAATTAAAATAATAATTTAAACAAAATTTGTAGACCTCATTAAAGCAAACATTTCTGCATTCTTACGATTTTTCCGTATTTTACATATTCTAGCCAAAAAATGTAATTTTCGATCGTCAATAATATTTCTTCAAATTATAAAGAAAAATATACATCGTATAATAAAATTTTGCAATTGAAATACGTAGATCTTCTTGTGGTAAATAATTTTGTATCATAACGTTTGTTTCGTATTACCTATAGTTTAACTGGAAAATGGATGTTCAATACTGGATTTTTACATTCTCATCATGGATGAGAAGGTATTGGTTTTATGTGAAAAATGACTTTCGAAATTTTCATCAAATCTTTACGTTTTGAGACCCCCTGAGTCAGAAAAAATGGTTTTTACGAAAGTGTCTGTCTGTCTGTCTGTCTGTCTCTCTGTCTCTCTGTCTGTAGGTCGTGTGCGGCATAACTCTCGATAGAATTATCAGATTGAATTGAGCTTTGGTACACTTTATCGGAGCCGAAAAAGTAAGGACAAGTTCGTTAACCAGCCACATCCAATCAAAATTGAGGGATGGAGCACTACTTTTGTGTTTTTGAAAATAATTTTTTGAAAAAATCAAAAATTATCCTGATAACATTTTTTGATTAAATCAAAATTAGAAATGTTACAGCATATTCAAATTCGAAAAAAGTCAATATCAAAATTCCATTTTCCAGTTAAATTATACAAGATAAGAAAAAACGTTATGATATAATATTATTTTCTACATAAAGACCTACAAATTTGAATTGTAACATTTTTTCATAAGATGCATATTTTTTTTTTTTAATTCAAAAATAATCTATTGAAAATCCAAAATTCAATTTTTTAACAATAATATGTAAAATAAGAAAAAAACGTAAGAATACAAAGTTGTTAGTTTCAAAAAGATCTACAAGTTTTGTCTCACACAGTTTCTGATAAAACATATATTTTTCGTTTCAATTCCAAAAAATACGATTAAAATTCAAAAATTCCATTTTTTAGACAAAATATGTGAGATACAATAAAAACTTTGAGATGAAAAATTGTTTGGCTAAATAAGGTCTACACATTTTTATCGAGAAATTGCTCGACAGGATGTATATTTTATGTTTTGATTTTTAATATTAAAAAAATTCGATTTTTTTCACCAAAATATGTGAGATACGAAATAAGCGTTGTTCTGCAAAATCGTTTCCGTAAGGTAGTACGATCACGAAAATTAGACCTCAGACAAAAATAGATAATTTTGTTTTCAAGAATAGCAACATTATTATTGAAGGGCCAATTTAAATGAGAAAAGATTATTTTTCATGAAAAAAATTTGAAACACAAAAAAATAATGTTATTAATAAATTTTATTTTTGCCCAAACTTATTTTCTAATCGCTTCGAGTCAAATTTTTGAAAATGATGCGATTCTAATAAATTATGGTTCATTTTTTTAGAAAAAAGATTCTCTACAACTTGACCGTTTCCTATTTTTGAAATTGAATTAATTATTATCAAATACAGCAATTTGTTTATAAAAATTTTGTTTTGAAAAATTGTTTTTTTATAATTTCAGCCATTAAAGAATTCATTTTCAGAAATTGGAAACGGTCAAGTTGTAGAGAATCTTTTTTCTAAAAAAATGAACTGTGATTTATTATAATCGCGTCATTTTTAAAAATTTGGCTCGAAGCGATAAGAAAATAAGTTTGGGCAAAAATGAAATTTATTAATAACTTCAAATTAATTAGTTGAGTTTGAAATTTTTGTCACTGCCTACATTATCGGAGGATCACTAGTCGCGTGTCAGATAGGATACGTTGTCGACAGGTGTCCTCGTAGACAATTTTAAACTCTTATATCGCAAATAATGCAAATAAATTTAATATTTTAGGCAGTGACAAAAATTTCAAACTCAACTAATTAATTTGAAATCATTTACAGCCGCAAGGCTGAGCCACTAGGCGATATAAGGAGATCTTCCTGTGGAGAAAGGGATGTCGGACGCCTGTGTAGCTCAGTGGTCAGAGCAGTCGACCGGCAATCGAAAGACCTGGGCTCGAATCCCAGCGCAGTCGAAAGCGTCATTTTTTCCACAGAAAGATTTTCAAAATTATTTATTAATAACATTATTTTTTTGTGTTTCAAATTTTTTTCATGAAAAATAATCTTTTCTCTTTCAAATTAGCCCTTCAATAATAATATTGCTATTCTTGAAAGCAAAATAATCTATTTTAGCCTGAGGTCTAATTTTCGTGATCGTACTACCTTAAATAAAGTCTACGATTATTTTTTCTTTTTGAGAGATGTGGAAGAAAATAAATTATTTTAATCATGTACTTTATTAAAAAGTTACTGAAATGTATACAGAAAATCGAGCGCGAAGCGCGAGTGTCATGATGAGAATGTGTGCAACCCTTGTATTGGCAGCGATTGATGATAGTAGTGAACATTTTTAAAACCTGAAAATTAAAAACACACACACACACACACACACACACACACACACACACACGCGCGCGCGCGCGCACGCACGCACACACATACTTTAATACACGCTTTAAAGTTTGCCAAAGAATTGCTTACGAAAATCACAATAAAACTGTGCGCACTTTTCACGCGGAACACCTTCCGGCGATTTTGAGTCAAGCAATAAATGCTTTAAAGTCTGACAGAAAATTTCTTTAGATTTTGATGAAAGCCAAGAGTGCTTTAAACTCTCAAATTCCCAGAGAATTGCTCGAGTATAAAGCGTGCTTCTTTGACAACATTCGAAATCAAAGTGTTGTTTTGTTTTTAAAGCGTACTAATTCCACGTTCGCGAAATGATAGTGGAGGGGCGAAAGTGAATCCTCATGCCTTATCACCTCTATTTCACCTTCTCTTAGCGGTGAAGACTTACCGAGAAATATACCCAAACAATAAGGGGAATAAAAATGAAACCTTGAAAACTATTTCCTTCACAACTTATTTTATTTACAAAGCTTTTAAACTGTTAGAATTTCTTGAGGTATTTAATATAATATATTGGATTCTAAAGGTGTTCATTAATTTCTACCAATTATCTTCATAACATTTTTCGATTAAATCAAAATTTGATAATTTACAGTATGTTAAACCCAATTAAAAGATGTTATGTCTAAAAATACATTTTTTATTTTCTAAGTATTAATTTGAAATTATTGTTAAATTTTATAAACATGCCTCGAAATATGTCACTTAATTTACATATATAGGCATCTCAGAACCTGTATATTTGGCTCATAACCGCATGAAACTCATAACATTGCCTTCTCATCTTGAGAAGTAGTATAAGTTACCAACTAAGTATCATTTTATGAAAACTTGTGCAACAACTTATTTATTTATAATAAATTACCTTATATATTCGTAAATTCAGTGTTTTATTATCATTGTGAACAACTCAGGGCCCATAGACCTGACAAGTGACAACGTACCCACAAACAAAAATAAATTATCAGGCCTTACTAACCTGATAAAATCAGCTAACCTCCTCCCTTACATCCAAAAATCCAACCTACCCTCGCCTTTTGCTCGGGACGTAACAGTACGATTATTCACGATAAATTTTATCGGACTGAATTTGGCTTTGATCAACTTTATCAAAGCCCTAAAAGAAAGAACAAGTTTGTTAACCAAACATATCTGACCAAAATTGTTAAAATAACAGCATTTTCTGTGTTCTTAAACAATCAAAAATTGCAATATTAGTTTCTGGCAGTGCTCATAAATCTTTACCAATTAATTAAATTAAAATTAGAAAATTTACAGTATGTTACAACTCGAAAGAAGTCAATATAAATATTCCATTCAACATCTAAACTATAGGAAATATGAAACAAATGTTACAATACAAAATTGTTTACCTCAAAAATATATACGTATTTTAATTGGATAGTTTTATCATAAAAAGTATATATACTATTGACAATCGAAAATTCAATTGTTTAGCCAGAATATGTAAAATAGGGAAAGATTGAAAATCAAACATTCTATTTTTTAGCCAAAATATGTAAGATAGGAAAAACATTGCAGTGCAAAATCGTTTGATTAAATCAATGCTACGAATTCTTCCCCTTTTTGAGGCATTTAGAAAAACAATTGATTTATGTAACTATATAATTCATTGAAGAATTATAGAAATACTAAGAGAAAATCAAGCGCGATTATATTGATATAAAATATCTTGCTACTTACCTCAAATTTAAATTACACGGTATTGATACTTTCTTCCAAATAGTCTCTTTCACTCTGGAAAAAAGACAGAAACAAATGTCCGACAAGTTTGAAAAATGCGTTATATGCCTCCACAAAAATCTGAAGCTTGTTTCTTTGAGACAGGGTAAAAAAACCTTTAAAATATTACCTGTTAATTCGGTAAACTGACGTGAGAATGAAGCGAGTTCTTTTTAAAGTATATTTTTTGTACAAGATAAAGGTGTTTCAAGAACTTTTTGCGTTTTCAAGTCTTGCTCTCTCGCTCTATGTTTCTCGAAAAACATGATTAAAACTCTGCAAAAATTAGCAAAATCTATCTTCATCGAATAATACAAAATGTGGGGGTGAGGCTTCCTGGAATAAAAAAAAATTCGTTTAACGATTTATTTAGATATACGTATAAATATACGCTCCTAATTCCCTCACAGCAATGGGATATTGCAGGATATCTCGTTCGGTCCTGCGCTTTGGTTTCGGGTTCTTTGATAATATGTTCTAGTAAATAAATAAGAAGTGAAAAAGTGAATATTAATTTTTAATAATTGTACTAAACAATATTGTTCACAAGGGTTAAGTAGGTTGAAAAATAATTTGACTGTTCGGCAATTAAAGCGGTACTTCAAGACAATGTAATTTCAGAAAATTTAATTTAAAACGATTCAAGACAATTTAGGATAAAAGTTATCTTAAAGTTAAAATAATTACCCGCGTTTGTAATGTCGCTCTATGTGAATTATGCAATTTCAATTTAATTGAAAAAAAACCTGAAAATCTGCTACAAAATATTGAATATATGCCTATACGATGAAATTATTGTTGAAGATACAATAAATAGCGAAAAGTAACTATGAACACAAATTTATGTATGGATTAAATAATGAATATTCTCATAGTAAATGATTATGCACTTTTTGCATTTCGTGCTCATGATCTGCTTATGATAACTTTGCCCATAGCAACTCTGATGGTAAATCATGTATGGATTTTCTAACTTTCATTATTTACCGACGCGCAAAGTGCACCTTTTGCGCAACGCGTTCAGAGGGCGCGTTTATCAGCCCACTGTGACGGTTGTGGGCAAATTTCGGCGCGAAATATTTAAAAATATTAAGTATCAAAAATTTGCTTAAAAGTTTCGTGAAATCTAGATAAACTTGATTATAATTACATGAAAGTAAAATTATTGTAAAAGTAAGGGGTTTGAAAAAGAAATTATTAGATATTTGTAGCAAATTTGATTTAAAAGCTCTAAATTTATTTTGAACATAACTTGTAAAAATTACAAAGTCCTACAAAAGGAGCAAAATCAAAGTTCACACGTCGCGAGATGATCAAAATCTAATCTAACAAAAAAGGAATCGATGCTGCTTGCAGGGTCCACAGCTCACGCAGCGGTCAGTAGATCTCTTGCGCATTCCTACTCCTAAGTTAAATCCCTACTCTTAGATTTCTATGCACATACATAAAAAAAAACAGCTAAATCTATGACTCAAGTGGCTCATGTGTATAATGTAACACTTCTTGGAAAAGTCCTTAAAACCTCGCTGCTCGACATCCTACCCTAGAAAGCCGATATGAGTGTAAACTCTTATAAACATTTATTTCCTATAAAGATTAACTATCGCCAATGTAAAATATTTTAAATGTCTCTAAAGTACGTCTTATAAACAATCGCCCGCCTTACTGGCACCCTAAGTCTAATAAATTAAATGATAAAAAAGCGTAAGATTACATATTTAAACTCATTTTCTCTAGCGCTGAAAAGTAATGAACAGAATTATCAATTCTATGAATAATAAAATTATAAAAGTAAGAATATATATTTCAATCACAGAATTATAAGAGTCGGTTCGCATTCCCAAAAATACCAAGCCTCTCTCTTCATTTTGATTTCAAAATCCAAATCTTAGTTGCTAAACAATGGATCTTTGTTTGATTTTCTTAGGCACAAAATCAATTTTTAAACTCTTCGCCCAGAATTCGTTTCTGAGAGGTACTGCCTCTAACGGTAAACAAATAAATTAAAACAAATGACTGTACTGTCACACTTCTTCCCTTATGAAAAAGTCGCGTCATAACGCGGCTTTTACCAATCTGAAATCATTTGTTTTATTAGTCAAGCAAAAAAAAATTTATTAAGAAAATACCTTTTTAATTTGGGCAAATAATATGATCGATTTCAAGGTGCGTAATTTATATTCTTTAATATGAGGGTTATTCACGCATCGAGTAATTCCCTCGGATATAACATGGTACAGTGGAATACAGTAGATCAAAAGTGTTTAATTATCGGAAACTAATGGTCACTAATAAGGTAAATAGGTAAGTACGCCTTTTTCATATATCAATCCTTGAACCCAACTAATACATCTTCTTAAACAACACCTTGTTTGTTTTTTTTTTTTTTTTTTTTTTTTTTTTTTTTTTTTTTTTTAAACTAAATCTTGAAAACATATATTATTTAAAATTATTGTATTATCATTATTTTTCATGATATATTAATTTTTAGTTCAAAATTAATGAGTTATGTTAAGCTTAAGAAGGCTTCAATATAAAATCTTTCATGGGTCTTTTTCTTACTTATGCGCTCTCTATTCGCGTCCCTCTTCTTTCTTTGCACTTTTCTACCATAAGTGTCCATAAGTTTGAAAACTGTTCCTTTTTAGATGGACTGCTCGAATCTCAGTGCAAGTTTTGAAATCGTAATCTATTTTTATTTTTCAGGAACGATCTTCACAACCCTGATAATAGTAAAGTAGAACATAGTTTTGGATAAGGCTCATGTTTTCCTATCCAAAATCATGACATGACCCTGAATTAATTTCAAAATTAAAAATAATATCTTTATTTAAATTGTTACCGAAGTTTAAGTTATTTTAAGTCCAATTTGTCATATATTTCATAGTACAAAGTTCAGTCTAGGAGGACAAAACAGTTTTGGATGCGATACGTTCATATTCACTAAATTAAAAGAAAAAATTAATATTGATTAATTTATAAAATTTATTTTATGATATAATAAGTAATTATAACCAAATTCCAAATTATTTAGATCTAATGATCTATCATCCCTCCCCCTTTAAAATCTCTACTCCGGAGAGAGTTTTTGGCTTTTAACTCGCTGTTTCTAATATATATATTATCACTATTTTATTTTTGTTTATTCACTGTTTTTATTTTTTTTATTATTTTTTTTTTTATTTACTAGTTATTACATAAGAAAATTTAATTTGTATTTACATATGGTAGAGGTAAGAAAAGTTAATAACGCACTAACGACGCTCTGAGAACAAAGGGTTTTGAAGGCCCTGTGCCTATGGTTCTATGTCTCCAATAGATCTATCTCTCTTTTTCTCAAAAACGGTAAAACTATAGGACTCATAGTTCCGTGCGTTTCAAAGTGTTCGTCCTTCGCTTACATCTGCCTCAGAATTAGCAAAGTTATGTTTGATCGATGCAACTTGATGATAAAGAATTTCAATGCATAATATAAAACTAAAGGAGATAATAAAGATCTTAATCATTTAATATATTTATATGAGTGTGTGCATGCATTTTATAAAAGTTCATTCATTTATTTATACATATATACTTTTTATTTTTATTTCTATAGTAAATACTAATAGTAAAGATGCAGAAAAAGATTTTTATTTATTTATTTTTTCAAATATTCTAAATTTGATATTTTCCTTTAAATTAATATTTTAATAAAACAAAATAATAATAAAAAAAAATTGTTAATGTTCTAAACCATAATTTATTTACGTTTTTACATTTTCAGAGTTCATATAACGCAAGAAGGCGTGCTTAATCTGATTCATATGAACGATAGATGACGTTCCATCCTCTTTAAGGATTTCTACATTATAATCACCAATTATACGGGTAATTTTGTAAGGACCTTCATAATGATCACTTAATTTACTTGATCTTTTTTCAATTAGTAGGTAAATATATTGCCCTTCAATGAAATTCATTTCATTAACTTTACGGTCATAATATTTTTTGCATCTTCTTTTTGCAGCTTCTAGACGAGCATGCACCATGGATTTGGTGGTGACTAAACGATTTAAAATATCATCTAATAACTTTACATATGTCAATGGGACTTTTTCATCAGCAAATTCGGAAGGAAGAATTGCTTTTCTACCGAAAACTATTTCATGAGGAGTAATACCTGTGGATTCATGAACTGATGTATTGAAGGAAAACATTGCAAACGGCAACCATTGGTCCCAATTTGAGCTCTCACAATAATGGCGAAGATATTCGACGAAAGTATGATGACTTCGTTCAAGGGCTCCTAATGACTGAGGGTGGTAGGCTGAAGATTTATATTGTTTAATTTTAAACAATTCCGCTAAACCAGCCATTATTTCGCTCATAAATTGAGGGCCTTGATCAGTTTGAATAGATTCTGGGCATCCGAATCGGCAAATGAATTGCTCAGCAAAAGAAACGGCTATAGTGGGGGCATCAATTTTACTTAAGGGAATTGCACCTGAAAATTTGGATAAACAATCTTGCCATGTTAGCATATACTCATTCCCTATATCTGATTTTGGCAAAGGTCCTACTAAATCTATTTGTAGTTTTTCAAAAACCCTTATTGGAGTATCAATTATACACATTGGCAATTTAGTTTTTACCCTAACTAATTTCTTTTTCTGACAAGACTCACACGTTTTTACATAATTTTGAACTTCTTCTTTAACACCTTTCCAATAAAATCGCTCTCTAACCCGCTCTAACGTTTTAAATACTCCTTTGTGACCCCCGACTGCCGAATCATGAGATTCTTTTATTATTTGCAATCTTTGATCTACTGGAGGAATAGTTACTTCTCCAGTGCATACTGTAATAGAGTAATCCCCCTTTCCGAAATAAGTTCTAAAGATTAACTCTATCGTTGCCCATGGGAATCTATCAAACCCATTGCCTCTACGAGAAATACTAATTGTTTTTAGTTTTAAATCCATCATAGCAGATTTAAGTGTTGCTACAGCTGACTCTATGTTAGTTGCAAAAATAATATCGTCAAATTTTTCTTTGACAAAGAGATTGAAAATTAATCTCTTTCCGTGCCTCAAGGAAATTACCTGTCCAACCTCAACTTTTTCTTTGTTCAAATCTGAAAGTTTTAATATAGAATGATCTATTAATTCTCGGCCTATAGGGGTGGTTAGAAAATGATCACAAGATATGAAATTGATTAAATGGTCATCCCTCATCCATAATTTATCTTTGCAAGTTTTAAAAAGTGGGGTGAGAAGATTTCGTCCAGAAACGGAATCTTCTGTTTGAATAGGCATCGTTCTTACAGCTTTAGTTCCCTTTTCCCCGTCCTCATCGATGACTATGATAGTTTCGAATTCGCCAACCATCATCCTTTTCAAATTCTCACTAATCTCTTCATCATCTGTACTCTGATCTGGAGTTGCTTCTAACACATTCTCACTCGAAATGCGTGCGCACGACTTATAACAACTTTCATCCCGTGAAATTGACAAGATTCTTTCTGAGCAAGTTTCCAACTCCTCATCAGACATCCTATCCTTATCACTAGTCGATGCTGTATTCAGTATCGATTTTTCAGACCCAGCATAGACTTCCCCCGAACAAGTGTCAAACTCAAAAATGGGCGGCATTTCTATGCTATTGGTCGGGGTTTCTGTCGATTTTTCAACATTTTCAGACCTGCTGTAAACCTTACCCACGATAGTCTTAAACAACTTTTGTGGCGGCTCGTTTACGTCATTGGTCCTAACCCTTTTCAAACCAGTAAAATTTTGATTCGAGCGAAAATTTGGTGATAATTTTCTTTTTGAAGTACCTACGCAAGCTATTCCCTCCAGATCCTCTATTTCTTGACAGTTATTTTTAGTAACGTCTGAATTTTCTACGGAATTTACACCGCCTTCGCTTTCTGTGGAATTTATACCACCTTCTCTAAGAC
This sequence comes from Diplolepis rosae, assembly GCA_030998225.1. Classification (NCBI taxonomy): domain Eukaryota; kingdom Metazoa; phylum Arthropoda; class Insecta; order Hymenoptera; family Diplolepididae; genus Diplolepis; species Diplolepis rosae. The sequence goes on along the minus strand of JAPYXD010000190.1, from coordinate 57,451 downwards.
AATTTACAAAAAGTCTTTCTACAGGAAATTCATGATACCAGATTTCTTCCTCTAGTGGAATATCAGAGCATCTAAGGTCGTGCACTACCACAGGACTCTGACCATCCTCTTCAGAAGCATCTGAATCAATATCCTCAATTTTGTTACTTCCTGAATTTTTTACAGGATTTCTGGACAATGCATCTGCATTAGAATTTATTTTTCCGGGTTTATGGACAACATCAAAAGTATATTCTCGTAATTTAACCTTCCATCTAGCTAGCTTTTAACCCAAAGTAGGATCATTTAATTGGTGCAACCACACTAACGGACGATGATCAGTGACCAATGTAAATTTCCTACCATAGATATAAGGTCGGAACTGTATAACGGCAAAAATTACAGCAAGTAACTCCTTTTCAGTGACATTATATTTTAACTGGGCTCCCTGTAACGCACGAGAAGCATATGCAATGGGGAGATCCTTGCCAATTATTCCTTGGCTTAATACTGCTCCCATGGAAAAATCAGAAGCATCTACTGTTACTATAAATGGTCGACTAAAATCAGGATATTGTAAAATAGGAGAAGAACAAAGGATTTCTTTCAACTTATTGAAGGATAATTGGGTATCTTCATTCCATTTAAAAACGACATCCTTTTTAAGTAAATTATTGAGTGGTTTGGCTATTTGAGCGAATCCAGGCACGAATCGCCTATAGTAACCAGTAAGCCCTAAAAACTGCTTAACATTTTTCCGGTTCTTTGGTTGTGGAAATTGCATAACAGCCTGCAATTTCTTTGGGTCTGGTTTAACACCTTCTTGAGCGATTACATGTCCTAAATAACCTATTTCTTTACAAAGGAATTTACATTTTTCTGGTTGAAGAACTAAGTTGGCAGTTTTTAATCTTCCTAGAAGTTTTTCCAGCTTTTCATTATGTTCTTTAAGGGATTTTGCGTAAATGACAATGTCATCCATATATACGAATAATTCAATACCCTGCAAACCCGAAAGGACCCTGTCCATTACTCTTTGAAAAGTTGCTGGCGCATTTTTCATCCCGAAAGGCATTCTATTGAATTCATAATGACCAAAAGGGGTGGAAAAAGCGGTTTTATAGCGGTCATTAGGTTCAACTTCAATCTGGTGAAAACCAACGGCAAGATCAAGAACAGTAAAATATTTCGCTCCCCCTAACTGGTCCAGGATATCAATTACATTTGGCAAAGGATATGCGTCTCCAATAGTTTTTTCGTTTAAAGCCCTATAATCAATGACCATTCGCCACCTTTTATTACCCTGAGGATCTGCTTTCTTAGGCACTACCCAAACAGGGGAATTGTATGGCGAATCTGAAGGAAAAATTTCTTTATTTTCGAGTAAATCTGTAACTTCTTTCCTTATAACTTCCCTATGAATCGGTGGATAACGATACCCTTTTTTTGAAACAGGTTTTTCATCGGTTAATTGTATCCGATGCCTGAGGACTGTAGTGTACCCCAAACGATCATTTTTTAAATAAAATTGTTGAGGATATTTAAATATGGTGGTAAGTAACGATCCTCTTTCTTCTTTATTCAAGTTTGACAAATCTAAAGCATCAATTAAAAGGCTCAAACGATCTTCTTTAGCATTGGAACATTTTAAATTTAATTTTTTCTTAACAGACTCGGCCGCTGAATTTAATATTTCAAATTTTTCCAAGGTTAAGGGAGGAAAACTAAGCAGAGTATCCCTGGTGGTGGTATTTATACAAAATAAAGTAATTTTTTTTTCTTTTACCTTGACTAAAACTTCCCCCATAAATATCCCTGGGCCTAAGTCTACCAAGGGTAAATAACCCTCTTTTATTTCAGGATTTTGAACTGGTACCTTAACTATCTGCTTCATTCGGGCTTTAATTTGTAAATTAATATTTTTATTTTCTGGTATAAATGGAAAAATACCTATTGAATGTTCAATTTCTTTTCGTTTCAGGTGAATGGAGCCGTCTTTTAGAAAATTCATTCCAAGAATTCCGTCTTCTGATAATCGAAGGTCATCAGGAACTAGTTGAAAAGAATAGAGACTACCATTTATGGTTAAAAGGATTTCCCCCAGAGTAGTTACAGTTTTTCCGCCTATTCCACACAAAATAAACTTATTTTTTGTATTAACTGAAGCATTATTCTTCAATTTCCCTTTATGAATAATACTTAATTCGGCTCCTGTATCTACCAAAAATTTTCCTTTCCCATTTTTTAACTCTTTAGCATATAAATCAATTTTTGGTGAATTTTCTTGCTCATTAATATCCCGTGAAAATCGAATACGCTTACAGGGTGTAATTTCAGAGGGAAGTTCGTTGTCACACCATTCCAACGAACTTACAATTCGTTTAAAGAGTCTTTTTGCTCCTTCTTTTTATCCGCGACCCTTTTCGCAAGTTTTTCGCAATCATTTATTATGTGATCTGTGGCTTTGCAACATTTACAAAATTTCCCTCCTGTTTCTAAAACGCCGGCGGTATTACATTCTCGCGCATAATGTCCTGGTTGATGACACTTATAACAAAGGGGATTGAAACTGACATCAGGGCAGTCTCTTGCAAAATGTCCCTGCTTGGCACACTTATGACAATTTATGGAATCCAAAGAGGGGGGCATTGCGCAACCCCTCTCAAAGTGGCCTGGCAAGCTACACCGGCGACAGATCACCTGTGATGAGGCACTTCGAGCTCCACCTCTATCTCTTCCCTGTCCAACAGATCTGCTGCCCTTCATTTTACCTTTCATACTCATTCCATCCCCCTCAGTAGCTCGTCCTCTTCCGACCGCCAAAGCGTATGTTTTGCCCCAATTCGGATATGGCCTAAATCTATTTCCGTGGTGGCTCTTCTCCTTTCCTAATATTATTCCTTCTGACCTATCTCTTCTCTCTATGTCCCTATTCTTTACTAAATCCCTCGTATATTTTATTTCCCATTCGGCAGATCTGGCAGCCATAATTGCATCCTGGAGAGATTCAGGTTTCTCCATTCTAACTCTTAAAACCATTCTAGGATGTAGTCCCATAATAAAATTTTCGCAAGCTATTTCCCTAGCCGATCTTATCATAGGTACCGCAGATTCATTTGAGTTCTTTTCTTCAATCAATTCAATTATATTTTTTAAAATTTCACTGACTCTATCCCCATAATCTTGAACTGATTCATTCAACTTCTGAGCTACAGTAGCTAACATAGAGTTTAATTGACTCAAATTTCTATGTTCAGTGAAAATATTCTTTAAATGACTTAATAACCCCTCAAGAGTGAAAATTTCGCGATCCAGTAGAGAATTATATGCGCTACCAGATATGCGTGATCTAATTATCAAAAATAAGTGCTGTCGATCTCTGACTGAGATAGAATTCCGAGCATATATACAATCTCTGATAAATCGACTCACGGGAATATTTTTACCATCAAAATTTTTTGGTATAAACTCTAAAGCAGCTTTAAACGGAATAGGATAAGGTGGTTCAGATGCCGGCTGAATCAAAGGTCTAGTATCGTCGAGAGTAGCGCCTAACGAATGATTCCTCGATGTTCCAACTCGCATCGCATTTAAATCTACATACAGGGGGCTGTTAGCAGTTCCGCTTGTACTGTTTAAATTAATTGAGCGCAAATCCCGAGCTAAATTTCTTACTACTCCTATCAAGGCAGGAGAAACATTTTGATTATCGGGGGTAGATGTTATTGGACCCGTATTCGAACCAGTTGATAATATTTCATTTCCAGTCGTATCTCTATTTAACGTATTCAATTCAAGAGAGGGGTTAGAATTTGTAGTTAAAGAATTATCACTATCGTGCACGTTGGTATCGTCATTATTTACACTCTCCTGACCAATAGAATTTTCGCGATCATCAGCCATTTTCGCAACGTAAATTATTTAAAAATTATTCAATATAACCCTTACTTACTGTGATTATTAAAAAAAAAAAGGAAGAGAACGAAAGAGAGAGACTGGTGTACAAGATCAAATTTATTTGCGAACCGACTCACCTTTTGAAGTTCTAGAAGAATGGCTAGCTTGTGTTGGCTATATTTCGAAAATTGCATTACACAATAATGTAAAATAAGACTAAAATAGCAGTTCACACATACACATACACTTGATCACACCACTTTATAATCCAGAAAGGGAATCACTCGCGAACTAGCCTCTTCGGAGTATTCTTAATCCTTCCTTCTTTTTCTTAAAAGATGATCACAATTTTCCTCGTTCTTCGTTCTTGGTAAGCCTGCGATGATCAGGAGGAAATGTTTTTCGCGGTCTCCAGAAATCATCGACTACGAGCCCCTGGCAATTTTCAATACCACAAGCCTCCCGGTTGAAAAACCGCGGCAAAAACCGTAGAGGGGGTGCTCGCGGCTAATCTTCTCTCCCTCAAATCTCAGCATCCATTCGTCCTCTTCTCCACCTGTGTCCTCTGTCCTCTTCACTCCTTTCAGCCTATCCTTGTTCCACTTGATGACCTCCTGTTCACAGACTACTCAATTCACCCGCTACTGGGAAGGCGGTACTACAGGATAAGCTCACGGAGTCTTCTGTCCAGGGTTCAAATCCATCAGTGTCTTCATAAGTCCTTAATCCTCACGTAGTTAATTTGTGAAACTTTTCAGATTATAAACTTCAAAATACTACAGTATTAAAATATGTATGAGAATAATTGATTTCATATAAATGTTTTTTTTTTTGCATATATTTAACAAAGCAATTTTTCACTTCAAACTACCATTGTTTTCATTTCTGTCAGTGTCACTGAAGTTTATCACTATGTTCACTATAATTCACTGTTCCTGTCCCTTTTTTTCATAAATAAGAAAATCACCAGACGTGTTTACAATAGGAATTCCACTTAGACAAGTTTGTAGAATCCCACTTCTGACACCAGAAAAATTCCTGTGACGGTTGTGGGCAAATTTCGGCGCGAAATATTTAAAAATATTAAGTATCAAAAATTTGCTTAAAAGTTTCGTGAAATCTAGATAAACTTGATTATAATTACATGAAAGTAAAATTATTGTAAAAGTTAGGGGTTTGAAAAAGAAATTATTAGATATTTGTAGCAAATTTGATTTAAAAGCTCTAAATTTATTTTGAACATAACTTGTAAAAATTACAAAGTCCTACAAAAGGAGCAAAATCAAAGTTCACACGTCGCGAGATGATCAAAATCTAATCTAACAAAAAAGGAATCGATGCTGCTTGCAGGGTCCACAGCTCATGCAGCGGTCAGTAGATCTCTTGCGCATTCCTACTCCTAAGTTAAATCCCTACTCTTAGATTTCTATGCACATACATAAAAAAAAACAGCTAAATCTATGACTCAAGTGGCTCATGTGTATAATGTAACACTTCTTGGAAAAGTCCTTAAAACCTCGCTGCTCGACATCCTACCCTAGAAAGCCGATATGAGTCGGTTCGCATTCCCAAAAATACCAAGCCTCTCTCTTCATTTTGATTTCAAAACCCAAATCTTAGTTGCTAAACAATGGATCTTTGTTTGATTTTCTTAGGCACAAAATCAATTTTTAAACTCTTCGCCCAGAATTCGTTTCTGGGAGGTACTGTCTCTAACGGTAAACAAATAAATTAAAACAAATGACTGTACTGTCACACCACTTTTGTGAAATTCTCTTATTCCATTACTTTAGCAATCTCTGACATCCCCCACCACGGGAGCTGCCAGACCTGACTATACTACCAAAGATATTATAAGCCTAGATGCGGTGTAGGCCTAGTTCCCCGCGAAGATTGTAGACGGCGCGTCCGGCGAAAATGTTCAGGTCCCCCCGTACACCTCTGCCCGCCGATTTGGCCGATCGAAGTAGTTCGCCAACTAAAACCTTAGGAGCGCTGTCCACAACTCTCCCTGTACCCCTCAATCCTCTCGAATACCAATAAGCTTACATTTGCTTAAGGACGTTCTCTTGAAAATCACTTTTCTTTAGATTTCTTTCAAACTTCGTAAATAAGTACTTTTTAGCATGATCTACAAAGCGGTAAAAAGATTAGCATCAAGACCGGTACTTAAAATCGAGAAATTAAGCTCTAAAGTTGAATCTCTTAACACGTGTTAAATAGGCGTAGTTCAGTTTCGCGATACTTTTCTTTACATTAAAAGCACAATTTTCTTTAGATTTTTTTGTGTGAGTGTAACAATTATTTAAAACCCATTTATGACCTATACCATTCGACGATTATACAAAAAAAAAACATATCAAGTATCCAAGGTAAGACAAGGAACAAAATTAGTTTCAATAAGAATAAATTTGAAACAAAAAATTCTAAATAAATATTTTTTCTGTAAGCACATGGAAATTGGTAGAATTAAGGCATATTATTTTTAAGAATTTTGATTGATGATTATAAATTTACCTGACTCGGAACATTGAGACAATTCATATTTTCTAATAACAAATTATTAATCACATTTATTGATTACAAAAAATTATAAACAAAAGATATTTGAAAAAATTTTCTGTTGATCCAAATTAATATTTATGTATTGCAATTTTAAAAGTGTCTCCATGCACGTATTAGTAAATTTTATTTTATAATAACCTATGTCGGGACCCAACCCCAGTGAATTAGGGAAATCACAAATTCATGAAAATCCTATTACGCGCAGTCAAGTTAAGAAAAATACTGAACTTGCAAAAATTGTGGCACAAAATCAAACTGGTTCCCTTAAACCAAAAAGAACAGTTACTGTAAAGGACAAGGTAACTAAAGATAATTTTGAAAATATTTATAACAAGGACAAAACAAATATCAGTTTGCAATTAGATAATATTTCTTTAGAGAAAACCTTAACGTTTGAACAATTCGAAACTGCCGGAACAAGCAATTCATCTGACTCGAATAATTGGCGTAATTCAAATTCAAAAACTAATTCGAGTATTATTTGTGGATCAATTGATCAGGACGAAACATTAAAAAACGAAACTACTTATATTGACAACGAAGATATAAGTTTACTTAGTTCAACGATAATTCCAAAAAACACAGTCGAAGAAAGAACTAGAATAAATTTATCAGAAAACTCTCTTAAACGCCAAACAGTTTTAAGTAATAACGATAGCGACGATAATAGTACCGACAACGAACAAATGGAACAAATTGTTCACAAAAATCCTGCAGAAAACGTTAATCCAATTAGAAAGAACGAAATGGTCCTACCTAATAATCAACAAGTATCCTTACGCGACGCGTTAGAAGTAGTACCCTTATTTGATGGAAGTAACATTCCATTATCACATTTTATTAAAGGATGTTATGAGGCAAAGGCAATGCTGTCAACACCCGCAGCTCAAGAAAATTTAGGACGATTATTGAGAAGTAAATTATCAGGAGAAGCGAGAAAATGTATCTTTGGATCGACTTATAATAATATGGAGGAATTAATTGAAAAACTCAAAAGAGTATACGCCCCAGCAAAAAGTGTGTATCAGTTACAAGGAGAATTAGGGAATACCTATATGTGGGAAAAAGAGAACGTACTTTCCTATGCAGCTAGAATTAAGGAGATTGCCGACAGAATCAAAGACGCTCATAGACTCAACAATAATGGACACGTAGATAATACCTTCAAACAGAACCTTCAAAAAGACGTTATTCAATGCTTTATTCGCGGTCTGCGTCCTGAATTAGAAATTCGATTAAAAACAAAGGAAACATTTAAAGAAGTTTTCAATGACACAATCAACGTAGAAAGAGATTTAGCAGCATCATTCGCACTACGGAGAAATAAAAATTCAGATTATTTAAAAATGGATAATTCTATAAATAATAGAAATAATAAAACAACTCGGTTCAATGTTGCACGAGATAACAACATAAATTGTATAATATGTAAAAAACCAGGTCATGTTGCTGAAAATTGTTATCATTTAACCAAAGCACAAGAAGCAGTATCTAGAAAACAAAATCCCAATTTTTTTATGCAAAATCAAGAGCCTAATAATAATCACCAACGACGAGAAAATATTTACAATAATTCTGCAAAAAATAATTACCGGAATAACCACTTTTTAGGAAACAGAAATAACAATTATGATAATAATAACTATCCGAATAACAATTTTTCAAGGAACAGGGACAACAATTACAATAACTTTTCAGGTAACAGAAATAATTATCCTAACAGCAATAGATTCCATAATTACAATAATAATAATTTTTCGAGAAACAGAAATAATGATAATAGACAAGAAAATCTAGATCGCAACAGATATGCAAATCACAGACAATTTTTAAATCAAAATAGCCAACGAGAAATGCGAAATCAGCAATTAAGTAGACCAAATCAAAATTATCCACAAAAGTCAGAAGTTATATGCAACTATTGTAAAAAACCAGGACATATTATAACAAATTGTAACGTTAGATTAAATAAACAACAATCGCAAAATTCGGAAAACTCAAACGCTCTCCCCAGTACGGATGCACTGAAGAAAGCATAAGGCAAGAACCAGAAGAATCCAGTTTTAACGATCAACCGGCTTTAAAGATAAGCGTTTCCAAACCAAGTATAATTCCATCGATAATGATATGCGCAGACGGTCTTCAAAGCCCTGCTCGGATGATGATAGATACCGGTGCTGGTCTTAATTTGATTAAACAAAATTCCGTAAATCCTAATTTGCCAATAGATGAAAAAATAGTGTTAAAACTTACAGGAATAAATAATTTACCACTTTTTACAATGGGAAAAATACAAATAAACATTTTAGGATATCCAACAATATTGAATATAATTCCTAATGAAGTTCCAATAGATGAAGACGGAGTTCTAGGTTCAGAATTTTTTCGAGAAAATAAGGTCAATATAAACTATTTATCAAAATGTCTAGAAATACAAAATAAACTGTATCCATTTGAATCAACACAGACATTAACAATTCCAGCTAGAACAGTAACAACATTCTATATTCCAATTGAAAATACTGAAAAAAGCGAAGGTTACGTACCTCGGCTACATTTTGGCGAGGGAATTTATGCAGGAGACGCAATTGTAAAAAATTGCAACGGTAAAGCTTATATCAAATTTGCAAATACAAACGAAATTTCAGTAACGATATCAATGCCAGCTATTACTTTAGAAGACTTTGAAGAAAGAGATTTTCAAAATGTAACAAATCAATCAAGCAATTTAAAAAACTTAAGTGATGACGATTTATCTAACCAAATTCTGAATAGCTTCTTAAAAACCGAAAATTTTTTCAACAATTCATGCAGATTTCTTAACATAGCAGGTGAAGAAAGAATAGAATGCATTAAAAAAATTCTTCGTTTGGATCATTTGAATCAAGACGAATACGAACATGTAGAAAGATTAATTATTAACAGTGCAGACAGATTTCAAATCCCAGGAGAACCACTTGAAGCTACTAACGTTTTGCAACATTCAATTCCAACTACAGATGATTCTCCAATTTTTTCAAGGCAATATAGATTTCCCCCTGTTCATAAAGAAGAAATTACAAAACAAGTTGACGAATTATTAAAAAATAAAATAATAAAGCCTTCACAATCATCGTATAACACTCAAGTTTGGATTGTTCCTAAAAAACCAGACTCTAAAGGTGAATAAAATGGCGTATGGTTCTTGACTTCAGAAAACTCAATGTAAAAACAATCGGAGATTCTTACCCACTACCTAACATAAATGATATACTCGATTCACTCGGATCTGCCAGATATTTTTCAGTATTTGATTTAGCTACTGGTTTTCACCATATAAAAATGGACCCTAAAGACTCTCATAAAACTGCATTTTCTACACCTCATGGTCATTATGAATTTGATAGAATGCCCTTCGGTTTAAAAACCGCTCCTGCAACATTTCAAAGGTTAATGGATATTACTTTAACTGGATTAATAGGAACAGAACTCTTTGTATATCTTGATGACATAGTCATATTTGCTTATACACTAGAAGAACATGAGAAAAAATTTAATAATTTAATACAACGTCTTCGAAAAGCAAACCTTCATTTACAACCAGACAAATGTGAATTTCTGCGACCTGAGATAGGGTATTTAGGTCATATAATTGATAAAAATGGAGTTCGACCGGACCCCAAAAAAATAATAGCCGTAAAAGAATTTCCAGTTCCAAAAACACAAAAGAATGTCAAACAATTTTTAGGATTAGCAGGATATTATCCTAGATTTATCGAAGGATTTTCCAAAATTGCCAATCCTCTTAATCAACTTCTAAAAAAGGATACCCCTTTCATATGGACGGATAAACAGCAAACAGCTTTTGACATTTTAAAATTAAGATTATGTGAAGAACCACTTTTACAACGACCCGATTTTTCTCAACCCTTTGTTCTCACAACAGATGCCTCAGGATACGCAATAGGAGGTATATTATCACAAGGTAAAATAGGCAAAGATAAGCCAATAGCATATGCTTCACGGAGTTTAAGTGACGTTGAGAAAAAATATGATACATATGAAAAAGAAGCACTTGCAATAATATTTTGTGTCACTCATTTCCGTCTTATTTATATGGAAGAAAATTTACCCTAGTAACTGATCATAAACCACTAGTTTGGTTTCAAAATTCTAAGGACCCTTGCTCACGAGTTTCGCGCTGGAGGTTAAAACTCGCTGAATATGATTTTGATGTAGTATATAAGGCAGGAAAAATGAATGTCAATGCAGACGCTCTCTCAAGAAACCCTATTATTAGTGAAGAGAGATCAAGAAATTTACACGAAGATGATGACGATACCTTTATGACATATCAAGAAAAAACGAATCTTGAGAATACCTTTATGAAAAATAACGATGAAAATAATATCAAAAAAGGAAATAATTCCAAAAGAGAATATTTCAATTCGATATTTACCCAAGATGATAAAAATGACTTTAGTGAATTATCACAAGATCCAATATTAAATATCAATCCTAATTTTTTAGAAACTTTGAATGTTTCTCCCAATGAAGAATTATTTAATAACAATTGTAACAATTTTATGAAATATACAAATTTATTGAAACTTTTAGCATCAAAGCTTCTGTTTATGACTAGGGTAAATGTGCCAATTACTGCGGATCGAAAATCAAGACGGCTTTTAAAGTTAAAAGAAATTTTTTGAGATGAAAAAGTCGTCGCGAATTAATTTTTAAAGTAGTATTTGGTATTAAGTAAGTAGCATGCAGTCCTTAAACCCTGAAAAGAAACCAGATTTACTTAAAAAATGCGAATATAAAAAAAATGTTCCATGTAGGTATTACTGTGACGTCCTGACACTTACCTTCCTTTAATAATATATTTTATTTTTCCCTCGTTTTAGATCGGTAAAGAAATCCTGAGGATTTCTAAACCGAAACTGGGATGAGGGTAGCTAACTAAAATGAAACTCGAAACTTACTGAATTTACAATTATTAACCTTTATTTTGATGGTTACAAACTGAGAGAGAGATAGAGAGAGAGATAGAGAGTTATTAAAATTTCCTCCTGGGGTCATATATTAAAATTGGACTTACTCGAATCCAGGCTGGAACCACTGATAATCCGGAAGGTGTACACACCTTCTAATTCACTTAACGATGCGTTGAAATTCTGACAGGTAGACCAATATCCAAATAGGGAAACTGCGACAGGTAGGCACCAAATTGACGAATCTATTTCGGGCTGGACTAGTGACGATCCCAAAGAGTGAGTTGTGAATCCACCTGTCGATATATACGATGTGGGGGGGGGGGGGGGGCCGCGGGGTAATCAAATCGTAGACACTTCAATATATGAACCATTCACAGGTTCCACTTTTAACTCACGAAAAATGTTCCACTAAATTGAATTCTAATGTTATTTTAAATTGACGAGGAAGATACCGACAAAAGATGGACTGAGTTGACCGGGGTAATTTCGAGAGTCCTCAATTTTTAAATGGTCGAGGGGAACTCTGATACTAAATTTCTGAGCAGAGTTCCAGCGTTGATGATAGACCAGCGGCAACTGTACTTTTCGGGAGGAGTTCCGCTTCTGAAGATTTCCCGGCGGCAACTGAAGATTCGCAGATTCGCAGGTACTTTTATGTGCTAATTTTCGGTCGATACTGACATGGAACTTCTAGGTGGTGATTAATGGGTTTTATATTTTTTGTCGATACTGACTATGTTTAATTTTGCCCTGCTAATATTCTTCTGATGTTGGCCTGACCTTGGCACGTGTCTGAGCTGGCCTCTTTTCCTTTGGGTTGCCATTTTTTTTATGTACTGAAGAAAAAAGGGGAGACTTCGTTTTCTTATTCTAGTTTCCCCGACGTTCCTTCTTCTTGAGATGATTCATTTTTTAATTTCTATCCTTTGCTACACCTGTCGATATTCGTGTGTACTTAGGACATTCCGATGGGGTTCCCTCGATAACAGGTAGTTAAGAGTTTACGATGTTTTCTATTTATAAGTTCACTACTATCTCTCTTTCTATTACAATTTTACTTTCGTACATTCAAGTTTCGTCTAATCAATGCTTTTTAATAGCTGTTGCTCATGTATGTTTTATGTTAAAATCTTTTATTAATTTTACATATTTTGGTATTATGAAATAAATAAATAGCGACGGTCACGGGACGTGACACCTCCCCCCTTAAGTTCGAACTCGGGGATGCAATGACCGTGTTTGAACTTTTTGAAATGATTAAGTTAACATTCGCTTTTGAGTAGAATTCTTGTTAAGATAGAATTTTCGCTGAAATGACTTAGAGCTATTCTTATCGTCTGATGTTTACATTGATACTTTAATAGGTTAATAATTGTGTTTTCGCAAATACATTAAATTTAATACATTGAATTTTAATACATAGACATGTTTTCGCACAATTAATAGTGATGACATTCACAATGGTTTGAATTAAAACTTTCGAATATTTAGTGCAAAAAACACACACAATGAAGCGTTTAATATTATTACGAGATATATCGATACATTGTTTTAAATATTCGGACAACGATAATTTTAAATGGATACAATATAAAATGTTGATTCAAATGTTTTGAAAAGTTTAATATATTATATTTGTGTGACGTCTAAGGTCACACAAGTTTTAAATTGTCTGAAGGACAATTTAAAAAGTAGTATTTTTGAGTCTAGAGTTTTCACTCTAATAACTCAGGAACGAATTTAAATTTAATTTGGCAGTCAGAACAAAGTAAAAATTTCCTTCTAATCCTAGGGGAATTATTTCAAAAGTTTGGAGGAAAGGAGGTGAGGATTCAAACAAAATTGCACATCTCATTAAGGAGCACACCAGATTGTTTGAATTCTCGGGGATAGGCTTAAGGAAAGATAGGTATGAATATCGATACCAGGTTGGTTACTGGCACCCAGATATTCATATAGAGGATACAATTAAATATTCAAATAAAATAGAAAGAGAAATAATTAGATAGCAATTTTATTGTTCAACTTACTTTGTTTTATTTGTTAAAATAAAATCCTTGTATAATCCTGGTATAATTCTCGTATAATCCTTGGAGGAATCGATGTGTCGTGGAACAGCAACCCGTCTACCCTTTTAAATATTTTTATTTAAATTGGTGACCGCGTATATATTAATTTTCGATAGAAAAAGAACTTTTTTTTTTTAAAATATAGATGTGGAGAGTGGAATTTAAAACTTAGTATAAAATTTCGAGGCTAGCGCGACCGACGAGTACTGGTGCAATCTTTTATATAGAAAATAGTGAATTTTTTTTTAGAGTGAAGAGAACGTTTTAGTGATGGTAGAGAAGCGGAACTTAACGGAACTTAACGGAACTGCGGAACTTACTTAAAAAAATGAAAATGCATAGCTTTTATGTATTCTCATCTTTTCCCTTTCTACTTGAGAAACTTTTAGGGGAGTTGAGACTAGTAGTTTTAGTTGTCTGATTGGTTGGCTGTATATAGTGACATAGTTACGCCCCCACAATAGTCGACGAAAATCTTAAGGGCTGACCCATTGGGTTGGGCCTTGTAGGAGTTTCCAAACTTTTCCAGATTCATCGATTTCCCAAGAGATTGCGCTACATGTATATTATAAAATAAAATACTTTAAAGATTAATTATTTAAACAATTATGTTTACAGATTTCATAATTTTTAACTAAACGAAGAGTCAAACTATAATATGTTTCACTTATATCCTAAATTAATTTACAAAATCGTGAATTTACATTAAATTAGTCATGTTTCAATTTCAAATTCAAAAGAATCATTATTGCTTAAGATTAATACATATTTCAAAGTTAGTTTTCTAAATTATTCTTATTAACCGTTAAATGTTTTGTTTAAATACATATATTTCTTACATTTGGGAAGATAAATTTATATATAAGTTTTATCTTACTGAAATTCATTTCTGAAGATATAAGTACTAATTCTAAAATCTGACTTTGAATTTAATTTTCTATTGCTTTGTTTTAACATTTTTATTTGTAGGTAATGATGTTATAATTTAACATTTAAAACAAATTATTTTGATTTGAAGGTTGCGTGCAAAATTACTAATAAAATATATATCTGATTACATGATGGCGTCGGTAAAACAGAACATTACTATTACTTAAAATTCTGAATAACATTGGTTTAGTTGCATTATTAATTATCTAATACAATTATATTTCTGAATGTTAATTACGAGTTAGTTTGGGGTTTTTGTAACTCAGATTGATTTAAGATTTTATGAAGTTTGAAATATGATTGTAAAGAATAAATGTATATTTTTATGAAAGTAAAATAGTTTGGTTTATTAAATTACTATTGAAAATAAATATGAAATGTATTCAATTATCAAATATATTGATGTTTGTATTTATTAGAATTAGTTTAAAATACAATGAGAAATGTATGAAGAATTTTCAGTAATTTATAACCTGGTATTTTACCTTCTTAAATAACTATACCGTAAATTATCACGTCGGTAAAGTAGATCCCTGATTATTAACAACTTTTAAATAAATTGCTATTAGTTTACATTCTATAAGTTTCAAACGTTAGTTAAAAAATAAAATAGATGCAAGTTGCATTTCTCTTATTGGTCGAAATAATTTCTTTTCCTATTCATAGCATACTGAATAATATTAAAAGTAATTTTAATTTCTTATTTAATTTAATTATTTTATAAAATATTATTTTCGAAAGTTTTATTTTCTATGTTGAATAGGCCTGAGATCTTATCTAGACAGAGAGTGCACTTTGTATCTATTTGTCTTTTCATGGGCGGGGTACCAGCGCGGTCCCTTTTGAGTGACAGCCTAAGCTGTTTATGATTTCCTGTAATGGCTAAATACTGGACTATTTACTACTTGTATTTGTTTGGAGTTTTATGAATTTATCTTGTTAGAGGCTGGTAGACGTTTGTATTTCAAAAGGAAATACGATTGTGGGCGACGCGTTTTGGTCGAAATATAGAGGTACAAAGTTTATTATATTTTATGATAATCTAAGTAAATTTTCGGTATTCATATTGGTGCAGCTGCGTTTCGAATTTATCTTGAAAGGTTTCTAGTCTTAGCTATTTACAAAAGATTGAGAAATTCGTCGAAAGATATAAAATAATTTATAATGTAAAACCGCTCTTAAAATTTGGAGAAATAGTAAAGAAAAATAAGATTCGGAGAAAAAAGAAAGTAAGTAATTTCAGAAGACGTCACACCCCCACCGTTAAATGGTTGCTAGGAGGTTGAAAACTGAATAGCAAACATATCTCTGCGTATACATTTCTTAATTTTTGAAGAATTTGTTTACAATAGAAAGGGATTGATCTTAATTAATAATGATTTGGTTGAGATGGTGTATAATGTAGTTGTTGCTTGTGTAGTTTCCACATAAATCAATTGTGTGTTTTTCTGAATTCTCTCAGTTCATTATGTTAACTGAAAGAATTGTTTATTAGTTGATGAGCTGCTCCCTTCTTGTGCTGTGGTTGGTTCAGGTACTTAGTGTGTCGAATGTAGTTCTTGTGTGGCTAATGTATTTCCCATCTCGATATCGTTAGTATTCTCTGGTCTTCTAGATGTGTATATCAAGAAATGTGTAACCGAAGTCCATAGGGCTCCCAATAGGTGTACTGACCATCCGTAGACTGAATGAATGGCGTACCCTTGTAGTATAATGTCGACCGTAATTTTGATGATGTGGATGATCGTTAATATAGCTATTATTCCTGCACTTATTGTTCCAAAAGTAAGGAATTTGGTCCAAACTCTGGTCCAAGTGTTTTCAATGATTTTCTCCATTGCGTTTTCGTTTAAGAGTTTTAAAAGGCTTCCTTCGCTATTTCCTAAAGGATGTCCTCTCATTTCTCTTGCAAGGTCGTTTAATACAGCAGGCCTTTCCACTGGAAACATTATCCTTTCCCTGATCTGGTCCAATTCTTTTTCGGTGTAGATCCCGCTAGTAGCTAATTCTGCAGGGTTGGTGTATTTCCATGTTGGCCTTGTCATCGGTTTCATTATAGTTGGTTTCTCAGCTGTGGTAGGTAATGGTAAGATTTTGTACCATTGGTTTTCTACGTAGTATAGTGATGGTAAAATCCTGTTGCATGGTATTTCTGTACCCTTCGTTTTAAGTACGTGGGTTCTTGGTGTGAGGAAGAATGTTTGGTTGTTCCTAGTGACTTGGAGTTCGGCAAAACAGTTGTCTCCATGTTTCATTTTTATTTCGACGGGCACACACTTGACTATGTGTACTACTTCACCTGCAACGACTGCCATGTAACCTGGTCCTTTCATCAGATCAAATGCGAACTCATCTGGTGCTTGCGTTGCTATTGACAATGAATTTTTGAGCGTTTGTTTTTCTAGATTACATTTTTGAGTAATGACGTCATTATACAATTGTTTCATTTGTGAGCGAATATGTTTTTCAACGTATACAAATTTAGAGTTTACATAGGCAAAAATATCGAGATTAGATACAGAATTTTCTTTATTAATCGCAAAACTATCTCCTCTTACTGTTTCGAAAATAACTAATTTAGGATGTTCGGTCTTTACTAATGTATATCCGCATACTGATTCCCTACCTTTTGCTGCCAAGGCGAAGGTTATATCCTCTGTTGCAAGAGAATATATGATTTGATCGTTATTGAAGTCAAGGTCCACCATTTTATTGGCTAGACCTTCGAATAAAATGCTGTATTGATTGAATTTACAATTGTCAATAGGTATTGCGTTCCAAAAAGTATAACCTCCCTCTTGGTCTATGCAACTACCTTCAGAGAGAGAACATGCGGTTCCAGAGCGTAAATGAATGGTATTAGTGTTTAAATTGATTCTAGCTTGTTGTTCAGTTAGGGTAATTTTAATGGTTCCTTGAACTACTACATTTTCCCATGTTCCGAAGGGATCTGAATATCCTGCTCCGTCGCATTTTCCTTCTCCGTTTAAATATCCTGCTAAAATTATACTGTGTGTAACTGTTTGGTTTACCTTTATTCCGTGGACAATGTGTGATTCGCTTACTTTTAAAATGCCGGTTTTGTGTACATCCTGACATGCGCTTTTACTTACATCATTGATATATTCGTTTTCACCATTTAAAACAATAGAAATATGAGAATTCATTCCGCAATAATAAATTGTACGATGAATTTCCATTTTACATTGAATAATTCTTGTTTCGGTATACTGATTTATCTGGAGTAGCTGTACATATCTTCGAGTTATATTTATTTTTGTTTCAGGTAAATCGCAATTTCCTACTTCTAATAATGATAAGGTTGTTACATTTAAATGACGCGACCCACAATCGTATCCTATAAAACCATAAGCTCCTGCTATAATTGTGAAAAGTAATGTCCAAATCATCTGTAATCAAAAAGAAGTATTAGTTTCGGTTATACGGGTTTTTGTTGTGCCCCAATATATACATTTGGTTGAGAAAGAGACAAAAATAGTATTTTTATTCGCTATCCGAATCTTTCTGTTTCTTTCTCTTAGGTTTGATTATTTGATTTATGTGTGAAATTCTTAGTCTATTTGCATGAACTACTTTCGATCCATTTTTATATTGGATCTTAATATTATTTTTATTTATTATTTCTAAAATCTTATGAGGTCCTGAGTAATGATCTCCAAATTTTTTTGGTTTGTGACCTTTTAATAGAAAAACGTAGTCTCCTATATGGAAATTACGAGGATTAATAGCTCTATCATAATATTTTTTTGATTTTTCTTTTGATTCTACTAAATTATCGTAAACTAGAGTTCTAATTCCGTTTAGCCTTGTAACTAAGTCTATAATATATCCTTTATAAGTGGGCAAAACATCTACTTCCCTTAAAGGATCACTTGAGGGTAATCTTGCAAGTTTTCCGAATACTACCTCGTAAGGTGTATGTTTTGTGCTTTCCGAAACACATGTATTATAATTCAAAATAGCGATCTCTAACCATTCATCCCATTCTTGGTCTACAGTTGTATACTGCTTTAGAAATTCACCTAGGGCATGATGTGACCGTTCTAGAGATCCGTTAGATTGGGGGTGGAACGCGGTGGTTCGTACTTTTTTAATTTTAAATCGTTTAGAAATTCGCGTCATAAGTTTGCTTAAAAAATTTTGACCTTGATCTGTAAGTACTACTTTAGGGGCTCCAAATATGCAAATAAATTTCTTTATAAAGGAATCCGCTATTGTAGTGGCTAAAGTGTCTTTCAAAGGAACAGCTAGGCAAAATTTCGAGAGTTGATCTTGCATAGTAAGAATGTACTCATACCCATTTTTTGTTTTAAGTAGAGGTCCTACTACGTCAAGTGCGATTTTATCAAATACCGTCCCCGGGGTGTCAGTAATTACCATTGGCTGTTTGGTTTTTAATCTGACTAATTTTTTTAATTGGCAATTAAGGCATTGTTGTATTCTTCTTTGTATATCCTCCTTAAGGTTTTCCCAATAAAAATTTTGTTTTATTCGGTTATATGTTTTTGAAACTCCTCGATGTCCTCCAATCGGTGAACAATGTAATTCGTCAAAAATCTCCTTTCTTTTTTCTTCAGGAACAAATTTAAGGGTTCCTTTGCAAACAATTATTTTTATTGTTTCATTTTTAAAAACTTTTTTAAATAAAAATATTACCTCAGACCATGGTAAATTCTCTATATTCTCGCTTTTCGCGATGCTTAAAGTTTTTAGATTTAGCTTAGATATTAAGTTTTTTAATTCTACTAAAACTTTATATACATTTTCTTTGATAGTTGAGATGGATTCGGGTTCAATTCCTTTTATACAAAGAGCAAAATGGTTTAATTTACTTCTTTTTAATGCATAGTTTACACTTATTGGTTTAAAATTTTGAGAAGATTCAATTTTATTAAATTCAATTAGTTTTCTTGCTCCTTCATCACAGGGTTCGCCTGTGCTTGATACAAAATATATAAGATTATCATGTCGGAACTGAATCATTTCTTTAGTTTCGATCACTTGACACGGTAAATTAGAGTTGAATCTTCTTGTTTCTTGATATGATGAATCACTATCAAAATTTGAAGTGCTTGCGGTGGTTGAAATTGGTGCTTTTTCCTTGTTTTCTTCGTATTCAGAATTTGATCTCTCCATTACAACTGTATCTTCGTTGCTTGAATAAGTACTTAATTGTGGTATTTCGAATGGATTTTTGTCAGGAGGCATTTTTGTTTTTGCCTTAGGATTAATTGAATCACTAAATTCACTTTCTACATAATTAGGTTTATTTACAGTAGTCATATTTCTTAGTTTCCGTTTAGTTTCACCTTTGTCTTTGAAATTTTCTTTTTTAGACTTTTCTTTTCCTAAACTTTCTTTGATTTTTGAAGAATCCTTTGCTGGTTTTAGTTTATTTAATTCTTCTAGTTTTTTCTGATGTCTGGTAACTATATTTATCACTTGTTCAAGTATGGGTTCAGTAGGATTTCTCGAGAGTGCATCTGCATTTGCGTTTAATTTTCCTGGTTTATAAATTACCTCATAATCAAACTCAGATAATTTAAATCGCCATTTTTGAACTCTTGTATTTAGTTCCGCTGTTTTAAACCATACTAAGGGTTGATGGTCCGTTATTAATTTTACCTTTTTACCATAAATATATGATCTAAAAGTTTGCACTGCATGTATCATTGCTAATGCTTCTTTTTCATAAACCTCATATGCTAATTCTGGGCCTCTTAAAACTCGTGAGCAATAGGCTATTGGAAGATCCTTTCCTATTTCTCCTTGTGATAGTATTCCTCCAATCGCATAACCTGAAGCGTCGGTTGTAATGTTGAAGGGTTTGGAAAAATTTGGGTATTGCAACACCGGTGGGTTACAAAGTGCTTCTTTTAAATCCAGAAAAGCTTGCTCTGCTTTATCTGTCCATATGAACTCTACTTCCTTTTGTAGTAATTTACACAAAGGTTTGGAAATTTTTGAAAAGTTTTTGATAAACCTATGATAATATCCAGAAAGTCCTAAAAATTGTCGCACATTCTTGACATTTTTGGGTCTTGGGAATTTATCTACGGCTTCCAATTTTCTTGGATCCGGGCGTACTCCATCTTGACTCAATATATGTCCTAAATAACAAACTTTATTTTTGAGAAATTCGCATTTGTCACAGTTTAATTGAAGATTCGACTTTCGTAATCTCTCCATGACGAGATTCATTTTTTCTCCATGTTCTTCGAGTGTATCTGCAAATACTACGATGTCATCAATGAAAGTATACATTATTTTTCCTTGTAGGTCTTTAAAAGTTTCATCTATAAATCTTTGGAAGGTAGGTGGGGCATTTTTCAATCCAAAAGTCATTCTTACGTATTCGTAATGACCGTAAGCTGTGCTGAAGGCAGTTTTATGGGAGTCGCGAGGATCCATGAGGATTTGCTGGAATCCTTTCGCTAAATCTAAAGTGGTATAGTATCTATGTCCACCGACTTGATCGATAATTTGGGTAATGTCCGGTAATGGGTATCCATCACTTATTGTTTTATCATTTAGAAGTCTGAAATCTGAAACTAGACGCCATTTTTGTTTTTCGGAAGCGTCCATTTTTTTAGGGACAATCCACAATGGTGAATTGTAGGGAGACGTAGATGGTTTGATGATTCCATCTTTTAGTAGTTCCTGTACCTGTCTTTCTACTTCATCTTTAAGAGATATGGGTATTTTATACTGTTTTACATTTATAGGTATATCGTCGATTGTTGGGATTCGATGCATTACCGTACTGGCTACACCAAGCTTTTGGCCTTCTTGGTAAAATCTATATTGATTGGAAAGTATTAAATTCATTGTATGTTCCTTTTTCGTTTAAATGTTCAAATCTTAGTTTATTTAATAGATCTGTTTCTTTGGATGTTATTTCGTGGTTTTCAATAGAATAAATTTTTACAAATGGTGACTTTGAAGAACTTTCTTTAAATATCTGAAAAGTTTCATTTACTTCCATTGTAGAATAATTTTTAAAGATGAGTTCCGAAGATACTTCATTTAATATATCCATAAAATGTGGTTTCGTTGAATAATCCAAATCTAGTAGTTCCAAGGGTTTAAAATCTGTTACAATTGAAAGATTTTCATTCGATGACTCAGGAATTTCTTCATACATATCTTGAAGTTGGTTTTCATCGATATTAATTTGAGGAATTGCGGACACATTAGTTTCTAAACTCCACGTGGAATTTATTTTGTTCTCAGCTTCAGTTGGGTTTATTGGAATGTTCTGAATTTCATTTATAATGACGGAATTCGAAGTTTTTTCTTCATTAGCATTTTTCAATTCTTCCTTAGCTAATAAACATTGTTGTTTATTCATGATAGATGGTTCTTTTCTGCATTTTAAATTTGCTATTGTCACGCCAATTTGAAGTGTACCATTTCCGTAGTCAATAATTGCTCCTGTTTCAGTTAAGTAAGTTACCCCTAAAATTCCTTCGCATGGAATGTCAAAATCTTCTGTTACTATTAAAAATGTCGTCGTTCTTCCATATATCGCAATCTCAATGGATCCCATAGTGTTTTGGAATTTGTCTCCCACTCCTTTTAATAAAACTGTTTTATAATTATTAATATCTATTTCGGTTGGCAATAAGTGGGATAGATTTTGCTGGGGAGTAAATATTTTTAATAAAATTCTTGAGTTGTTCTATATTTGCAAAAGATTGTCCGAAAATAGATTGACGTGCTTCTCCTGTTATTTTACTTCTTATCAATTTCACTAAATTCGCTTCAAATTCTGGCTCTATCATTTCTTTGGCTTCACTGCAGCCTTCAATGAATTGTCCAAGGGGTATGTTTTTTCCATTAAATTCTGGTACCATAGTAAGTGCGTCCCTTAATGTGACCATTTGCCCTGAAGGGGTATGAACAGGAGGGATATCAATTTGGTCTTCCATTTTAAAATTTTTATTTTTATTGAATTTACTACCAAATTTATTACTAGGTTTGTCACTAGAATTTCCACTAGAATTACCACTAGAATTTTCAGAACAAGACCCTAAATCAACTACTGTATTATTCTCTTGGTCGGAACCTGACATAGAATTATTTAAAAGTGCTTCTTCTTCTTCTTCTCTTGGTAACTCTTTTCTAGGCGCAAAAGGGTTATATTCTTCTATTTCACCCCTTAATTCATCATTATTTTGAGCTTGAGTTCTAGTGATTCGCTTATCTGACATGGGAATAGCTTATAACGATCTAGGAATATTTATATTTTCATGGAAATAGATTTAATACACAAAGTTTGACATTTATTATAAAATTTATTTATTTGGTTAAAAAATAAATTTATTAATACTGATATTTATGTAAAATTTCTTTATTAAAACATGACGAAGAATAGAAGAAAAATGATTATAAAAATAATAACAATTTACAATATATAATTGAAAATAACTGCAAATAGTATGAAATTTAAATTCTTAATTGGGAAAATGATTTTTCCAAATTTTCGATTCTGTCTATGTGTTGTTGGAGTGTTTTTTTTGTTTCTTCGACGGTTTTTAATACAGTCGTCGTAATATGCATGGACTGTTTTAATAGTAGTTCGTTGTCCTCATACAAAATCTTATTTTCTTGTTCGAGTTGTTGGACCCTTTTGTTCAGGGCACGAAAGTTACTCTGAGTAATTTCGTCGTTCTTCTGGCGATGGTGTTCACAGTCCCTCAAATCCTCCACATAGATTTGTAGCCTACGAAGTTCTTCTAAGAGGTAATTCTCAGTTATAGAATTGTTGGTGGATCCAATCATGCTAAATTAAGAAAACATTTAATTATTTCAATTTCTTTGATCAAAATTTTCTGAAGTTTTTATGTTATTTATTTCATTTCTTTATTTTTTTTTTTAAAAGAAATTCTTACAATTTAGACATTTTTCTTGGGGATTTTATAATGTTGGTTATTCCTTTCCCAGCAGGAATAACATGATTCGCGTAAACCGTGGACTAAACAGCTTTCGCATAAGCTGTTTCGGAAAAGACTTATTTTTTCCTCCAATGTTAAAACAACTGGTGGCTCCTGGGGTTTAGGTTCAGGTTCTTTCGTTGGGAGAGGTGGGATAAATTCCTCTTCCTGCTTTTGTAAATTTGCTAGTTTTGCCAATTTAGCCTTTTTCCTTAGTCTCTGCCTTTTTGTGGGCCTATTACGTCTATGCGTTAGATACCCATGGTTTATTCCGTCCACTACAATAGATTCAAAAAAAAAATTTTATATTCTTCAAAAAAAACGATAATAGACAAATGTTTGTCTTGAATAAATCTCAAAATTGGAATCTTTTGTCCCTTTATTAAAATTTGTAAGAATTTTTGTAATTCTTTTAAACATTTGTAAGATTGACTTATAAGAAAAAAAAAATTTGTAAAAATTAGAATATTGGATTCTTGTAATCCACTTAAAAAACTTGTTTGAAAATTAGGATCCTTGTGATCCCTTTTGGATTTTGTAATTTAGGATTATTGTAATCCGTTTAAAAATTTTTGTAAAATTGGATTCCTTTGATCCTTTTTAAAGTTTTTCTTGTGAATTGGATTCTTTTAATCCTTTGAAATTTATTTGAAAGTTTGGATTTTTATAATCCTTTCGAAAATTTGGAAATATAGAAAATTTGTTGCACTGGATTCTTTTGATCCATTTAAAATTTTGTTTAATATTTAGAATTTTGTAATTCCTTTTGAAAATTTGTTGCATTGGATTCTTTTGATCCATTTAATTTTGATAAATTGGATTCTTATAATCCATTAAAATTTTTGGAAAATTGGATTCTTATAATCCTTTTGAAAATTTAGAAATGTAGAAAATTTTTTGAATCTGGATTCTTTTACTCCATTTTAATAATTTTAGGATTCTTGTGATCCTTTTTTAATAAATTTAGGATTCTTATAATCCCTTAAAAAGTTTGAAAAGTGGATTTTTATAATCCTTTTAAAAAGTTTGAAAATTGGATTTTTATAATCCTTTAGAATTTTTAAATATTGGATTTTTATAATCCTTGAAAAACATTTTTGAAAATTGGATTTTTATAATCCATTACAATTTTTAAATATTGGATTTTTATAATCCTTGAAAAACATTTTTGAAAATTGGATTTTTATAATCCATTACAATTTTTAAATATTGGATTTTTATAATCCAGAAAATAAAGTTTAAAACATTTTAGAATTTTGGAATAAATTTAGGATTTTTATAATCCTTTTAAAATTTAAGAAATTTGTAAAACATTTTAGAATTTTGTAATATATTTAGGATTTTTATAATCCTAAAAAAAAAGGTTGTAAAATTTTAAAATTTAAGAAGTTTGTAAAACATTTATAATTTTGTAAAACATTTTAAAATTTTGTAATGCATTTGGGAAAAATTAAAACATTTAAGACTTTTGTTATATTGCATTTTGAATATAACACTTAACATTTTTTTGGTTTCGAACCAAATTTCTTGGAAATTGTCATTTATTCAATATTTCGACAAATTCTCCAAAAAATACCAGTAAATTTCCATAAATTTCCGTAAATTTCATAGTTCTTTTGAAAAGAATGTAATTTTTAGAGACATTTAATTCAAAAATAAACACTTGATATCCATTACATTTAAATTTAATTATTTAATATTTAATTCAATTATTATTGTTTAAATTGTTATGATCCAATATAAAAAATGGCCGAATAAAGAAAATATTACAACGGGGAGATGTATCTGAACAAGCGCCATTTTGCTGACCTATTCTCATGCAAGTGCGTCATAATTTACGTATGTTTATATTACGTATATTACGCAGGTATGCTTTAAAATTCTAGGCATTATAACGAGAGAGGGATAAAAAAGAAAAAAAAAAAAAAAAAAAAGAGAGAGATTACATATATATGATACGTAACTTACGTATTGCGTATTAAGAAAGATGGGAATATTCATGGAGACTACCGTAAATTTCTCGAAAATATTACAGGATTATGATTTTTTCCAAAAAAATTAGTTTTCTTAAAATTTCAATTAATAAACATTAATATTTTAATTTTCCATATAAGATAAATTTCTAGTCTTTTAAACATTGAAATTACAAGTGAGAGAAAAAAAGAGGATAATATTAAATCAGAACAATGAAACTTAATAAAACAGGTATAAAATATCTTCTCGTACTTTCTTAGTAAATTCTCGCTCCGTCGGTAATGTATCGAAAATTTCCTATTTTACCTAGCGCAATTCAATAATATTTGAGAATTTTTGAACTCTATTCAAGACTACCCTCTAAGTGTCTTGATGAGTTTAAGGTCATTATTTGTGAAATGTCATTGAGTTCACAAACATCAGAGATAAAATATGGGACACTTCTCAAAAATACCATAGGTTTTTGCCAAAGTTTAAAATTCAATTAAATGAATATTATATTATTAGAATATATCCACCAATTTTATCACAAAATATATCAAAATTTATACAGCACAAAAGTTATATTTTAATTCAAATAATTTTGTAAAATTTATTAGACTTCGAAAGTTTGTTTGAAATTTTATAGAATTCTTAAAATTCGTGAAGCTCACAAAATTGTAAAATCTTGAAAAATTTTTGCTTAATTCATGAAATTTTGTTCAAATTGCTAATTTGTAAAATTGTTGATTTAAAAGGTTTTGTTTAATTGGTAAATTTATTAAATTTGTAAAATTTTGTATGAATTTTGTAAATTTATAAGATTTCATCAAATTTTGAAAAATTTTTTTATTTTTAAAAATTTGTTACTATGTAAAATTTCGTTAAATATGGTTTTATTTCAGAATGCTTTATAAAAAGTTGTCAAATTTTAATGAAGCTCAGTTAAATTTTGTGAAATTTGTAACCTTTTGTAAAATTTAATTCATAAAATGTTTAAAATTTAGGAATTTCGTAAAAAGTTGAAGAATTTTGGAAAATTTTAAATAATTTTGCTTACCTTGCAAAATTTGTAAAAATTGGAAGATTTGTATATTTTTGTAAAGTTCGTAGAATTTTGAAAAAATGTGAATTTTATTAAATTTGTAAAATTTTGTTTGATTTTCAAATATTGGCGATTTAGAAAATTTTTTAAAATTTGTAAAGATTTATTTAATTTGAATGATTTCGAAAATAAACATTTTAAAGTTTGAAAGCTTTGATTTGATAATTTAAATTTAGAATTCTTCCTTTGTATAAGAAGAAATTCTCAGATTTGGACTTCAATCTGAGTCAAAAGTATTTGAAAACATGAAAACTTGTATTGCATTTTTAATTTCTAAACCCTAAAGCAAGCTAAGAATTTCACACATATTTATTCGTATACATTTTAAAAATATAGAGGAAAGAAAGAAATGAAGAAACATATATATAAATTTCGAAAACTTTTGAATGGGAATTATTTCAAAAGTTTTCTTTAAGAAAGAAATTTTAAGTTCAAACTGCCAAGACAAAATCAAATGCAATCCCTCCGGGGCCTCCAAAAATTTTCTATGTGACGTCTAAGGTCACACAAGTTTTAAATTGTCTGAAGGACAATTTAAAAAGTAGTATTTTTGAGTCTAGAGTTTTCACTCTAATAACTCAGGAACGAATTTAAATTTAATTTGGCAGTCAGAATAAAGTAAAAATTTCCTTCTAATCCTAGGGGAATTATTTCAAAAGTTTGGAGGAAAGGAGGTGAGGATTCAAACAAAATTGCACATCTCATTAAGGAGCACACCAGATTGTTTGAATTCTCGGGGATAGGCTTAAGGAAAGATAGGTATGAATATCGATACCAGGTTGGTTACTGGCACCCAGATATTCATATGGAGGATACAACAATTAAATATTCAAATAAAATAAAAAGAGAAATAATTAGATAGCAATTTTATTGTTCAACTTACTTTGTTTTATTTGTTAAAATAAAATCCTTGTATAATCCTGGTATAATTCTCGTATAATCCTTGGAGGAATCGATGTGTCGTGGAACAGCAACCCGTCTACCCTTTTAAATATTTTTATTCAAATTGGTGACCGCGTATATATTAATTTTCGATAGAAAAAGAACTTTTTTTTTTTAAAATTCAAAAGAATCATTATTGCTTAAGATTAATACATATTTCAAAGTTAGTTTTCTAAATTATTCTTATTAACCGTTAAATGTTTTGTTTAAATACATATATTTCTTACATTTGGGAAGATAAATTTATATATAAGTTTTATCTTACTGAAATTCATTTCTGAAGATATAAGTACTAATTCTAAAATCTGACTTTGAATTTAATTTTCTATTGCTTTGTTTTAACATTTTTATTTGTAGGTAATGATGTTATAATTTAACATTTAAAACAAATTATTTTGATTTGAAGGTTGCGTGCAAAATTACTAATAAAATATATATCTGAATACATGATGGCGTCGGTAAAACAGAACATTACTATTACTTAAAATTCTGAATAACATTGGTTTAGTTGCATTATTAATTATCTAATACAATTATATTTCTGAATGTTAATTACGAGTTAGTTTGGGGTTTTTGTAACTCAGATTGATTTAAGATTTTATGAAGTTTGAAATATGATTGTAAAGAATAAATGTATATTTTTATGAAAGTAAAATAGTTTGGTTTATTAAATTACTATTGAAAATAAATATGAAATGTATTCAATTATCAAATATATTGATGTTTGTATTTATTAGAATTAGTTTAAAATACAATGAGAAATGTATGAAGAATTTTCAGTAATTTATAACCTGGTATTTTACCTTCTTAAATAACTATACCGTAAATTATCACGTCGGTAAAGTAGATCCCTGATTATTAACAACTTTTAAATAAATTGCTATTAGTTTACATTCTATAAGTTTCAAACGTTAGTTAAAAAATAAAATAGATGCAAGTTGCATTTCTCTTATTGGTCGAAATAATTTCTTTTCCTATTCATAGCATACTGAATAATATTAAAAGTAATTTTAATTTCTTATTTAATTTAATTATTTTATAAAATATTATTTTCGAAAGTTTTATTTTCTATGTTGAATAGGCCTGAGATCTTATCTAGACAGAGAGTGCACTTTGTATCTATTTGTCTTTTCATGGGCGGGGTACCAGCGCGGTCCCTTTTGAGTGACAGCCTAAGCTGTTTATGATTTCCTGTAATGGCTAAATACTGGACTATTTACTACTTGTATTTGTTTGGAGTTTTATGAATTTATCTTGTTAGAGGCTGGTAGATGTTTGTATTTCAAAAGGAAATACGATTGTGGGCGACGCGTTTTGGTCGAAATATAGAGGTACAAAGTTTATTATATTTTATGATAATCTAAGTAAATTTTCGGTATTCATATTGGTGCAGCTGCGTTTCGAATTTATCTTGAAAGGTTTCTAGTCTTAGCTATTTACAAAAGATTGAGAAATTCGTCGAAAGATATAAAATAATTTATAATGTAAAACCGCTCTTAAAATTTGGATAAATAGTAAAGAAAAATAAGATTCAGAGAAAAAAGAAAGTAAGTAATTTCAGAAGACGTCACATTTGTTTTTGTATATTTTTCATTCATTAAAATTTAATTAGTGCAATGGCGCGATTAAAAGTCTTGTTTGCAAAACCCTAAAACATACATATTAATGGATAATTTTCGATAATTTGATAAATATGTCGATAGAGCTAGATATGACTACATACTGTTTTTATTATTTTTCTAATTTTTTGCTTTGTTATTATTTTTATGAATGAATCTGCATACATACATATACATGATTCGTTTTATTTTTATTTTATCTAAACGATTCAGCATATATATTGATTAAACATTATTTGTCTAAAAACGCTAACCACACATATATTGATATTGTAACTAGATGTAATGTCGAATGACATTTATTAGACCCATAAATATTTATTTATTAATATGTTTTCGTGAACATGCATTATTCCTCATTCCTAATTCTAAACAATCTAACATATTTTGATTAAACATTTTTCATTATAAAGCACTAACGATTATACTTATTGATATAAGCAAATGTGATTAGAATTTTAATTGACCTTTATTACACACATAAATACTTTTTCATTTGTCATTTTTGTATTTTTATTATATTTTGTTTTCTTTTTATGAATAAATTTGTATAGTTGCATATAAACTATTTCATTTCTCAAATAATTCAATATGTGCTTCAATCAAACGTTTATCTATTTGTAAGACATACCTCGTAATATAACATATTCTATTTTAAGCTTATCTACATACACATTTCTAAAAGCATTTAAAATTTGTTTTAATAATCATTGAATACAATCAATTGATTTCAATATATTTTCACGCAGATTACTTGTAAATCATATTATATAATTTCATAAAAGAGAAAAAATTTCTTATATTTAAGTCGCATTTATGATAGTCACGGGATGTGACACCTCCCCCCTTATGTTTGAACATGGGGATGAAATCAACATGTTTAAACTTACTCAAGTTTCATTCATATACTTTATTTTATTTTATTAGCAATGCGTCACATCACGTAATTACATTTTTTTTATATTTGCTTTTAACTGTTATTTATTCCACAAATTTTTTATTTCGCTTCGGAGCAGTACAATTCACTGGTTTGTGACCTCTTTGATAGCAACGTTCACATGTGCCAGTCCATTTATATAGCATTACTTTTTCGAAATCGTTTTCTATAGGTTTTTTTTTCAATTCATTTACGGGCTCTGTTTGTTCGCTAAATAAATAGTCTCTCTACAAATTTCTGGTAACTTTTATGTTGAACTGTGCTTAGACTCTTTTTTTTCATCTTTCAATAGTACATATAGCCATAAATATTGGTATATTATTAAAAATTTTACATATTGAATAATCTTAACACTTAAACCTTTAAAATCGTATTCCAAGCTTACTTTGTATATCATTTTAACTTCGTCTTAAGTGGTGCATAACATTTCTAGTTCTTTATATTCAAATTAAGAAACAGATACTTTGTATTTTATTTTAGAGAATCTTCTGCTTTAGAATATCATGGATAAAGTTTACTGTAATGAAAAACTTTAAATTCAATGAAGATTTGAAAAGTATTTATATATATATATATATATATATATATATATATATATATATATATATAGAACATGTTCGCTTCCATAGCAGAAGGGAGTATATTATCTTAAGAAAATTTTAGGAAAAGTTTCGGTATCGATAATTATCATAGTACACGAGAGAATTTCATAATGGAAATCATTCATAAACTTATCAAAAACGTGAAGAATAATTATATTATAAAAAGAGGAGAAGAAGAATTAGTCATTTTCACTTTGTTTGTGTTTATTATTAGTATTTCTTCATCGATAGCGTTTTACTCTTTTTTTAAATATTGCAATTAGTGTACTTCAAAAACTGAGTATTTTTGTAAATATCCATGTAAAACATTAAATGACTATCTTCTCCAAAGATTTTAATTGCGCAAGGCTTGATGATAAATACTGGTAAAATGATCAAAATAGTTTTTATATGATAATTGTAAAAACTGACTCATTGTGGAAAAATTTAGACATTTAATTACGAACTTTAATTACGAAAAGAATAAAGTATCTTTCATATATAATGCTTCTCGGATGGCTATGTCCTGAAACAAGAAAAACAAATGGTATTAGTATTTGACCTGAAAGAAGAGTTATTTGTTAGAAGAGAAAAGATTTACAGGTAAAATTTTTTATGAGAAAAAGTTAAAACAATTTCTGCAAATTGTAGTTTTTTGGTTTCTTTGAACAATTTTTTGAGATATTGTTTGAATTATAACATATTTTGTATAAAGTTATCATTTTTGGACGTAAAAGTTCCTTGTGTTTTCAAATCTCCATAATTTTATAATAAAGCTCATAAAGTCTTGGAATGTTTTTATTTGTTTGAATGCTGCTTCATTTTACTTATTATTGCTATATTTCCTGTAGCTATTACTTTTTGATTTCTTGCTCTACAATATGATGTGAAAATTATTCTTATGTCAACGTTAAAATCCCTGTAAGTTAGAATCTTATAAAAAAATTATGTCATCATTTGTGGATTTGTTGTATCTCGAGACCAATTTGGTACATTGTAGTCGTTAAAATTAAATATTCCTTTCATAAATAAATATGGCCATAATGCTTTTATATCAACTTGATTAAATCACATAATAAATCAATGCGTTGGCGATGTTTTGGTTCCATTGTGATCTGCAACTATTTTTATTTAATTTTAATTCTTTTTACTCTGACTGGTTGTTGGTGGGGTTATATATGAAAGTCTAAGTCTATTAATATTGACAATTTTAGGTTTATTTTTAACTGAAATTTTTATGTTTCCTTTGCCTAATATTTCAAGTACTTCGTATGGTCCTGAATATTGATTTTCGAATTTCTTTAGTTCGCCACCTTCCAGTAAAAATACACTATCTCCGATTTTAAAATTTTGTGGATTAATTTTTCTGTCGTAATATTCCTTTGATTTTTCTTTAGCTGCTATTAAATTTTGTCTTGCTATTCCACGCATTTCATGTAATTTTGTAATTAATTTTGTCATGTACATATCGTAAGTTTCCATTTTTTCATGTTCTGGTAAAGGATCACTAGATGGTAAACGTGCTAATTTTCCAAAAACTAATTCGTAAGGTGTGCATTTCGTTCCTTCATGAACGCTCGTGTTGTATGAAAACATTGCTAATTCAATCCAGTCATCCCATTCTGCATTTTTTTCAATAAATTGTTTAAGATATTCTTTAAGAACGTGGTGGGATCTTTCCAATGATCCATTTGATTGAGGGTGGTAAGCGGTAGTCTTAAACTGACGTATTCGGAATCGTTTTGCCATTTTTCTCATTAAATTGCTTGGAAAATCTGCTCCTTGATCTGTTAAAACCGCTTTTGGCGAGCCATATATGCAAATAAATTTCTTAACAAAAGCGTCTGCAATTGTTCCAGCTTGATGATTTGGGAGTGGGATTGCTAAAGAGTATTTAGTAAAATTATCTTGAATAGTAAGTATATATTGATTTTGTGATGAAGTTGTTGGTAACTTTCCAACAATATCCATTGAAATTTTCTCAAATGCTATTTCTGGGGTGTCAGTAATTACCATAGGGTTTTTTGTTTTAACCCTAACAAGTTTTTTAAGTTGGCATTGTAAACAAAGTTGTATGTATTTTTGTATATCCAATTTCATATTTTCCCAATAATATCTTTGTCTGATTCTATTATAAGTTTTTGTTACTCCTTTATGTCCTCCTATAGCAGATGAATGAGCTTCTTCGATTAATTGATTTCTTTGCTCTTTTGTAGGATATTGTGTGATTCCATTACAAATTATTATTTTAATTGTTGAATCCAAAAATGCTATTTTTAATGTAGCCAAAATTTCTTCCCACAAAACATTGTTAATGTGTGGTGATTTTGCAATACTTAATGATTTAATGTTTAATTCGTCTACCATGGAATGGAGAGAATAAATTGCTAATTTGATATCTTTAGTTGTTTCTCCTAGACTTGCTTTAAATTCATCTTCGATTGGAAGTATAAAATGGTATTGATTTCCTTTTCGCAATTTTTGGACTATTCCTTTTGTAAATTTTTAAAATTTGGTAATTTTCCACACTTGCTCAACAGCTTAGAGCCTACATCACGGGGTTCTCCTTTATTGCCTACAAAATACGCATAATTATCTTTTCTCATCGTCAATTGGTCGCGGCATTCAATTATATTTTTCTGTGTCTTAGGCAATCCGGATGTTGAAGGTTGATCAGGGGGTGGCTCTGGGGGTGGCCTTTCTTTTGTGAGATCGTATTCATCAGAGTTTTTGGAATTATCTATTTCTAGTATGTCCGGTTGTTCGTTTTCGTTTTCATGTTCTACGTTTTGAAAATTTTCCTGGATTTCTTCTTCTTTTTCGTTATCGCTTGATAAGTCAGAATTTGATTCAGAATAACTTTCTTCTATTAATTCTTTATTTTCATTTTTCGGAGAGTTTTTCTTCTTCTTATTTATTTTTGGTTTTTGTTTAACATCATAATCTGGACCAGAATCTGATTCGTCTTCTGATTCCATAAATTTACGTTTCTTATCATTTTCAGTTAATTTATTCATAACTTTACTGGGTCTACCTCTTTTTTTAATTGATTTCTGTAATTTTACTTCTTGAATAATCTTTCGTGGCCTTCCACGCTTCTTTTGTACCTTATTTGTTACTTCAACATTTTTTAATAGTTTATTTTTCATAGTATCTTCATTTTTATCCATATTTATATTCGTCAAATTTTTTAATTGGCTCCTTGTTTGCATAGCATAACATTTATTTTTATTTTCTAATAAAATTGGAATAGAATCCATGACACATTTCAAAAATTGCGAAACAAATGTTTCCGAAACATTTTGTTCATTGATCAATTTATTTCCATTTCCCTCATTTTTCATTTTGTTCATTATTATATTAATCATATTCTGGACTTACATTGACCCTTAATTAATAATTGAAGATATATGTTGATGTTGGTAATTGGCTTTAGGGTCCAAGGTTGATAAAAACTCAGAGTTTTACATAATCAGACGTTTCGGCTCTGATCGGAGCCCTCATCAGTGATTTATTCAAATCTAAAAATACAGAAAAAGGTTTTGCTAACATAGGATACTTTGTATAAAAAATTTTTTGTAAAAATTTAACAAGTAATTATCATTATGTTTTTACATGTAGGTAAATAAATTTTGATATTACTTTGAGGTAAATATTTCATTCACATAACCTAACAAACTAGATACCAGAAAGCATTTTTTGGAAGGTTGGAATTAAGTGTCTAAATATAAAAAATATTTTTAATTGACATTCGTGCATGGAATTGTAGATTGAAATTTTTGTGGTGTAGTTTTTAATACAATATATATACATACATACATACACAATCACACACGCATATATATATATATATATACACACATACACATACATATACATACATATATACACATATACATACATATATATACACATATACACATACACACATACATAAACATATATACATATACACATACATACACATACATATACATACATACACACATATACACACATATACATCACGCATGCAATATATACACATATATATGTACAATATACAATGTACATATGCTATACAATATGCATACGTACATACACACATACATACATACATATGACATGCACATAACATTATATATACCACACATATAAAATATTTTCAAATTCTTTAAATATTATTTCTTTTGGTATGAAGTGCAATCTGTAAATTTTATTTAATTTAACATTTTTTTCTTTGGCATATTTTCCTTGGAAATTTGTCCGCTGTGATACTTTTTTAGCAAGAAGAACTGAAAAATTGATAGTTTTTTTGCAATGACTTAGAACATAAAGAGTCCGTAGAGTTATACAAAAGGCTTTTTCCCAATCGTGGATATAGACAATGAGGCTGCTTATTCGGAATGTACACAAAAAGGCCATAAATTTTCATATAATATTGCACATAAAGTTTTCTTTGGTTTGAGTCTAGATCTAAAATTACCTATGTAAATATTTCTTAGGTGTAAAGCAATGAGAATAGCACTGTGTAAAATCCAGTTTTTTGGAAGTAAATTGCCGATTTTTTGGTTTGACAAGTAGATGTAAGAAAAAATATTGTAAAAAATTATAAGTTGTGTAAAGAAATTTAGATGCGATTGTACATAGAAAGAAAAAATTTTTTTTACACAAATAAAGGTATGAAAAGACGTAGAGAGCCGCGAAAAAAAATTCTAGGAGTAATTTTATCGAAATCTAATAGTAATGTCTTAGTGTTTAATGTGTAGTACTTTCAAATGTGTAGGTATGGTATTTTTTATTATTAAATTTGTGCACAATTCTATCCAAATTTTTAAATCCTATCACAGACTATATATAGAGTAAAAAAGGAGGACTAACCTTGATTAAAATTACGACCTTTTGTATAAATGTTATTATCCAGTTTTTTCTTTTTCCGTTTTTTGGGAAGACACATAACTTATACTGCACACACTTCTCCCCTGGGAGGTTGACTCGTAAACTGAGTTATGTTTTGGTTGTTAGGCATGCATATTGGGATGAGAGTGGAGGGTAAGATTTTTTCCCCTTTAGGGATTTTTTTGGAGAAAGAAAAGGATGTGCTGGAGGTGACTGGACTGTTAGGACAATGAGAAGACCATAAATTGTAACCGGAGACATAAAGGTTTCGTCGGCATATTTTGAGTGTTTCCAGAAAGTATGTGTATTTATGTATTTCAGGACTTTCAGGATTTTTTAATAATATGAATTTTGAATGGAGTTAGGCTTGGCTGTTTAAGAGAGGGAGATAAAAAACTGATAAATTTTCTGTATCAGTCCTTTGATTTACAGAATGTGAGGTACTGGCTATGTGGGTCATTTCTAGAATCATGCGTTTTTTATAGTTTTCTGATCTGTCTATTATTGTGACTTCATCAAAATTAAATTTGTGATCTTGGTGCCATGCGTGTTTCGTTAGGGCAGTCCATTTTTCTGGAGGGTTAAAGACATCTTTTTTATGCTCATGGATTCTGGTTTTTAAGGGGCGTTTGGTCGTGCCTATATAAGTAGCTTTACAATCTGAGCAAGGTATATTGTAGACGACATCAGCGGCATCAAGCAACGGGATTGGGTCCTTGGCTGATTTGAAAAGGTATGATAGGTCGTTGATATTACTGGGAGCTATTTTTATATTAAATGGTTTTAAGATACCCGAAATTTTTTCAGTGAGTCTGTGATTGTGTCGTTCTTGGGTACTTTTTGTGTGTGTGCGTTTGTAACAGAGGCTTTTTTCGAGAGGTAATTTAGTCTTTTTTGAATCGTTGAATTGATGATTTTTCGTGGGTAATTATTTTTAATCAAAGTCATTTTTATTTTTTCAATGTTTTTTGTGTGAAAGCTTTTGTGTGCTAGAGTAATGCCTCTGTCGACTAAATTATTATGTTGATTTTGTATTTGAGCGGGTGATGTGAATGAAAATTGAGAAGGCGGCCGGACCATGTTGGTTTCTGGTACCAGTCTGTTTTTATGTTTTCTCCGTCTCGAATAACGAGAACATCAAGAAAACAGATTTTGTTTTCCGATTCTTCTTCTATTGTGAATTGTATTTTATGGTTATGGCTGTTGAATGTATTTTTTATTGTGTCGATTTCGTTGACTGGTACCGCTGTTAATATGTCGTCCACATATCTGAAATAAAATGGGACTTGAAATGGGAGAGAATCTATGCATTTCTTCTCGAGGTCGTCCATGACGATATCGGCGGCTATAGGAGAGAGTGGGGAACCCATTGGAAAACCAGATTTTTGTTTGAAGAACATACCCTGGAAATTGAATGCTGAGTTTGTTGAACATGTTCTGATACCTTTTTCAAATTGGTACCAGGGCATGTTAACGTGTGGTTGAATTTGGGACCACCTAGCCTTGATACCTTTCATAGCAAGACCAATTTGAACGTTGGTGAAAAGTGAAACAGCATCTAACGAAATGATTTTGTAACCAGATGGAATTTTGGTGTTTTTGACTTTTTCAATGAAATCAAAGCTGTTTTTAATTCGTGACATAGGAGGAGTTATGTTTTTTGAAATAATGTTATTGTAAAAGGATGCTAGATTATACCCTTAAAAGAGACCCAACGAACACAACCCACAAAAAAGTCAACAATCTTGTAAAGCTGTGGAAGAATAAAAATTATATCACTGAAAGCATGTCCAACTTACTGAAGTCAAGTAACCCCCTACCAGCAAGATTTTATGGCTTACCTAAACTCCACAAGCCTAACAACCCACTCAGACCCATCGTTTCTTTCTGTGGCAGCCCTACCTATAATCTAGCATCCTTTTACAATAACATTATTTCAAAAAACATAACTCCTCCTATGTCACGAATTAAAAACAGCTTTGATTTCATTGAAAAAGTCAAAAACACCAAAATTCCATCTGGTTACAAAATCATTTCGTTAGATGCTGTTTCACTTTTCACCAACGTTCAAATTGGTCTTGCTATGAAAGGTATCAAGGCTAGGTGGTCCCAAATTCAACCACACGTTAACATGCCCTGGTACCAATTTGAAAAAGGTATCAGAACATGTTCCACAAACTCAGCATTCAATTTCCAGGGTATGTTCTTCAAACAAAAATCTGGTTTTCCAATGGGTTCCCCACTCTCTCCTATAGCCGCCGATATCGTCATGGACGACCTCGAGAAGAAATGCATAGATTCTCTCCCATTTCAAGTCCCATTTTATTTCAGATATGTGGACGACATATTAACAGCGGTACCAGTCAACGAAATCGACACAATAAAAAATACATTCAACAGCCATAACCATAAAATACAATTCACAATAGAAGAAGAATCGGAAAACAAAATCTGTTTTCTTGATGTTCTCGTTATTCGAGACGGAGAAAACATAAAAACAGACTGGTACCAGAAACCAACATGGTCCGGCCGCCTTCTCAATTTTCATTCACATCACCCGCTCAAATACAAAATCAACATAATAATTTAGTCGACAGAGGCATTACTCTAGCACACAAAAGCTTTCACACAAAAAACATTGAAAAAATAAAAATGACTTTGATTAAAAATAATTACCCACGAAAAATCATCAATTCAACGATTCAAAAAGACTAAATTACCTCTCGAAAAAAGCCTCTGTTACAAACGCACACACACAAAAAGTACCCAAGAACGACACAATCGGGTATCTTAAAACCATTTAATATAAAAATAGCTCCCCGTAATATCAACGACCTATCACACCTTTTCAAATCAGCCAAGGACCCAATCCCGTTGCTTGATGCCGCTGATGTCGTCTACAATATACCTTGCTCAGATTGTAAAGCTACTTATATAGGCACGACCAAACGCCCCTTAAAAACCAGAATCCATGAGCATAAAAAAGATGTCTTTAACCCTCCAGAAAAATGGACTGCCCTAACGAAACACGCATGGCACCAAGATCACAAATTTAATTTTGATGAAGTCACAATAATAGACAGATCAGAAAACTATAAAAAACGCATGATTCTAGAAATGACCCACATAGCCAGTACCTCACATTCTGTAAATCAAAGGACTGATACAGAAAATTTATCAGTTTTTTATCTCCCTCTCTTAAACAGCCAAGCCTAACTCCATTCAAAATTCATATTATTAAAAAATCCTGAAAGTCCTGAAATACATAAATACACATACTTTCTGGAAACACTCAAAATATGCCGACGAAACCTTTATGTCTCCGGTTACAATTTATGGTCTTCTCATTGTCCTAACAGTCCAGCCACCTCCAGCACATCCTTTTCTTTCTCCAAAAAAATCCCTAAAGGGGAAAAAAATCTTACCCTCCACTCTCATCCCAATATGCATGCCTAAAAACCAAAACATAACTCAGTTTACGAGTCAACCTCCCAGGGGAGAAGTGTGTGCAGTCTAAGTTATGTGTCTTCCCAAAAAACGGAAAAAGAAAAAACTGGATAATAACATTTATACAAAAGGTCGTAATTTTAATCAAGGTTAGTCCTCCTTTTTTACTCTATATATAGTCTGTGATAGGATTTAAAAATTTGGATAGAATTGTGCACAAATTTAATAATAAAAAATACCATACCTACACATTTGAAAGTACTACACATTAAACACTAAGACATTACTATTAGATTTCGATAAAATTACTCCTAGAATTTTTTTTCGCGGCTCTCTACGTCTTTTCATACCTTTATTTGTGTAAAAAAAATTTTTTCTTTCTATGTACAATCGCATCTAAATTTCTTTACACAACTTATAATTTTTTACAATATTTTTTCTTACATCTACTTGTCAAACCAAAAAATCGGCAATTTACTTCCAAAAAACTGGATTTTACACAGTGCTATTCTCATTGCTTTACACCTAAGAAATATTTACATAGGTAATTTTAGATCTAGACTCAAACCAAAGAAAACTTTATGTGCAATATTATATGAAAATTTATGGCCTTTTTGTGTACATTCCGAATAAGCAGCCTCATTGTCTATATCCACGATTGGGAAAAAGCCTTTTGTATAACTCTACGGACTCTTTATGTTCTAAGTCATTGCAAAAAAACTATCAATTTTTCAGTTCTTCTTGCTAAAAAAGTATCACAGCGGACAAATTTCCAAGGAAAAATATGCCAAAGAAAAAAATGTTAAATTAAATAAAATTTACAGATTGCACTTCATACCAAAAGAAATAATATTTAAAGAATTTGAAAATATTTTATATGTGTGGTATATATAATGTTATGTGCATGTCATATGTATGTATGTATGTGTGTATGTACGTATGCATATTGTATAGCATATGTACATTGTATATTGTACATATATATGTGTATATATTGCATGCGTGATGTATATGTGTGTATATGTGTGTATGTATGTATATGTATGTGTATGTATGTGTATATGTATATATGTTTATGTATGTGTGTATGTGTATATGTGTATATATATGTATGTATATGTGTATATATGTATGTATATGTATGTGTATGTGTGTATATATATATATATATATGCGTGTGTGATTGTGTATGTATGTATGTATATATATTGTATTAAAAACTACACCACAAAAATTTCAATCTACAATTCCATGCACGAATGTCAATTAAAAATATTTTTTATATTTAGACACTTAATTCCAACCTTCCAAAAAATGCTTTCTGGTATCTAGTTTGTTAGGTTATGTGAATGAAATATTTACCTCAAAGTAATATCAAAATTTATTTACCTACATGTAAAAACATAATGATAATTACTTGTTAAATTTTTACAAAAAATTTTTTATACA
This sequence comes from Diplolepis rosae, assembly GCA_030998225.1. Lineage (NCBI taxonomy): Eukaryota > Metazoa > Arthropoda > Insecta > Hymenoptera > Diplolepididae > Diplolepis > Diplolepis rosae. Next base: position 17,167 of record JAPYXD010000190.1, on the reverse strand, counting down.
AAGTATCCTATGTTAGCAAAACCTTTTTCTGTATTTTTAGATTTGAATAAATCACTGATGAGGGCTCCGATCAGAGCCGAAACGTCTGATTATGTAAAACTCTGAGTTTTTATCAACCTTGGACCCTAAAGCCAATTACCAACATCAACATATATCTTCAATTATATTAATCAACCTTTTATTAATTACGTTAAATAAATCTTCTTCGTTCAATTGTTCAATAGATTTTTCATTATCTTCATAAATTTTTCCTTTGTTCATATCCTTAAAATCTAATTCAATACAACATTTTTCATCATTGTCATCGTCATTTTTCAATAAATATTCCTCATTTAATAATTCTCTAATTTCTTCAGTTTCACTTCTATCAATTTTTTCTGCATCAACATCATCATCATTATTATAGCGTTTATTATTACCAACATTTTTAATTAAAGTTTCTTCGTATGATTGTTCGATTTCTCCAAAATGTTCACAAATTTTTTGTTTTTCAATATCTTCATAATTTATACCATCATAATTTATATCATCATAATTTATATCATCATTATATTTTTTATTTCTTATATCCTTATTTAAATTTCCATCATTTGTCAGTATTTGTTTGTTTCCTCTTAAATAACTATAATCAGTATCTTCGTCTTTAATAGCCTTATATTTCAATCCATCATAATTTCTTCGATTATTCTTATTTTTAGATATATTCTTCTTGTTCATAAATTGTTTAGATTCTTTAAAATTATTTTCTTCAATATTTTCTTCAATTACATCATAATCTATTTTTTCATAGCACGTAAGATTTGTTTCTGGTACCTTTTCATGATATTTTAAATCAGATATGCATTTTGCATTTTTTTGTTTGATTAAATTTATTTCAATATTATTTTCAATATTTTCTAAATCAATAGGATTTCTGGATAAAGCATCTGCTTTTACATTAGTCTTACCTGCCTTATATATAACGTCAAAATCGTATTCTGCTAGTTTTAATTTCCACCTGGATACTCGTGAGCAAGGGTCTTTCGAGTTTTGAAACCATACTAATGGTTTATGATCTGTGACCAAGGTAAATTTTCGTCCATATAAGTAAGGGCGAAAATATGTTACACAATAAATAATTGCTAATGCTTCCTTTTCATATGTATCATACTTTCTCTCACAATCATTTAATGATCTAGAAGTATAAGCTATAGGTTTATCTTTACCTATTTTACCTTGGGAAAGTATTCCTCCTATAGCGAATCCTGACGCATCAGTTGTCAAAATGAAAGGTTCTGAGAAGTCTGGTCTTTGTAAAAGAGGTTCTTCACATAATTATTCTTTTTAAAGATCAAATGCTTCTTGTTGTTTTTCTGACCACATAAATTTCATATCCTTCTTTAAAAGTTGGTTCAAGGGTGTTGCGATTTTAGAGAATCCATCAATAAATCTCCTATAATAACCAGCTAGTCCTAAAAATTGTTTAATGTTTTTAGGATTTTTTGGGATTGGAAAATTTCTTACTGCTTCTATTTTCTTAGGGTCAGGTCGTATTCCTTCCTTATCTATTATATGTCCTAAGTAAGCAACTTCTGGTCGTAAAAATTCACATTTATCTGGCTGTAATTTGAGATTTGCTGCACTTAATCTTTCCATTAGTTTGTTAAATTTTTCTTCATGTTCTTCTAAAGAATTTGCATATAAAACAATGTCATCTAAGTAGACGAATAATTCATTTCCTTGAAGTCCTGTTAAAACTAAATCCATTAATCGTTGAAATGTAGCTGGTGCATTTTTCAAACCAAATGGCATACGGTCAAATTCATAATGACCATAAGGGGTTGAAAAAGCTGTTTTATGAGAGTCTTCAGGGCTCATTTTTATTTGATGAAATCCGGAAGCAAGATCAAATACGGAAAAATATTGTGCAGATCCCAATTGATCTAAAATATCGATTACATTTGGTAAAGGGTAAGAATCTCCAATCGTTTTTTCATTGAGTTTGAGAAAATCAAGTACCATTCGCCATTTTCTATTTCCATGTGAGTCCAATTTTTTAGGTACTATCCAAACAGGTGTATTATATGGTGATTGTGAGGGTTTAATAATTTTATTTTCAATTAGTTCATTTACTTGACGTGAAATTTCTTCCTTATGTACTGGAGGAAATCTATATTGTTTTGAAAATATAGGTTGATCATCTGTTGTTGGAATATTATGTTGTAAGACAGTTGTTGCTCCTAAAGGTTCTCCTGGTATGTAAAATCGATCTGCATATTTTTCAATCAAATTTTCGACATGTTGTTTTTCCTCTTTGTTTAAATGATCCAATCTTAATATCTCTTTAATGGAATTTTCTCGATTTTTATTTGAAATGTTGAATGATTGGTGATAATCATTTGTTTGTGGAATCTGAGTAATTAAATCATTAAAAATTTGTTGTGAAAAATTAAATTTTTCATTTCCTAAATTTAATTTTCTGTCATTCTGATTCACTGTTTTTTCATGTATTTTTAGTTCTTCAAAGTCTATTAATTCAACAGTTGGTATGGTTAATCTTTGAGGTTGAGTATTTGTATTGAATATTTTCAGATATGCTTTATTGTTCTTATTGGAAACAATTGCATTTCCTAAATAAACTCCATTGCATAAGTGTAATTGTGGAACAAATCCCTGTTTTTGTTCACTGTTCTTAATTCTCACATAAAAATCTGAAATTGTTCTTGCTGGTACCAATATAGTTTCTTGCATTTCAAAGGGATAAACTTCATTATTTATTTCAAGTTGTTTCTCTGCATAATTAATTTTTGCATTGTTGTTTCTGAAAAATTCTGTACCTAGTATACCATCATGTTCTATAGGTACTTCGTTCGGTATTATGTTGAGGGTGGTCAAGTAGCCGAAAATATTGATCGTTATTTGGCCAAGTGTAAATACAGCATGTTCATTTATACCTGTTAGTTTTAGGCATTCAAATTCATTTATTTTCAAGTTTGTTTTGACTGCTTGTTTTTTTATTAAATTTGATCCAGCACCTGTATCTATCATCATGTGTATGGGGTTTTTTAATCCTTCAGCTGATAAAATTATATGAGGAATTGTATTACTTGTGCTTAAATTAACTTTTTCAGTTTTGTTTTCAATTAAATTAGGTGCATTTAATTGTTCGTCTAAGCCCTCCTTTGTGCACCCGTTCCGGGAAGGGCATTGGAGTTTTCCTGTTGATTAAATTCTTGTTGTTGTTGTTGTTGTTGTTGTTGTTGTTGTTGTTGTTGTTGTTGTTGTTGTTGTTGTTGTTGTTGTTGTTGTTGTTGTTGTTGTTGTTGTTGTTGTTGTTGTTGTTGTAATTGTTGATTTTTATTTATTTGATTGTTGCAATTCCTAGATGTATGTCCTGGTGTATTACATAAATAGCAAATAACTTCAAAGTTTTGACCTGGATTTAGGTTCTGATTAAAATTTGGATTTTTATTTCTATTTTGACTGTAATTCATATCAAAATTTGGTCTTCGATTAAAATGCGGATTTTGATTGAAATTCCTACTTTGATCTTGACCTTGATTAACATTTTGACCTTGGTTGAAATTTTGTCCTTGGTTGAAATTTCTATTGAAATTTTGTCCTTGGTTGAAATTTCTGTTGAAATTTGGATTTTGATTAAAATTTCTATTGAAATTTGGATTTTGATTAAAATTTCGACTTTGATTATTTTGATTAAAATTGCGATACATATTCTGGTTATTTCGATTAAAGTTTGGGTTTTGGTTAAATCTGTTTCCTTGGGAAAAATTAGGGTGGGATGGGAAGCTATTTATATCTCTATAGTTGTTTCTACTACCTTGCTGGTTTAGGCTTTGCACCTGGTATCTCTGTGAGGGTCTCCATTGAGTTCCCTGACCTAGCCTATTTCTATCGTATTGATTGTTTTGTCTATTTGAGTTATTTCTTGATTGATTACCTTGTGAGTTTTTATTTGTTATTTGTTGAACGTATTGAAAGCAGGTTGCTGCTGTGTGACCTATCTTCTGGCAGATTTGACACTTTATTGGTTCCTCTCGTGCTAAGTTTATTTTATTTGTTTTTGCAAATTCGCGGTTATTATGTGATGATTTCTCAAGTTCTTGGAACAGTGAATGTTGTCTGTTTCCTCTTCGCAGTTCGTTTTTGGCTGTTAAATTCCTTTCTTCTCGTATTGCTCTTTCTACTATTTCGTTAAATTTATCGGCTGTTCCTATTCGTATTTCTAATTCTGGTTTTAAACCTCGTAGAAAACAATCGATCACGTCTCTTTCCAAGTTTCTTTCAAATTCAGCAGCTTCTTTACCATTATTATTTTGTTTATGACATTCTAGGATTTCTGCTGCTATTTCTTGTATGCGTGTTGCGTAGGATAAAACACTTTCATTTTCCCACATATATATTCTACCTAAATCTCTTTGTAATTGGTATACAGTTTTTGAAGGGGCAAAAATGGTTTTTAATTTTGATATGAAATCTTCTAAATTATTATAATAATTTCCTATTATACATCTTCTGGCTTCACCTGTAAGTTTGCTTCTTAATAATTTTACTAAATTAGCTTCTGCATTAGGGACCATTTCTTTTGCTTCTTTGCAAGCTTCGATAAAAATTGTCAATGGTACCTTACTTGAGCCATCAAAGTATGGTACAATCTCTAACGCATCTCGTAGAGATACTTGTTGATTTGTAGGTAAATTAGTCATTTCGAAGGATTGTATTGGTAGGTTATTTGGTAAAATATTCGGTAAATTATTTGGTAAATTATTTGCTAAAATTTCGTTATCAGATTTCCTAGAGGTTGATAACGGGTGTGAAGATTTTAGTGAATCAAGAGCCTGTTCACTGTTTGCAGGGTCGTCAGGTGTAATTTGATTGAGTTTATTCGGTAAAATTTCTTGAACTTGTTCAAATTCTAAATTTGGATTGTTAAATATTGCTGTATGATTGAAAGTTTCCGGAGTCCTATTTAGTTGTGATTTAATTGAAAATGGGTCTATGAATTCGTATCCTTCTTGAGGTAGGGCAGGAACTTGAAAATTAGATAAATCACAAGAATTTTCCTGCGCACACAATGTTCTATCGTATAAGGTAGAGTTTGCTGTAACGTTTTTAAATATCGATTCTTCTCTAAGTGTTATATCCCTTATGGTATCGTCAAATGACTGGTTAATTTGTGGTGTATCGTTATATTTATCTCCTGCAATAATGATGCTATTATTTGATCTGATAAAAGTTTTCAATTTATTAAAAAGTGGACTATTTTGGTTTTTTGTTTTATTTGATGTACTGATTTCGGGATCAGAAATGCTTCCAACACTGATATCTAATAGATCACCTTGATTTGAAATACTTGACGTTTCTGAATGGTGTGAATCCTTTACAGTATTTTCTTGATTTTTTCGTTTCGGTTTAAGTGGTAATTGGGAACTTTCTTCAACTTCTTTTGCTAAAGTTGGGTTTTTCTTTGCTTGACTACGAGTTATAGTGCCTTTTTTACTGCTGTCTCGTGATGGAACCGACATTGATATTTCTCATATTTTTCGAAAATTATTTATTTGATATTATTAATATTACCCTTTTTTGAAAAAATAGAATAATTTGTTTCTTAAAAATCTTTAATTAATTTAACTTTATTTTTCCCTAAACTGCAAATATTTGTTATTTTGGGTAAAAAGTTTTTATTGTGCGCAAAACTGGGTTCCTCAATTTCTGTTTCAGATCCTGAATCTGAGGATATGTTGAGAACCTCAATATTTGGTATTTTATTTTTATTAGGAACAAAATTACTCGAGCTTGCTTCAGGTTCTGAGTCAGAAAAAATATTTAAAGTTTCGATGATTGGGGGTAGATATTTAGAAATTTTATTTTCAGTTAATATTAATTCAAATTCGGAATTTTCTGATTCAAAGTTTTCTGGTACAGATTCGATTGTATTTTTGTCTTTTTCTAAATTACACGAAAGTCTGTTTTTTATATATTTGCTTCTTTTCTCTAACAATTTTTCAAATAAATCGGAAAATTCTACGTCGTTTTTTATTTCTCTTATTTCACAAGTTGGTAGTGTCAACTCATCTATATGTTTTCCTGCTCGGGAGCGTTTAAGGGTATATCTAATTGGTGGTGGAGACATGTAAAAATACAGTATTGTACAAACTATGACTTATGTATATTTTGACTTGTATATATATATTTATTTACATATATATATATTTCTTTAAACAAATTTACTGATACACGTATTTTATTATTTAATTATAGAATTTATTTTAGTTGCTGTTTGATTGAATTTTTTGTTGTTGTTTAATTTAGATTTCTAAACAAACAAACAAAATATTTTATTAAACAAATTTAGTGTGTAGTGTACATGTGTAGTTTTTATAGGAAAAATTGCAATTCTGATATTCGAAGACTCTAATTTAAGGATAGCTGAGCGCGCAATTCGCTGATCGCTTTTTAATATAACCTTCCACGAAAGTGAAAAGCTATATCCTTAAACAAATCTTTGATTACAGTAATCGAAACTTCGGATACAAAATTTATTAAATTAACTTTTAATCTGCTTCTGAAACTCTAGTTTGGGGATAGCTGAGCGCGCAATTCGCTGATCGCTGTTTAATATAACTTCCCACAAAGTGAAAAGCTATATCCCAAAACAAATTTCAGTCACAGGAATAAAAAATCAATAAAAATAAATTTTTATTTTAATATCCTATTTTGTGTGGTTTCAATTATTCGATCTTTCTGTGATTAAAAATTAGCCAAGCTAGACTCAAGCACAGAATCTTGGGTAATTATACGATTCACAGAAATCACGACAGTCGAAAATCAGAATTTTTTGAAATACAAAATTAATCAGGCCTGACTCAAGCACAACTTCCTTCTTAATTCATGTAATTTACAAAATTCTGACAATCGTCAAGAAATTGAAGGTGTCAGTTTTTATTGTTAACAAAGGAAAAAAAAAAAGTTAAAACAGTAAAATACAAGCACTTTGAGGTTTGCCTCACCCAAATGATGGTGACCGTTCGACGAATCCAAAGGGGACTTATGATTTCGTGTGCTTAATTCCTTTTCTATTTTAAAACTTGAATTTAATCTTAGTTACCAAGTGACGAATTTTTGAAGTACCGGATTAGACAAGGATGACTCAAGCACAAGCCCTGAATAATCTTTATACTAGCAGAAATTCGAGTAAAATAACAATGTATGTGTGTTTTTTTTGTCAAATAGAGAAAAAATAAAAGTTGAAAACAGTAAAATGTAAGCACTTCGAGGTTTGCCTCACCCAAATGATGGTGACCGTTCGACGAATCCAAAGGGGACTTATGATTTCGTGTGCTCTATTTTTTCTGTTTAAAACTTGAATTTAATCTTAGTTAACAAGTGACGAATTCTTGCAGTACCAGATTAGACAAGGATGACTCAAGCACAAGCCCTGAATAATCTGTGCACTCACAGAAATTCGAAAAAATGTTATGTTGTAATAAAATTGAAAAAAAAGGAAAAAAAATTTATTGAAAATTTGCGAAAAAATTTACTGAAAATTTTCCAGGAAATTTTATGTAATATTTGCGAAAAATTATTATTATTAAATGGAACAAAAATATTATTGAAATTTTTCGAAGAATTTTATTAATAATTTCCAGAAACAAATTTTAATTCAAAAATATGAAAAAAGAAATTTCATTTATTTTCTTTCTATTTATATTATTATTATTTTATTCGTTTATTTAAATTTTGTTATTGAACACTAAACACCACTTTTTTTCACTGCTAATACAAGTCATAGTTTGTATGCTTATATATATAATATTTATATTCAATTAGAGAAGGAATTTCTAAATTTAAATATAATCTCTCTCTTTCTACAATATATTTATATATATTTAAAAAAAAAAAATTGTACCCAAAATTTAATTATTTATTTTTATTAATTAATCAATTACTTTATTAATTCATTACTTTATTACTTTATTAATTTTTCTAAATTTATTAATTCATCACTTTATTAATTTTTCACTTTATTAATTCATTACTTTATTAATTTTTCACTTTATCAATTCATCACTTTATTCATTTCTTCTCATTCAGTTAGCTTTTGTTTTCCCGGGCCGATGCACCAAAATTATTAAGGGGGTATGTGACGTCCTGACACTTACCTTCCTTTAATAATATATTTTATTTTTCCCTCGTTTTAGATCGGTAAAGAAATCCAGAGGATTTCTAAACCGAAACTGGGATGAGGGTAGCTAACTAAAATGAAACTCGAAACTTACTGAATTTACAATTATTAACCTTTATTTTGATGGTTACAAACTGAGAGAGAGATAGAGAGAGAGATAGAGAGTTATTAAAATTTCCTCCTGGGGTCATATATTAAAATTGGACTTACTCGAATCCAGGCTGGAACCACTGATAATCCGGAAGGGGTACACACCTTCTAATTCACTTAACGATGCGTTGAAATTCTGACAGGTAGACCAAAATCCAAATAGGGAAACTGCGACAGGTAGGCACCAAATCCACGAATCTATTTCGGGCTGGACTAGTGACGATCCCAAAGAGTGAGTTGTGAATCCACCTGTCGATATATACGATGTGGGGGGGGCCTCGGTGTAATCAAATCATAGACACTTCAATATATGAACCATTCACAGGTTCCACTTTTAACTCACGAAAAATGTTCCACTAAATTGAATTCTAATGTTATTTTAAATTGACGAGGAAGATACCGACAAAAGATGGACTGAGTTGACCGGGGTAATTTCGAGAGTCCTCAATTTTTAAATGGTCGAGGGGAACTCTGATACTAAATTTCTGAGCAGAGTTCCAGCGTTGATGATAGACCAGCGGCAACTGTACTTTTCGGGAGGAGTTCCGCTTCTGAAGATTTCCCGGCGGCAACTGAAGATTCGCAGATTCGCAGGTACTTTTATGTGCTAATTTTCGGTCGATACTGACATGGAACTTCTAGGTGGTGATTAATGGGTTTTATATTTTTTGTCGATACTGACTATGTTTAATTTTGCCCTGCTAATATTCTTCTGATGTTGGCCTGACCTTGGCACGTGTCTGAGCTGGCCTCTTTTCCTTTGGGTTGCCATTTTTTTTATGTACTGAAGAAAAAAGGGGAGACTTCGTTTTCTTATTCTAGTTTCCCCGACGTTCCTTCTTCTTGAGATGATTCATTTTTTAATTTCTATCCTTTGCTACACCTGTCGATATGCTTGTGTACTTAGGACATTCCGATGGGGTTCCCTCGATAACAGGTAGTTAAGAGTTTACGATGTTTTCTATTTATAAGTTCACTACTATCTCTCTTTCTATTACAATTTTATTTTCGTACATTCAATTTCCGTCTAATCAATGCTTTTTAATAGCTGTTGCTTATGCATCTTTTATGTTAAAATCTTTTATTAATTTTACATATTTTGGTATTATGAAATAAATAAATAGCGACGGTCACGGGACGTGACATTACTGCGGGTTTGCATGAATTACTGCGCACCAATTACTGCGGAATCCCCAATTACTGCGCTCCAACTACTGCGGAAACCCAAATTTCTGCGCGCGTAATACTGCGATATTATTTTGAGTGAACTTACAATTAATTTAGGAGTGTTGGACATTTTATTTAATCTCAATTATAAAAAGTAAACACGACGAACCATTCGTAACAAATTAAGATTAATAATTTTATTAATTTTATTTAATTTAACTTAAAATTATATCACTTGAGTTCCTCTTGCATCTTTAGCAACGATTAAGGAGTGTTGAACATTTTATTTAAACTAAATTATAAAAAGTGAACATGAAGCATTTTTAACAAATTAGGATTAAATAATATTATAACTCTTATTTAATTTACTTTAAAATTATATTACTTGACTTCCTCTTGCCTCATTAGCAACGATTTTGGAGTTTTCAACATTTTGTTTAATCTCAATTATAAAAAGTAAGCATAACGAAGCATTTGTAATAAATTGAAAGGTTATGCAGTGCCGCCTGACAGATCGCAGTAATTCATACACCTATGAAAATCATGTACCAAATACTGTTTTGGTAAAAAAATGATTAAAAAACGTATTTTTTGTTATTTTGCATAAATATTTAGAAAAATAAGATACTTACTTTGCAAAAAATAATATCACAATAAATATTTTATTTTCAGAAACGGAATTATAACAAGTTTTTCAGAACGTGTTCATGGCCTGTCAACAAATCTAAGCATTAAAACTATGGGAATCGGGAACATGAGAGTTTCAAATTGCAATCAATTAGCTACAAATATCGTAACTATTGATAATTCGTTGATACTTATTATGCTTGGATTAGAAATTAATTGTTTTTAATTGTTCTGTAGCGTTATATATCTTTAAAACATTGTATATCAATAATTTTATTTGAAACCGCAGTAACTGGGGCATCCACAGTAATACCCACACTTACCCTATTATACTCTTAAGTCCAATACTTTGAAAAAAATTATGAAAATTCGCCATGGAAAACCATGACTACTAGGGGTAAAAAGAAAACACAAGAACAAATGAAAAATTCAAATGAGCATAAAAATCTAAAAAATTTAAATCAAATCGAAATCAAAGAAAAATTAGACGAAAATTTTTCTTCTAAACCTCTTGTGAAAAAACCTCGAGGTAGGCCAAGAAAAACTCTACTTACAAATTTAAAAATTATTCCCTCTCAAACAAAAAGAAAGAGAGGTAGACCAAGTAAACAAATATATGAAAATGAATTACCAGAAATAAATATGCAAGAAGGAAGCCGAACAAAAGTAAAATCAGATTCCGACTCTGATCCTGATTCTGATCCTGAATATTTGGACTATTTAAAAGAAATCCAAGCAAAAAATAAAAGAAATAAAAATGAGAAAAAGCCTAAACAATTTATTATACCTCAAGAGGAAAAAAGCGAAAATTCTTTTTCTAATTCTGAAGATGAAGTAATTGATATGGAACCTGAAGATGAAGAGAGCTCTGAAAGCTCTTGTATTGAAGAAATTTTTGAAAATGAAAATATCGAAGACACTTTAATGAACGAAGTTCTGAAATAAACAAAAATCGACAAATAGAAACCAGGGAAAATCTAGAAAATTATAATAATTCAGAATTCGAAGAAAACCGTCCACCCCCAAAGCCCACTCCACCCAACCCAAAATCTACCAGGCAAATTTTAATGAATAAAAATTTTATTGAATGTCGCGATCAATTAACAATGCGAAAAGATAATTATGTATATTTTGTTACAACAAATGGAAATCCTCGAGATAATGGATCAAAAAGTCTAGAAAAACGTGGAACTTTACCAAAATTCAAAAACTTACAGAAGGGAACAGCGAAAGAAATAAAAAAAGGAAACTATTATCATTTTGCTATTCCGATTGAAGGAGAAATTCAAGACAATTTATCTGAAACCTTAAATAATATCAAATTGTCAATTTATTCATTACACGAATTATCTCAAAAATTAAATTTACGATCAATTAGTATTTCAAAGACTTCGAAAATCAACCACATAGCTTGGGAAGAAATAAAATTAATATTTGATTGAGTTTTTGCAAATTCTCTTACGAAAATAATAGTTTGTAATGGCATAACGCAATATCCAACAAAACAACAAAGATCACAATTAATTGAAGAAGCACACTCCTTAGCATTAGGAGGCCATAAAAGCGTCACAAAGACCTATAATCGAATTCGCCAAAAAATTTTTTGGGAAAATATGAAAGTCGATATTTAAAAGTATATTCAAGGCTGTTTACAATGCCAAATGAAAAAATTAGTTCGGGTTAAAACTAAAAATCCTATGGGTATTACTGATACACCCACTACTGCCTTCGAAAAAATATCAATGGATATTGTTGGTCCACTACCAGAAACAAAGTCTGGAAATCTGTATATTCTTACTATACAAGATAATTTTACAAAATACTCTCTAGCAATACCTCTTCCTAATCATCAAGCTGGTACAATAGCAGACGCATTCGTGAAAAACTTTATTTGCATATTTGGATCGCCAAAAGGAGTACTAACGGATCAAGGCAGAGATTTTTTTAAGCAATTTATTAAAAAGATTAGCAAAACGCTTTAGAATCAGACAATTTCGTACCACAGCTTTTCACCCTCAATCCAATGGATCACTTGAACGATCACATCATGTCCCAGGTGAATATCTCAAACAATTTGTAGCAAAAAACTCAGAATGGGACGATTGGCTAGAATTAGCAATGTTCTCATATAACACAAGTGTACACGAAGCCACAAAATGTACGCCTTACGAATTAGTTTTTGGCAAATTAGCCCGTGAACCCTCTAGTGAACCTCTATCACAAAATAAAAAATTGCAAACCTATGATGATTATTTGATCAACTTTGTCACACAACTGCATGAAATGCAAACACAAGCAAGAGAAAACCTCATAAAGGCAAAAGAAAAATAAAAAATGTACCACGATAGAAAAATAAATCACTTGAAAATAAAAATTGGGGATAATGTATTTTTATTAAAAGGAGGAAAAATTAAAAAGCTGGATAATCAATACACAGGACCTCGCGAAGTTTTAGATGTACTAGGAAAAGGAAATGTAAAAATCAACATAAAAGGAAAACCAACAGTAGTTCACATCAATCGAATAAAAAGATCGCACATAAATATACAAAACTGATTAACTGAATTTGAATTCAAACTTAAAAGAATATAAACTTTGCATAAAACCAAAGCGTTTTGAATAACTAAACCAGGAAATGTTCTAAACAAAAAGATCTTTTGAAATTTTATTCTAATCTTATTTTTCTATTTCAGAGATTCGAGAAGCTCACTGTACGTTTTAAATAGCAATCAAAAAATTTTAATAGATTTCATGTTTTTTTTTCAGAGTAAATTAAACTCCTCAAACTAGCAAGTACTTATCAAATGCATTAAAATTTTTCAACTTTTCTCTTCTGTTCAGCACAAACTAAAAATCTAATATCATCACAAAAATTATACCTCCTTAAAATTCTTATGAATACTTTCTTTACATTTGATTCAATCATTTTTGTTTTTGTTCATTGACTATTTAAAAAACAAACTAATAACCTTTTTATTAAGACAAATGCTAGTTTTCATTCGAATCAACATTTTATTTTATCACTTAAAGAAAAATATAGAAATATTTGCATTTTTCATCTTTTTTGGATCAAAAAAAGACTTTTTCTGACAAGAATAAATAAGCACTTCATAATTGGTGCCATCATAAATATAATTTCAATTTTGTGTTTTCTTCCATCAAGGGAACTTTTCTTGATTCCCATACTATTGGAAGAGCAGTTTCTACAAATATTGAGTCTGTAAATGTAAACTGTGCGATGGCGTTACAAAATTGTTAATGTAAAAATTGCTTTTGCAATAGAAATTAATTTGCAACAATAACAAATTAAATAATAACTATTCTTCATATATTTCATGCACAAATAACTCTATTAATTTTAAAAGAAAGATTAGAAAAACAATTAAAAATACAAGAATTGTAGGAACATCTATTACCCTGTTATTATGTAAAATTGTTTTTCTTATGATTATTTTATTCATTTAATAATACACTAATCAAATTGAAGTGCATGAAATTAATTGTTAGAAACATGTAAAAGTAATAATAATCAACGATCTTAACATTTTTTTTAATCTCTACTAATATTATATATTTCAATCTCTTTTCATGTATAATCAATAATTTATAATGCTTTCCAAATTTTAATTTTAATAATGTATACATTAACAATCGTAATTCTTGGAAATTACTCTTTACTATTTTATATCTAATCGATAAAATTTTACAATCTTTGATCTTCTTTTTATCAACAACCATTATGTTGTAAGTTTAATAGTTATTATCAAAAAAAAAATTTGTCAAATTACCTAACTACCACTATAACACATGAAATCAATGATTGTAATATTTTCAGAATTATATCCTCTGTTATTACTATGCACTTATATAAAACTTGTTATAAAATTTTAATTCCGAATAATAATTTGAAATGTCAATTCCTATAATTATCTATAAACGAAGCTATTATGTTATAAATTGTCAAATTAAATTAAAAATATGTACTTGATTGAGTAAGCATCTTGGATTAAAAATGTATTCTTCTACCGAAATTTCGATCGCGGATCGTTAGCTCCCCGCGTTCGAATTAAGGGGGGAGGTATCACGTCCTGCAACTCTACCACCTAGAGTAATAAGCAAATTAAGGAACCAATGAAGAGATCAAGGCAACATTACCACTTCCTTGATTATATTGACTCAACAGCAAGATCTAACAAGAAATAGGAAGATCGTTAAAATCGAAAGGCAAATCTAAATAGATATATTTGGCTGTGACATTAACGCCAAGTAATAAATTTCATCGGAACGTGACTCATCGGTAAAGGCAACTCATTCGACTTTAAACACCAAAATATGGAAAAGATCGTACACCTTGTTTTTACTTCCACAGTAGTTGACCTTATCGTTAGAATCGAATAACAGATAAAATAGACTTGATATATTTGACTATGACACTAATGCCAGGTAATAAATTTCATCGAAGCATAAGTGATCAGAGAAGGCAACTCATCCGATCTTAAAATACCAAATATGGAAAAGATGATATACCTTGTTTTTATTTCCACAGTAGTTGACCTTTCGTTAGAACCGAATAACAGATAAAATAGACTGCGACATTAGTCTTAAGCAATGAATTTCATTGGAGCACGAGTCATCAGAGAAGGCAACTCATCCGATCTTAATACCAAATATGGAAAAGGCGGTACACCTTGTTTTGCTCCCACCATGGGCAACCTTGCAAAAGTTCTATAAAAAGCGAAAGTTCTAATAGAGATCAGTTCAGTCAACATCAGATTTCTACAATGTAACCAACGCGAGTTCAGTCACTTAGTCGACATCCAATTTCTACAATGTAACCAACGTGAGTTCAGTCAGTCAGTCGACATCCGATTTTCACAATGTAACCAATGCGAGTCCAGTCCAGTACCATCATCTCTACGCCGCGAGTCTGGTCCAGTTTATTATCTCTACACAGCGAGTCTAGTCCAGTTTTATTATCTCTACGCAACGAGTTCAGTCCAGCCTCATCAGATTTTACCGCTACTCAGACGAATTCCTACTCGACGCTGAGTTCAACGACATTAGAAAATGAAGGGGAATCACCGTCCAAAATTCTCTCTAAACTTGGATCAAGAATCGACTAGACCAATCGTCTCAACAACGAATTTCCCATCAACAAGTACTGTCTCAACGATCTCAACGAGGACTCAACTGACCACCTTCGCTCCACTGGACTCAATAATTCATCAGACAAATTTCACTCGGGGTAATTACAAAGGTACATCTAACTTTCAATTCGTTTTCCAATTCCATGATGCTTATTCGTTTCTCAATTTGATTGTCAATAAACATACTTTATATCAATAACCATTCTCAATCACTGACTTCTCCTCATCCCTTAGAGAGGATCCTTTTCGATACTAACATAAAACGAGGAATCTTTTAAGAAGAGAAATGTTACGTTTCTGACGTAACATTATTCATAAACCATATTTATACTTTAAAATACAAAAATGCAGTAATATCGTATGAAATTTAAAACTTTTATTTTTTACTCAATTTTTTTGATTTTTTAATTTAATTTCCCCGATACTCCAAGTTGATTAAAATTATTGTCAAAAGAATTTATTCACTTACTTTCATTTTTACATTTTTACCAAACTTTATTAAATTTATAGTTGAGGAAAAGAATTTGCAAAATAAAATAAAGAGGGTATAGAAGTGGTTTGGATTATAATTATAATTATTTTAAAATAATTTATTAAATATATATGAATTGCAAGAATATATATAGATTTATTTAGATTTATTTTAGATTTATTAGAACCGCATCATTTTTAAAAAGGGCATAACCGGGTTTCTATGTGAAATCGGCCTTGAAACCATAGCAAATTTCGCATCGACTATATGGAAGAGGTTGAGCAAGAGATGATTTTGTCAAATTTTCAGATCATATGTAACGTCTTGGTGACCCACCTTTTATTATATTATTTACTTTTCCTCGTTTTTTGTTCGGAAAAGAAACCTGGAACGATATCTTAACCGAAACAAGGGTTGAGGATAGCCAACAATAAAACTCAAGAATATTACAATTATTAACCCTTTTATTTAAATATTTTGAATACAAATGTGATAGAAATTCCCCTTGAAAATTCCTCCTGGGAAGCAGCTTGAAAATGAAAGGGGAGAATTTATAGATATATTCAAGTTAAATTAGGGACTTAATAAAAATTTGGTACTTACAGTAAATGCTTTATGTTAGTGATTCGAGTCCACTAAATCCTTATGTCCCCTGGGTACTATGATGAGGATAATTTATGTAGATCCAATATTTAAATTCCTCAACAGCACTGATAATCCAATTGATATTCACAATGACGAACGAACTGATAAACCGATGGAAATGAGTGACGATTGAATTTGCTTTCTAAAAAAAGTATGGAGTACCGAACTTGAAGTCACTTTTTCGAGAGTCACTTTTCTGAGAGAATTCCGGGGTTGTTACTTTTCTGAGAGAGATCTGAAGTTCAAGATGGTCTGACGGTAACTTGTTACTTTTCTGAGAAGAGATGCAATTCTGAAGATGGTCCGACGGTCACTGGAGATTTGCGGATTTGCAGGTGCTTTTATAGACTGTTTTTTCGGTTGATATCCGCCATTCTTCGATCGATACTGACATGACATTTGCAAGATGTTCCCTAAAAGCTTTTCTTCCAGCCAGATGAGACCATAATTGTTTCTACGAAGATTTCAACATTTTCTTCAATTTGCATCCATAGCGACAAGATTCTAATTTTAGTCCCACTCAGTAACAGGTCTTCTAAATTTTCCTGCGTGTTCCTCTAGCCTCCCTATTTTTCTTAGGTGAATGGACTATGGAGGAAGTGGAGGGTTAATGGTTTGTGTACATAACTCATTATAACGCATTCCGATGGGGTTCCCCAATGAATACAATTTCGTTATGTCTAGACATTTAGGGTTTTTCGACAATCGATATATAGAGATACCTGTTGCTTTTACATGTTTAATATTTTCAAATTATTAACTTTACACATATTGTTT